>CM076713.1:51618658-52876158 GCA_038501285.1 Penstemon eatonii | reverse complement strand
ACCCTAAACCCTAAACCCTAAACCCTAAACCCTAAACCCTAAACCCTAAACCCTAAACCCTAAACCCTAAACCCTAAACCCTAAACCCTAAACCCTAAACCCTAAACCCTAAACCCTAAACCCTAAACCCTAAACCCTAAACCCTAAACCCTAAACCCTAAACCCTAAACCCTAAACCCTAAACCCTAAACCCTAAACCCTAAACCCTAAACCCTAAACCCTAAACCCTAAACCCTAAACCCTAAACCCTAAACCCTAAACCCTAAACCCTAAACCCTAAACCCTAAACCCTAAACCCTAAACCCTAAACCCTAAACCCTAAACCCTAAACCCTAAACCCTAAACCCTAAACCCTAAACCCTAAACCCTAAACCCTAAACCCTAAACCCTAAACCCTAAACCCTAAACCCTAAACCCTAAACCCTAAACCCTAAACCCTAAACCCTAAACCCTAAACCCTAAACCCTAAACCCTAAACCCTAAACCCTAAACCCTAAACCCTAAACCCTAAACCCTAAACCCTAAACCCTAAACCCTAAACCCTAAACCCTAAACGTGAGGACCCTAAACCCTAAACCCTAAACCCTATAACCCTAAACCCTAAACCCTAAACCCTAAACCCTAAACCCTAAACCCTAAAACGTGAGGACATACAAACCCTAAACCCTAAACCCTAAACCCTAAACCCTAAACCCTAAACCCTAAACCCTAAACCCTAAACCCTAAACCCTAAACCCTAAACCCTAAACCCTAAACCCTAAACCCTTAAACCCTTAAACCCTAAAACCCTAAACCCTAAACCCAAAAAAATGTGAGAACCCTAAACCCAAAAAAATGTGAGAACCCTAAACCCTAAAACGTGAGGACATACAAACCCTAAAACGTGGACACCCTAAACCCTAAAAACGTGAGAACATACAAACCCTAAACGTGAGGACCATAAACCCTCAAACGTGAGGACATACAAAAATCCCTAAACCCTAAACGTAACCCTAAACCCTAAAAATGTGAGAACCCTAACCCCTAAACCTAAACCCTAAGCCCTAAAACGTGAGGAACCCTATACCCTAAAATTGTTTACTCAAACCTCCCATTACCAATTCTCCATTTAAAGTAATGACTAACTGCATGTATGCTTCGCACGACTCCATTCCAAGTGGGGGAATCCCCATTTTTTATCGCATAGTCCAACAAATCATTATCATTCAAGTACTTGTGTTTAAAGATCTCCCCCCGAGTTGTGCATAATTTTCCACCCAATCTTTGCAAGCAACGAAAAATTCGTTATGTGGGACTTCCGGAGGCAGCCACGTAGTTTGCATAAGGTGGTTCGGGATTGCTGAAGTGACCGATTGGATTAGAGTGGTTATACCGGCCAGGGCCTTCCAATTCGACAAACGACTGTCCACCCGGTCAGTCAACTCACGGAAAATACGCAGAGAGCTCCATTCATGCGTTAACGGGGCCCCAAGATATTTACCCAAATTAGGATCGACGAGATTTCTCTCTTGATACGCCTACCTCCGATCATGGGAAAGAAAACTTTGGATTTTGGGAAGCTAATCTTCAAGCCGGAAGACTTACAGAACTTGTCCAAGACATGATGAATGCACCTCGCATTTTTTGCGGTCGCCTTGGCCAAAAGGATCAGGTCGCGCAAAGAAAACATGGGATAACTTGGGTCCACCCCGACAAGGACTAAGTGTATGCCATCTTCTTTCCTCCACAACCTCACTAATCATGTACGACAGCCGTTCAACGCACAGGACAAAGAGGTAAGGTGAGAGGGAATCACCCTGACGCAGTCCGCAATTCGGTTTTAGGTCTCGAGCTCTTTACACGACACATAATCAGCTTTATGTGAGTCTTCGAAAGTCCAAAAAAGTCCAAGGATTGTTCGAGAAAGGTCCAACTCACCTTATCATAAGCCTTCTCCAAATCTAATTTGATGATCATACTTCCAGTTTTATTCTTCCTGCGCTTTTTCAAACTGTGAAGCAATTCCTGTATCAAAAGTATGTTGTCATGAGTTCCCCGGCCTGGTATAAAGCTACTTTGGAGTGGGCTAATGAGATCCTCCATGAAGGGTTTAAGCCTCTCGGTAATGGGCTTTGTCACTACTTTGTATAAAATATTACACAAGGCAATCGGTCTAAACATTTTAATCGATTCATGTGATGTTTCTTTTGGGATGAGACAGATGAACGACTACCCAATTTCACCATGTATAGTCCCATAAAGAAATGCGTTTTCTACCATCTCAACCACCGACCCCCCCCCCTTAACTTCCCTCTTTGTGATCGGCTCCATATAAGTCTCTCCAAATCTTCTTTTGTCAATATTTTATGAAATCGGCTAATAGGTAAATCCGTGCTGCCCCCATTCGAATCAGAAACGGGTATTTCTATCACCTTGGGCTAATCATTGTGTTCTTGTCTTCTGGAACCACAATAATTCCTCTTGCTTAAGAACGTCATTATACTCCCTTTTTCTTTTGCTGGTAAATACTCATTTTTAGTTCTTACACATAAATGCTGGCATTTTGAATTCCACTCCCTATCAATTATTTAATAAGAATCCGTTTTCAAAAAGATATTCCTTTAATTTGTGTGTTATTTAATTTTAGTCTAAAAAGTGTAATTTTTAGTTAAGAAACTTAAATTTAAGTTAATTAAATTAATAAAATTTAAACTTTTAAAGAACTTAACTTTTTTTAATTATTATTATTATTATTTGAGAGTGGGGAGAATGATGATTGAAATTAAATAGAATGAAGAGATTAAGTTATTGGAGACTATGAAAAGGGGAAGAGGAAAGGGAAACTCGACTTAGATTGAGAAGTTATTGAAGATGACCTAACATTGTGACTGCGCGTCAATCCTTGGGACGCGAATTTAGTTACCTAGGTAAGGATATCTAAGGACATATCTGTTGTAAAATGTTTAAAACAATTTGTGTATATAAACTATTTTATATTTCTAAGTACTATAGTAAATTATTCTCACAGAATAACTATTATAAAATATTTTATATTATAAAAACTATAGTAAATTATTCTGACAGAATAATTATTTATAATTAACTCTAATTATAAATCTTAGAGTTTACTCTGAATTCGATTATAAAAGTTTCTTTGACCCTTCAGTTTCTTCGACAAAATTTATATAAAAAATTAGAACGATTGAGTTATAGAAATTGGAATTGTGTTCTTTTGCTTAAAAAGCATATCAAGTTTCAAACACCATACCACAGGTCGAAAGAAATCAAAACAAGCACCTTTTTTGCAATGGGATAAATTTTTAGATTTTCTCAATGGGGCAATACTTAGTGCAAAATTTTAATTTGTGTATAAAAGGAAAACGGTTCCCAGAACATCAACCACTTGATTCCAATCCAAACTTTTTAGAAGATACATACACAAGAAACTATTTCTCATAATCCGTAACAATGTAGGCATAACGTATTTGTATTCACATATACCCAGATCTATCTACGGGCAACATTCATCGAAATTCTTCTGGATAAAAGCAAAAAATTGTTCTCTAGAGAATTAAACACAATTCTTTCTTTCGTTCTTTCTTTCTTTCTTTCTTTCAAGAAGACTTGATTTGAGCATAGATTGATGTTTGAACAGCATGATGTTGTGGTGACAAAGTTTTCCCATTCACAAGAACCTGCTCTATGAAATCAACGCGAACTGATCTGAACTGATAGCACTGATATCCAAAAGATTAGCATGTAAACTTGCACTACTTATTGCAGTCATATGAAGCATTGAACTTTGAAAAGAAAATACTATTATAAAATCTGAACCTATAGGCAGCATAATACCTTTCCTTTCCACGAAAAATCAACGTAATGGTAAGAAGGTTCCAAAAGTATGACTTGATCTCCTTCTTTAATCTGAAAGAAGCAGCAATTCTTTATACATATAAATTATACCCTACCATTGAAATAAAATATTCGCAATGCTCCTCCATTAAGTATACTAATAAATTATTATATGTTTAATAAGGAAATAGGCATATGAAGATTCAACACATTAATGAACGTAACTTACTGCTTCATTGCGTATACGGTAGACGGACAGGACATAACATATCTGACTTGAATCACACAGCAAATAGTGACTGCAGTATACACAAGTTTCAGAAAAACAAAAGAGTTAAAAGGACTTTCACAAGCATACATATGAATGAAATGCAAAAATACCCCCTATGCTTTGCCTAATTATTAAAAAAAATGTCTTATTTTTATTACCAATAACCCCCCATTGTGCTAATTTTGTATTAGCAAAAATAACCCTCCCAAGCCAAAATGACAATTATACCCCACCAAAGGATGCAAAAACACCCTTATTCACCTAAAAAATTGGCAATAGCACCCCCCCCCCCTCTCACTTAAAAAAATGACAATAACCTCCTTGTGATTTGTGAGGAATTTCAAATGGGTTTTTTGCTAATAAAAATGACACGAAGGGTTTTTCCAATTAGAAAAAGCACAGGTTTCTTTTTTTTTTTTTTTTTTTTTTTTTTTAGCATTTAGCTCATATATATTTATCATTAGCTCACTTCATTTGTGGGATGAGACAACACATAAATTCAATATACTCCTAGGAGGCAAACTAGGCAAGATTTTGAGCAGAGAAGAAGCTAACTTACAATGGAGCCACATTGTCATGCTTAACAAAGAATAGAACTTTTCCAACAACTGCAACTGCTTTATTCAGACCTTCCAAAAGACAATCTATAGTCTCTTTTCTGTATGAACCATTTACTAGCAGAAAAGAGTAAAAGGTCAAAAAATCAGACAACAGGTTCACCTCAAACAATATTATGTAATACTTTTAAGTTATTTGCTCACAGTTGACATTAGCTAGTGATGATGCCAACGAAGCTAATCGTTTAACCTTGGTCTGTCCCTGTAAAACAAGGACATCAAAAGAATACTATACAAATTAATTTATTCACTTATATAACAATAATTGGGAGCAACTTCTAATTCTTAAGAATAGACATGGAATTCATCTATGTAATCATAATAAAGACACCATAAAAAATTGTGTTAAATAAGCAAGACAATCTAATGATCTCCTAGGGGAACTGTAATAAGAATGTTGGATAATATATTAAATCCACAGTTGCTAAAATGATTTATAATTGCAACCTCGTGAAATAAACCTTTGCGTTCAGCCAGGAAAAAAAAATAGAAGAGATTCCCATTATTTAATCTAGATGCAATACTAGAAAGATCAAGAAGGAAGAACAGGCAAGATGGTACAAGCTAAAAATGATTTTTAATTTGTTATATTAACTACACAAACATCTTACTCGAAGCAAACTTTCTATTTTGTCAAGAAGGTGAACAATCTTCTGAACTTCCTCTATGGCATTGAGACCAGGATCCCTTACTGCAGCAGCTTCAAATCCACTTAGAGCCCTCTCATAGTTCTCAAGATATTTGTTTACCTATATATATTCATACTTCACATATTAAAGGGAGAACGCACACTGAAAGATATATACATTATATACATAAATGAAACGAAGCATTGAGAAGTACTAAAGGACAAGGTTCCCAAGTCCCTTACACATAAATACAATGTTTGAGATGAGAAAAACAGTTAAAAGAATCTTATGTTTTTTGCTTTAAGAACATCTTTTTGCAGTTATCTGAACAGTGGCTCTTTACTAAGAAAAATAAAAATAGAAATATGACATAGAAACTCTATTTTTCATTTATTGACCACCCTGTTCCATATCCTCCTCCTTATTTTTATTTTGGGTTATTAGTAACCTTTGCTAGACTAATGGCATGTGATGGATTATCATAAGAAACCTAGATGTTATTCTTTAATGAAATCCAATGGCACGTTAAGGAGTATTCTTATAAAGGCTCAATTCCAATTGGTTAAAATTTCAAACTATTTTCAAATAATTCTGAACTTAAAATCAACAAAATAGAGCATCTTTCATATATAATATAACCTTACCTCATAGAATCATTGTCTTCAAAGTCATGAAGGATTAATATACATTATATATATATATATATATAAAAGAAAAGGGGAACACACTCGTGAGTAATCTTACAACCGATGGCTTGACACACAAAAACATATTTTAAAAAATCAAACCTGTTTTCCTCCAGTGAAAGAAAATACACATAGGAACATAGTGTTTCTGAATCATGTCAACTGTTTTCAAACTAAGAGGATAAATGTCAATATTCATTAATGTCGGATTGGCACCCATTCCTGGAATTACTTACGAAAATATGCTCTTATGTCCAGATGTATTGCCACTTGTTAACAAACATTATCATGCTGGAGATAAAAATAAACTGAAAAACATGGGTTTAGCTAAGCATGATACCATGAAAAAGAAAAGGACCACCACAAACGGAAGCATCCTCACTACGAGTTTATTACTTCAACTGTAATTTCATTCAAGTTTGTTCCATCAGTTTTACATGGCTGTAATGATTATAGATGTTATTATCTACAATAATTACTCCAATATAGGGGGCATGTGCCTTCAACATGTTGGAGAAATGTTATTAGCAATTTAGGATAATACTTTCTTCATTTTCTTTTAATAGATGTAAATCTCCCTTTGAATGCTAAAAGTTGACAATAGCTATGAAATATTTGAAGTTGAAAGTGGAATGAAGAACTGAAAGAACACCTAATTCTTCTCTGAACTTTTGAAGCATAACATGATTATTTACCTAATTCTATTAATTACTCAGCTTAGGACGAATACAGCAAAGTGTTCAATTTTGGGGATGATATTGCATTTCAATCAAATTTTACCATAACAAGTTTGTTAGATATAAACTTGAAAATGGGTTGCTTTTACACTCTGAAATTCAGTTTTGAAAATAATCAATCAGAAGCAAGGTTCTCACTAGTAAAACTTAGGCTGACAGCAGGAAGAACTACTAGAATGTACCCATAATTTGTCCTGATACTGGATCAATACAGGGACTTAATTTTCGACACTGTTCCTTTCAATATCAGTTTTCTTTACATTCTTTCAGTGCCTACTTATAAATCATACTAAATTGATCTTACAAGATGGCATGGCAATTATATTTTGCAATAAGTCATATTTATTTAACAAAGCTTCTTAGGTGATTCTACTTGTGTCCTCCTAAGAGTCTAAAGTCTAAACCATAGAATACTCTGAAATGAAATGCTTTAAAGAAAATTACACAGTGGAGCTTTCTTCACATCATGCATCTATATTGATGTTTTCTCTACATAATTTCAGTAAAGAAAAATTTCGGTTATTGAGAACTACATGTTGAACCTCTTTAGAATGCTTTTTACCAAAATTGTAGCATAAATCCTCAAAATACTAAAAGTAGTAGTATATCAACAGAGAATATAATGAGAGAAAAGTAGGGAAGTAAGAATTTACATTATGCAAATACGAATACACATAAAAGCAAATGAAACTAAAAGAAGAGATTTACAGTAGCACAGTTGAAATACAGGTCAGGGTTTGATTTCATTCTTTCATCTTTCTCCTGCATGTATACAAAATTTTTAGAAGCCAAATTAATACCCTAGTAAACTGCTGCAAATAACTGATGAATACAGAGTTTTTAACCCAGTACTCACAGCATGTTGGTATGCTTTCAAAGCTTGCAGGAGCTTTCCATGATCCCATGCTCCAGTAACAAAGAAAGATGTGAGGCATGCATTGCCTAGAATATCTGCAAATAAGATAAGAAAAATGGCGTAAAATTTTAGATCCAAAAATCTTCTACACCTATGATCCTTTGAGAATGAATCATTAGTCATAAAATTTAAATAGAAATTAGTTTCAATGCTCATGTGCTGAAGATATAATATACTTATTCATAATGTCCTTAGTTAACACTTACACCAAGAGTTTCCATCCTTGACATCTAGAGCTATTGCTTCTTTTGCGTGCTTTATGCTTTCATCAACAATTTTTACTTGGTCTTCAGCACCTGGAAGTTTTATCTTTATCAGATAAAGATACAATCCAGTAATTTATAAGCGAAGCTAAGCCAGGGTATATTTATTCTTGCCTTGAGCCATTCTTCTTTCAAGCATTGATAATTGACAAAGAATTCCTTTATTTAGGCCCTATTAGAAAATTAAACAAACATTTAAGACAACAGCACAGCTTAACAGATTTCTATTCTAAAGTTGCGGGAATAAAGGAACTGACCTTGCTTAAGGCAAGAGTAAAACAATTTTTTGCCGAAGCTAGATCTCCCTTCTTCCAAATGCAGTTACCCAAGCTTAACCAAGCATCCTGAAGTGATGGATTCAATTTCACCTATAATAAGAACGACAGTAAAAGAGTCAAAAAACAAAAAAATAAAAACTCACAAACATCAAAAGACCACAATAAGAGTAGAAATACAAGTTGGAAGTTGAAATCAAGAAAAAGAAGTCAATTGAATCAACTAGAAAAAGAGACCACAAAAAAGTAAAAGAAAATAAATGAGATAAAAAGGATATTAACCAAGCTAACACTTCTGAGAGGTTATTATGAAAAGGAAATTGAATTAAAAGAAGAGGCTTCAGTATCTATCTTGAGGGTTCTCTCTGGAAAGGAATTGAATGCTAAAGTTGACCAATGGTTCTTTCACAGTCTGATTAAAAGCCAATTTCAATGCTTCACCAGAATAGATAGCTAGGTAGACTAAATTCAATGTAGGTTAATGTAATGAAAATCAAAAAAATTATAGAATCTAAAACAGGGTTAGCTGAGAGGATTCTTGTAAGAGAGCACTTCAACGACATTTTCAGATATTAATTTGTAGATTGCCACATAATTTCCAATGTTAATAGAAAAGAAAAGGAAAGATAATCTATAGGTTGATAAAACCGGATTAGGTAATGGCTTTTTGTTAACCTATTTTTGTAGTAATCTCATTACCTCATATCAAAAATAGACAGTGTTTCTTTATAGAGTAAATCTTCTGCTTCAACTTTATACTTTCCTAGGGATCGAGATAAGGTGGCAGTGGCACTTAACAATACTTTCAAGTTAGCATCCTAAAAGGAAAACTCATTACTTAATAGCTTCTCTTACAATTTACAACCAAGAAAATGTCCAATTTCATCAAAATTCTTAAACATTAGGCCAAAATAGAGCATCTAAGAAGACCCAACTCTTCAATTTCTTTTTCTAAACTTACAGATTTGGAAAGATGATCTTCTGCTTCTTTCTTATGTTCAGGGAACACATCCAAAACTTTTCCTCTCAAATACTCATAACATGCTCTTTGCGCAGGGAGTTTTCTTTTCTCTACACAACAACAAGAACAATGAAATAAATGTACAGTAAATTCTATTGCATAAAAAAAGATATGTGGGCGTAATAATAATAATAATAATACCTGGAGGAATTTTATCGAGCAGTTGGAGGGCAATATTTGATAGCGTGAGGAGTCGAGAGGTTTTCTCATCTGGGTTTGTTGGGAAATAAGTGTCCCGAATGGTATACAGACCATCGGCAGCTTTTGATGCCTCCGCGAACAGATCTTCCGCATTTTCTCTACCAACAGTGCTCATTTTTGGCAATGTTTAAGTTAAAAAATGCAGGGAGTGGAATTCAAAATGCCAGCATTTATGTGTAAGAACTAAGAACTAAAAATGAGTATTTACCAGCAAAAGAAAAAAAAAACGCTATTTTTAACTTAAATGTGAAACTACTGGGACGAACTACAGCTTAGAAATATTGTAGTGTTTTAATGACATTACAATTTACGTTTAGAATTATTTCAGTAAGTACAATATTATTAAATTCTGATTTTATTTGTTATGTGAGAATAAACTACATTAAGATTTATAATTAGAGTTAATTATAAATAATTATTCTGTCAGAATAATTTACTATAATTTTTATAATATAAAGTATTTTATGATATTTTATAATAGTTATTCTGTGAGAATAATTTATTATAGTACTTAGAAATATTAAATATTTTATATACACAAATTGTTTTAAACATTTTACAACAGATATGTCCTTAGATATCCCTACCTATGTAACTAAATTCGCGTCCCAATGATTGATGCGCAGTCACAATGATAGGTCATCTTCAATAACTCCTCAATATAAGGCCATCTCCTATGTATGAAGGGGAAAGTAGATTTTGGGGGTCTTTGAACTAGGGGGGAAAATTTATCAACTTTTATGTAACAAGGGATGAAAATGCAAAAACCCCTTGCCTAAGCCAAACACCGCTTGAAGCGGTGAGGCAAGCCAACTGTGGCTTGCCTCACCGCTCGCAAGCGGTCACCCAGCAGGTGGCCGACACTTGTCGGCCACCTGCTATTCCCTTTCTTTTTTTTTTTCTTTTTTTTTCTTTTATTTAATATACATTTTATTTAAATAAATTGTGTATTAAAGCTTAGTTTTTATTTAATTTGTGTATTAAATCATACAACGGTGATAACGACGGTGGCGACGGTGGCGGGGAGGGTGGCTTTCCTTATATGAATTATTAGTTGTTATATTATTATGTAATTTTAAAAAAATTATTGGTTGCCAACTATTTAATTATTGTATTGTATTGTTGTGTTTTTTTTTTAAAAAAAAAAATATTGGTTGTTATTGTTATTATTATTGTCAATCTTAAATTATATCTTATTGTTATTAATTATTTATTTATTTCACATACGAGTTAATTTTTATTATTATTAGTATTGCTATTATTATTATTCTTATTATTAAGTGAGAGTGGGGGAATTGAGAATTTTAATTAAATGGAATTGATAGATTGATACATTGAAGATGACTTATGAAAATGAAAGGGGAAGCTGGACTTGGATTCAGAGGGAAGCTGGACTGAGTGAGGGGAAGCTGGACTTGGACTGATCTATACATAGGAGATGCCCTAAATCGAGTTTCCCTTTCCTATTCCCCTTTTCATAGTCTCCAATAACTTAATCTCTTCGTTCTATTTAATTTCAATCATCATTCTTCCCACTCTCAAATAATAATAATAATAATTAAAAAAAAAGTTAAATACTTTAAAAGTTTAACTTTTATTAATTTAATTAACTTAAATTTAAGTTTCTTAACTAAAAAACTAAAATTAACTTAAAATAACACACAAATTAAAGGAATATTTTTGAGTGGAATTCAAAATGTCAGCATTTATGTGTGGGAAAAGAAAAATGAGTATTTACCAGCAAAAGAAAAAGGGAGTATAATGACGTTCTTAAGCAAGAGGAATTATTGTGGTTCCAGAAGTCAAGAACACAATGGTTAGCCCAAGGTGATAGAAATACCCTTTTCTAACATATGTCAACTTTGTGTCGGAGGCGAAGCAACAAAGTTTCAGCTCTGAAAATTGATTCTTGGCAAACGGATGACGAAATTCTTCGAACTCATGTCTTTGACTTCTTCGCATCACTATTCAGAAATGATTCGCATGGGGGCAGCACGGATTTACCTATTAGCCGATTTCAGAAAATATTGACAAAAGAAGATTTGGAGGGACTTATGGAGCCGATCACAAAGAGGGAAGTTAAGCTGGTGGTCAACAGCCTAAGGCCTTTCAAGGCGCCTGGACCTTATGGCTTACAGGCCTTTTTCTATCAAAGATTTTGGGAATCGGTGGGGGGTTCGGTGGTTGAGATGATAGAAATGCGTTTCTATGGGACTATACATGGTGAAATTGGGTAGTCGTTCCTTTGTCTCATCCCAAAAGAAACATCACCTGAATCAATTAAAATGTTTAGACCGATTGCCTTGTGTAATGTTTTATACAAAGTAGTGACAAAGACCATTACCGAGAGGCTAAACCCTTCATGGCGGATCTCATTAGCCCACTCCAATGTAGCTTTATACCAGTCCCAACTTAATTTGTTATTAAAAAAATTGAAGGGTCAAAGAAAATTTTATAATCGAATTCAGAGTAAACTTCCTATTAATATATAAACCAATTTTAGTTCTTCTATTGCTAATAATTCATAATATAGTCATTGTGATTTCATACCTGTGTTATTTAAAATCACCAGTATTGTAAATTCAAACCGACCGCAGCAATATAACTGTAGAGAACCCCAATCACAAAACCTTGAGTGAATTAGTTACCTCTCTACCTGAATTCCCAAAACACCCACGAGAAACCCAAAACCAAAATCATCTTCATAGGGGCAGTTGCGTAAATCCAGACCACCCTCAGAATTCAAGCGCCAAAACACACACACGCACACGACACCATATCAGTGTGTAAAACTCTAAAAACATTCAAAATAATTCATAATTCCTTAATTTTGTAATGGCTTCAACTGTATTTGATATCAAGAAGAAAAGGTCAATTAAATCGAAAAATATTTTTCAATTGGAAGATTTTGCAAATCTAAATTCCACTTTATTATTTGGATCGTTCGGAGAAAGAATCCGATGTTTCCTTGACAGTTTTGCAGAAATTGAAGATTATACAGTTAATGGAATGCCCATATGGAGTACTTTTCTCGTTACTAAAAACGATGGCGTATTAGCACTCTACATTGTGGAGGAAACCGTTCAATATTCTACACTTCATTTCTGCAATCATTGTAAATTATCAGGTGAATTGATGGAATTGGTTCAGTGTTTTGTTTTTCATTATGATTTCGTTAATTTTTCTAATATGAGCTTCTTGTACACTATTTTGATATGAGACTCGTGTTTTTATTGTTCCTGTGTTTATAGGTTTCTTTGTTTAAGTGGATTTTTGTTATAGTCTCTGTTTTTTTTTTCTTTGTTCATAATTATAAGGCTGGGTCTATAAATTTATTGCTCCAATTGATGTTTTTATGCTGAGTATTTTGAACGAGGATTAGATAGGAGTATTATATTTATATTTTGATTTTGTTTTTTGTAGGATGGGGTCACCATTTTGTGAGTAAAACAAAATATCACTTGATTATTTCAGTAAACGAGGATATGAATGAGCCATTGAAAGAGAACTTTGCTCAAGTTCGGAGCCATTGTTTATACGGTTTGATTCATTGTAATGGGTATGGGCATCTCATTTGTGTCAATGGTTTAAAAAACAACTCAAATTTATTTACCGCAACTGATGCTATGGGATTCTGGAACAATCTTTGTACATTTCTTAAAACCAGGTAATCTTTTTTAGTACGTTTCTTTTGGTCATTCTTTAGGTTGGAAGAGTTTTAATTTATGTAGTAACTAAATTTCACAGGAAAATTTCTGTACGCGATGTTTTGAGAAAGGGATCAGTCGAGCTAAGGTTGATACATGGTGTGGCATATGGGGAGTCATGGTTTGAGAAATGGGGATACATATTTAGTGGTGGGAGCTCTGGACTTACGGAGCAGAAATATGACAAGGCAATACGGTTTCTAAGTTCATTAAGACTTAGTAAAATTGTTTGTGATTTTAAGAACAAGAGAAATGGAAGAAAAATCAAACAAATGGTAGATAAATATCAAGAATTGAGTGTAATGCCATTGGTCACGACCAGTGACCTGTTACAATTCATGTTGGCTGCTGAATCAAGAAATGTGGTTCATATTTCTAATAAGGCTTATAGTTTAGTGTCTGAAAAAACAGACAGTCTGATGGGATTTGAGGAATTTGTGGCTTCAATGGCGGAGGGTGATTGCAGGTGGTCTGCTAAGAGATTGGAGAATGTGCTTATTGTAATTGTTAGTTTGTTGAAGGATCACAAATGTGATATGTCTAGGCATGAACTCAGAGAAGAGGCAAGAAAATATATTGGAGACACTGGTTTAATTGATTTTGTTCTCAAGTCTATCAAATGTTTTCAAGTGGAAAATTATATCATTCGCCGTGTTATAAATCCATCGACTAAAGTAGCTGAGTTCACCATTGACGAAGTATTTAAGGAGCGCAAATCAATTAAGTGGCCAATCTCAAAACCCGATTGCAAATGGTCTCAAGACAAACTAGAGAATGCTGCAAAAGTGGTAGTGACTATATTGAATGAAAACCAAAAAAATAACACCATGCCAAGACAAGAGTTACTCGACAAGGCTAAAGTGCACATTCATGACAAGGACTTGATCGATTTCGTTCTAAACTCATTGGATAATTCTAGGATTGGAAATCAAATCGTTTATCGAACCAAGAATCCCATCACAAAAAGGATTGAGTTCACTGTGGCTGAAAATTATGAAACTTCTTCATTTAGTATAGATAACTTGATAGACATGAACTTGCATCAAGATGTACTTTTTCTGTACAAGAATGTGCTACTAGGATATCCCGAGATGAACTCTGTGAGTTTGGCGACGAGAATTATCTTGGAGAGCAAACAATTTGTGAAGGAATGGCCTATTGATGGGGAAGCTGTGAACCAATTGATGGCACTGGCATGTAAGGTGCTACCGAGTTTTGATGAGTTGGAGACGGAGTTAAATCGTCCTTTGTCACCAGGTGTGGTTGTGGAAGTGCCTCCGTGGATTAGTATTGGTGATCTTAAAGTGGTGGTTCAGTGTGCATTGAGGGAGACTTATTGTGTTATGGATGAGTTTGTGGTGAGTCAAATTGGAGGGTTGAGAAGTGTAGAGGATGACAAAATGTTGAGTTGTGTTGTGGAGCCCGGTGGGTGCGTTTGGGTTAGAGGGTGGGGGCTGGATTTGGTTACAGAGCTAAGGTATGAAGATGGGGCTTGAAATATTTGTTCATGGTTTGATATATATATATATATTATATAAACAAGAACAATTTAACAAACTTATGTAGCAACTCTCTCTTTAATTTAGTTTTATCAAAGGGTAGAATTATGTGAAAAATTTATGCAAAGATTTCCATATTGAGGAAGAAGTATAAATGAGAGAATTGGTAATATTTCTTTTGTAATTTGTGTTAATTGACTAAATATGGCATCATGTATAACCTTTCTACTTTAATGTTTACAAGACAATCATATTGATTGTCGATTTAGTTTATAATAAATGTTAATTTATATGTTATGGCTATTTAATCAGTACTTGTATGACAACCTGTTTAGATATATTTGAAAAGATTTTTCTTTTAATGCATACGGCAAACAGTTAATTATATGAATTGATTTGGGCATTGAGCTATTCATCGATACTGAATTAGCTTTTGAGAGTATGTCTCTTCGTGGATTGTAAATGAATAATAAATTTGGAAAATTCTCAACTTTTGAATTAATTTTTGAGATTGTCTTAGGCACAAGTCATTTAATCATTTAATGTAGATTTAACCTAATTCATGTGAAGAGGAAGTGTTGAGACTAATATCCCATATGAACTAAAAAATGAATAATAATATCACATTATAAGATTTTGAATAATCCTCAATTTGATATTGAATTAAGCCCTAATCATTTAATGTGGAGTTATCTCAATTCATTTAAATTAGTGTTTAATGTGGACTTATTGTGAGATGTGAGGTAAAGTTATTTTAAGCTTCAAAAGTTCTTTAACCTGAGGTTTTACTAAAATTATTATTGGCATTCTCCAATGCAACACTTAGTCACTTATCCTTTTTTTTTTCCTACACTATAATTCGGTAATTATACTTATATACATTAAATTTTTAAAAATATTACAAATATAAAATGACTAAGAATTGTGTTGAATTATAGATGGAGAAATAGGTACTCCGTAATCACTCCTTTAATTTCTCGTGTTCTTCAATGATGAAGTTACGAATGATTTCAAATTTTCAACACTCCTTGGGTTTTTGGCATTTTGCACTTTATAATTGTAGGATTTTGATACGTTACACCCTGGTTTAAAAGTTTTGACTCATTACATCTTGAAAATATAATAACTTATTTTAACATTTTTTCTCAATTAAATTAGATTAAAAAAAGACATTGTCTTCGTTTTGTTTTCGAGTATCCTCAAGATTATTTACTGTATATCTTATATACAAGTTTACAAATTTAGCATACTATTTACATTATTTAGGTCATTTCTATGCACGAGTCCTTGGTCATTGGTCCTGTTTTTTTCATGATAATCCTTTATCTTTGGGTCGTGCTAATCCTTAATATTATAGTCCCAAATAAAAAAATATTTTTGGGGCGAACCAAAGTTACAGAATACTATAATCAACTAATTATCTAAGAGAGATGACAGTTGCAAACAAACCAGGCTGCTTCTGACAACTAAAACAAGATCCAAATTCAACATTGCTTTGCATTCAAAATGAACAGAGAAACACATAAATAAATGATAATCTCTTCTTTCTTTGAGAAAAGATCTATAGATTAGGTTACCAAACTTTCAGCATTATCAGCTTCCAAACAAGTAATTATCAGATAAAATGGACAGCATACCAAAGTTGGCGTATTCCATTGCCGCGTATATGATACCTGCTTTAAATATGATTTTCAGCTGATACCCTCACGGTTAGCTGGTATAAATGAATGAAGATGTTGGACTAAGTACAATAATACTACATTGGCAACCTCCTAAACAGAAAGATGTTAAAAATTCTTTAGTATGTTTTCACTTGATACTCCATCAGCTACAAGAACAGAAGTGATCTCCTGCAAGAAGCAGATATGGTGATTAATGCTACATGCATCATAAATAAAAATTTAATTTCCACTATTTAAGGAATATATGCAATCTACTATAGTTCCAATATCTGATATTCAATACAGAAAAACAGCAGATGATCTTACTTAACATGCTGGTTTACTCTATGTTTATCATTAATATTAGTTCCCACACCTTGTCACTAGTTGCATAACTTGCATTGGACAAGTTTCATAACATAAACCACTAGCTATCTCGACTAATTATTCAGAAATTCGTGATCCATTGGGCAGGATGTTAAAGAAACCTTATATATCTTCCTATTTTGTTCACCTTGACCACTCATCCACGCCCACCTTCCACTCAAAATAACCTCTCAAATTTCTGTCATATGTTGTACGCTGTTGTCACACATTTGGTGGGAGTTATTATAATAAAGGATTGGCCAATGTAATCAGGCTGACACGGTTTTCAAAGGCTATACAATTCAGATCTGACCTTTTCAACTAACATGCTTAGACCCGAGATACCTTGGGCTTGGCAATAACCTTTTTTTTATTGATCCGAACCATATTCGACCAACTCAACCTATCTAGACGTATGTAATTGCCACACATACTGGAAATAATAAAAACAACTAACAATTGCAAATAATAAAAACAACTAACAAGGCATTTAATTGGAGAGACTCGTCATATTGGTTTGACTAATATAAGAGACTTGGTAGAAAAATGCTTTAAAGGTGACTAATTAAGAGAAAGGGTTAATTTTACATGTGCATAGGGTAAAACTGCATTTTTCGTCCCACATGACTGGATCCTCAACACTTTTGGTCAAGCGCTTTTTAAATTTGTTTTTGGTCCGATTCCTTTGCACTTTTGGTCTATATCCATTAATTTTTTGCACTTTTGGTCCCATAGAATAGTCTTGCAACTTCATAGTGTATGCGTTTTGCCCTTTTGTATCATGGAACCCCTTGGCAGATTCCAAACTACCACCTCTGTACATCAATCATGCCGTCTACTTGTCTACACACACTTTAGAGATATGATGCATTCTAATAGGTGTTGGTGAGAAAAGTAATTCGACAGAGCCAACAGAGCAGCAACCAGTGGTTGGAAAGGTGGCAACAAATAAGGTTGCCTATGGGTGAAGTCCCCCCCCCCCACCTACCCATGCAAAATTACTGTATCCAATAACCTTCATAACTGAGATTATATTTTGCATTACAAGATGGAAATTGATCTTTGATTTATTTGGTTTAGATAAAAACAATAAAATAATATACCGAATTTTACTTTTGGTTCTGAACAAATTGTTAGTAACAAAGCAAAAACTAGAATCTGGTCCACAACCCTAGTACAATGCTTACCTTCTCCACACTTCTTTATATATTAATTGATCAGTAAAACAGAATCTGAACATGACAAAAAATGATATCTTCCTCTGGTGTACATGAACAAGGATATTAATAACTCCCCTTCATAGTCACTTTGTTCCTTCTTTATCTTTCAAGTTTCAATTGTTACAGTTCCAAATGCCATAGCTAATATCTGGTAGCCCATATAGAACTCGCATCTCAAAATAGAGTACTGTTTTGAGATTGCTTGATGGAATATTATTTTGGGTTTCCTAAACTTATTCAAGATATACTGAGATTGTACAGTGAGCAAAGAAATAAAATAAATAAAAGAGGACTAGAAGATCTATCTACATCTTTTCATTGTTTCAGCAAGCATTACGAGCTGATAATTACAATTCTTGGGGAATATAGAATGGGACAGGGCCGACAGGCAAAGCAGACATCAAGGAGCAATGGTGCAATATCACATCCAAGCTAGTCTAGTTTATTAATTTGTCAACAAGCCCCCATATTCGTTTTAAGTAATTGCATTCATTAAAGTGTGACTGCTTTATCAGCTTCAGTTCTTGTAATTTGCTTTACTGGTTTATATATTGTTCACATATTTCAGATATATAAAAAGTTTCATCGTAAAGAATAGTGAAAATTAGCCTGAAAAGCGAGGTGGCTAGACAAAGCAAGCAAGCACAAAATAGCCTACAGAGAGTATATACTATATAATATAACTATTTAGGATGATCTAAATAGGAAACAGCAAAATATCAAAGTATTCGGAAAAATTGATGTAATAACAACTACAAACCTCAGCCATCTGTTTTTGGCCACAGAGCACTGCACCAGTAGACTGAGGACTCGAGATTCTTTTCTCTTTAGCAAATGCAGCCTGCAGAAGTATTAGAATAAATTCATAAAAATATACTACAAGACATCACACAACATTCCTGGAAGATATAATGTTAACCACCTGAACATAACCACGCTCGCCTGTCCAACTATCATCCGGCTGAGAAAGAACTGGTACAATATTAACTCCATAAGACTCCCAGTCTTTAAATCTTTCCTAATAATATTTCAGAAACAGAAAAGTAAAAAATCAGAAAACAATGGCTATGTTTGATTATTGGATTTCAGTGAGTAATTAAAACGCTAAGAAAAATGTTTTCTCTTGCATCCAACGACAGAACGTTGAGATTCACTTCTTCTTCATTTGCATTTTACTTATTATTTTACTCACTTAAATTCATACCAAACATAGCTAAAATGTTAAACTTTAGAAATTCAATATAAAATACCTGATACGCCATTCTGCTAAGGTTTCTAGCTCCATAATAGAGTCTAACATCAGATCTCTTATCTGCACTGAAGCCTGCCTCGATTAAAGACCGGATTGCACTGTACAAAATGAAGACACAAAGATGTGAACAAAAGGACCAAAAAAGGAAAGGGGTGTGACACACACAATTAGGCTATGTTTTTTCAATTTTAGTGAGTAAAACACAATAGTAAACATATTATTTTATAGCATAATAAGATAGAACTTTTGGCTTTAATATTTTTATCAATTCCATTTTTCTTATCATTTTTTCTTATCATTTTCCCCGCTAAGATTCAAGAACTAATGAAACGCGGAAAGAAAGACCAATTTCTACTGTATTCAATATAATTAGCAAGACAATTGATGCACTGTTCTCGTACGAAGATCATAGACTTCAACCAGATGATGACATGGAATTAAAGAACAAGAAGCAACGTTATCAATGCAGTACGTTAAGAAAAATATTAGTTTAGCAATATGAAAAATTATACTCCTAGTCCTAGTAATATAATGTGAACTAATAAACTAGACCTAATTCCAGAACCCGTGGCGAAAATGAGCACTGTCTGATAATCCTCCGGCGGTGATATTTGATCCAAATCAAAACCCTTACCCATAACCGTACTCAATTCGACAACATCACCTTTCTGTAATTCACACAAAACCTCCGCGGTGGAGCCGGCTATTGATTTCACCAGAAATTCAAACACGCCTTTTGATACGGCGTCGTTTGGCGGCGACGCGATGGCGAGCAACGATGGCTTTGTGTTGGGTTCCTGTACGCGTAGCTGCAAATACTGACCGGATTTCGTGTAAGAGGCAGCGAGCTCGGGGGATTCGGACACGTCGATGGTGACGTGGAAGAGTGATTCAGCGGCGGGGGAGATTTTGATGAGTGGGGTGGGGGTCCAGAGGGTGTCTTGACGGACGGAGGCGGCTGAGACGGTGAGATTGCTGCGGTGAATAAGGTGGCGGATGTGTTGGAGTTTGGAGAGGGTCATGGGTGGGTGGAGGAACGATTGAATGCGGTGGGGTGCATGGAAGCGGAGGGTGGGTGTGGAAAATGGGGAGTGAGGAATCACAGACATATTTTATAGTTTTGAGTTGGTTGCAGAGAAATCGTCGCCGCCAGACGGTGGGGTTGAAGGAGGGTAGGAGGGGTTGTGGTTCAATAGAATTGTGGTGAACTTCCACGTGGCTAATGTTGATAAGTAGTGGGACCATACGAGAAAAATAGTCCAAAAGAAAGAGGTTTGATTGGTTGGGAAAATTGTATGTGAAATAATTTCAATCTTGCTTCTTTTGATTTTGGCATATTTAGAGAAATAAGTATCTATAGTAGGTGTTTTGAAAATTAAATTATAGGTGGAAGATGTTTAAGTCTATATGTTATATTTTGTTTAAGAGATTTATAATTTTACATCAAATTAAAATAGAGCTTGTACGTCTTTTTTAAAGATAAAAAAATTATTGTTTGTTACTTTTGAAAAAATAAATTGAAAAAATTGAATGGTGATAAATTTATTTTAGAAAATAAAATATATATTTATTTCCCCTTTTCTAAACATGAAATAATGTTGAAAAAAGCCAAAAAATATATTCGAAGTATTTCTAATTTTCATATGTGGTACTTTAAAAAATTAGAGGGAATCTTTGGATACTCATGTTGCTGAGTACATAAATTTTAGGAAGAAATTAATCAAATTATCCATGATGTTTAGTGTAATTAAATTGACAGCTCTTCATGTTTGAGAAATTGTTCAATTTGTTCTTGAGGTATTAGTTTCAATACAGTTACCCTCTTAGACATTAATTATATCATATCATATTGAAATCTATAACTATCGTTGAGTACCATCTAAAAAAAGAATTTTTTTAAAAAAAAAACAGGTGTAACTCGTGAATAAAATACTAAATTGGGTCAAATAGGTTAAAACAATGGTTTATATTAACCAAAAAAAGTACAATCGGGTTGTCACCTTGAGGTTTGTGGTTTCTTAAGATTTTTTTTATTTTTTATGGTAAATTGATTTCTTAGATTATACACATGGGTATTTATGGAATATTTTATTCTTTGGATGAAATTAACATTGTAATGGGCAATTGTAGGGCTAAAAAATGAGCTCAAACGAGTCGAACAAACAAGTGTTTCAATTTGGGCTCGAGAATAGTCCCAATGGTTCAAAATCGGCTCGAGCTCAAGCCTATCGAGCCACTTTGGGTCTATATGGATATATTTTATCCAATTTGATCTCAGTTAAACTGGACTAAACTTTATTTAACAATCTGGACAAGTTTTGGTCCAAAGCCAAAACCTACCCAGGGTACTGACATGAGAATTGTAACTTTTTTTTTTATTTCTCCCTATGCTTTCTATAATTTAATTTCTCCCTATATATGTCACTTTTATATAATTTTTATTTTAAGTATATCAATCACATTATCAATTTTTCATCGTATTATTTTATTAAATTTTAGCATTATCAATTTTGGTATTTATCAATTGTTATTAAAATATCTAACTACAGTTTTAAATGTTAAATTTGATTATATTAGTTTTCAAAAATTAAGTTTATTTTAATATTGTATATATTTTAACAAAAACAAAAATTAATTACTCTATCCTATTCAAATTAATTGGGACATTTGATCTTTTCACACGGATTAAGAAATTCAATAATTAATCATTTTTCTAAGATAAAATGTCAAAAATACCATTTTAATGATTGTTTTAATAATGCCATTGATCTTTTTGCACTCTAATTTATTGAGTAAACCTTGAAATAATAAATTTTAATACATAGAAAAGATGCATTGGAATGTGACAAGTAATTTGAACCATGAAAATTTGACAAATATGTCAATTAATTCAAAAAGTTGGGAGTGTCTCATTAAATTTACATTCTATTTATAATAACATTAATCATTATAATAATCACAATAAAATAATTACAATCACTTCTCAATAATCACAAAAAATTATTAATTACTCCATCCGTTTCATATTAATTGGCACATTTGCTAAAAAAATTTTGTTTCAAATTAATTGGCATGTCTGATGTAATACCCCGTATATTTTAAATAGTTGTAAAATGAATTTTTAGTTAAATTTTAATTTAAATAGGAAACTTAATTTATTAGGTTTGGAATGAGACATATAGGACTTGAATGTTTTCTAGAAAGAAAATGTGACTCATTTAATTCATTTATGATCAATTGAATAGATCATTAGTAGATGAGTGCATAATGAAAGTCAAAATAAAATTATGGATCTAATGTGAAATTTGTAGTTTGATATTAAAATTAGTTGTAAGCTTATTTATCTAGATATATATAGTACGGTACCAAACTACTTCAATATTTTATTACAATAATTGAACATTAGAAATAAAATGGAGTGTCTAATCATAGTAGAGGACTAAAGTGAATGTTTAATAACTTTAAATAGATCAACTAAATTGCAAGGTGCAAGTGCCTAACCATCAAGTTGGACGATTTAGATATTTATATTTAGTTATAACTAGCTGACAAAGCATGCTTAAGTTATTTATTGTAATTACTTAATTTCGTGTATTGAGGTTAATTAAATAATTAAGATTGAAAATACACTATCTTCGTTAAACAAGAATAACTATTTTACTCTAGCTAGATTATAACTATAAGTACAATTTATTAATATCATAATTAGATGTTTGGTATGAAATAGTAAATTAGATGAATTAAAGGGTAATCATTTATAGAATCGTTATTTATAGAATTTGGGACGTTGGTTGTAGGTAATTCAAGAATAGTTAATATGACTATTCGACTATTGAATCGAGACATGAAATAAATGGAATAGAGGTCATTCTTCTACAAAGCCATGCTAGAAGGTTTAAATCGTTAAGCTGGACGTGAGGTCAGCTATCTACCGTTGAGTAACATCCTTGTCCTGAGAAAGGTGAGCGCCTCAATAAAATGTTTTTAAAACTGAAAGAGCTTTTCAAGAAAATCACATCATATACGTGTATTTCTTATTTGAATAACTACTGTTGTTATATCTCTGTTTATAATTGTACGCAATGCTTGAAGCATGTACGACTTCTTCATAGTAGAACTGATAATTCTATACTTGTTTGCATTTCTCGCATCATATGATATTTGTTGAATAATGAGGTGTAGTACTTTATCTCACCTCATATTGATGAATGGTACTAAGGTGTAGTACTTTATCTCACCCTACGTACCAATTGTTTGTGCATGATTATTTGCGCGCTCATTTGCTCTAGTTTGATGGTATTCTCTGGATAGTTCTGGGTAGCTGGGGGCTACAGGGCTACCAGAGCTCTGCCATTGACCGGGCTCACAAACCAAGGATTAGAGCACCTTGGGGAGTGACTCATATTATCCGGCTAAGACATGTCAGTGCCACCGAGATGGGAAAGGTAGCACCTTCTCCCATATCTAACCGGCGTACTAACTATTGATCCATTCTGTGATCATTGTATCCTTTTGAAGTGGAGGAGTTGTTTAGCCCGTTTTGCCGGGTAATTGAACGTGATTTCATCTGTGATATCAATATAATTGTTACACTATTGTGGATTGATTTTATAATTTAAATAGGCAGTTCATGGAGTTCTAAATCGTTTTCTGCATAAAATTCAATTGCACCCTGACACAGGCCTCACTAAGTTGTTTTTACAACTTACGCTTTCAAATTATTACTCTTTCAGAATCTCACCAAATGGCAGGATGGGCCACATCAGACTAAGGGATTTCAATTGGACGTCTACCATAGAGTTTCTAGAATTTGTCAGGTGAATGTTTGATTTGTAATGAAAGGTTTTAAAGTAATAAGTTAGTTGGGAAAAATTAATGTATTGTAATAGATAGAGCTCTGAACTGCAGTTATGGAAAATTTATTAATGTTATCATATTAATTATTTACTAGCTTATTCCCGTGCTATGCACAAACCTATAAAATTTATTTTGATGTAAATTGAAATTTTATTTCAATTTACATCAAAATAAATTATAATGTGTTGTGATCACGGCAATTTTTATGCATGTAAAAATCACAATTTGAAACTTTTTTACCATGCTAGAAATATTTGTAAAAATATAATTTAGTTAAAATGAATGTTACATATATATATAGTTTTTCATGAGATATGTACTATGGATGGTTGACAATGCATAAGTTAACTCAAAAATGTCTATCTGTCATATTTATGTAAATTAATACAATGACCAAAGTTTAAGTTTTGGAAATAACTCAAACTACTCCGTAGGTATTTGATTCATTACATTACTTTTCGACGGCACATATTGATGTCATAAGAAAGAAAAGTAATTATTCGAGAAATATTCTTATATTTTAAATATATTTTTTCTCACTACACCACAATGTTTCCCCTCTTTATTCCCGAGTATGGGGTGAGTCCCATGCGTTAGTGTGTGGATCACGGTCTCACACACTAATCCCTACAAGTGCCCGTAGTAGGCCGGCCGCCCTACTTAAACCAATCATCATATCGGTCCCTAGGTCCCATTGCTAGAAAGGCTCGGCTTCTAAAACGTACGTGAAGCTTCCGCTTGGAAAAAGAGGGAGCGAGCCTATATATATAAATAAAACATGCAATAAAGAAAATTAGTAGAATGGAATCAGCTTACCGGGCTGACTTCTCGACACGATCGAACCTGAAATCCACTCTCAATCGCTATTTTTAGGTTGGAATAATATAGAAGATGCAAGTTGCATAGGGGTATGCTCTCTAAAGAAGCTTCCTTAACCACTTTAAAGATCAAGATTAAAGAAAATGAATTATATTTTAAATTTATTTACTTCAGTGTATAAAGATTAAAGAAAATTAATTAAATTACTAATCAACCATCAAGTATGTGCATATTTATTTTAAGTTGATTTATGTTAATAATGTTAATATTTGGTGAAAGCTTTAAAGATACATGAAATGATACTTTTTATGACAACATTATAATTACATGATATATGGTTTATTTAGAGTGAATTTTCTTACATAAACCTCAATTAAACCTAGAAATTTTAATATAAAAAATTGGCAAACATTAAAATGGTAGGAACCAACATCTGAAAACATGAAATTGAGACTTCAGACCTGCAATTTCATAGTTATTATTTATCAACCTACAAATAACACAAAACAAATATAAAGTTAGGATTTCATCATTCATATATATTTACACAAAATTAGCAAGTTCATTCAAATAAAAATCGAATATAAACAACAATAAATATAATATGTGCAGTTGTAAACAATGAAGTATATAAAAAAAATTAAATAAACCTCAATATTAAACCTAGAAATATTAATATAAAAAATAGAAAAAATTTAAAGGGTAAGAGATCAACCTCTGAAAATGTGAAATTGAGACTTTAGACCTGCACTTTCATAGTTATCATTTATCAACCTACAAATAACACAAGAAAAACATAAAGTTAGGATTTCATCGTATATTTACACAAAATTAGCAAGTTCTTTTACATAATAATCGAATATAAACCACAATAAAAATAATATGTACAGTAGTAAAATAGTGAAGTACATAAAAAAAAATTAAATAAACCTCAATATTAAACCTAGAAATATTAAAAAAAAATAGTCAAACATTAAAACGGTAGGAGACCAACCTTTGAAAACATGAAATTGAGTTGCACTTTCATAGATATCATTTATCAACCTAAAAATAACACAAAACAAATATAAAGTTAGAAATTCATCATTTATTTACACATAATCAATCAAGAGAAAAAAAAAATGAAAATGTGATGAAAAAAACAACTTAGAAAAAAAAAATATTATAATAAATTTTATTAGATGAAAGGAAATACATATGGAACAACTTCGAAATGCACATCTTCCTTGTAAGTTTGACAAAGACTGCACATATTGTCATATTCTATGATCCAAGAAATATGAGAATAATAATTATTAGAATTAAATTTACAGTTAGATAAATTAAACAACATATATCGGCCACTTCTCACTTATAACAAAAAACCACTGGATGAGAAAATAGAAAAGGAAGCCATGGTTAGTGCTTGGCGACGTAAGATGGGAGGTTATTAGTTGAGATGAAAATTGAGTTAGAAAAATGACAGCTTTAGCAAAATAAATAGGTAAGGTTGAATGATGTATTCGAATTCAAAATTTGATTTTCCTAATATTCAGCCTGCAATTACTCCGATTTCAAAATTTGATCTTCCTATTTAAGTCCATGATTTATGAAAATTTATTTGATTCCTTAATTTTTGTGGGTTGGTCAAGAATATTTTTAATCAATCATAAATATTATGATAATAAAAATAATTCAAAACTCTAAGAAAAAAGAATTTAGTCCAATTGAAGTCAAACACCATTCTCCTATATATAAATATATATGATATCATAGCAGGCAGGTGCCGATTTCGGGCCGTTACATCTGAGTTTTCAAAGCATTTTTTTTTCAATTTTGTCCATTTCTCACATTTAAGTTGGGAAACTCAATGGTCACCACTCACTAATTAAAAATGAAAAAATAGTAGTCATCATAATAAAGTGTATTTAAGACATGTTACAAGAAAAAAATATGTTATGATGATTTTTGTTTATATGTGTGAAAACAAGAAATGTGTCAATTAGATATAAATTCTATTTATAATAACATTAATAATTATAATAATGACAATAAAATAATTATAACCACTTCTCCATAATCACAAATATAATAATAATTTATCATCTTAATTATTATACATTATAATATATTATTTCAAATACTATAAATTTATTGATTTGACATATACTATCCATTTTTCTCCTCAAAACCCAAACAATCAAACTTTAATCCAACAAATCTCGAATTTTCAAAACACACTAACTATTATTTAATAATAATTTATAATCTCAATATTTCATCGGAATTATTATTCAAATCGAGTTTCAAGAGTTCCGCCGAAACCTCTGAAATAACTTATTGAGACCAAACTCATATTAACCTTTTCTGTTTGAAATGAAGATTTCATATATATTTCACTTTAATCAAAATTTAGGATAATCCCGATTTGGAGCTGACATTCATCAAGAAGATAATATAATTCTAAAGATTTATATGATTTAAATTTCAAAACAGAAAATCGCAAAGTGATAGAGAAATAAAATTTGATGTTGATTGATTGTGTAAAGCATTCACGCCTATTTTCCCCCACTGCCCCTCGTGTTTATGAGCTTGACGAGCCAAATTTTGCAGTGATTGAACTCGGCTCATATTTCAACCGAGTCTGGAATTTTGTTCAAGTCAGCTCGGTTAGGAACTGAACAAAAGTTCGTCTCGAGCTGAATTTCAAGTTACTCAATTCAACTTTCATCCCAAATAATAAATTCAATATCTCAAAGATAATTTGAGTAATTCTTTCAAATTAAAATAAATAGAGAATCATATTCTTAACTTGATAAATCAGTGCAATAGATGAAAAAGAATTCGCAAGACACCGAACCACGCGATGTTCCCCCCCCCCCCCCCCCAACACCCTTGGTCTTTTAAACTTTTTTATTAGTCGTACTCATTCACGTGGCTCAAGATCCTCTGTACCACAATTTGTGTACCACAGTGTGTACCACAAATGAGGAATTGACACATGTATATATGACAATTATTATAATTGTCATATATACATGTGTCAATTCCTCATTTGTGGTACACACTGTGGTACACAAATTGTGGTACAGAGGATCTATTGCCTATTCACGTGAGGATGAGTTGAATTAAGAACTTCATTTGTTCAAAAGTTTTTGTTACATGAATTATTTTTATGTAGTTAGTGATATATATAATCAAAGGCTAAAATAAAACAGAAACTAATTCTTAACTTAAGCATACTATCAGTACAAAATTCAACCAAGACCAGCATTGTAATATAATTAATTTGACCAAGTACAATATAAAATTACTCGACACTGCATGTTATATGTTAAATAAAACAATGAATAAGATGTATTAAAATTAAATTATTAAAGGATTTAATTTTATTATCGTTCTTAGTCAGGTAACTTAATATTATAATAAGACTTAACTTCATATATTTTAATGTTCATTGTTATATAAATATACTCCCTCTGTCTCACTTTTTTTGCTCCTATTTTTATTTTGGGATGTCCCAAAACATGACTCCCTTTCTCTCACAAAAAAAAGTCAAAAGTTTACCTTTTTAACAAATTATCTAAAACTCCGCACCAAAGATAAAGGGGGCAAGATTATTGAGACACAGATATATTTTACATAAATGTAAATGTCGCATCATATTCACTCTTGAAATTTGTGTCCCCACATTCTTATTACATCCTACTGCATCTGAGTGTGTATGTTTGTACAACATAGTGTTTTTTTTATTATTATTATTTTTATTATTATTATTTTTATTAGGGTGCATCATCGCCATTGTTTTCATAATGGAGTAGGACATAGACAATTTATTAGCGTGATTTTATTGATTAGATAGGTTCAATCAAAATGACGTTGCAATGACGTACAAGTAAATCCAAATTATATAACGTCCATCAAAAGAAATGAACTTTTTTATAAAATTATAAAACCGTATACGCTGAAACTATATTATATAACTAAGATATTCAACAAGTTCAATCCTGTTAATAACCATTTTTTTTAGTACAGTGGATAATGATGGTTGATGCTTGAGGTGTTAAATGGACGGTGTCCAGTCTGAGGAAGTTCAGCCCAACTTGGTTGAAAATTTAGACTGACCCAAGACCAATAAAATTTAATGGTCTCGCTCGTGCCCATCCTACAACTTGGGTCTGGCGGTCCTTATCTTTAGGTTAGGGCCAACTTAAGCCAGTTGCAGTAAAACCGGCGACTTCTTTCAAGTGTGAGGTCGCCATTATGTAGTTGTCAAACTTCGGTCAACTCTTCAAATAAGTAAATATCAAATGATCTTTAATGTCTGTAATGAACTAGGATCTTTTTAATATAAGATTTGTGGTTTTAATAAATAAAAAAAGCAACAATATATTTGAGTCATAAATTTTGATCAAAATATCCTTGATGATGTGGCATTGAACATTGCATTTAAAATTACCAAAAATTAGAAAATTTGAAATTACTAAATTATCCTATCAAAAAATTTCAAATTGCCCTGTCATAAATATGTATTATTCAGTCTATCTCTTTGCTTCATTCTCATCATCTTTCTCCTCCTAAATCTTCAAGAAACTCTCCAATCCTAATCTACCCAATCGCCCGACTTTCATTCTTCTCTACCTTAGAATCTTCATTAGATTCATTCTTAGCTTCCTGAACTACACTTTTTTCTTTCTTCTTTTATATCTTACCGGGAATAGTCACGCTTCTAATTTATTGTAGGGATTTGATTCGAATTCTAAAAACTGAAATTGCATTTAATTTGGTGTGTTGTCATTGTGATCATTATTTGGCAGGAATCAATACTCGTAGTCCCCTGACTCCTACCTGGATGAGACGTGGTTGCGGAAGAAGAGCCGCTGCATACGGAGGAGCAAAAATATAGAGATCGAATTTGGGTTTGAATCCCCTGAAATGGTCTGCTAAATCGCCATCCACTTCGGCAACATCAGATAAAAAAAGACGGTTCAGAAAAGCCGTAATGTCAACCCTAATTTTTATTAGCTTCCTCACGTATCAATTTTGATAAATCTTGCCCAAAGCCGATTCAGATTAAAAAAGCCATAACTTTTCTTTATTTTCATAAAAGACGAATTAAATGTTAAAAAGCCCTAACTTTTCTTTATTTTTGTTGAAAAGAAGTGATTAAGTGGATAATTTTAAAAAAAAATTGTATTTTGAAAATATTTTAAAAAGGGTAATTTGTATTTAACAAAAAAAAATTAATTTAAATTTAAAACATGACATGTGACACCAAGATAAATGTTATCTAATCATCTTATATACTATCCGCCCATCGAAATCTCATTTTAAACAACCCCAATAAACTAACATCAATTGTAACACATTTTTCCCCTTTTTTCATAAGCAATTGTAACACATGAATGCTTCCACAGACATTGAGAAATAATAAAAAAAAAAACCAAGTATAAAGTAAATTTAAAAACTCAAGTGAAAGCAGTAAATGTACATAAATTTATCCTGCGGAACAAAATTTCACACCAATCCAGCAAAATAGCAAATTAAGCCACATGTAATGAAACTGATCTAAAACCAGGAGTGCTTGGACAAAGCAAATATATATAAGCTTCCAAATATTCGTAAAACAATTCAAGCAAAAATGTACAAGTTATGCCTTTCTTGTTCCCCTTATTATATCATCCAATGGAACAAATGGGGGCTGCTGTGCAGGAGAGGCCTCTTGGCACCACATCTGTATCATTTTCTCGCAGTAGATATAAAACTGGAACATAAAAATTTGGTCCCAAAAAAAAAATTCCTGAAGATAATGGCATTGCCAAGATTTTAATTATTTTCGCAATTATCAGTAGAGCGGAAAAAGAGCTAGTCCTTAAAATTTCAATCTATCTAGGCAGCAGATTCCTTGGCAATCTTTTCAGCCTTAGCAATGACCTCATCAATTCCTCCAACCATGTAAAATGATTGTTCTGAAAGGTCATCGTATTTTCCATCCAAAACTCCCTGATAAGAAAAAAATTCCGAGCAAAATATTTGATGTAAATAATACAGTGAATAATCTTAGGTACTAACTGAAGGCGTTACTTGAAGAAAATGAAAAGAATGGTCAAGTTAGGTGAGAACAGTGAATCGAAACCTATAGGTTGAAATTACGGTTTGAAATGTTTCGCAAAAGAGTGTCAACTCAAGGAGCTTCAATTCTTCAAAAACAATTCACAAATCCATATATATCATATTATATCCCACAATCATTTGTCTTTCTTAACAAAACAATATAGTCCAATATATTGTTTATAAATTTGCAAGTCCAGGTGAAATTGTAAGCGTAGGAAAAACGAGATAAGCAAATAATCAAGTTTTAGCATCAATGAGATTATATTTACCTGGAAGCTGTTAACACTCTCCTTTAATTCAACATACTTGCCGGGGGCACCAGTGAAAACTTCTGCAACATGGAAAGGCTGGCTCAAAAACCGTTGAATTTTACGAGCACGCGCAACAGTCAATTTGTCATCTTCACTAAGCTCATCCATTCCAAGAATGGCAATAATATCTTGAAGATTCTTATAGTTCTGAAGTACTTTCTGTACACCACGGGCTGTATTGTAGTGATCCTCTCCCAGGATGTGAGGGGAAAGCATACGAGATGTGGAGTCAAGAGGATCCACCGCAGGATATATACCAAGCTCAGAAATCTGTTTCAAGCAACAGTAATCTGAACAATTAAATCATATGTGGAAACTTAATTTTCAGATCAATAACTTTAAACAATTTGAAGTACCTGTCGAGATAACACAGTTGTGGCATCCAAGTGAGCAAAGGTGGTTGCAGGGGCAGGATCCGTCAAGTCATCAGCTGGGACATAAATGGCTTGGACAGATGTAATGGATCCCTTCTTAGTTGTAGTAATACGTTCTTGAAGGCCTCCAAGATCAGTAGCCAAAGTAGGCTGATAACCAACGGCAGATGGAATACGTCCAAGCAAAGCAGACACTTCTGAGTTAGCCTGCAATAGTTGAACAGAAAACAAATGACAACAATAGCATTATTAGCACATCAAGAGACAAAATACTTGATCAAGAATGATATAAGAAAAAAGGTATATTAGCCTACTTGGGTAAAACGGAAAATGTTGTCAATGAAGAGAAGCACGTCCTGTCCTTCTGCATCGCGGAAGTGCTCAGCCACAGTCAACCCAGTAAGTCCAACACGGGCACGAGCACCAGGGGGTTCATTCATTTGACCATAGACTAGAGCGCATTTGCTTTCAGCCTGATAATGAGTAGATGGCAAAATAAATCTGAGGTTACTATCAATAACAAATTAGATGTTTATTACTTTTGAAGTGACAGATACTAACCTGCTGTTCACCTAGCTTAATGACACCACTTTCAATCATTTCTCGGTACAAATCATTACCCTCACGTGTACGTTCTCCTACTCCAGCGAAGACAGAGAAACCACCTGACCAAGAAAGATTGAACAGCAGTAGGATATCAGATATCTTAGCACGTCTAGAGCTCACAGAACACTAAAAAACCAACCATGAGCTTTTGCAACATTGTTAATCAGTTCCATGATAAGAACAGTCTTCCCCACACCAGCACCACCAAACAGCCCAATCTTTCCTCCTCTTTGGTATGGTGCAAGAAGGTCGACGACCTGTCAATGAGTAAAAACAACAACAAATTGGAATCCTAAATGTAACTCAAATAAAAGCATAAATTGGTTTCCTACATAATTTATCAATCTAAAGGTACCTTGATGCCCGTTACAAGAATTTGTTGTTCTGTAGCTTGCTCCACAAAGGCAGGAGCTTCACGATGAATTGGTAAAAAGTGATCGGTACCTGCAGAATCATTTGTTTGTTACTAAGAAAGCCAGACCTCTTCTTTATTCACTAAAAACAGTGTAATGCAACATCACTTACTAAGATCGCCTCTATGGTCTATGGGCTCGCCAATGACATTAATGATACGACCTAAAGTGGCTCTACCAACGGGCACCTATGATAAGAGAATTTTGATTACTTGTTATATAATACTCACGTGCTATCTAATCTTAAAAAGGCAGTAGAAAGTACATTCAAGAAAACCAAAAAGTGATAAGGAAAAACATGTCATTCGGGTCAAGCACCTGTGTTTTGACATTTATTCAAACGAAGCACACATAAAAACCAATTACTCAAACAGATGCATGTCACTTAATAACTAGTCTCGAAGTAACGAAAGCAATTTGTTATTCCAATGCAAGACCAAGGAGCATAGTCTGATGTAAAACCAGACTATTAAGTTAAAGCAAAAAAATCAAAGCACCAAGGAAACTTTAACCCCAGTATTGATAAAATATGTATGCCATCATTCTTACAATTAACCTCAGTTATTAAAATTCAACTCCAAACAAAATGTCAGAAAACATTCGATCTTGGCACTCCAATAAAACCAATCAAACACATAATACACCAATTAATTGCAAAATCAACACAAACAGCCACATATCTATCAATAGTACATTTTGTAAAAGCAAGCTACAAAACCATCTCAATCGAGCCCAATTCCAGATCCTAAATACAAATCATCAAAATCAGTTCTAAACAAATTAATCACTTTTCATTGACCACATTTAAGCGAGAAAAGAAAAACCTACAGTGATAGGAGACCCCGTGTTGAGCACGCGCTGCCCTCTAACCAACCCTTCAGTACCATCCATAGCAATACATCTCACCACACTCTCACCCAAGTGCTGAGCCACCTCCAATACAAGCCTGATCTGATTATCCAACACCTCCAGAGCAGTCAAAATCGGCGGCAAACCTTCATCGAATCTCACGTCTACGACGGCTCCGATGACCTGGCAAACTTTTCCGATCGCACCTTCACCAGTAAACTCATCCGTGATCTTGCTACCTGCACCGCTACTAGGAGATTTCGATGGTGTAGTAGCAGGGGACGCGGCGGCGGCGGACGAGGTGGCGTAGTGGGCGGCGCAACGGTGGAGGAAGTGGCCGGCGGGAGAAGGACGAGGGGAAGGTTTGGGGGAGGAGGGGAAAGGAGATCTGGAACGGCGGGCAGCAGAGGAGCGAAGAAGTGAGGCTAATAGCCTCCGGGAAGCCATGGCGGAGGATTAGAGAGAGAAAGAAACGGAAAGAGATATGGGAAAGGGGAAGAAGTGATAGTAGGGTTTGTGAGAAATGGGGATTATAATCTAGAGAGAGCGGAGAGTCAGTCAAGAGTGTAGTTTTTAACCTTTTTACTTCCCTTTTTCACTGTGCTTGAGAATGAGAATATGATTGCTATATGTAAGGGTAAAAATGTGAGGGGGTGGATAGAAAGGAAACACTTGGCACTTGATCAGCTGTTGACTTTCTAAACTTTCTTTTCGTTTTACCCTTTATTTGTTTACTTCTTTAATTTTTACTTATAATAGTACAAAATTTTGGTATTACCTATAAAAAATAATGTGCTAGTAATAATTTTGTTATGAGTGAAACACAAATATACAATTTCTTCATTAAAATATAGGATGGTACCAATTATTTCAAAAGTATCACCTGTAATATTTGTTCCTTCTGCAGGTATAAATTATTATTCAAAATGTCAAATTCTTTCTCGTAAAATTCAAGTTTGACACATATCCATACTATTGACAATAATTCTCTTGGTATTGAATATACTTATAATTGGTAAAATGTATAAAGAAGTTAGCGTAATTATAGATTGTTAAATTAACGATACAGGCTTGAAACAAATTCAAATTTTTCGAGTAAAATTTTAAAGGAGAATTACTCAAATTTATGAATTTTCGAGTAATTTATAACGACAACAGAGGAGAAAATTATCATGAAATAAGCTTTGAGATAAATCGTAAAGAAAAATTTGAGATACAAATAAAGAAAAAAATTATAACAAAAAAAGAAAACAAATCGAAACGAAAATAAAGGAAAAAATTGATGGGAATGAAGAAAAAAGATGAGACCAGAAAATCGAAGGAAACAAAAGATTGAAATATATTGTTTGGTGGGTGGATGAATTCATAATTGATAAATAATATATTTTTTTCATAAATTAATAATGAAACAATTTATTAATTGTTATGAGAGGGACGAGAGTGGTTTTGAAATAAAATGTTCAATATTCTATAATAGAGGGGTAAGTGTTACAAGTGATACTTTAACTTTAGGGGTAACTGATATCGTCATATACGTTAAGAAGGAAATTGCATTTCACCCTTTTGTCATTACTAGACAAATACACGTACGTTGTAAGTGTTTAGTTAATTTCATAAATAAATTTTATAAATTATAGCAAAATTAACTTTACCATGTACAAAATAGCACAAATTAATGACTAATATTCAATTTTAATTAAAAAAATGATGACTTTAAATTATTGAAAATTGATGATTAATTTGTTCATAAGATCTTGTTTTTCTAAAATAAGATCATAACAAATTATATAGTTCATTCCATTATAGTAGTTTTCATTTCAAAAGCACAATTTTAAAAGCACTATTTAATTGTTTTAATTTGAAATAATACCATGTCAATTGAAATGCATTTGTTTACATACCTAAGTCGTTTTTCACCTATTCAATTCATTAGTTTAATCCATTTTTCACGGGTTTGTCCCGTCTTTTTACCGGTTTCGTTCATTTTGCATCGATTTAATATATTTTTTTCTTTGTTTTACCCGTTCTTTAACCGATTTAACCAACTTTCATTATTTTTTCCAGTTTTCGTCGATTTCTATTATTTTTTGCGTTTTAAACCATTTTCTACCGGTTTTACCATGTTTTTGTATGTTAAACTATTTTTTTTTCTTTTTACAGTTTTAACTCGTTTTCCCACTGATTTACATGTTTATTCACCACTTTCACCTCATATTTAATTGATTTCACATATTTTCACCGACTTCACCTTTGTCACCCGATTAACTGATTTCACCAATTTTTTAACAATTTCATCGTTTTTCACTAATGTCACCGATCTCATATGTTTTTCATGAATTTCATCAAAAGTTATTCGATTCCATATGTATTTATCGATTTACAGGCGCGTTTTCACCGGTTTCACTAATTTTTTACCAACATTACCAATTTCACTCAAATTTTGATGATTTTCACATGTTTTAACTGACTTTTATCGATTTCACCAATTTTCACTAATCGATTTCACCCGCTTCCATGAGAAAAGAACTCCATAAAAATTCGAGTATCACCGATTTCATCATTTTTTCACAAATTTCATAATATTTTTGTACGGATTTCACATCACCAACTTTATTAATATCTATATTTGAGGTTATTCATGTCTTGCTTACTTGAGATTATACATGTCTTGATATTCTTGAATTTTATTTATAATTTGCTTCTCTAGCCAAATAAAAATTATGTACATAGCTAAGTCATTAATAATTTTTCTTTAATTTGTGTAAATGATTGATTTTTAAGAGGATTTGATTAAAAAAATTATTCGTAAAGGACTTTTATGACTTATATATCTTAAAATGATACAAACAATATTTTTTACTAAGAAGTATAATGTTGCTAAATTATAGTAATTTTACATATATATTTTAGGAGCTATTTAAAATATAAGTATTTTTTTATTACTCTTTATGGTTAATTTTTATTGTTACAAGAGAAGAATAATGAAATTATTAAAATTGTTGTAAGAGATAATTTATAGTAAGACTCCTAGTTTAATTATACCTCTTCATTTAATTTTCTTATTTCAATTATATTTATATTGAAGTAGACTTCTTTTTTCTATTCTATTTTTCTATTTTTCTTTTAATTATCTTTTAAGTATGGGTAATTAATTTTCAAAAAAAATTCAAGAATTTCTTTTTTATGAACTCTTACTTTAATATTTATAAATAATATAGATTATAAACATTAGAGTGAAATGCAAAAATACTCCCTATATTTTGTCTAATTGAGAAAACTCCCTTTTGTTATTTTTATTGTAATAAAATTCCATGTGATATTGTTTTATTAGAAAAAAAAAAACCGTTCATATATATTTTGTAGAAAAATAACAATTATACCCCTACTTAAAAATACAAAACACCCTCATTCTCCTAAAAAGTGACGATAATCTAACTTTTAACTTTAAAAATTAGCATTAACCATGTTCACTTAAATTGTCAATAACCTCCCCCTTGATTTATGAATGAATTTCAAATGGGACAAGTCACATGAGGTCTTTTAGCATTTAGCTATAAATCTAATTCTGTGATTGATTCCCATAATTATATTATAAATAGAAGGTATACTTTATTTATATATATATATATATATATATATATATATATATATATATATATATATATATATATATATATAAAATTTATAGAAGTAATACTTTGATCATGTGTACAAGAAATGACTTTATAACTCATATATTGAATATAACAATGAGGCCATTAATGGAACATGTAATGCTTAATCTTTGATTCTGCATTTCGGCCTACAAATTCATGTAAATAATGTTGTCCACAAAGGTTGAAAGTGTAAATATCATTAAAAAATATATAATTTAAATTATAGTCAAAATTATTTTATTGAATATAATTAGTCTATTAGCAAGTCTATCTTAAGAGAGTCAGCAATTTCTTTTTAAAAAGTACATATAGAAGTATGTAATAAAAAAATGTTTTCGACTATAGGGTCAGCCCTATTCCTAGGCAAAAATAAAAACCGGGGTCCTATATTGTAACAAAATTATTTCATGTAAAATTATTTGTCTTGCTTTCGTAAATGCAAAAATACTGTCAAATTTTCATATTCTAGTTTTTCTAATATATATTTTTTCTATAAATAAAATGTCAATTCAATTACTATTTTTGTGATATAGTTGATAGTAATTATATAAGTTTCTATCAGTTTAAGATTTGAAAACTTCTTTCAACGGGAACAATAGTTATAAGTATAGTAAATATTATTCAACATCAAATATATGTATCTGGAATCGGATATGTTTATATGAAACTTGTATGTCTAATATTAATTTATGTTTTAAAGATTTTTTAAAAATAATTTAATAGAAGAAACACAACAATATTCAACATTAATTGAATATCAGATATGATTTTTTTTATCACTTCATGGTAGGATAAGAGAAAAATAACTTAATAAAATCTAAAAATGTAAGATATGAAAGAAACTGATAAGAAAAGTGGAGATATAAATTTGAGTTCATGGATAAGAAGAAGAGAAAATTGAGGTCACAACTTTTAGAATTCTTAAAGCAATTTTGTTATTCTAAAAATTCTCAATGTTGCGGCTTAATTAATCCATGTAAGTATGTAAAAAGTTGATCAAAATTTGCTTTCAAGTTTAATCCAATTAAGAATAGAAACGTAAATTCAACAATTTTGTTAAAAATTTCACTGAGTGACCGTAATTAATTTTCATTTTTTATATTATAGAGGTCAGTTGGCATAAAATGGGTTGTGTGGGTGAGGGCCCGTGAAGAAAGAAAGAAAACAAAAGTATGGACACTTACTTTAAACGGGTTCATTGTTTTTTTAATTATAGAACACATATTAATTGTAATTGATTGGGGACCCCAAATGTTTGGACCCCTAGGCCTTTGCCTAACTTTCCTATAAGCAAGGCCCTGTGAGATGTAACTTTTAGTTGGAATCATAATCATTCAAGAATCGGGAAATTGCACGAAATTCCGTGGTGAAATTTTAATTGCGCCAAATTTCCTTGTACTTTCAGAAACTTTGCATACTCTCTTTTTACTCCGTTAGTCACTAATATCGTTAATTTTTAATTGATTTACCTAAATTAATCCTAAATATATTAATGAAACCTTTATAGGAGTTTTGTGTTAAATGTTCAAAAGTTTTTGAACGCGAAGAAACAATCTGTTAAAAAAAAAGCATAAAACGAGAGCTATATACAGTTAATGACAATTTATACTTTGTGATATTCATAATGTTTAATTTAATTCCATGTTATTTGAAAAAGAGTACTTTATCTCCTGTAATTTTTTAAAAAATTCACACCGCATCCCTAAATTTTTTACATGTGGCTCTTTAACCCCCTATGTTATGATAATATGGCAGTTTACCCCAAGTGTAATGATAAATGTGATAATTTACCCATGTATGTTACAAAACACTTTTCATGTCCACTTTCTATTTCTGCAAAGAGTTACACTATCCAACTGATGGGGGTGGGAGGGTGGGGGTAAATTGCTTCATTAAAAAATTTATAGAAGGTAAATTGCTCTTTTTTAAACTACAGAGGTAAATTAAATATTATATATTTCATAGAGGTTATAATAAATTTGCATTAACTCATTACCTCTATTATAAAAAATGATGAAAAAGATGCATAAAATTATATAAAAACAAAACATACTTCTGTGGAGATTCTTACCCGGAACATCAAGGTGAAAGGTCATCACGTCAACCAGGCGAGCTAACCATTGCTTTTGGAAACAAAAAATAAATGCAAATAATATATTTGTGTCGATCGGATGATTATATTCATATACACTATTATTAATTACCATTTTTATTAAAATAAACCTTTTTTTTTTACCTTTGAATTCAAAAATAATTAACCTACCACAAAAAAACAAAAAAATTTATATATGGAAGTAATTAAGTCATAAAATATTAACCAATTTGCGATATCGTCATTATCCCAATCCTAGCTTAGCCCCTGTCTGTAGGATAAATTTACTCATTATTTCGGCTATTTGCCTAAAATAAAGCTCTGAATGAACTATAATAATAATGTTAATTAGATCAAGATGCTTTAGAATAACAAAAGGACAATAACATGAAAAAGAATATGAATAAGGCATCTATTCTTACCCTTCCTTCATAAATTATACAATAGAAAAGAGAATTTTATCCATTAAAAATAATATTGAAGAGTTTTGTACATACTTTCGACAACACAGAGGAGTTTTATGTTTTTACCCGAAATTTTGTGCAAAAAATATTTTATAATTTCAGACAGACTTCGCATGACACTTGAGAGAATATTTTACATTTCTCAAGTATGTATGAGTTTAACTGAGAACAAAATGATTCTTAACAATGCAAGGAATTGAAAAAAAAAAAGATTTGACCGAGACAAACGTATGTGGAATACAAGATAGTAGCTAGTGCAAATGTTTGAGAAGAAAGTGTTAGTTGTCTAAACAATATCACTAAATAAGTTCAGATTATTTAAAATAAACCGCATAAACATGTAGGAGCAATAATCCAATGAGCGGAATGGTCTATAGAAGAATGAGGAGTTAAATGGTAATTTATCCATGTGATATTCATAATGTTCAATATACTTCCTTGTAATTCGAAAACAACATTTTATCCCCTATAATTTTATAAAATTTCACATAGCCTATCTGTGTTATGATAATGTGGTAGTTTATCCTCCCCTCGTATTATAATTAATATGATAATTTATTCTTTGTGTTATGATAAATGTGGTAATTTACCCCCTATGTTATAAAATACTATTAATGTCCACTCTCAATTTTGGCAACTGAGTTGCACTCTCCGGCTCAAGAGGATAAATTACTCCTTTAAAATTTTTATTGGGGGGTAAATTGTGTTTTTTCAATCACAAGGATAAATATCACATTGAGTAATTGTCATTAACCCGAAGAATGAGGCTTGCAATTAGAAATCTTTTTTTTTTTCTTTTTACAAAAATTAGAAATCTCCTTAAAACAATATATATGGATGTAATTGGATACCCTACAATCTCCAAAGATACAATAATATGTTGTTCGTTATCTGAGCTAATACGAACCTGGACTTAACGAATCAAAGAGTAAAATTCGACCTAAATTTTAAGGTAGACTAGGAGTGTAATTTTTAACTATGCCGAAGATGATTATGAAATTAACCTGATCACATGACTCCTATTTATGTACGTATTAGTGTCCTTTTTCAACGGACACATTATTTGCCTTCTATTTATATGCCTCCCGTGCGTGCTCAGTTGGAAGAAATAATTTGGAATTTCTACCAGTCGGATCTCATGCCAACACACCTATGTGCAATAACTTATTTTCGTCTTTTGTTTTTCTTTCCTTTCTTTTTTGAATTTTTCTCCTAAAATTTGGTTTGATCTTTTTGCGCAGTTGACTCTTGGTTCTTTAATCCTATAAGTTGTAATTGTAATGGCTTCTTGTTTTCAATATTGTGATTGAAGTTTAATTATATATAAAGGGACACATAATTTGGTTTGCAATATCTAAGTCCAAATGGTACATTTTCTGACCGCAACATACACAAAATTCACTCTCAACAATTTCTATTCACATATAAAAATCAACAATCTCCACATGAATGAAATTGCTCTTCGCGACTAATTACATGAAAAGTACCATGGCGAAAATTACTTTAGTGTTAGTAACACATTGAGATAGGTGAAATATATCATCTTGAATCTTCCCTAGTTAAAGTTCATTGAATTTACTTAGTCAATTAATGAAATATTTCATTTGAGCTGTCGGATGTGATGAAGTGTATTCTCGCTAAAGGTCCAGGTTAGATTGGGGTGTCAATAACCTTCCTCAATATGAAGTCCAGGATAGTCAAATCGATCCAGACTCCACTTTCTCGACTAGGGAACCTAGACTTGTACTCAAATAAACTCTTGAGGTGTGTCGGGGGTTGATTCGACGATGATCCTTCAATGCCTAAATCATTTCGGTTTGAGGATGCAAATCGAGTAGAGTATACATCAAATGCGGTAATTAATGCGTAACTTGAAATTTATTAAAGAATGGTATTTAATTTATAGTTGGTGATTCCTGTGTGGATCATCTGGGGTCTACCCAGTTAAAAAGGCATGGATCTTTGGAGTGTTTATTACACATCCTTTTTAGGGTATTATAGTCTTTTTGTCTATGTTGTATATAAATCATGTTGATAGCTCTGATGTTGTATGTCGATCATCAGCTTCCCAGGACCAATATCGATGTGTAGTTGACGATCGACATGGACCTTTGACCATTCTCGTTTCTGACTATTTCCACGTATAAAGTGTCAAGTAGGAGGATATAATATTTGATTAGTTTCAGACCTGAAAATTCTTGGAATTTGCGAATGCTTTAGAAATATTCCAACCTTATAACACTGTCTACAAATTCCTGGTTGAAATGTACATTCATATGTCGTAGTGGTTTTTCTTTAAAAGGAATTAGATTAACCTGTCATGAAGATAACATTTTCATGTAGAAAATAAATAAATATAATTAAGTCATCATACGTTTTGCTCGTGTCAGCATTAAAGTAGCAATGTCACAATCTTTTGTAGCACTTTTCATCTGATTAAATGATAATTTGGCGATAATAAATCAAAATAACGATCCCATGGTTTTAATTTGTAGGTTATTATTGAATGCACATCATTTGTACTTTTTGATCTGAACTATAAATACACAGTGTACTAGATAAAAAAAATATTTATACGTTTATTTTGGCAGCGAAATTAAACCTTGCAATCAGCTAAATTTGCTCTCTAGACCATATAAATTGGATTTGGATGCATTTTGACTCCCGAATTTTTATATGGAGTGACATATATTATGAATATGTGTCCAATCCAATCATGGATCAAGAGTTTCAATGTTTCCAAGAAAAAACAAATCAATGCAATGTAAATATATACATAATTTCAAAGCTTTTTATTTGACTTGTGACTTTTTTATTCTATTTTATTGATTTAATAATTTCTTCACAATTTATCCTATAGTTTTCGATATTTAACTAACCAAAACATACATTATTCTATGTATTCTAGTATGGTATGGTATGACGAATATGCCAATCCCAATATATAATACTCCATATAACTAAGAGATATAGTAACAGAAGAACGACACCGCTTGAGAACAACCCTTTGCAAAGGCCTATCATCAATTGTTGCTATACAACTCTAAAAGAAAAAATGAACAATTGTTGCTACTGACTAGTTTTTATTTTTTTATTTTTTTTTCAACTGTTGTAAATGATTTCCATTTTTTTAACTGTGTCGTCTTTCTCTTAAAAAAAATGATAAAAAATCTGTCATCATTTCTTCAACTAAGCAAGCCAGACTTCTCTTCGAATAACCTATTTCTTGCCTTGGCCGCCTGCAGAATCAAAGTCATTGCTATTGATCAAAACATTTTCTCTGGTTAACTAGCTTGGTATTGGAAGAATGAAATAGAACAATTATATTTTAGGAAAAATTGCATTTTGATCCCTCATTCTTGAATGTTTTGAACCTCCTGACCCCCTTCCTCAACTTCGGGATTTTTTCAAACCATAGAAAGATTATTACTTATTATTATTAACAAGAAAGAAAAAGAAAATGAGAGGAGGACCTGGTTTTCCCAGTTTGTGCAACATGTAATTGTAGCAAACATGGCCATCTGCAATGTAGCACCTAAGAGTATTCCAATCCACAGACCTTCCCCTCTAAAATTTAGCCAAAAGCACATAGTAGCTGCAACCGGAATTCCAAATACGTAAAAGGCACCAAGATTCACATACGCACCAATGTCCTGCCATCCACAACCCCTAGCAACTCCTGCTCACAACATTTTTTTTCTTACTAAAAACAACGATTAAACAGTATTACTATAATTCATAAGAAATATATATAAATATCCAATAACCTGAAAGTCCCGCTTGGATACTGTCGATTATGACAGACAAACAAACAAGAGGAGCCATGTTTCTGACAGAGTCCACTACTTTCTTTTCATTGCTGAAAATGTAGCCAAACACATTTCGGCTAGCAAAGAGGCTTGAGCTTACAAGTATTGCATTTGAGGCTGCAGCAAGCATTAGAGCAATTACGGCTACACGAGCTTCCTGTGGTTTTCCAGCTCCTAGCTCGTTCGAAATTCTAGTGCTGAATATTTTTAAACAAAATTAACCATAGACATTATAGGGGTGAAATGCAAAATTAACCATAAGTAAGGGGCAAATTAATCACTGTAGACTTCAGAATACGAGATAGAATCTAGCTTTACGTATGTATACCTTGCTGCAGCAGCCAATCCAACTGGCATTGCATAAAGTGTCGAGATGGTATTCATGCTTTACAACAAGGGACAGACAAAATTAATGATCAGCATAATCACGAAATTATTATACTTGAATGAATAATAAAGAGGAAGAACTTACCAAACAGATAGCACCGAGGTTTCAAGCCTTGGATTAGGCAAAAGCCCTGACAGCAAAATCAAAAACTCAAATGACCACCATTCAAGACTGCAATAACATATCATTCAAGTGATCTTTAGTTATAAGTAACGTAATAATTAAAGAAGCTAGAAAGTGATTAGAAAAAAGTTACCAAATCATTACAGCAGAAGGAATTGCATATTGAAAAAATTCTTTCATTCCATGAAAAATGAGCTTGATAGAAATACGAGCACGGGTATGGCCACATGCAGGGGAGTAGTTCATGTATAAACCGAGAATGACCACATTTAACCACATTGATAGACCAATAGCAACTGCAGCACCAAGATTATGTAGTCCGGACTTAAAAACAAGCACCCAGCATAAGGGTACGTGAAAACATGTGGTTATGCAAGACCCTACGAGCATTGGAAATATCAAGCTTTGCATTTGATAATACCGGATAAGTGGTTGAAGTGTTGCAAACCCAAAGAGTGCTGGAATTAGCCACATTAAAAAAATTCCAGCTTCTTGTGATATTTGCGGATCTTGGCCCAAAAAAAGGAGTAAATTTCCAGAGTATATCCAGAAGATGGATATTGGAACACAAACAATAGAAAGAGACAAAACTGCAGTGTAAGTTTGAGTTCCAAGTTTTTCATATTGTTGAGCACCATAAGCTTGACCACTTAGAGTTTCCAAAGCGCTTGCCATACCCATCTGTAAAGAAGGAAGAATACTAGCTAGTGTAACATTATACTACTATAATACGTATGTGCAACTGCAAGTAGTATTTAATCAGGTTATATAATACATTCGTAGTATATTAATTCGCATTGTTGGGTACGCACGGACTTGTCTAAAGAACTCCTTATTAGTAAGAACCAAACTACTCGATCTTTTGAACTATGTTCGTTATCGTTACATGCATATAACAAACTAACCAAGATTGATGGAATAACGTTTCAAATTTATTTGTTCAAATTGGAATTGATAAGCCAAAAAAAAAAAAATATATATATATATATATATATATATATATTACAATCTACTAATGAAAAACAAAAATTGAACAATGTGTTTTTCAAGCACATCACATTGGAAATTTGCCGCAACCATCATTCGTCAGGATCACTACCCTACCCCATTACATCCTATTTTAAGCACGAACAACACGCCAATTAATGCAAATTATCATACTCAAGGAATTATATATGAAAAAAAACAATACAATGCAAGATACAAGACAATACATTATACATACAAGAAGACTAAAACCAGTGACCCCGGCAAGAGAAAGGGCTATGGCGGTGCTTGAAAGAGAGAGTTCCCCTAAATGGCCAACCATCGACAAACATATAATTTGTAGCAAATAATTTGATAAAGTGACAGCCACCATTGGCCCTGCTAAATAACCCAACCTCTTCAATTCCTCCCCTATCACACCCCATTCCACTCTCCTCACTAATTTAACTCTCTCTTTTAATAACAAACCCTCACCCTCCTCCATTTTTTTTTTTTTTTTTTTTATGTCGAGTTTTGGAATGATTTTGACTGTTTTGGTGCTTACCATCACAAAAGCAACTTTATAATAGTATATATAAGAGTTGGGCCTGTCGATATTCACTCATCGATTCCATTAGATTTTTTGGAGAAAAAGGGACATATTTACTAGGAAGGAATATATTATTTAGTAGCTCTAATTATGTAATTAGAATATTAATCAAATCTTCCAAAAAGGCAGTTTTACTTTAGTTTCCTAATTATGTTCTCAATCCTTGTAAACTTATGTGAAATGCAGAAATATATATAAGAATATATATTTACAAATTCCAGTGTTCAAAATTGCACAAGACTCGTATTTGGGCGGATCTAGATTGTAGGCCCACCCAAGGTTTTTTTTCCCTTCCTTTCTGCACTATCAATATATTTAGTTCATTAATTTTATTAGTTACAAATTTCAAAGTTGAATATATGTGTTTCAACCATTAAAAAAAATCAATTACAAATCTAAATCATAATTTTGAAAAGTTTTGAAAACCTTTTAAAAACACTCGGATCAAGCTCGTTGATCAGGCAGCTGATTCTAATGAACCACCCGCTCTGATACCACTTGTTGGTCCCAAGTGGTCAGAAGAGGTTTAGAGGGGGGGGGGGTGAATAAACCTCTTTAAAATTTTCTTTCAAATTTAACTTTAAAACTTTACTCTAACTGAACAGACTAAGCTGATCAGATTAGTAAGTTACAAATCTGTTCGCGAACAAATCTTTGAACAGTCTTGTTGACCACTCGTCTGATAGTTACTTAGCTGATTTTGCAGAAATCAGTTTTAATACTTAGAGTACTTGCAGCGGATTTTCAAAGTGTTTTTCACAAGTATTCTTAGCAGTTTGAAAAATGTTTCCCCAGTTTTATAAACTCCTTTTAACTTCTTTTCAAACAGTTAACTTAATGTGTTTTTATGCAAACAGAAGATATGCAGTTTTGAAACAATGTAAAAACACAAGTAATTTTTATAGTGGTTATATGGATTTAAATATCCTTTAGTCCACTCTTCCAAGTCACTCAGATCTTGGGTTATACTATAATCACAAAGTTTACAGTATACTCTGCTTGCGTCGAACAACAAATGAAACGACCACAAATTCGCAATAGGAGATCACACAGAAAACCTATCCTCTGAAGTTTGATCACTCACAAAGATGGATCACAACTCCGCACAACACTCTTGTTTACAAAATCACTCAGAAGATGTATTTTTCTTGATTCTTCAACTCTGCTTTCGTCAACAAATGACTCAGCTGATGAGTGAGCTGTTCTTGAGACTTAAAGAATTTTGCTTCGAAAATTTCTCTCAGAAAGTGTGTTGCTTGTTTCTTCTTCGTCTCTTGCAGCTATTTATACTTGAGGATTGAAAAATGTCCGTTGAAGAGAGACAGGATTCAAATTCCTCGAGTACTGGTCCTTAAAATCCGCGAACGGCTCTTTTGCAGTCTGTCCGTACTGTAAACAGTACTATTCTGCAGGCAGCATTAAATGCAGCATTAAATGCACTCGGCTGATGCGAAGCTTTTCTTCAATCATTTGTCTTAAATATCCTCGTACTTCAGCATTTATTACACCAAGGGGCATTTATTACCGTTGGGAACACTTCATGATCTTCTTCACTTGGCTGACGAAAGTATACGTCTGATGGTGAACTCGGCTGATCTCAAACTTGAACAAATCTGATTTGAGTCGGCTGATCTTCACTAATCTGATAACTTTGCTTCAGCAGATCAGAAGTCTTGGACCTTGAAACTTTGACTCTTCTGATGTCTTCTTTACTTAGTCAAAATTCCTTGATAAGTCTATCAGCTAAGTTACTCCATACTTAGCCAATTTTACGAAGTTTTGGAATGCATCAAAACCTCCCTTATCAAACTTTCTTCAGTGCCTTCATCTTCATCTTCATCCAACATTTTCCCCCTTTTTGATGATGACAAAACTTCAGCTTAGTACCTGTTGAATACCTAAACTAAAGATTGTAATCCTCAAAATTTTCTGAGATAGAAAAAGTTTATTGGATTGAACTTGAACATTTTATTTATATAGAAAGTGAATTACATGTACAAATTCATCAGATGAGATTTCTGAAAAAGTAAACTGATTACAATTGATTTTTCAATTTCTAACTATCAGCTTCTTCATCAGATTCGAGCACTTCTTCATATTCATAAGATGATTCTTCATCATCTTCTTCATCATCAACTTCTTCTTCCAGAATTGCTTTGGCAGCTTCCATCTTCTCCTTAAGTTCTTGTTCTTGTAGAGCTTTCAAAGCTTCCATGGCTTTCCTGGCAGATTCAGTGTTTTTGTACTTGGTATCTTCTTCTTCTACCTTTTCAAGTACTTCAGCCTTGTCAGCAGTGTCTTCAGTTTCCTTGGCTTGAATGGTTGCAGCAGCAGTTTCTTCCTTAGTTGATTCTTCAGCAGCAGATTCTTTTGCTGGTTCTTCAGCAGCAGTTTCCTTAGCTGGTTCTTCCCTTTTATCTTCCCCCTTTTTGTCATCATCAACTCTGATGACATTAGAAGGTTCAACAGTAGGGTTGAGAGCAACTGTTGGAATCTTCACTCCAGCACACAAAGCCTTTAGATTCTGATTCACCACGTCATGACTAGCTGTCAGATGATGAAGGTCAGTGCTGATGACATCAGTCTTATCATTGAAGTAGTCAATGTTGAGGTTGATAGTTGCAATTTCATTTTGAACTTCCTGTGCAGCCTTTGCAACTTCTTGCAACATCCCCAGATTGATTTCCTTCTCTTCATGACTGACTTTAATGAAAGTTGCAGTTAAGTCAGCAATCTTGTGCTCAGCTGATTTTAAAGCAGTGTGAAGATGATTCACATCACCCTTCACATCTTCCACGTTCTGGTTCAGTTCTCTTAAGCTGTGTATCAACTGCAATGAGTTGTCTTGAGGAATTGGAATACTGTTGATCTCCTTTTTGATGATCTCTTCTGTTGATCCTTGAACAGTTTCCAGCTGAAGTCTGTTGGTTTCTGCCAACTCTGCTTTCAGCTCCTCCTTAACCTTTAATAGATGTTGCTTGTGCTTGTCTTCCAGTTCCTTAAGTTGATTTTCCATCAGCATCTGGATTGCTTCCATCAGTGATGAGTGCTTATCACCTGATGAAGCAGAAGCAGCAGCTACATCCCTTTCATCAATTTCCTGGTGGACAGGAATATCTTCCATCTTTTCGTCTTGATGATTTCCAGAGTCCGTAGCCTTCCACTCAATGGCCAGGGAGTCATCAGCAGCCTTTTCAGCAGACTTGTCTTCAGTCTGATCAGCAGACTTATCAGCAATTTGATCAGCAGGCTTGTCAGCTGTTTGATCAGCAGGCTTGTCTTCAGTCTGATCAGCAGACTTGACATCAGGCTTGTCCGCAGTTTTAGGCTCATCAGTAACATCATCATAGACTAAGTTGGTGATAGTGCCATCATCATTGAAGCAAGTGGTTTGTCTGATTTGCCTCACAATGATCCAGGGGTTAGTAAAAGCATTATTCCCCTTTGGCACTTCATAGAACGGTTGCACTTCCTTGCCAAAAATGATTTGCTGGATACTAGGCAGTAGTGGCAAATCACTTGAACAGCCTTGCTGATACTTTGACTTTTTAGCCCATCTCTTCAGGGCAGCCATAACAGCAAACTTAATTGCTCTTTCCTCAGCATCTTCAGACTTCTTCTTCTTTTCAGGCAAGGTGCTCTTGATTTTCTTGGCTTCCTCCAATGCAAAGCCTTTTGCATAGCTATGCATGATATCTCTCACATAGCTTGGATCAAGAGCCTTTTGGATGGAGTTTGTCTTCAGCCAACTTAGAACCCATCGTTCTTCATCAGCTAACTCCTTCATATCTTGAAGTTCAGTAATTGACTTGTTCAGCCTGTTGTCCCTCCAACTGATATATCTTGGCTTTTCTTGGTTGAACAGAGTCTTCAGCATCAACTTCTGATCATAGTATGCTAATGACTTCTCAAATTTCTTGAACAATTCCTTATCAGCATAGACTATCTCAAAAGCTTTTCTGACTTCAAACTTGTCTTTGGACTTGGCTTTGGGAGCAGGCAGTAGTATCTTCTTTTTGTCTTCTTCAGTCTGCTCTTCACCAATCTTGATGCCACCTCCATGGACAGGTCCATAGGCATCAACCTTGCTCAGTTCAATCACCGCAGCCATTTCAGCATCCTCAGCAGCTTTTCTTTCTGCTGCAGACATGCGTCTTCTGGCTTCATCCTTTGCTTCTTGAGCTTTACTTAGCTCAAGTGCTTTCTTCTCTTCAAGCTCATCCTGCTTCCTCTGTTCAGCTTCTTCCCTTGCTTTCTTATCAGCTTTGGAGACTTTCTTTCTCCTTAGCAATATTTTTCTTTTGCCTTTATCAGCAGGGGCTGGTCCAGCAGATGATATGGGAGCAGCAGCTATAGGATGGATGATTTGGACATCTGGATCTTCTTGAGGTTGAGCAACCTCAGCTGTTGAAGTGACTTGACTTGGCTGTTGCTCATCAGCTTTGTCAGTCTCAACAGTCTCAACTGTTTCAATAGGCCTTTGAGTAGCTTCAGGATCCTCCCTAGCTACATTTTCCAGATCAGTAGGTTTTTCAATGAATGTCATCTGCTTTCTAGCAGACCTCTTTGTTCTACCTTCACGGTAAGTGGTAGCAGCTGTACTTCTCAGTTGACTTCTTGTCCTTTGAGAAATATCCTCAGCAGGCCTCTCTGCTGATGGAGTTCTTGATGGTGATGCAGGGGATCCAGTCCTTACATCAGCAATAATGTTCTCAACAATCTTAGTGGCTTCAGCAGAAGTCACTCTCTCCATCTGCTTAGATTCTTTCTTCTTGGGCTCATCAGCAGCCCTCTTCCTTTTAGTCTCAGCAGCCAAACTTGCTGTTTTGACTAATCTCTTTTGCCTTTTGGCAGGAACCTCCTTTGGTTCCTCAACATCAGCTTCCTCAGGCTCACCAGCCTTCCTCTTTTGAACAGGCATGTATTTGGACAATGCCTTAGATTTGTGAATTTCCTTTCCATTCTTCATATCACAGCCCAGCTTTGACAGCAGATAGCTGAGTGTGATCTTGTGGTTGGTAGTGGGACCTTTTCCTTTCTTATCATCAAGAAAGTCAGCTAATATGTACCATACTATGATGGACCAGTTGATATCCATTCCATAGTATATGGCAGCCATGATGCTGAACCTCTTCATGGTAACAGCATCTAGTGAGAATGTGCAGTTCTCAACCAGCTTGCACACCATATCAGCCATTCGCTGATATTCATCCTTCAGTTGCTTCTTCCTAATATTTCCAGATAAAGTTTCTCCCTCTTTGGCGCAGATCGCCCAGAACTGTTGGTGCTTGTCCTCTGTCAGTACAGTGACGTCATGTCGTCCTCTGTTAGGAAGCCCAAACGTCTCGTGAAGAACAGCAGGAGTGATAGTGATAGATTTGCCTCCCACTGAAGCCTTAATCTCCAGTTTGTTGTAGTCAGCTTTCGCAGAGTTGTAGTACTCCATCACTTGGTCAGTCCAGATAATTCCTTCGTGGTATTCCATGAAGTTTACCAGCGAAGCAGCTTTGAACTTTTCGAGCAGTTCTTTCATCAGATTCGTACCAGATTGGTAGTAGGAATCATAGACGAGAAACATACCTTCGGCGGCCATTGTAAATCTGTTGAAGGTTAGAAAAACGAAGGAGAGTATGCAGAGAATTTGCAGAAATTTCTCACAAGTACTTTTGAAAGTTTAGGGTGCGTAAAGAGCTACTCGACTGATCAGATGAGGATTTATAGAGTTGGGGTTTTTCGGTTTCCGTGATATCTGCCAACCGTTAGATCCGTTTTTCTGTCAGTGCTGATCGTGCGGCGTCAGTTACGACCTTTCAAATTCAAAAGATATTTTAATGAGGAGCGGGAAAATATGCCGCCCGACAGTTTACTTGTAAAAGCGTGTTTTGGATAAAACGTTTTTAAATAGTTCGCTTTTATTTAAGTAATCAGATGAGTATAATAAACACTTATCTGATGGACTACTGTCCTGATGACAATGTTGTTATCAGAGAATGCCAATAGCTGATAACCTTCCTTAGCTGTTTGTCAATCCAGCTAGATAAAATATCTTCAATCTTCGATAGTTGAGTCTTCTGATGAAAACATAACTTCAACTAACTGACATTAACAAATTTCATCTTTAATTCAGAAGTACCGCTAGTCTTACACGTTCCCCCTGAGTTTAAGAATTCATGAGTTAACTAGTCTGTTGAGAGTTAATCCTTGAAGATAATGACGAATTACTAAGCTGTTGAACTCCAGTCTTCTGATGAGTTCCCCCTCAGCTTATGCTTCCAAATTTAGTAGTCCTAGCTCAGCTCTTAAAGTTGAGAACCTTACTTCACTTAGAGGTTTGGTGAAGATATCAGCAATTTGATTATCAGTATGAACATACTCAATCATTACATTGCCTTTTTCCACATGATCTCTAATAAAATGATGCTTGATCTCAATATGCTTAGTCCTTGAATGACTTGTAGTGTTCTGAGTAAGTGAAATTGCACTTGTATTGTCACAGTAGATTGGAATTCCACTGATCTTGATGTTGTAGTCTTCTAGTTGATGCTTCAACCAAAGTATCTGTGCACAGCAAGCTCCAGCAGCTATATATTCAGCTTCAGCAGTAGATATAGAAACTGAGGTTTGCTTCTTACTCATCCATGAGATCAGACGACTGCCTAAGAACTGACAGGCACCTGTTGTGCTCTTTCTGTCAATCTTGCAGCCAGCAAGATCTGAATCTGAATAGCCAACTAGTTCAAATCCAGATTCTCTAGGATACCATAATCCCAATTCTTGAGTGCCTTTAACATACTTCAATATCCTCTTGACAGCTAAAAGATGAGATTCTTTGGGGTTTGATTGAAATCTTGCACAGACTCCAACTGAGTACATTATGTCAGGTCTACTTGCTGTTAGATACAACAATGAACCAATAATGCCTCTGTATTTGGTTATGTCTACTGATTTGCCATCTTCATCTTTATCCAAACAGAGACTTGTAGACATAGGAATGGTAGCTGTTGAGCTAGTTTCCATACCAAATTTCTTGAACAGATCTCTTGTGTACTTTGCTTGGCTGATGAATATTCCATCAGGCAACTGTCTAACTTGCAATCCAAGAAAATAGTTAAGTTCACCCATCATGCTCATTTCAAACTTATTCTGCATCAGCTTGGAGAACTTATCACACATCTGTTGGTTAGTTGAACCAAAAATAATATCGTCCACATATATTTGCACAAGTAATATATGATTTTCCCATTCAATTGTGAACAAGGTTTTATCTACCTTACCTTTACGAAATCCTTTAATTAAAAGAAAATCAGATAGGGTATCATACCATGCTCTTGGAGCTTGTTTCAGTCCATAAAGGGCTTTCTTCAGACGATATACTTTGTCCTCTTCTTGATAGACTTCAAATCCTGGAGGTTGTTCAACATACACTTCTTCTTGCAATTCTCCATTGAGAAAAGCAGACTTCACATCCATCTGATAGACAGTGAAGTTCTTGTAAGCAGCATAGGCAAGAAACAGTCTGATTGCTTCAAGTCTTGCTACTGGTGCAAAAGTTTCATCAAAGTCAATTCCTTCTTCTTGACAATAACCCTTGGCCACTAGTCTTGCTTTGTTTCTGGTGACAACACCATCTTCATTCATTTTATTTCTGAATACCCACTTAGTGCCAATTACTCTTTGATGACTTGGTCTAGGAACTAAGTACCAGACTTCATTCCTTTCAAATTGATTCAACTCTTCTTGCATAGCTTCTATCCAGAAGGAATCATTGAGAGCTTCTTCAATTTGCTTGGGCTCTATTTGAGATAGAAATGTGACAAACATGGCATCTTGTGCAGCAGCTCTTCTTGTTTTCACTCTATCTAAAGGATCACCAATAACTAATTCAGGAGGGTGATTCTTGAGCCATCTGAGATCAGGTTGCAAATCAGGATGTTGTCCTATGTTATGATCTTGCAACACTACTGTTGGAGTTCCAGTAGTAGTCTGTTGAACATTTGCCGTCTGTTGAACAGTCTCTGGTCTGTCAGCTGTTTGCAACTCGTCTGTTAGACAATCAGCACTGTGATTATGAACAGCACTTGAGTTAGCAGCTGAACTTAGATTAGGTAGTATGATGGGAACATATTCTTCATTTCTTCCAACGTCTAACTTCTGTAAATCAGCAGACAGATCTTGATTTACACTTTGATTCTTTTCAGAGGATTGACTTGGCTCATCAAATACTACATGGATAGATTCTTCTATTAGTAATGTTCTTTTGTTAAACACTCTATACGCTTTACTAACAGTAGAATATCCTACAAAAACAGCTTCATCAGCCTTTTCTGCAAATGCAGTAAGGTGATTTTTCCCATTATTCAATACAAAACATTTACAACCAAAAATCTTAAAGTAATGAATGTTTGGTTTTCTGTTGTTCCAAACTTCATATGGAGTCTTGTTCTGATTTTTGTTGATCATACATCTGTTTTGGGTAAAGCATGCTGTATTTGTTGCTTCTGCCCAAAATCTTTGTGGCAGTTTAGCTTCAGCTATCATGGTTCTGACAGCTTCTTTTAGTGTTCTGTTTCTCCTTTCAGCAACACCATTCTGTTGAGGGGTTCTGGCAGCAGAATATTCATGATGTATTCCTTTGATATTACAATACTCTTCAACAGTAGAGTTTGTAAACTCTGTCCCTCTATCTGATCTGATCTTCAATATTTTGATACTCTTCTCATTCTGGATCAGTTCCATCAGATTTGTAAGATGTTCCTTGGTTTCACTTTTCTTCTTCATGAAAATCACCCAAGTATATCTTGAATAATCATCCACAACAGCTAGGCAGTATTTCTTTCCACCATTGCTGACTGGATCAATGGGTCCAAATAAGTCCATATGCAACAGCTCCAATATTCTCCCAGAGGATTGGTGCTTCTTTTCTTTGAATGATGACTTGATTTGTTTACCCTTCTGACAGGCGTCACAGAGCTTGTCTTTGCTCATGACTGCTTTTGGAATCCCTTCTACCAAATCATTCTTGATTAATCTGTTTATGGTCTTGAAGTTTAAATGATTCATCCTCTTGTGCCATAGCCAACTGACTTCACTTGGTGCAGATGCCACCAAACAAACACTTGAATTCTTGTCAACAGAATTCCAGTCGACTATATAGATATTTCCTTGTCGTCTTCCAGATAAAATTACCTTCTTTGTACCAATCTGTTCAACGTAGCACTTATCTGTTGAGAAGATGACTGAATATCCCTTGTCACAAAATTGACTTATGCTTAGCAGATTATATTTTAGGCCTTTAACATAGGAGACGTCATATATCTCTATGTTTCCCTTGATTAATCTTCCTTTAGCTTTAATCTTGCCTTCTTTGCTGTCTCCAAAAGTGACTTTTGGACCATCCACAGCAACTGCATCAGTCAACTCATGTATGTTTCCACACATGTGCCTTGAACATCCACTGTCCAAGTACCAAATCTTCTCTACTTTACTCCTACTCCTAATCCTAACCTACAAAACAAAAATAAAATTGTTTTAGGTACCCTTATTGAGAGGGTCCTGAAGGATTAGTTCCACCCTTGACAACCCAAGATGTTGAAGTCTTAGACTTCTTAGGTTTCTGAGTTTTAGGAGCATGAACAGTTTCATTTTTATCATAGTTATCAGATAAGTCATGTTGATGATCAGTATGATATGAATAATGTTCATAAGCAGGGTAAGGTGCATGATATGCAGGATATGCATGCATTGGATGAGCAGGGTAAGGTGCATAGTAACTAGGAAACTGAGGTGCATGATACATAGGATGATATGCAGCAGGTTGCACATAATATGACTCATTTCCATACCAAGCATTTTGATTTTTCTTGTTCTTATGCTTCTTTGGTTTACTAGATGCTTGCTCATTTGATTTTGACTTAGTTTTACCACTAGTCTGATTGACTTTAGCTTTATCAGCAGACTTCTTAGGACTCTGCTGTTTGGTCTTACTAGTCTGATTTCCTACACTAGGCTCTTTGCTCTTTTTAGCCTTAGGAGATTTCTTCTCCTTTACCACTTTCTCAGATGAGGTAGGTTTAGAAGTTTGAACATACAGAATGACCTTACTATTGTCAGCTGATATGAATTTTTCAGTATGGTTCAACTCTAGTTTATCCTTTTCTAAAGGTGTCTCCTGTTTCTTAGGTGTATGCATGGATGCAACAGTTGACTTATCATGAGACTCAATGATTTTCTCAAGTTCCATGATTTTTCCTTTATATACCTCACATTCAGCTTTCAGAGATTCATGCTCTTGCTCAAGCTGTTTATATTCAGCTGATTCTTTTGGCTTTTCAGCTAAAAGTTTCAGTGAACTATTTTGCTCTTTTAGCAAGTTCATCTCTTCCTTAAGCTTAACAAACTCTCCAGCAATAGTAGTATTATTCAACATCATTTGCTCTAGAGAATTAAACAGTTCATTTTCTTGAGGAGTTACCTCATCCTCAGAGTCATCAGATTCCTTTGCCATCAGGCACAGGAGAGCAGGTTTTTCTTCATCAGACGATTCTTCATCAGACGAGTCTGAGTCTGAATCAGATGAGTAGATAGCAGCTGGCTTTTCTGCTTCAGCCATCATTGCCTTGCCTCTCTGATGCTTTCTTTCTTTTCTCATTTTCTTCTCTTCCTCAGTGTACTTCTCTGCTTTTGGATATGGGCAGTCTCTTATGAAGTGTCCCAATTTCCTGCAGTTGTAACACATCAGTTTTGATTTATTATCCTCTTTATCCTGAGAAGAAAAATTAGGTTTAGAAGTAGAAGCAGCATGATTGTATTTGTTTTTCATCTTTCTCTTATAGAACTTCTTGAAGTTGTTCATCAATAATGCTACATCTCCAGCAGTGTACTCCTTTTTGTTGAGTAGAGTGGCTTCATCAGATGAGTCCACTTCTTTGCTTTTCTGTGCTGGTCTTCTGGTGTTTTCAGCAGCAACAAGTGCAGCTGTGGGTCCTGAAGTTGAGGTTTCTTCAATTCCCATCCTTGGCAGTTTATACTCATAAGCCTTGAGTGCGGAGAACAGCTCTGTTAGAGAAATCTTGCCCAGATCTCTTGATTCTTCCATTGCTGTCACCTTCATGTTGAACTTGGGAGGTAGAGCCTTCAGTACTCTGACAGAAATCTCTTTGTCAGTGAAAGTCTTTCCCAGCTTCAAAACTTCATTCAGAGTTCTGGTGAATCTGGTGTCCATCTGATCAATGGTTTCTCCAGACTTCATCTTGAAGTTGTCCAGCTTCTCCAAGGCAACACTGAGCTGATGCTCTTTAATAGCATCATTGCCTTCACTCATGTCACGAACCTTATCCCACATCTCCTTTGCAGTTTTGCAATGCTTGACTTTGTCAAACCGATCATTATCCAGGGCTTTGGTCATGATGAATCTTCCGACTTTGTCCAGGTTGAACAGCTTTATTTCTTCTGCTGTCATTTCTGTTAAGTCTTTTTCCACCACTATTTGAGCTTCATCTACGATGATGGTCTTGGTGAATTTGAATGGACCTTTAATGATACATGTATGCATGTTGTCATTATAGGCAGCAAGGAAAATCTCCATTCTGATTTTCCAGTCCTCAAAGGACATACCAGCAATGTGGGGAACATGGCTGATACAATCCATTTTTCAAAAGCTTTTTGTTTTTTTTTTTTTTCAAAAAAAATGCTCTTTTGAAAAGTTTTGAAAACCTTTTAAAAACACTCGGATCAAGCTCGTTGATCAGGCAGCTGATTCTAATGAACCACCCGCTCTGATACCACTTGTTGGTCCCAAGTGGTCAGAAGAGGTTTAGAGGGGGGGGGGGGGGTGAATAAACCTCTTTAAAATTTTCTTTCAAATTTAACTTTAAAACTTTACTCTAACTGAACAGACTAAGCTGATCAGATTAGTAAGTTACAAATCTGTTCGCGAACAAATCTTTGAACAGTCTTGTTGACCACTCGTCTGATAGTTACTTAGCTGATTTTGCAGAAATCAGTTTTAATACTTATAGTACTTGCAGCGGATTTTCAAAGTGTTTTTCACAAGTATTCTTAGCAGTTTGAAAAATGTTTCCCCAGTTTTATAAACTCCTTTTAACTTCTTTTCAAACAGTTAACTTAATGTGTTTTTATGCAAACAGAAGATATGCAGTTTTGAAACAATGTAAAAACACAAGTAATTTTTATAGTGGTTATATGGATTTAAATATCCTTTAGTCCACTCTTCCAAGTCACTCAGATCTTGGGTTATACTATAATCACAAAGTTTACAGTATACTCTGCTTGCGTCGAACAACAAATGAAACGACCACAAATTCGCAATAGGAGATCACACAGAAAACCTATCCTCTGAAGTTTGATCACTCACAAAGATGGATCACAACTCCGCACAACACTCTTGTTTACAAAATCACTCAGAAGATGTATTTTTCTTGATTCTTCAACTCTGCTTTCGTCAACAAATGACTCAGCTGATGAGTGAGCTGTTCTTGAGACTTAAAGAATTTTGCTTCGAAAATTTCTCTCAGAAAGTGTGTTGCTTGTTTCTTCTTCGTCTCTTGCAGCTATTTATACTTGAGGATTGAAAAATGTCCGTTGAAGAGAGACAGGATTCAAATTCCTCGAGTACTGGTCCTTAAAATCCGCGAACGGCTCTTTTGCAGTCTGTCCGTACTGTAAACAGTACTATTCTGCAGGCAGCATTAAATGCAGCATTAAATGCACTCGGCTGATGCGAAGCTTTTCTTCAATCATTTGTCTTAAATATCCTCGTACTTCAGCATTTATTACACCAAGGGGCATTTATTACCGTTGGGAACACTTCATGATCTTCTTCACTTGGCTGACGAAAGTATACGTCTGATGGTGAACTCGGCTGATCTCAAACTTGAACAAATCTGATTTGAGTCGGCTGATCTTCACTAATCTGATAACTTTGCTTCAGCAGATCAGAAGTCTTGGACCTTGAAACTTTGACTCTTCTGATGTCTTCTTTACTTAGTCAAAATTCCTTGATAAGTCTATCAGCTAAGTTACTCCATACTTAGCCAATTTTACGAAGTTTTGGAATGCATCAAAACCTCCCTTATCAAACTTTCTTCAGTGCCTTCATCTTCATCTTCATCCAACAAATTTTGATCATCGAAAAGACTCATATATGTGACCTACACGTGTATTTTAAGGGTAGTAAATAAGTCAAAACATGACGTGCATTTTTTCATCTCTTTACAAATAAAATATTTTTCTACTTCACTTCGAATTTTTTGGTTCTTTTACATGATCGAAGTATTTGGACTTGTAAAAGTGTTGTGACTAACTTTGAAAATTCATATGAAGGGCATATGCATATTTTCCGTCGAACAAAAATAAAATAAAATTATTTGAGGCAGTTAAGTGATTATTTTGTACATATGAGTGGTAAAGTGACACAATATGCAACTTTGGGGGGACACTTTTTTTTTTCCTAAAAAGTGGACTTCATAAATCATATGGAAGTTTCTGTCATTTTTTTTTATTAAAATGTTAAAGTTACCAGGCAATCTTTTAAGTTAAGGAGATGTTTTTTCATCATTTGATTGGATATATTTTTTATTTCGACTTGAGAGGGATATTTTTTGCTAATAAAAATAATACATATTTTTTAGTTAGACAAAACATAAGGGGTGTTGTTGAATTTCACTCATTAAAAAAGGGTAAATTTGTATTAAGAAAATAAATTATTTTAACTTAAATTTTAAGAGAACATATGCCACTAAGATAAATGTTATCTCATGTGCTCCACATTCCTCAAAATTTCATTTTAGACGGATCCGACTGATTAGCTGGAAAATCAACTTTCTATGGCCTAACTAAACAATTTGATATAATCTTATGAAAATAATAAAGCAAAAAAAAGACTTCAATTATACTTTTTTTTTTTCTCCATGAAACTAATTTGCTTTGCAGTTGCTTGTACCCAATTATTTATTGTATCTTCTCGTTTTTTACTGTTCATGCTCACTTGAGTTATTATATTTATCGGCTAGTACTTTAGCACAATAATTTAATGTTAATTATTTTTTTATAATTATTTATTATGCTTAACATATTACTCCAAAAAACCACACATTTTAATTAAAAAAATTGAGTTCAGGTAAAAAAATATTCGAATTGAATTTGAGTACATATTTAATTTGTTATAGTATATAATTTCTTGTCTAATTCATAAAACAAAGCAATAGTAAGTTGTGTAGAACTAATGTAAGTAATAGTATATGTTATATTATACTAGGCCTACTAGCTAATTTGTTATTTTTGTGTTTTTTCAATATACTGTATAACAAGTGATATATTATTGATTATATTTATGAGAAGTAAAAAATGAACAATATAGTTCGATCCCCTGAATTTTACAACCATGAATCTGTCCCAATTTAATCATGTGGCTTTCATCAGATTTCAATTTAATGAATATTGTTGTCAATTTTCATTATCATTTGACTGCAAGATGATATTTTAATTTTGCAATATCATTGACCATGACTTGTTCGAAAATAAAGCTAAGATGGAAGTTACAAGGTTATTTATTACATGAAATGAAATATTAGGAAATGAATAATCTCATCGCAATTTAATTTACCCCTTTTCCGAAGAAAATAATAAATAATAGGTATACATAAGATAATCAACTTCCCGACCCGGATACGCTCCCAACCCTATTTAAGTATTTCCCGCCATTTTCTCTTATTCACCATCCCCAAAATCAACGATCTCTGAGAGAAATCGAGTGCGGTAATAATGGGGCAAGAAAAAGCAGCAGTTGAAGCACAAATGATTCTGAGAAGCAGGCTCTGCAACCCTTCCTTCATCTTCTCAATTTTCTCCCAATCCCCAGATTCCAACTACAGGTGAGGTGTCTATTTTTTAAGTGTGCATCGAAACACTATATTAATTTAGCTAATTTTGGATGTCTATTTGATATAACGTTTCAATTTTTAGATGGAAATTCACCTGTCTACTTTAGTAATTTTATCTATATCTTTTATCACTAGTTGCGGGATTGTGCTATTCTTTTGCTTTCTAAATGTCGTCTTTTTCATGTCTTGATATAATCAGCTTCATGATACTGTACAAGGATTTACATTATCCTAGCCTAAGCTTACATTTCTCTTAAAGTGGAAGAGGTAAATATAAAGAATCGAATTCAGTTTACCCATTTATTTTCCGTTTTCAGCAAGTTGAAGTACATAATATCGAGTTCAGTAACTGAGGCATGTAACAATTCCGTGCTGCTTTTGGGTCCTCGAGGCTGTGGCAAAACTGCGGTGAGCCCCAATTGTTTTTAGTCTTAATTACTGGGTGAATTTCAGAACATGTTCATGATTTTCTTATCCAGTAAAAAGGTATATTAATGATTTTTATATACATGTGGTTTGCGCTCCTTTTTCTTGATTAGGTGTTGGATCTAGTCCTTGAGGAATTAGTAAAAGATCATGCAGAAATGGTTACTGTGGTATGACCTTAAATATTCATTCTAATGACCTGCCCGTAAATTATTCTTTTAGATTGTGGAGTGTGTCCTGATTAATGTTTTTTATTATGTTTCAGATTAAGCTCAATGGGCTTCTGCACAGCGACGACAATTGTGCGTTGAAGGTAAATCTACTCGTACTCCATTCACACTATATCTCTATATTAGTACTTGTATCCATAGTTTTTCGAGATGTATTGAAAGTTTTGTCAATTCCAGGGAAACAATGATATCAAGCCTATGAATAATGAATTTTTCGGAAATTGACTAACCACCAAGTTAATTTTAGATATTAAAGCATATTCACCTCTTAAAAAACAGAATTTTGGATGATTTCTTTATCAAGGATGATATTCTTGTCAAACTCTAAGTCTCAATAAATGTGATGCTTAATGAAAAAGATGATCCTGAAGACTTCTCCAGAATAACACCGATCATTTTACTACAAAATTAACTTATAATGAGCACATGTTTAAAATTTTATAAAAAAACCACAATCATGTGAGATAAATTAACCTTACAAGAAATACTACATATGGCTAAAAATGAAGATGAATATGCTGTAATAAAATGATTACCAAACTCCCCTTCTATCAGAAATTACCATGATGCCTCTATTTTTACAAATGTATACTGAAGTGTTATTGACATATGTTTTCTGGTTATTTATTTGGTGTAAACGCTAGAGACTGGAATTCATCCGTGAATAAAGCCAAAATGTCATTGTTTGTTTGATGCTTCATGATTTAATTCAGAAAAACTTGGTTTTATCTTGTGTATGAAAAAAGAAGAAGATAATACTATGTTTATCTTAGAGCCTCTAATTAGTTAGACATTTCCAACTTCAACTATCATGCAGGAGATAGCTAGGCAATTGTGTCTGGAGAATCAATTGCTCTTCTCTAAAATGGTAATGTAATTGTGGCAGCCTAAAATGACACATACAATTTTTGCCTTATCCATTTGCTACACTGACATGGGATATTTTTGCAGGCATCATTTGATGACAACTCCCTCTTCTTGCTGTCTATGTTACGGTAACTCAATTGGCTTAGTTGAACCCCTTTTCTCAGACGAGAGATATTCTTACTTCAATTTTTTTTTTTAAACATGGTAATTTATCTTTTTAATTTTTTTTTCTCTTACCAGGGAGTGTGGATTAGCACATAAAACAATAATTTTTGTGCTAGATGAGTTTGACCTTTTTGCACAGGTAAAAATCACGGATTTGGTTTCATTTTCAGCACCATTTTCTTAATTCAGTGGTCTTTATCCTTTGCAGGGTAAACAACGAGTACTTTACAGTTTGCTTGATGCAATGCAATCTGTCACATCACAAGCTGTTGTCGTTGGTGTGAGTTGCAGATTGGTATGTTATTTCCACATTTTATGTATATTACTATATTCTCAACCATAAATTGGTAATTTCTTCACTTTTTGTTCTAAAAAAACTAGCAACAATTGACCATAAGCTCTTGCCTTTTTTTGATGATACTAGGACCAAGAATAGCTAATAATCAAACTTTATTGGATATGGGTGCAAATTTGTTGTGTGGGCGTATTAGTGATGCATTCACTACATACCATGGCCACATTTGAGAGTTATCTATGAATTTCGGAAATGTTTAAATACCTACTTTATGGTTTGTAGGATGCTGATCAGCTTTTGGAGAAAAGGGTAAGATCTCGTTTTTCACATAGGAAGCTGTTGTTTCTTCCTTCCTCGAGGGAAGATTTACAAAGGTGAATTGTTTTTCAAATGGACCTATACTGTGTTATTCCCATGATTTTTCTTGTTATATCTTATTGATGCTAATAATTTTTATTGTGCAGAGTTTTAGAACACATTCTACTTTTGCCAACAGATTCACGGCTTCCACAGGATTACACAGCTACATTTAATGCAAAGCTTCTTGTATCCTTTCCTGAAATGATTAGCAGTAGTTGCTGAGAATCCTTTTGAAAAGTGTACTGAATTTAAATTAACTTTAATTATTTGTGAAAAAGAAAAGTCTCAGATCCTTGACATTACATAGAAACTACTAGCAGATGATAAATTCAAAGAGATAATCGATACATTATCTTATTCTGATTCAACTGTCGGCCATCTAGTGAGATTTCTGTAAGTAATTTTTTTTTTAATAATGTATGCACAATGCCGTTACTTACGTTCAATGACATTATGACCCTTGCCTATAGATTCCACGCAGTTTCTCATATGAATCTGAACTCTGGCGGTTTTCTATCACTTGAGATATTTAAAGCTGCACTTCCAAGCCTGCAAAGACAACCAAAACTGGAGGGTTTGAAAGGTGTTGTAGAAATTGACCTTATCTAAGTTATTTCAAGTTGATATGAAGCCATCAACATTTCAGGAATAAAAATATTTGATTCAACTTTAAGGTCTTATTATGTATTCAATTCAACTTATTTTTTCTGCAGATTGCTCCATTTTAGAGCTTTATATTTTAGTTTGCATGAAAAGATTGGAAGTGAAAGAGCTAGAGTCAATCAACTTTAATTCTATAATGAAAGGTATGCTATTATAAAACATTGTTCATTTTTTGTCTTCAAAGAGTTACTTTCTCTGCCAACGAGGCCGTAGTCCGTTGGTAAGGCTGAGGCCCCGTGACTAAGATGTCTTGGGTTCAACTCCCACTAATGTGAGTTTTCTTCTAGTTTGTTGGTAGTTATTTTTCTTTGTAATTTGCTGGTACTCGTATAGATTTGTGATTTGATGATATTGATGTAATGATGTAATTTACTTTCTCCCTCCCTGACTTCTTATCAATAAATTTTGTTTGTAGAGTACAAGAGCGTACACGACACATTCCGGACATCCGACTATTATGCACGAAGAGTATGCTTGAGGGTACGTATGTATGTATGTTATAGGAAGAATTACTCAAACCACCCCCTGAGGTTTAGTGTAATTACACTGACCACCCTATATGTTTGAGAAATTACACAAATTACCCTTGAGATATTAGATTCATTACAATTACCTCCTTTACGGCATGCCGGCATCATCACAAAAACTTTTGACGTGAAAAAACTGTTGAAATTGCTGAAAATAATGGGTGAAATTTGGTTAAATATGTGAAAAGTAAGTGAAATTGGTGGAAAAAAATGGTGAAAGCTTTGGAGAAACAGGTGAAATCGGTTTGCCATCCTCGAGGTTTGTGATTTCTTAGATGGTACCCTAGGTACTTCTGGAATTCAAAAGTGTTTTTGATGAAATAAATGTCGCAAGGGGTAGCTGTGATGAATCCAATCTCAGTGATAGGTTATCTTCTGATCAAAATATTCAACTTTCAAGCATAAAAATGAAAATGATTTTCTACATGCATGCGCAGGCTTTTGAGCATCTTATTGAATGTGGATTAATCTCGTTTGAGGACAACAAAGGGCACGGTCAGTCTGTTGAGTTTCGTCCTGTGGAGCTTCTAATAACATGGCATGAACTATATCAGGGATTGAAATCCTACAACTTTTGTCCGGTGCGTTCTCTTCCGGATCTAAATCCGACTTTTTCAAGAAAAAAATCCGAAAAATGTTAATTAATTGTGACTTCAATTTTTTTTCTTTCTATTTGCAGTCAATCTTACATAGACTAATGGATCGTGAAGGTGTAAGTGCAGTTTAAATTCGGGTGCCAGTCTGGAATTTTGCAACAGAACATATGAAAGTATACAAGAGGTTAATTGTTTTCCTTTTAGAAAAAAAGGAAATTCTCCCTGAATTGTAGAAAAGCAGGATTCTCATTCTTTATTTAATGCAATACTGGAAAAATGTCATTACTTGATTTTTTTTCTGGAATGCTTTATGCCTTTTTCTGCTTCACCTAATTCCAAAAGTTGGTCTTTGGCAAGTTAAGTATATGTGATAATGGATAAATTTCTCTAATGTGAAATGAAAATATGCAATTTATCCCTCTATAATATGAAATAATGAGATGTTTATCTCTTTCTCGTGGAGGTGGTTGCACATCTGCCAATGCTGCCATATAATACAATTGACACTTTATTCTCATGTGAGAAATGACCAATTTAATTATACTTTAACAATATATTTATTTTACTTTACCTCCTGTGCTAGACATAAATGGTCAATTACCTTCTTGTGATGTGTAATTGGGCATGTTACCCACCCCCACCGTGATATTGCATAACATACATTTTATCCACTTGTAAAAATATAAAATCAAGAGGAAGACAATGAGTTTCTTTTAAAAAATACCAAAAAGTATTTTACCTTTTTATTTATACAGAGGACTAATATGCGATTTGGGAGTACCTACATAGTGGGTAATACCTATCGGCATTATTTGCATGAAATGTGTCCAAAAAGAGCCTCTTATGTTTAAACATATATCACATGTTAAAGTCCACTTTTTACACATGTCATGCAAAGAATGCCAATATGCATTACCCACTATGTAGGTTCTCCTAATATGCCTATTAAAAATAGCGTAGGGAGATAATTTGATATCCACTTGTCAAAAGTAACACATATTGGCGGTTTACCGGGAAAGTGCCAAATTACATTAATTAGACTAGTTTCACAGTTTCCAATTTATCAGGAAAAAAAAGGCTGCAGAATTTCTTGATGAGAACACATAATACGAAGAATTTAGTTCATGTTTCTTCAAATGGAATTATTTCATTTTACTTGTACAGCATCTGGAGTTATTGGAATGGTTCATTCTTTTTATTCCAAATTTATTTTGAATTACTAAAAATGAATTAAATAAATTAGACATAATTTTTTTTTCACTTTACTTATTTACTATGGTTGTCTTGTCTGGTTCCCAATCTTGTTAAAATATGCAGATTATGTTAACAGCTCAGTTTACATGTTGAGAGAGAGCCATATATGTGTGTGTATATATATATATATATTCTTTAAAAAAAGGCTGAATTGAAATGTCAGTAAACTCTAATGCTTTAAAAATACATATATATGTCACTGGGAGAAGAATTAAGGCAGGGCGGTAGCAACATCTGAAAAACCGAAGATAGATTTCTATATATATAAGAAAATAATTAAGCACAATTTAATTAAATTAATATTCTTGATGCATCCACATCACACCCTAGACCTAGAGCAAGCCGCCACTAGCTTCATGCAAACCAAAGATCTAGAAAATTAAACTTATGGAAAATGCCAAGCCTAAGTTCTAGGAAAAACTAAGCAAACATACTAGTACTGTATTAATTAATTAATTTCAGGTTAATTTTAAAACCATATATAAATCTCACATTAACCATAACATTAATTACTAATTCCTTTTTAGAAATGTCGATTACTGCGAAGCTTAGATTCCACAGCTAGTTCACATCAAGAACCCTTTGAAATTTCCAAATTTATTTATAACAAAGTTCCTCTTTTTGTTGCATTAAACACTTGAAAATAAAAACAAAAATTAATAGTCCTTTCCGCCAAACAATGTACTAATGTCTATAAAAATAACCCAACAATCTAAACACATTTTCAAACTTTTTCCCTCTTCACATAGTTTAATTAATTAATGGCTTCTATCTACTATCATCTGCCTTTTGGTATCCAATCCTCGATTGATGAAAAATCAATCAAACATAAGCTTAACTGTGTAAAAGTCAATGGAACAAAGAGCTTTTCACCAGCAAAAGTGGATTATCATGAAATTTCAATCACAACAGCAACAGATGATCTTGAGCAGAAAAATCGACAAAATATCCCGACTAAGAAGCAGTTAGTCGATCCATATCGCCAAGGGATCATCATTGAGGAAGGAGTTGGATATAGACAAACCATGGTTATAAGGTCTTATGAAGTGGGACCTGATAAAACCGCGACAATTGAGAGCATTCTCAACTTGCTTCAGGTGATCGATCGATGTTTTTTCTTTCTTTCTTTCTTTTCAATTAATTAAATTAAGTAAAATTAGAAGTCGATTAATTTAATTTTACTTACGTAAGTAGGAAACAGCATTGAATCATGTTTGGATGTCGGGGCTTTTAAGTGATGGATTTGGCGCGACTCATGGAATGATGAGAAACAATCTCATTTGGGTAGTTTCAAGAATGCAAGTTCAAGTTGATCATTATCCAATTTGGTATTTAATAATAATGTAGATACTTCATTAATTCATGAGAATATATATTAATCTAATCTATCTAATAATTAATATAATTATCATATATATATATATATATATATATAGGGGTGAAGTTATAGAAATAGATACATGGGTTGGAGCATCGGGGAAAAATGGGATGCGAAGAGATTGGCTACTCAGGAGCCAAGCCACCGGCATTGTATTTGCTCGTGCAACCAGGTAATAATATAATAATTATTTATTTAATAAGGCTCAATTAAACACAATTAATTAATTTCCAACTAATTAATTATTGTAACAAACAGTACATGGGTGATGATGAACCAACAGACAAGGCGTCTATCAAAAATGCCAGATGAAGTAAGGGCTGAAATTTCACCATGGTTCATTGAAAAACAAGCAATAATAAACCAAGAAAATCCTGCTGAGAAAATCAATAAATTGGATAACAATGCTCCATATGTTCGTTCGAATTTGAAGGTGCATGCATCGTTTCTTTGTTTGTTTGTTTGTTATTCATATATCAAGAATTTGAAGTAATTTTCACAATGACTCATGCATATATTATATATCATAATTAATTTTTGTAGCCCAAAAGAAGTGATTTGGACATGAATCATCATGTAAATAACGTCAAATATGTTAGATGGATGCTTGAGGTAATTAATTAAGTTGTTCTTTATAAATACTTTAAAATTTGCTAGCTATATATGATCAATGAATAATAATCAGTTACATAAATAATAATACTAATATATATATGAACACATGCAATTAATTTCAGACAATTGGGGACGAATTCTTGGAGAATCATCAGCTGTCAGATATAATACTAGAATATAGAAGAGAATGTGGGAGTTCAGATGTGGTTCAATCACTTTGTGAACCTCAAGAAGATGATGGATTCATAACAAGTACTGGAATTATTAATAATCTTGAATGTAATTTGAATGGAAATTCAGTATCATCAGAAATTCTTGGAGCAAGTATTGGATCCTTAAATAAGGGGCCCTTTAGTTATACTCATCTACTACAGACTAAAGGGGACACAAGAAATGAAGAAATTGTTAGAGGAAAGACAACATGGAAGAACAAACCAAGTCCTTTTCCATTTCACCCTTAATTAAAAAATCACACACACACTCACAAAAAAAAAAAGAATCAAGTTCATGCATTTGATGAATAAAAAGTTATATATAGTTGTGCAGTTAGCTAGGATCCAAGAGTTGTCAATATTGTTCGGTGTCAGCATGCTCTATAATATCCTCATCAAATAGAAAGTGTTATTGATTAAAAAAACTGGATTTAATATGAACATATTGTTTATGGGTTACGTCTTGCCCAAATTGAGTTTAATTGGCCACGATATCTTACCACAAATCAAGTGCAATGCATTTGTTTTCTGATTAAATTTTACTCTTCAAGACTCCAATCATACCTACTCTACTTTGTTGTTGGACCCCAATTCGACAAGAATATCCATTAAATTGTTTATGTTATTATTTGACATAAATACAACCCTACTTATTGACCTCAGTGACAAAGAACAATGGAATCGATGGTAAGAGTCTTCCTTTCCTCTCGTACCTCTGCTCTCTTCCAACGACCAATACCACAAAAGTTTACGGTAAATCACATAATGATTAGCAAATTATCTTAACTTAGTTCTTAAAAATATCTCCATGTGAAATAAAAGGATAAAATAACTTTCCTCGTGATGTATATAAATAGGCATTTCACAGGGGGCAAAAATCCCATTAGGCAATTACAGGGCTGTAAAATGCTTATTTACGCACATCACAATGGGGTAAAGCGTCCATTCACGTATATCACAATGAAGTAAAATAAAATGAGTATGTTGTCAATGTACGTAGGGTTATATAGGTTGATATGATACAACCTATTTTGTACATATGGAAGGTTTTGTGCTGAATTTTTTATAGTTCAATTGATCTTTTAAGTAATAAATATTTCATAGAGTAATTTCGTACAAGTTTGAGTATCTTGCACTTACCCCAAAAAGCACACGAATTCATCTCACCACATGCATCACTCACGTCACTAACCCCTCCAGCACCACCCTTTGCACCGCAACTTACCTACCCACACCTTCACGGAGTCCGCTCCATAGGAGCCTAATCAAGGAGGATTAGCCTCACTCGGATCCGACCAGATCGATCGTGTCATCGTCCTCTGCAACCAATCTAGAGTAGATAGCCTCGCATCGCCATCGAGAAGGAACCGGGTGAGGTGGGACGGCAATGGATGATATTAATTTTTTAAATTCATAATTTTATCGTGTAAACATATACGGTATATGTGGACATTTTAGACATTAGCCAATTTCCATTAGTTTTGACTAAGGAGCATTAAATCGCGTATTGAAGTAATTTGGCCAACATTGAAAGATATCTTGTAATTTACTCTGAACCACATGTACCAATGTAAATTACTCTAAAAGAAATAAAAAAGAAAACATGAAACAAAGAAGTATAAATGCCATCAACTAGATGACAGTGCTCTTAGTTCTAACTATTAGAAAAAGCAAACGAAATAGAACTTTTATCAAATAAACGACAGCTGTGAGGAAGGGGATTGAGGCAAGAAATGCAAAATATTTGAATGAAATAGGACACATATATATCAATTTTGTCACCAACAACATAAACAAAATAAAATTAAGATCAAAATTTCCTGTATGATACATTGAACATATTTCGCAATTGAAAATCAAGCCAATCTACTGCAGACTGATCAATAGTCTTGGCTCGATTTGTTATGACAAACCAATGAACTCGACTAAACAAATAAAATTTTAGTAGTCCACTAGATATGGATCTTCTTCCAGAGGAGATACTCATTCAGTCTCTCTATTCATTAGAAGACCAACCATAGCCAGTCATATCCACTCTACTAAGTTCACCAATCAAAGGCAAACAATAAAAAACAAGATAATCTTATATTAACCAAACACTGCTACTTTAATGGGGAAAATTGACATTTGCACATGCCTAATGTGAAAGAATTGAGGATCTCTAAAATCTAACCTAAAAAAAAAGACATTTACAATTATAAATGTGGTTGGTACTTACAAGATTAAATACCACAATAAAATTAGAAGGAAAACAAAAAAGAATGTAGACCTCAAATGAATAGTGAAAATAATCTATTGTCGCTTTCTCCTCCTCATCGATATCGATCTATGCAGCTGCCATGACCATGCTCCTAAGAACATCACAAGGCCAACCCCAACACAACTCCAAAATATAACCAACCATTTGGGCATCACATTAGGAAACAATCCTGAAAAAGGTAGAAAATGAAATATAAGTACAAGGAACTCTTGTGAGAAAACTGAGAAAGTATGATTGCTTGCTTGAATTTTAGTGACATGCTTTATGTTTCGTTTTTCTCATTTTATTTTGGTTGTTATATTACACAAATATTCAAGTTCCAAACATTTAGGCTATGTTTATTGACCCAACTCCAACAGATATTACACGTAGGCAAATTATTGAAAAATAAAAGAACAAACCATGTCCAAACTTGATGCATATAAGGAGTTCCACAATGCAAATAGCAACTGAAAGCCAACAAAATGCTCCCACCTTCTTTACCGGTTCTCTACAAATAACAAATAATCAAACACAAATTAAACATTTATTTAAAAACCCACATACTGTATTCAAAATAGGGGTACCTACCTGTCTTGTAAGTAGGAATTGTACTCACGAATAGTTGGTATTGCGATAAGCCACCACAAAACCAATCTATATATTATGAGGGGATTACGAGGAGGAATCCAAAGACAAAACTTGAGGAAGAATGTATTGAGCTCCACAGCCAAGAAAACAATGCAAAGGTTGAGAACTTGGATAAATCTAAAAGGACCAAGAAAAGGGTGCCATTCATCTTTATCCCACCTCGCAGGTGTAAATTGCCCCAATGTTCTTTTCACCTGAAAAGATTCTAACATTTTCAAGAAAAGGAAACAAACCTTTATAAGAAAATGTTGCTGCTAACCAAACAAATTAACTTACTTTACCCATGATGTTTGGCTGCCTGCTTATTCCAACCCACTCGTAAGTTTTACCATCAAAGTACCGAACAGTACGCATTCCAGCCCAAATACCTGTAGAAGACGTCATTAAAAGCAACAGATAAATACAAGTAGCATTAAAGGCATTTTAAAATATATTACGATTACCTTCTCAAAGAAAAATATTGTGAACAAATAAATGAAATGACATTTTATAATGGAAAATGGGGAAGGAATTATTTGAATGCCGTAAATAGTGAACAAATTGAAAGGAAATGCAAAATCTTCGAAAATTTAAAGCGGCCCAAGCCACATTTTTTTGATAATTTAAAGCGACCCAAGCCATATATAAGGTACAAAATATACAATTTTTGGACAATGCTCAAAAATCGTTAAGTTTAGTGTTGCCTCCAAGATCAATAACTTATCTTGACATGAACCAAAACTCATAAAAGCTATAAAGTGTTATATAGCTTTCTTTCCGATGTTTCTTACCCAAAGAAAAGCCAAGGCTATGTTTGGTTCTTGAGTAAGATGATGGAAAAAATTTACCTCAGAGGAAAATGAAATGAACAAGATATAAAGCTCAATACTCTTTAATCAAATGTAAGGAAAACATTTACCTTAGCTTTATATTTAATGAAATCCAAGAACCAAACATAATGTAAACTCAATAACCTTATTATGGTTTTATTCTTACTATCATTGATAACTCTCAGCAATACAAAGTTGACCATCCATGCATCATAACAAGAACTGGAGAAGACAAAAGATTCATACCAAACCAATTGCAGATTAAAATATCAAGAATAATGCTATCCCACCAGCATTCATTGAAATTAGGCAACATGTGGCGGAAGGTAAGCTGAAAAATCCAGTGAAATAAAATTCACCTTAGAGATCCAAAGAAATCCATGTTTAAAACTTGTTTCAAACTAATTAAACCAACTGACCTCCATTAACTCAAATCCGATTGAAAGTACCCATAAAAGAGGTTGATTACGAATCATAATAGCTTTACCCCACCACCCAAGAATATGAGCCAAAACAAATTCATCAAATAGTGTTTCCTGAAAACAAATAAAACATATGGGTCTGTCTACCTCTTGGGGGATATTCATTTATGACATATAACAAGAAACATTATTAGTCAAAGGCATGAGAAAAAATAAAGATAACATACATAAACATTCTTAAACCTGCTTGTTGGATTTTCAGGCACATAAATTCGGCAATCAGCACCATAGGATCTTTCTGCAAGTTCTGCATCAAAGAAATTGTATATATATAACTAAAACCATGTATACAAAACCGGGTCATTTCTACAAATACTAGAATAAAAAAAATGGTCCAGATCCCTTACCAACACCAAGATCAGGATGAAGGAATTTCATAAATTGTCGAGCATCATCACGCTTCTGAAGACAAGAATAATTTATAGGTGCATTTTAACAGAATCCCATTAATCAATAAAATATTTGGGAGAATTACTCAAACTACTCCTGACGTTTAGTGTAATTACATTGATAACCCTTCATTTTGGGAAATTACATAAACTACCCCTGAGGTATTAGATTCATTACTAGTACCCCTTTACGGCGTTAATTTCTGACGGTGCATGCCGACGTCATCAAAAGAAACTTCTGATGTGAAAAAACGGGTGAAATTGTTGGGACAAAATGGGGGAATATGGGTTAAATTGGTGGAAAAAAGTGAAATTGTTGAAAAAAGGGTGAAATCGGTTCGCTACCCTTGAGCTGTGTGATTTATTAGGTAGTACCCAGGGGTATTTATGGAATCGAAACTTTTTTTGATGAAATTAATGTCGTAAAGGGGTAACTGTAATGAATCTAATACCTCAAGGGTAGTTTGAGTAAGTACCAAAACATGAAGAGTGGTTAGTGTAATCACAGTAAACCTCAGGAGTAGTTTGAGTAATTCTCCCTAAAACTTTTAACAATTAATCAACACTGGAATTAAATCTCACCATCTAGAAAAGCGTTTCAAATTCAAATAGACGAAATAGAAGTGATAGTTGAGAAACTAACCTGGAAGAGCAAAAACGTTAATGCAACGAGGTATATGACAGCCATTCCATGAACGAGGCGCCATATTGCAGGATGTGGCCGGATTAGTACCCTGTAATGAGGAAATAAGCAGGCTCAGTATATAAGCAAACAACTAAACCCTTCCTTCAGAGGCAATAGCTCTCTCTAATTAAAATAAATCCAAGACAATTGCATATCATTGTATACGAAGGAAACACTTTGTATGAATTGTCTTTCTAAGAAGAGCAGATTTAGCAACCAATGAGGATCAGTAGGGGTCCCTTTTATAACAGTAACAAAACAAAAATGGAACCATGCAAAATTGCAAATGACCAAGGATTGGCTTGGTATTCAATCATCCTTGCTCTCATGACCATAGATAAGAAAATAATTCTTCAATAGATACAAGTACAAAAGTCAGTCTGCTATTTCAAAAGTTCAAAAATGGCGTCATGGGGAAATTGTTTAATTGTGTAAAATGGTAACATCTTTGCGTTCAGTATGATTCATGTTTATAGATAAGCCCAAAAATCAAGTTTATTGCAGTACCTGTACCAAGTATCAGACTTTTATATACGAGGGATGTTATTACAAAACCATCTCATTACCATACCAAAAAAGCCATCTATTGACATATGAATAGCTAAGCTAAATAGTTAATAAAGAGGTCTGGCTTTAATTTTTTACATAACTTAAAAATATGAATTTACAGATCCTACGACAGTTATTCGAGCAAAGCAACAAAATAGAGGAACTGACAGTAGAACCAAGATGCATTTACAGACCTGTAGCTAGAAACAAGAAAATCAATTTCATGAGGATAATGTTACGAACTTACGTAGAAGGAGCTTGTAACAAACTATAAGCAAGAAACACCGCAATCATTGCCCATACACCCCTACAAAGGAAGCACTCAACAGTTACTGGAGTTTCCAAGAAGCCCACAAAGCAAAAGAAAGAAAAAGATAAAACTGAGAGAGAAAATAGTAAAAACAGAACTCTGATAATGTAATGTTGTAAGTCTTGTAGATAGTACCTTTTCACAGATGTAACAAGATCACTGTCTGAACTACGTTCTGGATCGAGTGCTCCACTTGCCCACCTGGAAAGCATTTTTAGAGTAAGATATGATTTTCATATAAGGTTACATATTCCTTACTGAATTCAAGAAAATAAAAGTTCATGACAGCCGGAAAGTTCAGAAAAAGGCAACAACATCAATTTAGATCAAGGGTGTTAAAAATCTACATAATATAAGGCAACCTATCACTCCATCTAGGAATAAACAAAGTCCAATAACTTACCAGAAAATAAAAGCACAAAGAACTACAATAGAAGTATACAACTTACACAAGAAAGCATGCACCAATTAGCAACAATGTAATGGTATGAGGCTTATACGCCCAGGCAGTCCATGGATCAAGTTCATCTTCAAGGCTTGAAGTACTCACATCACCATTTTGACAAGGGATAAGATCTTTCCTTCTTGCTCTAGGATGACCATTAACTTCCATAGCCTAGAATATTAGATTGTATGAGTTCTCACTGCAATTCAAGAAAAAATACATATGAGATAAGATACAAGACATTAGAACATATCGTTTCATCGAAGGGGAGAAATGAAAATCAAATTTTTACGGGGAAATTCGCTAATTCAAGTTGTGGAACCAGATTTTCAACTGAGAGACTTATGCATTCTTACAATGACCGCCCAACATGATGTTGTTCATAAAATCTAACATCTTCGCATCTACATAGTTTAAACTTCTCAAATTAATTCTTCACATGCCATTACAAATCAAAACAACATTACAAATCAAAACAACCATTACATTATCATTGGAAACCAAAGGTATACCATCTAAAAAAGCATTACTGATTGCAGAACCTAGTTATCAGGGTTCCCAACTCCTCTCTCTCTCTCTATCTCTCTCTCTCTCTTTTTCTATAACAAACTCAAGTTGAAATATCTATAACAAATCACATGGAAAAGGGCAAAAGTACAAATAGTTGGACATACTTCTACGCTTTTGTTTCGCTATACTATCATATGCATAAAATTCACACCATAAAATCACTTTTACAAACATCAGAGATCTCAAATAATTTATACAGCTTTACCAACATTTACTAACTCATGACAAAGACTCAAGAAAATCCACAGTCCAGGAAATCCAAATGCATCTAAGTGATCTCAGTAGAAACCAGACTAGAAGAAGTAAAAAGCTAAATAATGGGGACCAAGATCACTGTTACATAAAAAGTAAAGCCCAGCTGAACAGTTAACCAAAAGGACCCAAAAAGTAGTAAAGTTAAAAGAAAGTAATATATGACCAATTTTTCTTCTTTAAAATCCTTGAATTGCAGTTACGCAAAACCCTAATTAGCCTTCTCTAATCCAATAACAGGAAAAACAACTCATAAACAGTAGCAAATTCTGTTTAATATTAACTTCTCACCATCAAGATTAAAACAAAACTATAGTAATAATCATTCACTGCATGCAATAAAAAGCCAAAAACTCCAAACAAAGCACGGATTCTTCCAAAAAAAAAAAAAAAAAAATCAATCCAATCCAATCTGAAAAGCTCAATCAATTCGTCAAACTAATAAATACCCAGAATTCAATAAACATGTCAAGTGCATGTCAGCAAAACCCAGATAATAATTTAATTAAAAAAGCACATATATACACAACCGTACAACTAAAAAAAAGTTTAAACAAAAAGACCCGTATACATAAAATAACGGTGGTAATCATTTAACAATGATACAGAGAGATAATAATTTTGTTTTTGGTAATAATAATAATAGAGAAAAGGCAAAGAGAAAAGACTGACACAAGCGATCCCCAGCCGCACGATTGAATTGAAGGAAAGATTCTGAAGCGTCAGATCGATTAAATTCAGTTATCGAGATTTGAGAGAAGAGTACTGATGGGTTTCCTTCACTCGAAGATAACTCCAATTAACTCCAATTAATAGAACGTGAGTGAGTGCGTATATATCTTCTTTTTCTTGTTTTTTTTAGAGAGAGAGAGAGAGAGAGTAAAAAATTAATTTATAGTAATTTCATCAATGGCAGCAGGCGGCGAAAAGGCGGTGATGTGTAAAAAATGGTACGGTGGTCAAAATGCAGAGGGAAAGAAAGAGAGAAAGAGACTAAACAGTGGACAGAATCAAGTGTATAATAATAAATACTAGTAAACCTTTTCTTTTCACTCTTTTCATTCTCTTTTTCTTTTTTTTTTTTACCCGAATAAATGTAGCAGTATTATAGAAATAGAAAACGTTAATTTTTATGTACTATTCTATTCTTTTTTTCTTTTAGCGTGTAAAACTAATGAGTAATTATGTAATTCACACATAATAAATTAAGGATCCATTTGTTTAAATTTTCAGAGATTTGGAATTTTTTTTCAGTTTTTTTAAAAAAAATTAGTGTATTTGAACAAGAAGAATTGTCCATAAATAAAACTATTATATTTGTTTGATTTTCAAGAAATGTAAAAACACTTCCTCAAAACCTCAATAAATAATTATGGTCCCAAACTCGATTTTCTCAACAAAACAATTCAGGCCAGGTACCAAAAAATCGAGATTATCTTGTGAAATGGCTATATAATACGATCCATAACTAATATACCAAATATTGTACCGTCCTATCCGGCACCTAAAAGGTGGTAACGAATAATAAACAAGAATAGTCAAAAGGTCCACGTGATCATCAACTATATATTGACATCAATCATGGCAAGTTGAAGATCGACTTACAACCACATCTGTCGATAGGATATGCAACATCGACATGCTATATTTACATAATGTCCGAAAAGACTATAAATTTACTGGAGGGATGTGAAAATTACTAAACACTCCAAAGATCCATACGCTTTTACTCTGATCGACTCGAAACAATCCTCTTTGAAATTCACCAACTATAAATAACCCCCATAAATACATTCTGAGGTACGCATTAATCACCGCATATTCTATAATATGCTCAATTTGTCTTCTGAAATTGAATTGACTTAGGTATTAGAGGGTCATAATTGAATCAACCCCCAACACACCCTGACAAGTTTCTTTGAGTACATGCTTAGGTTCCTCAGTCGAGAAAGTGGAGTATAGATCGATCTGACTGTCCTGAAATTTATATTGACGAAAGTTGTTAAGAGTTGACATCCCCTATCTGACCTGGACGTGGTAGGGAGAATACCATTCCTAACAACCAATTTAGTCATTGCTATAATGCATGGTTGTAGTCCTATCTCAAGTCTCGTAGGGAATATTTTATACTAATTGGTGTGTTGTGTAGCACAATACACTTATTTTTTTCTCAAATAAAAATGTTAATTATAGATATCACATTAATTATTATTTCATAGTACATTATAGTTTCTAGAAAAAGAGTTATTAATTTTTTTTACAAGTTTCCACAAAAGAAATAAAATAAAAATGTGCGTGATTAATGGGGGGTGGGGTTGAGGGGGTAGGGAGACCAACCAATTACTAGCTGGTGATGATACGGACTGGAGTGGGGATATTCCATAAAATTGTTCGGGGGGAATAATACATACATTTATTGTATTGTAGCATCATCTTCTATCATATTTCTATTCATATATAGATCTTAATTGCTAGAAAGAGTAGTTTGATTTGCTGCTTCATTGTTAAAAATCAAACTGTTTACTTGAAATTTCAACTTTTAGATTAATATATATACTCGTTTTCCTTTACTTCTTGAAGTAAAAATGAAAAATGATACTCGGTTCCTTTTCAATTTTTGGGCTTGTTGGGATTGTGTATATTCAATTCCTTGGGTTTATTTGGATGTGTTTTGACTTGATTTTACGGGTTTCAGTTTTAAAAAAATAATTTAGGTGGTTCCGATGAAACCTTTGAGACTTCATTTGAATGTGTTTTGGCTGTTGAGTTTTGTGGTTTGAATAAGTTGAAACTCCACTTGAATTGAGTTTGGATGTTAGGGTTTAGGGAAAAAAGTAGGTGATAAATATCAAATCAATGTCCTTTTTAGTGAAATTGGGGAAAAAAGTAGGTGGTAGGTGTCAAACCAATATTTGATAGATTTAAAAAGTTTGAGTGTGAATTTCTAAATAAGTTTTGATGATTTTATGGGCTTGACTAAAACTCATTTGAAAGAATTTTGACTCTATCTTACGAAACTCGCAAGATCGGGCCAAAACATATCCACGTACACCCTTGTAGTTTTGCTGTGTTATGGTCGGAGACGTTAATCATGTTCGGCCTTTAGTCACCACAAACTCTAAAGCCCATTTGATTATTGATGTGGTAGAACAATGTCTATGGGCATAATTGTAAATCCTCCTCCAAAAGTAGGGAACTAATATGCATAGACAAAATAATAAATTATTTTGGGATACTTTTCGTTCCACTATTTTCAATTGTCAAGTCGAATATCTATTACAAACCTAAATCAAATAGTGTTTCAAAGATCTTGCTGAAATCACACAAACCAATTTCGAAATCAAAATCAAGTAAAATTAGACTATCCCGATCCATATGGACCCCACCAATTTGGTTTGAATGTCACTTGTAATGAAAAAATTGAGAGATGAAAAGATGTTTAGGATTGTAATAAAATTAAGCTAAGAAATCACATGCTTTTGTTTGGTTAGGTTATGCAATAATGATGATTAGAAGAAAATAATAGGGGTGCAAATGAGCTGAGTAGTATCGAATAAAATATTTTCAAGTTTTGTTTAAATTTTGTATCGAGCTTGTTGCGCATTTGAATCTAATTTCTAAAATAAATTTATCATCTTTCAATCTTTCCAAACTACTCTTTCAAAAGCTAGCCAAACAAATAATTATTTTCTTATCTCTTCAAAAATACATACACACACTCTACTCACATAAAGTAACATATTTAGAGTTAGAGTTTTCTCCTATCTCACTAACAAACATGATTTGACACAAAACTATACTCATCTTACACTTAAAAAATCTAACACCAACATGTGATTGGTCTAGTGGAAGGGACTAGTCACTACAAAGTAGCGGACTCAGGTTCGAATCCAACAGGGGAGAGGCACCGACTTAATGTGCCCAACCCGCCTTAAAAGGGATAAAACCCTTGAGAAACCAACAAAAAAAAATCTAACATTTTCAAAAATATATACTTATCTTATTTTCTAAACCACTTTTCCGAAACTCAAACAAATAACATTACGTAAATAAAAAGATTGGTCACTACTCTCCAAATACCAGACAAACAAACCCGCGCTATGTAGTTATTTGGACTTCACAAGATTGGTCATGTTTTTTCAGAAAAGTGTACATTGTGGTGTCAAAGACATACTCCTAACTGTTGAAACTAGCTAGAATTTTTCCATAAAATTTCTTTGATGTTTCACTTGAGTGTTTTAAGATTCTTGTACTTTTTTAATGTGATTAATTGTGTTCTTTTGGTGGAAAATAATTTAGTTTGGCTTGAAATGTTTTGTGGTATTAAAAAAGGCATAATTGCATAATCCGTCATAATATAATTTTTGATTTCGATTTTCATCTCAAGCTATATCATCTCGTCAAATTTTATTCCGTAATTTAATATTTTGCCCGAACTTTGTCCGGCCGTTAAATTATTGATGGTTAAGTGCCATGTCGGCGCTAAACAAATAAGTTAAATTGTGAAGTTTATCCTAAACTAATTAACGATTTTTGTTTTCGTCCAAACTACCTTTCGATTTTGATTTTCGTCCAAACTACCTTTCGATTTTGATTTTTGTCCCAAACTATATTACCTCGTTATATTTGGTCGCGTGATTTAGTATTTGGCTAGAATCTCATCTAGTACTTTCTCTAGCTTTTCTTTTTAGTCCCAAATTAGTTGATGGGATGAGATATAATGCACAAAAAAACTAACTACAACTGTTGGGATGAAAAGTGATATGCAGTGTTTTGAAAACCGGACCGGACCAGACCGGTCGGTTGGACCGGTTCAACCGATAACCGGTCCTCAATTCGGTCCGGTTTACCCCTAAAAACCAGCCCTCAAATTAACCAGTGTGAACCGGTAAAATTAACCCCAAAATCGGTAAAACCAGTGAATCAGTGGTTCACTCAATTTTTTTTAAAGAGTTTTTTTGGTTATTATTATTTATTTGAACTCTTGTTTAACATTTAATAGGATTACATTTATATATTTTAATTGGAATAACATTCATTATTTTAGTGTTTTAACAATGAATGCAATATTACACTTTTTTTTTTACATAAAGAAGTACATAGCAATTTTCTCATCATTGTGAATAAAATTATTTTTTGTATGAAATTATGCAAAACAATTACCATATAAACATCAACTTACAATAAAACCCAAATGAACAATCCAAAACTTTGAAAATGGGATGAACTTTTAATTTTGTTGTCTTGTTTTGAATGTATGTATCTTTGAGGGATACTTGAGATTTATATTTTTGACATTGATCTTAATTTTGAAGACATTTTGATTATTTGCATGAAACTAAAAAAATTATATTGATAAAGAATGAATTTTTTTTTTGAATTATAATTGTATTTTAGATAATCTAAAAAATATATATATAAATATTACATAATAATAAGTCACACCGGTTATACCGATCGAACCAGTGGTCGACCCGATCTAACCGATCGAACCAGTAACCAGTAGAGTTTCTGGTTTAATGACCGGTCCAGTTTTAAAAACACTGGTGATATGTATTAAAGAGCATAACTTAACCGACCTTTATGTCTATTTTGTCTTTACTTTTTTTGGTTTCCCAAGGGTTTAATCCTTTTCGAGGCGCGTCGGACACATAAAGTGGGAACCTCTCCCAACAGGAATTTGAACATGAGTCCGCTACTTCATAGTGACTAATCCCTTCAACTAGACAAATCACCTGTTGGTAATTTAATATTTTGTCTTTACGATAGCCAATATAATATACAATGGAAAAACCCCAAAAACAAAACTCGTTTATCACCCAAAAATTTACAGCATATAAATCTGTAATTGTTCTAGGGTGATGAACAGTTCTTTGTTCCAAATTAAGTCGTATTTAAGTCCAATGGAAAAAATAGCACTTTTGGTCCCCATCTATTTCGTTTATTTCGTCTCATCCCTCCCCCCATCCAATTTGGTGACCAAAATAAAAAATATTGAAAATGTGAGATGAAATTCAGACATATATTAAAGGGATATTTGGCTGAATAGCCTTATTCCAAATGTTTTTTGCAAAACTAGCCTTTTTTTTTTTTTCTCTTGGTTTTAATAACAATTAAATCTAATTAAACACAATTAAGTCTAATTAATCAATTAATCTAATAATAATAATACAAAACACCTATAAAATCCATTTCCACTCCCAATTCAAATTTCAAAATTTCTCTAACTACAAAAAACTCTCTAAATTTTTATCACGAATTTTTATCACTTGTCACTTGGACGCCCAAGTGACAAGCGGCATTATTGCAAAATAATCCCCAAATTTTGTCACTTATCACTTGGACGCCCAAGTGACAAGTGACAAGTGACAAAAGTTCGGGATTATTTTGTAATTTTTCAGTTAATTTAAAGTTAATTAACATAATCTAAGTAAGGCTATTTTTGCAAATAAAAATTTGAAAAAGTTAATTTTACAAATTAAACTTTCCATAAGGCCATATATGCAAATGACTCTAGGGAAAAAATGCCGCAAGGTGATATAACTTGGGACGAAAATCAAAATTTACAATTAGCGTGAGACGAATTCCGTAATTTATCTATTTGCCCAACGCCAACATGTTACTTAACAGTACTTCCCATAAAAAATTAACGACAAGATAAAATTTGGACAAAATATTAATTATGGAACGAAATTCGATGAACTAATATAGTTTGGGATGAAAATCAAAATTAATAATTAGTTTAACACTATTTCGCGATTTTGTTATTAAAAATTTGAAATGGTTGTTGAATGGATGTATTGATTGTAGCGATAACTAGTGATGCACATGGTTTTCAAGATCGTACCGCACTGTTCGTATTGAAGTTAAGTTTTTTTTTTCTTCATATAATAGAAGGTATTTTGTATGTATGAAAACTATATCGAATTTTTTGATATGGTACAGGTTTTTGAAAATTGAATATCGCAAAAAATTGTTACGCACCACAAATAGAAATAAACTATTTATTTACTAGTTTACGCAATTAAATTTATGATTTATTATTTTTCGACATATATAATATTAATAATTATATCTCAAAATAATTTACTCAACTACTCAAGTATAACAAATTATTGTGTTCGAATTAAATTATCCATTACAAAGAGTCCAAACATAAAAGACTAACTTGAAAATAATTCTACTTTTAGAAGAAATAATAAACAACAAATAAATTATCGTCATTTAAGCTACTATATTTGAGGTTTCTTAATTTACAAACCATTCTCTTTGGGTCCTGACACAAAGTTTTTAAGTTTCACCATGTAGATTGTTTCATCAATGTACCATTTAGAAACGATGTCTTAATATTCATCTGATATAACTCAAGATTCAAATGCGCAACAAGAGCCATGATCGTTCTAAGAGCCATTTGAATACACCGGAGAAAAAGTCTTTTTTGTAGTTGATGCCTTCCTTTTGAGTAAAGTCTTTAGCCACGAGACGAGTTTTATATTTTTCCACATTAACTTGTGAATTTCTCTTGATTTTTTCCATTTTGATTGTCTTGCAAAAACTTTTACACCTTGTTCATGGCTTCAATTTATTTGAGAGAGTTGATATATTGCATGGCTTGACGAATCGAAGTTGGTTGGATTATCTTCTGCCGATTCATTATATTTCTCATTCTCTTGAAAAAACGCTATACAATCATTTGGTATAGTATTTCTCCTCTCTCTCTCTCTCTCTCTTGAATCTCCTCAAGGGTGATTGTTGTTGAGGTTGTTAAAGTTGAACTTCAGATCAATTATCTAAACTTTAGTTGAGATTTAATCAACATTGTCTTGTTGTGATTTCAAATATGCTTCTCGATTAATGACACAAATGAAAAGATGTACAATGTCAGAAAGTGTAGTAGAATCGTAAATCGTAACATGGTACTCCTCAAATACAAGGTTTCTTATTTGGGGAGGGAAGGGGATCAGCCCCATAGCGGTTCGCCTCTAATCTATTTGATAATAATACAAAAACAATGAAAAAGGATTGCATCAAATTTCCATCCTCTTATGTATATATCATTGTCATAAGGGAATTAACACTGAAGATGGATGAAAAGTAAATGATAAGAGAAGGCGAAAGTCGTCAACCTTTGAATGCAATATGGGCCCAAATATATTTATTGAACAATAAAATTCGATCCCCTTGAAAGTTAAAGGTTGTAGAATTTTTTATTTAGATTCCGCCGCACAGCATAAGACAATTTTATTCATCACACAAATATTTCGTGCACTTTGAATAAGTACTGATACCTCGAATTTGCAAGCAATTATGACACTGCATGTCCCCTTTGGAATTTTCCATTTAATGACGCGTGACCAACTAACTATCACTACATTATTTATGAAACACATGTTAATTTAATTTCAAAATTTTGTGTAACTTATCATTAAAAAATCTTGAAATTAATACAAACACAGTCAGCACGTACTATCAATGTCATTGCCTTAATTACTTATATTATACTTAAGCATACTTAAGCATAGTACCGCACCCAAGAAATAAACAATTTTATACAGAAAAAAATAAACGAAACTTTGATTCGCTAATGGGTACAGCCTTCGAAAATAAATTTGACCATGTGATGTTAAGAATGGAGATAGTTGAGTAGATGATGTGATACTGTACACAAATAATTGGAGTGACTATTTTTTTAAATGGAATTGAAGTGGCTAATTAATAAAAGCATTATTAATTCATCCAAAAAATTAATGCCAGAAGATATAAATAGTTTGGTTAGTAGGTATCTAAGCACCTCGTCAACCTCAAAATATTCGTCTAGACTCTAGACTCTTGACAGTTTGTCTGCAGAATTGATTAAAGTAAACTTGTGTTAGAAATAAAGGACAAAAAATTTAACGGACAAAAAGGTTTAATTAAGCATTAATCTAGTCCAATTTGTGGGTTCTTTGCACTTTGCACCTCCAAAATATGAAAAATAGGCACTTTGCATCCCTAAAATTTAGATTTAGCACTTTGCACCCTCAAAATATGAAAAATGCAGCACTTTACACACTCATGTATTTTTTCAGGCAAAAACTCAAGGGCAAAATATGTAATTCAATTATAAATATTTAGCACTTTGCACCCCCAAAACTTGAGAAATTGACACTTTGCACCCCCAAAATAAAATTAGCACTTATTACCCTCGAATTAAGAACAAATCAGCAACTTGCACCCCCGAAACAATAATTAACACTTAACACCCTCAAATTAAAAAAATTCAAATCCCTCTTTTTTGGGCAAAGTTGACCATCGAGGTGAAAAAATCTAAGGCAAAATAGGTAAATTTTCGATCCGATTGAACAACTTACATTTAAATATATATATACAAATTAAATACCATGAATTTGGATTGATTACATTATATAACAAATTAACAAGCCATGAATTATAGCTTGTACAAATTAAACGTGCTATATATGCACAACAATTGAATGAGTAAAAATTGGTAAGTTCAACTTTGCCTTAGATTTTTTTCACCCCGACAATCAACTTTGCCGGAGAAAATGATGAGGGGTTTGAATTTTTTTTTTTAATTTTAGGGTGTTAAGTGTTAATTTTGTGTTTCAGGGTGCAAAGTGTCATTTTTGTGTTTTGGTGGTGCAAGTTGCTGGTTTGTTCTTAATTCGAGGGTGATAAGCGCTATTTCTATTTTGGGGTGCAAAGTGCCAAAAATTTATAATTGAATTACCTATTTTGCCTTTGATTTTTTACTTGAAAATAAAAGAGGGTGCAAAGTACTGTATTTTTCATATTTTGAGGGTACAAAGTGCTAAATCTAAATTTCGAGGATGCAAAGTGCTTATTTCCCATGTTTCGGGGGTGCAAAATGCAAAAAAAACCCCAATTTCTTGCAATCTCAACATGATGAAGATACAGTACTAATGCTAATGATGTGGTATATATGCTAATGCTGAAATATATTGTAAATTAAAACAGTGTAAAGAGTTTTTTTGCAATAAATAAAATGACAAGATAAGTGTATATATATAGAAATATAAATTTAAATTTAAAAAATTGTTTAAATGATGGACGGGGCTAAAATCGATATTTTTCTTTGTATTCTACGTAAAAGTACACTAAGAACACAACGATGCTAAAAGATTTAAGTAAATGTTGATGTAAGCAAGAAAAGTACGTATGCAAATTCATTATTAATCTATGTCAAGACTCAAGATGATGAAGCGATTGACTAAAATTGTAGCATATATCTTCCAAGGGTGAGTTTATCTAGAAATTCAAAAAACAATTATAGGAAAATTAATTTTATTAAAATAGATTTTGACAATAATTAATTATATTAAAAAAAATTTAGAATAATTATTTTTGTATAATAGCTTTTGTAACAATAATATTTTAGAAGCTTCTAAAATAAGTTGATTTAAGCTTCTGGAGACCCCAAAAATTATCATGACATTGAGAGAAACACCATAAAAATCGCGATTGACTAAAAATAATTTTTTTAATTATTGCCAAACATTTTAAAAATCACAATAATAAAATTATAGGAGTGCTCACCTTGCAATATATTATTCATGTTAAGAAGCCATGATATATCATAGTTGTGATGATGCTATAAATACACATCTAGATAAATAAATAATATATGGAAAGACCAACCAACCTAATTGGTGTTGTATTGTTTCAACCTGACAAGATTTGCAAAACCCATATGGTTCTTTGAGATTTTGACCAAACTTCTTCTCTATTATATATGTCTTGAAAACATCATAAATCTAAGATTCAAGATCAACTTGTATTAGTATATGATAAAAACAAATAGTTAAAGACATTATCGGCTAGGGCTTCGGGGGGAGGCTGGCTTAAAGTAACTTTTAGTGTCAATTCATTTGGTAAATGTGAGTGGCTTCGACATTAAGGGTAGCAAACACATTACGAAATGACAAATTTTATGTCATTGCATTGTTGTATTGGGACAAATGGTGCTTCATAGTTATCATAATACATTTGGTGCATAAGGAGAACAATTACATTCATGTATTTAATTAATTAATAATTACTCAAAAAAAAAACAAAATTAATTGGTAGAGCTATATATTTATATAGTGCCTTTGTCTTTAAAGAAAAACTGGAAACATATTTTGTTGCTGTCCAATTTGAAGTTTTTCTTGAAACAAATTTGAGTAACAAGATTTGTGTTAACTTTTGAATACGAATTGTTAATAAGTTTAAGTTTGGTTGCAAATATTTTCTTCGAGTGAATCGCACTTTTCGTCCTTCGTATGGGTCGACTTTAATTTTGCACATTTGTTCTTATTAAATTTTTTGTAGCATATTCGTCTCTCTTATCAATGTAGTGTAACTCATTCGTCCCTCTTAATTTTTTTCGACTATTACACTGCAGAGATGGCCTCACGTGCAAAACACGTGCATTACTTGGAGGGTTTTTTCGTCAATTTATATAATTAAATCCAAAATACATAAAACATACTTAAAACCTCCAAATTAAATCCAAAATACATCCACGCCAAAATACATAAAACACATTTAAAACTTCAACATTTGAATAAAATAGACAAAAATTGATGTATTTTGAATTTATTTAAGTGAATGGATGAAAATGCCCTCCAAGTAATGCATGTGTAGGCCGTCTTCGTCGTGTAATAGCTGAAAAAATTTAAGAGGGACGATTGTGTTACACTACATTGATAAGAGAGACACATCAACTACAAAAAATTAAAACCGACGAATGTGCAAAAATTGACCCATAAAAAAGACGAAATGGACCAGTCACTCTGTTTTCTTCACATCAATCTAAGTCTTGAAATGGTAATCAAATAGGCCTAGTGAGTCTAGAGTTCATCGGATAGGAGCTCACTTAAAAAAAGTCAACAGTATATATTTAGTTTAAACCACTGCATAAAAATCAAAAATTAAGATTAGGCCAGACTTTGAAATTTTAAATTTAGCGAATAATTTGAACTCCTTTAAGATTTTTACATAACCGAGACTAATAGAAAATTTAAGATTAGGCCAAGACACCTTAATTCGCTCTAAGAATTTGTGACTAAATTTGGCGACTTCTTTTCTTACTAGTAACAAGAAAAAAAAAAAAAAAAGGTAACAAAAAATTTACGGGCTTGTTTGTTTGGCGATTGGGAAAGTAGTTTGGGAGAGTAGTGGAGGTTTGTGAAATAATCTCGATTTGCGTAACATTGTTTGTTTGGGTTTCGAGAGAGTGGTTTGAGAAATAACGTAGATGTAGTTTTCTTTTGAAAGAGTTAAGTTATAGATGTAAAATGTGTAAGACTTTATGTCAAATCATGTTAGTTATGTGAGATAAATTGTATAAGAGATATGTCAAATCAGATTAGAGTTTGTATAAGTTTTGTTCAGAGATAAGAAAATTATTATTTGTTTGGCTTTTGAAAAAATAGTTTGAGAAAATTGAGAGTTGAAAATTTTATTTCAGAAATAGAAAACATATTTGTTTGACATTTCTCAAATACTCCGGATGAAATAATTTTGAAACATCTACCATATTGCATTATGATCAAAACTGTAGAAAAGCAAAGACCCTTTTTAAAATGAGAATTGAGGACAAGGAGGAGCATAGCTTCCAAAGTTGTCTGGAACTTATATGGTCAGATTCGATTTCTTTCAACATTATTTACCTAATCAATTGCATGATTCCGACACCCACATCAATGTCAAATTTTGAGGATAATTTACTCTTTTTCTAGTATTTCTTCCAATAATTACTTAACAATACTTTATAATACTAAAATGTGGTCCATCAAGTTTGATTGAGTTGTTACATCCACTAGAAAGTTTTCAAAAAACTAATATACATATACGTATATATACGATGGTCATAGAAACAAACAGTTATGACAACATTGCAGCTCACGGTAACCAGAATCCAATTGAGTTTAAAACCCGAATATGCTATTTAAAATCCATAACATTTCATAATATAAATAAAACTCAATTCCATGTGCATAAACATTTATTGAAGTTGATTTTAGCTAAAAATAACAAAATTATATAAAAATATAAACTACTTGCTCAGTTACAACTCGTTCCAGCTAGATTTATCTGACAATCAAACTCCCATTCAACTACAATCTTAAAAAATTCAAACGGTTAAGATTTATTTTTGTAAACTTGACTCGTCTAGGTCCAGCCAACCAATTAGCAGAGAGAGAGCAAAATACAAAACTCTTCGGTAATAAAAGCTGTTGCATCCACAAAACCAAGAGAAAAATTATTAGTGAGAACTAGCCGTAGGCAAGTGCATATTGATCACTATAATACGTAATGCACATTTTGATCATTTTTAAACTAAGATTACTATATACAAAAGGATTAATTAAGGAGAATCATAGGTTGGAGTGATTCTGCAGTAAAGAGAAATTTACCTTTTAAGATCTATGTTTGAGTATTACAAAAGAGCTTTCAACTTTCAGGCTCTAAAAACCAAGCAAACATAAGTCAATCATCGTCCATGCGAGGCTGCTACTAGGTCTAATAGCTGTGCTGAAAACTATATTCATTCCCGGAAGCAGAGATGAGAAATATCTGTGAAATATATAGTTTCAAACTGGAGTTTTGTGTTTCTAATATGTCGATGGCAAAGCTCCTCTTAGCCAGCGTCCCATGTGTGGGTGCGGTTATCTTTGTGCATTTCTCAATAGCAGTACTAGTAACAAGCAGCAAGAAACCAAGTTTATACGTGATTTTTCTTGCTCTTTTTCAGCAACAGTGAAATTTGTTCAATATTATCAGGAGCAACCCTGTTCTCTCCGAGCAGCCATTGTAGAGCCTCAGCAGCTGCGTCTTTCTCTGCTTGTTTCTTGTTGTTGCAGGGCTGTCCCATTATCTGAATGCCATTGAATTCCACAGTTGACTGAAAATGGTTGTTTTTAAGTTGCTTAGTCTTGTAGCTAGGAGGTACATAGCCTGCTCGAGTAAGAAAAGTTTGTAGTTGGCTCTTAGAATTTTCACCTCCGGGGCCACTTTCTGTCTTGAATATTATGGCTGGTGGTTTTTGAGCTGAAACAAATTGCTTTGAGGATTGACGATTGAACACAAATTTTCCACCACAGTTATCTTCTGAGATCAGTAGACGTATTGCTGACATAAGCTTGTGATACGAGTGTATACCCATCCTTGGATTGAGGAGCTTCAACAAAAAGGAAAAATCACCGAATATGTAAATATGGAAATCGTTGGAGAAGAAAAGGCAAGGAGACAAGGGCATTACAAATCATTTCGTTTTTTTTTTCAACTCACTTTTGTCTGAATTAATTCGTCAAGCTCTCTCCTCAAATTCTGATACAATTTTGCCATAGAAGGATCCATATAAAATTCCAAGTATCCACCCAACATCTTCAGGTGGTCATCCTTTTGAACACAACAAATCTCATCAGCACAAAATATTCAGAAAAGAGTCGCCACTATCTTAATTCTCAATAGATTCCATAACATGTTTGGGGAGAGAGTAAATTAGTAAAGCATTGCAGAGTTTATATATTTACCATATCCCCCTTTGATATGCTTCCACCAAAAAGGAGCAGCATTGAATCAGATACAGCAGTTGAATCCCGCAAAAAGACAGAGTTTACTTTGATTTTTTCATTGAATACAAGCCATGGATATGGTATCCTTGAGTGGCGTGCATTCACCGAGTTCTAAAGCATATTTCAACGAGACCATAAGAAAACCACTATTAAGCTAGAATTCCCCAACTCAAAATAGATTAAAGATAATAAAATAGAGTAACACTTACAGAGTACAAAAGCACATGACCATCTTCCATTGTTTTCAGAGAAAAGGATTTTTCGTTGTGCTGTAAATGAGTTATAACAATGTCATAAAAAATGAAAAGGAAGACTGTGATATGGTCAATGGAATATATGGAAATGGTTTTACCACAATAGAGCAAATTCCAGGATACAAGCCATAACAGATAATTGCACGAACGAGATGCTCATCATAGCTCCAGACATTATATGTGGCTGGGTTGCTATCAACTAAACCAGTATCTTTCAGCAAAGAGTAGAACTCCTTACGAAGAGAATCTATAGCTTTCATTGACTGTACAGACAAAAAATTCTTCCAGCAATACTCATATCCAGTTTGATCTCCATCAGCAACTTTCCAGCCCTTATAAGCTCGGACAAGAGCAAGATGGTCACTAAAATCATGTGAAAATTGAGCTTTTGCGGCTTCCGCAAGCTAAAACAGAAGACAAATATGTTTGTTACCAGCAATTCTAGATATAATTGGCTGAATCCTGATAACGGTGAGCTCGTGTGAGCTCACGAGACCTCCAATAAATTTTTGTACTTGAGAGTAAATGACTGATTAATATATGATATATCTATTGCTTTATGCACACTAAATGCTCTATCTTCTGCTTTATGCTCGCAAAATACTGACAGAATGCATGAAACAAATTCAGCAATCAATGACTTCAAGCTAAGTCAATCGAGATCTAATCGATTGCTAAACGGAAGGAACTATCTTTGTCGAAGATTCTCATTATGAATCTATAGCCTGAGTAGCTCTCTTTTTTTTCTTTTTTTTTCTTTTGAGTAGGGGACATACCTATCTATGGAAGAGGCCCTGGGAATGACATTCGAGCGAAAGCCTTACGTGCATCCCTCAGGACCCCAAAAACCTGGATTCCATAGCATCTTAGAAAGCTTCTCATCCAACTTTGACCTTTTTTGTCCTTTTTGTGTGTGCAACAGAGTGCAAGTGTTGTGGGTGATTTGAAATCTTATCATTTGTTTTAAGTCGTCAAGATATAATTGGTTCTATCCTCATGCGTTTTAGAAGAAGGAATTGAACATGTAACTGGAGACTTTAAGTAATGTCAGCCTGAAAATTATACTGTATTCTTCAAACCCTCAACTTCCAAGGGGGAGTTCATTCCGGAAAACAGGACCACCATAAAAGTTGAAAGAAGTGAAGCAAGACGCTGATGAAACCACTGAATAAGACAATATGAGTGAACTAATTAAAGTAGCTAAAAATAATCTCTGCTCTAGATTGCAGATGTTTCCAAAAAGATATATTTACTTACATAAAACAGTATAATCTTATCCAAATCTTCGCTGCTTCTTTGAAATTAAGGCATTGAAGAATCAATGAAGAAAAGAAATTAAGAGATATAAAAAATAGAAAATTATGAACCTCAAGCATTATTTTAATGGAGGTAACGAAGTTTTCATTGAACCTGCCAATGTTACTTCATCCTCAAGCAAATGACAAGGAAAAAAAAAGGTCTAACACCTGACTTCTTTTTAAACAACTTTGACCATCAATGTATCCATAGAACAGCACAAGTCTATCTATTCCATGTTTTCATGTGTACAAGTGCAATAAACCACAACTCACTCTGATTGCTTTCGGACCCTACCCAATGACATGAACATAGTTCCTGAGATTTCTTTCAGTCAACGGAGTATCCTCGAATCATTGACCTCAATAAGACAATTGTCTTCAAAATCATTTAGAAAATTGAGGTGAGAAAGTAGAAGTTTTGCAAATTGATGGTAAGAAATAGAGTGTTTTAGATATTGAAGCATAAACTCACTTCCTAACTAAGAGGGAGGGCAAGACATAATTCTTAGTCAAATATTAGATGTGAAGAGGAAGTCCAGGTTAAGATTGTAGTAGATTGGATTGGATGAGGAAGAATGGAGTGCCAGCAATACTGCAAGGACGACAAAATACATGTTTAATGACTAACCTAAACTGACTTTTATGGGCCACGTACTAGGGGCGAAGGAGCCTCAACCTATGATTCTCTCTATCTTTTATCTTTATTTTTATTTAACATATACTCTAGATACCATGTTACTGAAGTTGTGTTAATTTATCAAGAGAGACTGACAAAATATTATTTATACTAATTAAGAAAACATAGATAAACAAATACCAGAATGAATCTGGATACCTATTAATCTAGACATATTTGACCAATGAATTTAGACATACTCTTAGACATGATTGTTTGCAGGTTCCAATACTAACTTTATGCATGAAGAAGAATGGTCAAATGGAAATCAATACGTGTGAACCATATAATAATTGATTGTCCAGAGTGACTTACATCCTTCTTATCCAAAGGAGCTAAGAAAGGATCACGGACACTTAGACCTGCGACAACACTTAATACTGGGTCCAGGCAATTAAATATAGCACCAAGTATAAGCATTTTCCCAAGTTTGGGCTCCATGGGAAGCATTGTCAAGTAATGTCCTGCAAAGGACATCAGGGAAATTAATGAGAGAATGATAACCTCACAAGCATAAAGTTGGATAAAGTTAAAAAGACTTTTACATACCTAAAACAGTCAAGTTTTCATTCTCATCTAAAGCCCCAATTGTCTTCAGATATTCAATAGCATTTTGAATCTAGGTACAGCAAAAAGTACCAAACAACCTTAGAAGTGGAATTTTTAAACATGCATCATTCATGTAATTTAGCACAATCGTGTTTTGGTGGAATACTGCAAATAAACACATATATGACACACAATCAACTATAAAATGTCAAAACATGTTTGAGGGAGCAATACCGCAAGATTCTCTGGTGACTGCAAAGCCCGAGATAGGAACTCAGAGATACTGCCAAGTTTCAGGCTCTTGATCTGCAAACAAAGGGACTGCAGAGGAGTCCTTAGAATTTCAGGTAATTGATAATCTTCAAAAGCATCATACACACATCTGGGATAAAGATGGTAACATTCCCCAGGCTGAACACGTCCAGCTCTTCCTCGTCTCTGATAATTGAGAAACAAATTTCCGTTATTCTCCAGTAAATGACTCTTACAAAATTATTAATCAGACTGTAACTTCATAAAGGTAGTGCGACTATTATTACAGAAGACCATAAAACCCAACTGTCTCTTCATTCTTGGAAAGATGATAAGTTACTCAAGATTATGACAAGGACATCATCTCTTTTGTACTAATATATGAAAGTACAGTAAGTAAAATCACCATAATAACATTAAGATAACACAACAGAAACTCACAATGGCACCCCCATCCAAATATTTTGAAATTCAGCAGGTACCCAGCCCCTAGCACACACGTGTGATAGTTAACATAAAGCTGTATGATTATCTACATTTTACAACAATTTATGAGCACTCAACATCCAGAATTGAAAAAGTGCTCGGATCAAATCTTCACACTAAAGAAAAATGATGGGACATTGTTAATGCTCAGTGTCCTTTCGGTGTTTTCTTATATTACAAAATATTAATACTAGTGAATGTAATTTTACGTAATAAGTTAAAAATAATTTTGAGTGTTAGAAGATGAGAAAGGCCTCCATAATCAAGATGTAAAACATTTCTAATATTTTTTGGGATAATTAATCAAGTTGTCCATTTGAAGCTGAACAATTACGCACTTGTTTAGCTGAAACTTTTGAAATCCAGGAGGGAAGGAGACAAGGAGTGTTATTCAGAGCATCATATGATGTCTCTTTTGCTTTCCCACAGTCGACAACAAAAACTACATCATCGATCGTAATGCTGGTTTCGGCGATATTGGTGGCTAGAACAATCTTCCTTATTCCATCTTCAGGTTTGTTAAAAATCAATTTCTGCAATCATTGAAGAATGAAGATTAAAAAAAAAAGAAAAAAATATGGTGAATAAAACAAACTCGAGATATAATTTTGCTCTACATACAAATGCAACTATTTTAGCAAAGGACAAGACAATGATGTATACAGTGAAATGGTTATAAAAAGGAATAAATTGTTTATCACTACTTCCACTCAAGATAAAAACAGATTGCTGATTGCCAAATGGTAAAACTGTCTCGTGTAGAAATAAGACACAGTTCAAATGCATATTCTATTTACCATTTGATGCTGCAAATTAATACTTCACGTCCTAAATTATATAAATGAATTGCTAACTTTATAAATAATACTTCCTTGTGATTCAAGGATCCAATAACCAATACTGTCATAGTTGTTTGAGGCGCAAGGCGACGCGACGCGACGAGGTCGAGCCTTGCCTTAAGGCGAGGCGAGGCGCAAAGCGCCGGCTTTTTGGGGGCTAAACGCTTGTATATGAATTTATCAATATATATCAAATTATCAACAATAATTATAAAATTCAAGACTTTTAAAGACAATATAATAAACATTTTCAACATTTATCATGCAACAATGTAAAAAATGGTGATGTATAATGTACTTTAAGTATATATGTAATATATATATATATAAATATATATATATATATATATATATATATATATATATATGGTGAGTAAAATGGGTTAACAATGACTATTGATGACTGGGCCATAAAAATTTAATTCAGCCCAGTATTATTTTGTGAATAAACCGGATCAACCCTTGGCCCAATCAGCTCCAGGTCCATTTCCAGGCAAATATAACATCTCCTCTTCCCGTAAAACCCTAGCTATTCCATTTCTCCATCTCCAAAAATCTCCCATTTACTACTTCTTCTCCTTCATTCTTCAAATTCGCTGCAAAACCTTCGGCATTTACACTGGATATGACACAGTGGCGTACAGGACGGCGCGGCGCAGCAGGAAGTGTCTTGATTTTAATTTAATTAATTTTTTTTTTTTTAAATTGAACTTCCCCAAAAGGCGCCGCCTTGACGGCGCCTTTCGAGGACGGCCGATGCGAGGCGAGGCGAGCGATGGGGGCTCGCCTCGCCTCGCCCTGCGCTATTGCGAGCGCCTTAGTCGCTTTTAATAACTATGAATACTGTACAGAGGGAGGTTGTAACTATGAAAAACAATTTGCATGTTACATTCACAAACAGGTGAAAGCTTCTTTTCCAATGATTAGGAAGCCCAGTCTACCTGAAGGCTGAATCAAAGGGAACTTAACGAAAAATAAGCAATTGGATATGACATTCAACTAGTGAAGCTTACAGATTTTGACTTGAAGTGGTTTAAACATATGTCAGTTTGTTTTGGTCTACCAAGCAATATTATAATTACTTCTTTTGTACATTAAGAAATTCCATGTGCCAGGTTTGGTAAGAAAATAACTATACCTTAAAGGATTAAGTGAATTCTCAGAGCTAATCAGGCCAAATGAGAAAAGGTTATGGAAAATAAAATAGAAACAAAGAACAAAAGGGCCTGGTGGCCTTCATTTTTCATTTTCCTTTTCCTTCAGAAAATTTATGTAGTCACAACAAAAATGGCATACCTGTAGTCCTATCTTTATGTAAGAGAGGAGAACCATTAGAGATTAAGCAGAGGGAGAATCGTACCAGTGAACATGAAAACATAGGGACCAGCAAAAAATTGGGTGAGTATGAGGGGAGAGAGTCAGAGAGAACACAAGATCATGGTTAAAAAATGAACCAACTGTACATTCGTGGAAAAATGTCTCAATTTATAGACCATTTTGTAAATATCACGATGATAGAAAGTATATTACATACCAACCTTTGAAACAATCAACAATTGATAACATTCACCTGCTCTTCACTGGCCATAGAACCATGGCATGCCAATAATAAAACTCGATTTGGATCTCCTAGGACAGGATGAGCTTGGAGCTTATCCTTCAAAGAGCTTATGTCATCCCATCCTGTCAGAAAAACTAAAACAGCACCAGCCCTTTCTTTCTCGCATATATTGCAGAGAAGATATTCTATAAGGTTGAAACCAATACAATCAGGATTCCAGTAAGACATAGACTCCTGTGTGAGAGCAGTATAGTCCTTGAAGTCAGCAGCACTAAGTGCATCCTGATTAATTTTCCAGGAATTTGAATTAATCAGCGTAAGGACACTAACATATTATCTCTGCAGAAGAAGCAGAAAACCAAAATACCTCCACTGTAGAAGCAATTTGACTCTTCCTCTTTCTGGGAATTTGCTTGCTCATCTTCCACATCTTCTCTGTACCATAATCATCAACTTGATTATACGGTGTCAACTGATATCTTGTTGCCTCCAAAATACTTTCTAAAAAATGTGTTTTTACTGGATAAGTAAAACCCTATATCAAAACAAGGGGAAATATTTTAGGTAATTGCACATTAAAATTTTAGAAAACGTACTATCATAGGAAAGATTTCGTACTAGATAAGTAACACCATGGATCAAAACAGGGAAGATTTTTAGGTAACTTCATAAAAGTTTATGTAGATAAAAATACAGAATCCCAAACAGCTTTTATTCTACAACTCACAAAATTAAAAAGTAACGACGAAAAGAAACTAAGCAACTGAAACCAACGGCAATAGACCTCCATCTAACTTAAACTTGGTAAAGTAAATTAATTCGAATTTAACAGCATACTACAATAATAATACCCCCCCCCCCCGGGTTAATAATCATATGTTGACCATAGTTCCACAATGAGAATTGCAACCTCAAATTCAGTGCAAAGTACTCACATTACCTGACCTACTAGATTACCCTATTACAACTATAGCTGCAGATTCAGTTAATATTGTGCACATCAGAAAATTGATTCTCTTATAGATCACGAAAACCGACTCCTTTAAATCATTATAAGTTCATGGAAGAATTGAGATAGTAAATAATAACAGATATAACTAGACATCTAAAAAGAGACATTTTACTATTACATGCAAAAACAAAATCAACTTTTTTGCCAAATATGATGTTAAGATGAATATCAGTACCAATTTGCTCTATTTCACTTATGAACTCATCAACTATATGACTAGAATAAGAGCGTTCATCAATGGAAAAGTGCAGTCACCGCACAAAATAATGCCTTCCTCCTACATAAATGATGTATGAGCAGGAGATACTAGTATTCTAATTTACTTTGCATTTGAATGATCCATCACTTGAAATCATTCCCTCTTTGCGTATAAGAGAAAAAGAATGAGATTGTATGGTGTTATTGTGAATACACTCTGATTCTAACGAGCAGAACTTTCAAGGTGGTCTTGGTTTTGTGCAACATAATGATCAGTTCAAAGAAAGCATTTCATCTCAGCCTATCAGAAGAAATTTTAAGGTGGTATTGGTTATTTTAGGTGGTCTTCTTTCCTCTCATCCTCTAGCGACCATGAAATAACTTATTCAGACAAACTCGCACAGTACTGCCAAGTATTAGAAGAAATTACTACAACATTGAAGAAAGTTTTCCTAAATAATGGTGGAAAGATGCGAATAGAACTGGAGGAATTGTGATATTTAAGTCTAGAATTTATTTTGCAGCACAGACTAGAAAAAGAGAAACTCACAGGGATGTGGACTATTGGTGCACCACCAAGGTATGATGAGAAGAGCTCGGCGTCTAAGGTTGCACTCATCAAAATTAGCCTTAATTCTGGTCGACGAGGAAGTAGATCTTTCAACACAATTAGCAGAAAATCTGCCATATAAAATCCAAAAGATTAAGATCATACAATGGATAATTTTACGAAGTGCATGGTTTAAGTGCATTAACATAAAGTACACCTTCATTAATTCCACGTTCATGAATTTCATCGACGATAACATAAGTTACACCCTTTAAGTTTCTATCAACTAATAATCGGCGTAACAGGATGCCAGTTGTACAGAAGAGGAGGTGGGTATCCCTTCCTTTCATACCCTCCAGCCGCACTTTGTAACCAACCTGTAAAGGGGACACCCAAAATAAGAGAGGTACTATCACACTTTGCAGCTAAAACTCATAAATGTTACTGCAGAGGTGACAGTGATTGTGGAGTAGACCCACTGTTTCTCCCAATGTTTCCCCCCTCTCTGTCGCAATCCTCTCGGATACAGACATGGCAGATATTCTTCTGGGCTGAGTGCATATGATATTGCACATGGCCCCTTGCATACATTCAATCTCAGACTCCAGAATAAATTGGGGAATTTGGGTGGTCTTCCCACAACCAGTTTCACCGGAGATGATGATAACCTAAAATATATAAATCACTACTCATTAGAAGTGGCACAAAAATTGATGCTCGGTTCCAATTTTTAATGACAAAAAAGAAGGTTTTCAAAGAAAACATTCCGGTTGAGACTTAGCCAGGCTACATTTTTTATTAGAATATTTTTTTCTCAACAAGCGTACCAGTCCCAATATGCAATTATGCATGCATACGGAAGGGCAGGGGAAGGAGGAGGAGAGCTTGTTAAATAAAAAAATTTATAAAGAAATTCGATTTTCTCGCCCATTTACTACGGCGACGAACAGTCAAATTATCACTATATTTTTTCTTCTTTCTACTTCTGCCAAGTGCAGGATAAGTGGATAACCCCAACCAGGCAGCAAATTTGGTATTAGTATATCCGTGACCAGCCCCACGCATGGATGCATACAGAGGGGCAAGAGAGAGAGTATTCTCAAAGTGTGCCAGTTAGTTGAACAAGTGGGATCGGGATAATTAAAGCAACTCTGGTAAAAATACTCCAACACGGTCAGATACAAACCCATAATGGATGGACGTCAGGTAAGATGGCTTAAAAGAAAATCGTGATTCAATTATGATAAGTCAAAAATAAAAACTCATGTGCTCTACATATTCTGTTTTTTATTTCAAGGTCTAACGGGATGAAAAAGCTTTATTTCTGAATTTTAAAGCATGAAAAATTTGGAGAGAATAAAGTAACCCGAAAGTTCAGAACGGAAAAATTTAAGATTCTTGTCATGGGCATACTATTTTCCTGGTAATGGCTTCTAAAAAACCTTTTGAGCATGACTAAATAAACAAGACAACATGTGTAAACTTTGATTATCTGCAAAAACTTAAGGGCAACCGTATTCACTAGGCAAATGATAAATAGCTTTCATACATGGAATGACCCAAAACAATCATACTGTAACAGCTCCTCAACAGTTCAAATAACTAATTCAAGAGCATATCAAATTCATATATAAGCAAACCACAGAAAATGTTTCAATATCTGAAATACCTGGTTCTGTGAAATGGCATTTAATATTACATCTTTCTCTTTATAAGCAGGGAGAGTGCTACGGAATTTCATCATATTTCTTCCTTCAGGACATTCCTGAAACAAATTGATGAATTTAATTTGACTACCTCTATCTACCAATCACAAACTCAGAATAACCACTGTCATTTGGAGATCTGTTAATGGGGAAAATCAAAACTATTAGATACATACAGACAAGACATCAGTTGAGATATTTATATGCGAAATTATGAAGTTAGAAGAATATACCAAGAGAATGAAATGATTCTTCCAAAATTCCAGTAAGAACAATTTGTTGAACTTTAGATGTCACGAGCCTAATTTGTGTTTTTCATGAAAAAAAAAAATAAGAATAGAAGAGGAGATTGATTCAAGTTGGCATCTAGTCTTACGAAGTTGTAGACTGTTGTTAAGGTCTACAAATAAGCAAAGTCTCACTATATAAGAAGAAGTCTGGTTATGCAAAGGATTTTCTTAAATCAGTGTGTTAAATTACTTTTCAGTGTTTTAATTAGTCTTGCCATTCGTTTGTTTGTGCAATTACATGTTCGTGTCTCATTAATTAAGAAGCAATGACTCTCATGGTGCTCCTTCTAGGCCTTCCCAATGGCATGGCTATCATAATGCCTGATTCCGTTCCTTTCACCCAATATTTAGAAGGTTGACCCGTATGCAGAACGGCGAGAATGTTGTTGAGCTGCCAAACGTTTGGAAACGACAAGACCTAACCACTTGTTATCATGGTATAAACACTGATGACGTGATGCATATTTCCCGAAAAATGATGGCAAGCAACTAGGATTCAGCAGATAGCATAAGAAAATATAAGTATATATAAGTGGTCAACCAAGTAGCCTAACTCTGTAATATGAAAATGTGTGTGTCTCTGCTCATTTAATGCAAACTTTTAGCTATTACATTGAAAAGTCAAAGTTGCCTGAATTACATCCCTGTCAGCGCGACAGATAAACATTAATCTTCCAGGATGCAATTGACATTCGAGTTCAGCTCTACAATCTGATTAAGAGTTAACTATCACAGATTTCCCCAAATGTAGGCACTTTAAGTATCAAATTAAAAGGGCACAAAGTTTCATTAATATCAATTGATGATATTGTTCAGAAGTTGTATATACGAGTAAAACAATAAATCATACATTAGAAAATGTCTCAATCAAATTGCACAAGATGCCTTAAATACCAATACTTAACCGATTATAAAGAACTGGTATTCATTTTGTTTTCAGTTGCCATGTATTTTTTCTTGACATCAAGGTGGATAGTACGTTGTTCCCAGGAAATAGTTTATCTTCATAATGTCATCAGTTAATGCAATTAAAATATACAAGCAAATAATACGAATAACTGATTTCTAAAGTAGGAATTCTTTAAGCAATTTGCAAAACATAACTGCATATTTATTTCATTAAAGATCAAACATGAACTTTGAGAGAGGAGGTACATAAAGTATTGCATTTATATATGAGAACCAGAAGTAATTTAAACATGAATTTTATAATCTAGATCGATATATGTCTTCTTTTTTGTGAGAAATTTAATCTATTCCTGTGCATGAAACATAGCTTTTTCAGTTCCTTACACCTTGATCATCCCAGATCAATCTTTCTCCAAACTCAAAACTCTTGAATCATCCTATTCAGTTAACCCAATTTCAGACGTTAAACCATTTTTGTTTGCCTCCAAAGTTCTCAAGTCCCCATACTCATCTTAAATGCAACTGGCCCCATATCTTTCTTATCAAATGTCCAATTATTCCACTTCTGGGGAGGGGACACTTATACTACATACCCTATCTATATAGGCACCCCACATTTAAAATAAGGAAATAAACTGATGCAACTAAAACTTTAAGTTTATGCCATTCTTGTACAGCAATAAAAAATTTACTGCTGAAACATATCACAAGTTCAACTTCTATATATAAAACACCTTTGCTAATAAAAGATGTCATGCTTTCTGATACCTTCAAAAAAAATTGCATTGATCAAATAATTCAAACATAGGAATTGTTAATATGGGGTTTCAGTTGATTATTCATGTCTCAATTTCACAATACATGTGCATCGTAAAGAAGAATATTGATGCATCACAATACTTAAAATTACAGACTAAGAGTAGAGTACTGAAAAGATTTCAGGAAGCAGAGCACATAAATATTGTAATTAACTGTAACAATTATGCTTGTTCGCTAAATTTGTAAGTGCAATTTGAACCTGCCATGATCGTTGTTCATCGTGCATTTGCATACTTTTTCTCCATAAATTTTTCTCCATGGCAGCCTTATTATGTGAAAGTGGTTCTGGTTGCTCAAAAAGGCTTTCATCGGTAGCATCACTAGCATCACTACTCGATCGTGAAAACACATTAATGCCCTTAGGCTTACCAGATAAGTAATCCGCAAGGAAGGTATCCACACGCCTTTCAAGACCCGGAGGCATGATGACCTGAAAATTTACATCACAATTGAGCGCAGATAAGAGAAGAGCCCCAGAACTGCTATGCTAAGTTCTTCTTCACTAGCTTTTCTCTGGTTTATGTACATAATGATTTTGTCTTTGGAGGTAGGGAATAGAGGGCTTCAGGGATACTACTGAATTGATAGTAATTGATAGAGATTTAGAATATTGATGAGCAACAAACTTTTATTCAACCAAGAAAGCCACAAGTACCAAGTGCTAAATACATTAACAGAAAGTAAATGAATAACCAAAATGACTCCAAAATTCAACAACAATATCATGTTGTCCCCCCCTCCCCCCCCTAAAAAAAACACATATATATAACCCAAAAAAATACCTCCCTCTGGGGACGTTTGTCATCGAGATCGAACCTATAGTTGGGCAACGGAGTTTTACTGACAACGACAACTTTTATATACAGGTGACTGCAAAAAAAACATATTTTGAAGCTTAACCTCAAAATTGTATAAAAGGTTAGGAAATGAATACAAACTGCATTAAAAAAATACCTATGTAAACCCATTCCACTCGCTATAGCTGCTATTTGGTCAAAATCACGTCTATCCTTTTTCTCTCTTGATACTAACTCTTGCTTATCCTTATTGTGTATGAGAGTATTTAACTTACATTTCCATGCTATAATGTTCTCTGAGGAAGAAGTACCCTGAAATGCACAGAAACAACTTAAAAACAAATATAGAGATTTGAAATGCAGTTACACGACCACATCCAAGTCCAGACTTTAAGACATGCTCCCTCTGTACACATTTAATAGTTCATTTCAATACAAAGTGACACAGTTTAACTTTTTTTATTACTATAGTATTATATTATTTTTGGCATAGTCATGTCATATAAGTTTTGACAGACTTTTATTAACATATATTAACATTATTAAGACATTTTTTAATATGTCAGTAAACTATCAATTAATGCATTTGCAAAATCAATCAATTGAATAGGTTATCAACAGCAAAAGGACATTTGTTGTCGGATGAGGAAGGATGTCAAAAATGAGAGATAACAAATAGAATATCCTAGGAGAACAGACAATGTCCAAGTTCAGGGTCAAAAATGTAAATAAAAAGTTGAATTAAAACATGTTCTGATCAAACAATCAAAACCTTCGATGAGCATCATGATGGATTTTACACGTATAGCACTCAGCCAAGCTTCACAGGTGATTCAGGTATGCTAGTTTAGAGCATTCATTGTTGTGAATTTCCAAGGTGGCACAAGGCATAATTTATTCTTTGGTAAAAAAAAATATACCCCATTGAAGTCACAAAGACTGTGGACTGAATGTAAATCCAGCTCCAATAGTCTGATTACTGCTACTCCAATTTCAGACAAGTCACACAAAGAAATGCATTCTCTGACTAATGCATTCATGAACAAATTCTAACTGCACTGTCCAAAAACATCAACACAGAAAGAAAGATACGCATCACATGGTTGTTTATGCATAAGGAAACATACAGGTTGTGCGGAAAACTCGAATACGCGATTAAAACCTTCCCCAGACGCCAAAATTTTCCTCTGCTTCTGAAATTGGTTGTGAGGCGGCAAGTAGGGGTCAGCATTAACAGTATTACTATAATTATTTTTTGGACAACTAAATGAACTCCGAGTTTCGGTATCCCTAAAAGCGGCTAAATTTGCAGGCTTGGAATGGGTGATTGCGGAGCGGGGGCGATGGTGGGGAGGGACATAGAGCGCGCCGCAAGAAGACGGCAGTGGCTGGTCCTTCATTGTGAAGTATAAACGCGGCGGCGACGGTGTGTGGTAGTGGGGTTTTAGGGTTTTGGAGCAGAATATGTAGGAGGGGGGTAATTGGAGAGAGAGGAGGAGGTTCATCCAACAAGGAGAATGTACTTAATGAAGAGGTGGTTATTCGGGTAAATGTACTTAATGAAGAGGTTGTTATTCGGGTCGGGTTTTTCACGGCGGCAGGCAGGTGGGTGGGTGGGACTTGCCGAAGGAGATGAGCCGCAAAGCTGATTATAGTATGGGGAGTTTTAAAACTGACAAAGATGCTGATGTCATATTAATTGTGAGTGGACAGCACCTGGAGGTTCTTTTTCTTTTTTAAGAAAAAAAGAATGGAATTTTTGTTATTCACCGGAAAATAAAATCATCCTAAATAATGCATGGGAAATTGAAAGATCTCCATTAAAATTAAGTGAAAGCACCCCATCCATTGTTGCTGTATGTTATCAATCCTAAAAAATAATAATGTTTAGAAAAAATCGGTTTTATTATAGATAAGATCTTCAAAACGTAGTAATAAGTTGGTAAGCCAAAGCCACCTATTTATTTATGAAATTAAATCATCCTAAATAACGATTAAGATTTTGTGGATTTTATGGTAATTAAGGTGAATATGGATAAGATCTCCAATAATGTAATTGTAGTACTATTAAGTGAAAATTTAGGATGGTAACTAAAGTGAATTTTGAAATTCTCCAGCCTCTTTTAGGAGAAATTATTTAGTGTAACCACCACACCACGACATTAAGTACACGTGATACAACCCACCAATACATTTGAAACATATGGAGGGGTAATTCACATCACCCATGTTCTGACAATGCGAACACAATTTTTAAAATCCTATTTTTTAAGAATATGACCAGAATATGGAGTGATGCAAATTATCACTCCACATATCTCAAGTGTATTGATGAACTACATCACATGTACTTGATGACGTGATAGACGGTTGCACTAAACTCACTATATAAGATTGCTATTCCTCTCGGCCATGCCCTTTCCGAACTTCCAATAAAAGCAAGCAAATTGAAATCTCATGAGATGTTATTGGGTGGTTCTATGCTATACTAGGAATGTGAAAGGAAAAGGAGAAAAAAAAAAAAAAAGAGTACTACTCCATAATGCATTTGTAGACAAATTTGAGATTGACAACTAAGACATGAATAATAGCAATAATAATAATAATACGGAGCTGAAAAACCACTTTGACTTGTGTTTCTTCTCATTTCTATAAATTAAGAAACATACATAGAAAATGAAACTTTGAATCATGCAAAAGACTGAAAGAGGCATCACTCACAATGAATACCACAAAACACCACCTCAAGTGATAATGCTTCACCCATTTAGACATGACATAAAGAATCTTCACATGGAAATTGTGAATGCCTTTTACTATTTTATCCAGATGTAATGTAAGTCAGCTCAGGAATTATAATTATTATTACTTGTTCATTCTACAAGGGATATACAAAGGGCAACAGCCATTCCCAAGAGCAAGGAAATCAACTGGACTGCTGTACTTCTTAAAGCCGGGCTGCTGCCATTGTTCATCTCCGACAACACTCCAGCAACCGCAATGTATATAAAACCACCAGCAGTAAATCCCTATTAGTATAATATATAAATGTGTGTGATGAGTACAACAAGAACAACATCAACATGTACCTATTTAATTGCTAACATAACATGTAAGTATTCATCAGTCACCTCAATCAAAGACGATTGCCCAGGATTCTTTCCCCACAGCAAAGCCTGTATTATCTTAAAGTTTATTATTACATGAATTGACATATGAAAAATACATGAAGAAGACGCTATTACTACTACTAACCAGAGTAGTTCCTGCTAATGCCACCAGTGCAGATAGAAAGTTAAAAAATAGTGCTTTAGAGACACTAAAACCAGACCTCACCAGAATTCCAAAATCACCTATCTGCACAAACAAGAAACAATAATAATGCAGCAAGCGAAAATGAACACAACAAAAAAAAGATTGGAGAAAAAGTGTAAGGAATGAAACCTCTTGAGGAAGCTCATGAGCAAGCAGAAACAGAGTTCTGGACCACCCACCAACTGATCCATAAAGGAGAAATGCACTTCCCAAAGCCATACCATCAGTAAAATTATGCTGACCAAACCCAAGTCAAATAAATCTCTGAAAGCATATACTCGAAAGAACCATCACAACATATTTAACAATTGCGAGAAAATTTAGGAGGATTATTACATACCACTCCATCTGAGAAGAGGTTTAGATAACCGAAAACCAAATTTGACTGTGACTTGACGATGAGTTCTTTTTCATTAATCAACTCAGTGTTACCACTGGAGATCTTTTCAGCATGTAAATCACTTCCTTGAGATACATTACTGCCAGCATTTCTCTGCAAGTAACAAAATTTAAGATAACATTTGAATTATATGATGATTAATTTACTAGAAGGTCACCACTAGAATGTCCTTTAGGATTTGGAACCTAATTTAAAACTAATCATTTAAGAAGATATTTTACATTAACTAATCAATTTAACCAGATACTGTGGCATTACAAAGTGATATTCATACAAACTTCTTAACCTACCTTCCGCATAATTTTTTTCCTTGATTCACTGCTGCTGTCAGTGGCCGACGATATTTTGTCTGGTTCATTTTCTTCATTGTTAGACAACTCTTGATGACTTTCATGAGCATCAGTATCATCCTTTAATTTGTTACTGGTCTTATGATGGTGGTGGTGGTGGTGACCAAGACCCCAAGAACTTACTCCTCCGGAAAAAGCTTCAACATATCTCACAAGTTTCTCAACAATAAGAAATATTACAATTCCAGCTGTAACAATATGTATCAGTACATTTTTATAAGTCCAAATATTAACAATGTACAGACAATAGTGGGTAGGGTAAAGAAATATAAAGCCTGTAAAATACATTGTACCTTCAGTAGAAGGGGAACTATGTATGTATCAGAATAAGAAAGGAAAACAAGATGCATTATAAAATTAAAGAGGATAATTTGTAATAGAGATGAAATGAAATTTAACTCACAAAAAATTAACACTTCTCTACAAACGCATAAAACTTAAGCAACTTCCTGCTCCTAGAGAACTACCACAGGCATAGATTTCAGGATAGAGATTATGCAGAGTCGGATTTCTTGTGTCATAATTCCTCCGGAGATCCTGTTCATTTGTAATAAGAAAAAAGTCCTACAGAAACAAAAAAGGACCTGAAGCATTGATATGCAACGCAACTTACCATCTGATTTCAGTTGTACTAGGTGCTGCCCAAATCGAGTCATTCATTCTCATTCAGTTAGGCTCACAGGTCAAGGTTACTTTATTCTAATCCAAAATTACTGCACATGTGCCTGAGAATCACAGTTTCTTAAAGATATCCTAACTCGAAGACGACACTATTTTGTAGGATTAAGTTTCTGTTATAATTAGCCGTAGGTCTACTTTAGGGCTTAGTCAGATTACGAAATGGAAGTTACCTAAAGAAGTGGTCCAAGTCACTCAATAACCACCCCATGACCTCCACAACTCCAATCAAGCCTCTACTTCCTGTTTTTAATCCGAAATCTTCACCCATCTCCCTGTAAACTCCCTTCACCGATTTTGATGTTTTGAACAATTGCGCCGCTCTCACATCTGATCCTTGTTTTCCAGACGCATATAGGACCACTTATCACCAAGCTAGCCCAACCCGTAAACATAGCTAGATGTGTCTGGATCTCGTCGGGGCTAGCATTTTGGGACCAATCCGGTTGGGGATCGGGCCTTTCTAAGCCTGAAACCGGTGAAGAGCTTGAATCAGTACTGCTTTGCGACCAGTTAAATAGAAACAAGTTAATGGTGTTGGCTGCCTTGAGAAATGAAGGTTTTCTATACCCCATTTCGAGAGAAAACGAAAAAGGAAATAAGGGGACGGGTGGACATGTCTCTACGTATAAAAGAAGAGAAAAAGGGAAACGAAAAGGAGCGTGCACCATCATCCAAGCCTCGCTACTATATAGTCAGATTTTTACTTATCCTCCTTGTGAACTAATTACTCTGATCTTAACATTGGCCAATGAAACAATAAAATTTGTAGAACTATTTATTTTCACCAAATATCTAATTAGTTAAGATTCAACTACATATAGGACATGAAATTTACATTGACAACAAGTTGAGGTGTCGTGCACAATAAAAGAATAAATATGGAATTACCATCTTTGGTGATTTAGACGTGCATACATAACATCCATTTAAAGTTAAAGTTTCAATTCGAACTCGGATTCTGATGAGATAAGAAATTTCATTCGAGTGCTAGTAAAAATATAGGAGTCACTGCTAAGTTGTATTTTTATTTCATTGCTTTCTCTGATATTAGTGGCATTTATATTTGGTACAATCTAGGCAAACATGTTAATGCATGAGGCATATGTTTTAGAATTTTTCACTCACCCAAGATTGACAAACCAACTGAAAGATCCTTCAAGGAATGTGAATGTGACTGTTCAAAATGGTCATCGTGGTGATCATGCGAATGGGCGTGACCACCACCTGCAAAATAAAAGTAAAGCAGCAAGAACTAAGAACTAAGAAATAGACAATACTTCATAAGTTCATCATACTCACTAAAATGATGAGCTTTTAAAAATAAATAAACAAGTTTAAAATATCCACTAAATGGAAAATGATATGCCATCTTTTTTAAAAAGGTGCAACTTTAGAGCTTATTCTCAACTGTACCAGATACCATCATATTATGCTACATAGACAGATTAGACGAATTGCGAAACAAAAAGAAGAAAATTGGAATAACACTTCAGGATTCTCAGTTTTGCTACAAGGACATAGGACACTGCAGCAAACACATTGTTTTCATGTCATTTACAAAAATCCGTAGACCGTAGCGTGTTCCAGAAACTTAATTTGGTAAATGTAGGATAATCAACAATACATCTACTTTTATAAGATTCCAACTAAAAGTGCACTTCTCGGTGGATGTGACTGGCAATTTGACAACAAAAGAAATTTAAATTACAATGTAAAACTACTTAAAAGGCCATAAGACTGATTTCATTCTTAAAAATAAAAAAGAAAAACTAACACTAGTTCCAAGGCCACATTACTGATTTCATTATTAAACAGGAAAAATGAGATTATTCAAAAACCGCATATATAACATAATCAACTTTGGCAAAATAATCCTCGCAGACAAATATAGACTCGTAAGGCCATTTATTCCAATCAGAACCAATAGTGTAAAGTAGATGTACCTTTCAAACTACCACATTTGAGAAGCTACCAAAAAAATAACAAAAATTATAACAAGAAAAGACTCTTATGCAGTGCAATATCTTACACATTAGAACATTTATGGAAGACCTCAAAGATAGTCATGAGAAATAAAGATAGTGCAATCCAATGGCATAATAACTTAGACTAGATTTGGTTCTTGGATTTTAGAGAGTGAGAAGCTAAGGAAACTGCTTTTCTTGCAACAAATAGAAAACTAAGCTTCATTTTATTGTTCATTTTCTATTTAATCACTGAAATCCAAGAACCAAACATAGCCTCAAGTAACCATGTAATGAAGCATTGGAAGAGTGCAGATGATTTCAATTGACCCAAACAATAGAAACTTCGTTTTCATTGGCGCATTAAACACACCCTAAAATCAAGCCCCAATAGCACAGCACAGAAAACCACTACTTCTATTATCATCTTCCATCATTTCTTGTTCTGTTGTGCTTATACTATTTGCACTCCATGCTCTGGATATTGCTTTGGGCGTTATTGTTGTGTAACAAATTATTGTTAAGGATTGACAAAATTTCTTGTCCTGTCACAATAGAGGAACAACTACTATGACTCCATTCTTTCATTACTACACAGAAAAGAATCTCAAAGCAAAGTTATCGGTAGACTTGAAAATTGCAATTATCTGAAGCTGATAGCTGTACAAATAAAGCCACTTCTAGTGGTGCATGGTCTACTTAAGCTTAAGTAACACATTCTTTTCATATCCTTAATTGACATTCCCTATGATTTTTCGTGATTTTCAAATATTCTGTAAAGCATGCTTTCTCAATACTTATGCTAAGAAATAGTCAAATCCGTGATCCATAACCAGAAGATATGATCAATCCATCACTCTTTCAAGTAACTAAACTACCATTCCCTATGTAGTTAAGAAATTCTCAGTGAAGGAAATGCAAGTAACTTAAAATTAAACCACGCAATATCATATTTGCAGCGATTTTGTATAGTATTAAACTTGAAAAAGTGGGAAATTTTCTGGATGAAAGAAAGGAAATATAAGAAACAATAAATTACCAAATATGGACATCTTGTTTTATTCATACCGAAAGCATGTGGCAATTGGTGAAGAAAAGCATCCCCCAACATGGCTCCTGCCTGTATGAAGTAAAAACAAAATCAAGATAACTTGAGAAGCAATCTCTTGGTAAAAATATATATACACAAAACGGTTCTATAAAGTGATCCAACATTTTCCTCAGCCCCCATATGCTTGTCAGAAACGCAGAGGAATTACTAAGTTTATACCTTGGATTACGAAAATGTTTCAGAATTATCAACTTTCCTACAAAACTCAAGCTGCAATACTACTAGGAAAATGCAGGAAATGAGACATGGGAAAAATATTAGCTTCCAAGTTTTCCTTCTATTTATCTTATACATCTTACTAGTTAATCTTTTCCATGTATTGTATAATAATTATTGTCATGTCAAAAAAAAATTGAAAAGGAATAAAATTAAAGTCGATACTGTTAATCATGTAAACCAAAACATAAACATGTTCAACAAAATTGAACGTGTCTTTCAAAAACACATGTTTCAAGCTGTGAAATCAAAAACATACATGAACATGGAAACCACTTTCTTTATACTTCAGTTTCTTACTTTTTTCCAAGAAATATCTTCCAAAGAATTCTCCGGATTACCATAGTACCAAACAGATCACAATTTAACTTGAATGAGAGAAAAATGAACAAACAAAAGTTAAGTAGTGCATAGATAAAAAAAAGTTCATTTACAGAGTAAGAATCCAAAAACTGTCTGTATACTCCAAAAATAGATGGCAAATGCATCAGTTAGTAGAGAAAACAAATCTTTACATAGTTACAAAACCCAGTTTTTCTCATAAATATACAAGAAATGATCTCCTCTTAACCAAAGTTTTAACAATCAAGCCTTCTTCATTCAGAAAATTATCAAATAATATCAGTATGTCTTTAAAGATTAGAAATAGTTTGACTAAAACCCATAGCATAATCTGAGCAACAATAAAAACCTTTAGGTAGATTACAAGTTTACAACAAATAGAGGAAAATAAGATTGGAAAACCTAACCCCAAATAATGCTAAAGAATCAACAACTGCTTTTGATGGCTTTCCTTGTACTGCACAACCCAAAGGTAGAGCATGAGTTAACCTAGTTTCAAGAAAAGCAAAAAAGAAATAAAAGGCAAGCAATGACATTTAGGCAACTTACCAAATATTAAAGGCAAAAGGATCAGGCAAATAAGGGATGCCAAGCTAACCAATAGGGAGCAACCCATGGCATGAATCCAGAGATCTGTCAAGAAACACACTCAAAAAATTGAATACTGTGTAGTTCCAAGTAAAAGAAATTGTCCAAATATCTGAGCTTAACAAACTGAGAACTGAGTATGTAGAATCATGTGATATGACATGGTACTGAAAAATACAATAACAAAAGTTCACTAAATTTAAAACACTAAACAGGAAATAAGAGTGTTATATTCCCCAAGTAAAACATAATGTATGAAAAGAAAATTCTATCATAGACGGCATAGCATCACATTATACTACACTTACAATAAAAAATTCTGTCACACTCAGACTTTACCCGTAGTAAACACTGCTACCAAATGAAGATGAAAGTTAATGTGCATCTTCCATTAAACAGATTATTATTACATAACTTATGCTTTCAAGAATAACAGAAAAATGAAACTTAATTACAATCATTTATTAAAAAAAATAGGTAGGACATTGTAACTCAAAATCGCTACATGTGCATCCTAATATTCAATTAGGGAAGTTGTGTAAGACATGTAAAATAGCGTACAAGTACAATATATATATATATATATATATATATATATATATATATATATGAATTAAAGTAGCACAAATGGTTATAAGTTGTAGAAGTTGAATGCTTCAAACTGAGAAAAAAATAGAATAAAAAACCTAAAAAGGGCAATTCCGAAGAACTCATAGAATTATGATGACAATATTAGTTCACCATAAACAAACACCTCTAATCAAATCGATTGCTGTCGCAGTTCTTCCAAACCAATCTAAGACAATATGAAAAAGGAAAAGAAGTCCTTACTCAGCCCAGAAAGATTGATATCACCACCATCGTGTTCATGGTGGGCCCACATCATCTTCAGATCTTCCTCTTCAGCAATTTCTTCGGGAAGAAGTGGCAGCTCATTATTTACATGATGGTGGTGGTGGTGCTCGTGACCATGGTTGCACTGATGGGCCGCCGCTACAGAGCACCAAAACCCTACCACAACCACAAAAAGGACGAAGAAATAGCAATAGATCTGCTGCCGCTTCTTATCAAAAGAAAAACCCCCCATTTTAGTTTGATCACAGAAAGAAAAGGAGAAGGAGAATTAAGTGGGACGGTTCTTCTTGCAGGTGCCTTCGATGGAGATGAAGCAAATAGCGCAGAAAAAGAGGATTATTATTCCGACGATTACTCCGAATGTTACTACATCCATTTACTTACCATTTATGTGTGTATGAATCAATAAACAAATATTGGAATATTTTGGGAAGATTCATTATTATTATTCTATTGATAGAATTGGTTTGAGATTTTCAAGACCCGATCTGACTGAAATGAAATGGCTACAATGAACTAAGGGCTGTTTGGATTCGTTTTTGGCTTCAAAGGGACGGGAGGGTCTATGTAGTGTTTTCTGGACTTAGTGAGCAACACGTGTTGGTCTATAATTAGTTTTGAATTAATATATAACAAATGTTGTTCACTAAAGTCCAGAAGGTAGCTGTGAATAATACCCGGTGGGTTATTTCAACACGGTGATATTGGGTCTATTTAGGCCATCTCCAACCCGGGAGGGGGGTGGGTGGAGATGGGCCTAGCCCACTACTCCCGGGTTGGAGAAGACACAGGGCGGTCCAAATGGACCGCCCAGGTCTGTGGGCTCGCAGCCCTCAACCCTCTTCCTGGGATGCGCTGATGCATTTTAGCGCGCTGATTAGCGCGTCCCGGGCACATTCCATCACCTGATGCATTTTCTTTTTTTTTATTAAATTTAAAAATAAATATTAATAAATAAATTAATAATAAAAAAAGTTAAAAAAAATTAACTACAAATTTTAACAATACCTTATTTATTTTAATTAACTAAAAATAAAAGTTACATTTAATTATAAAAATTGTTGTAGGTTTACTAACAATTTATTTTAAATTAAAGATGTAACATTATTAGATATAAAAATTTGCCATGAAATTAAAATTAAAAAAAAATTATAGTATAATAAAATTCTTGTCCATTATTAATTTTGAAATTATATATTTTTTTATGAAATAATAATTTATTTAGCCACATTTAAAATTTGATTTTAAATATTTTAATTTTATTTAAACTCTAATATAGCATTACTGTTCAATGTATAATTGAGACAAAATGTAGAAATACAATTTTGCATTAAATTACTCTAAATACTTGTACACGTACGTGGATACAAATAACAACTTATATAGATAATATTATCTATATAATATTTCTGTGTAATCGTTGTTGTTTTTCTTGTCCCGAATGTAATATTATTATTGTCTCTAAAATTAATTATTATGCATTTTCAAAAGCCTTAAATTAATATTACTTATTTTTAAAATTATTATTATTATTATTAGTACTACTACTACTATTATTATTATTATTATAGATAATATAGGTGAGAGTGGGGAATTTTTTTTTAATTAATTGGAGGAGATAGCCCTACCGATTAGAGATAATGCTCAGGGGGGATGCAGATTCCCCGGGTGGAGATTGACACCCCAGGGCTGTGAATAGCCCCACGAGTTGGAGATGGCCTTAAGGGCTAGACTCAACTCGATTGGAAGATCTGATCCAAAGATTTCACCCGCAATTACACATCTTTTTAAACTATTGCCCTGGAGATGGAGGGAGTAGAAAATATTGACTTCTTATATTTCGTGACCCTCTGACAATGTCATGTTTCCATATGGCCCAACATAGAGATTACATTCGATGTTATTTTATTGTATTAACTCATTTCATTATCACTTTCACGAGCTAATGTCAATTTTGATATTCATAATATTAAATTTACTTTTTCTGTAAATTGAAAATATGATAAATATTTATATATAATGTCAATTTTAATAAGATCATTTTACACCCCTGCAATTTTTGAAAAATTTCACAGCGTCTCCGTACCATTTTTATATATACTGTGGAAGTTTACCCCGTAGTATGATAAATTGCTATCCCCTATAGCTCACTCATTAGATAGTCTTGCATTATTCAATCACGCGTTTGGAGATATTCTCCCTAGTTTTAGGATCAATAATTGTTGCAGGAGCATTAGGATCAATATATGAAAACAAAACAAGAAAAGGATCATGAAAAAGAAGTGCAAATACAATAGATGTATATGATAAAAGTGCATTAGTTGCACAAGTTTTCATACTAGCCTCTACATATAATAAACATAACTTCTAATGGTACATTATGGACACTTATTATTATTATTCAACCATTGCATAATTTAGCTCAATACAGTCAAGTCTCCTCAACACCGGAAGCTAGTAACTAAGCAGCACAGAACAAAAATATCAATTATACAGCAAACATGGTTTTTTTTTTTTTTTTTTTTTTATTGTGCCGAACTCAATATGTATAGCCCTTGACAAACATTCCCTTCTTAGCCTCCTCACTTTCGCCCTCAGCCGAGTACTTTCCGAGCTGTGCCAATGAGTTTGCCTTTGCACGCACTAAAAGTGATTTCTGTGCAGCTTCTATATTCTCCGGGCGTCCTTGCCATGTCTTGAGCACGGTGTTCTGCAATGCACGTGCGTAGGAGAAGGACACGTGCCACGGGTTCGGACTTTGGTTCATTGCGTTAAGGTTCAATGTAGCCTCAACTTCAGACTGTCCACCTGACAAGAACTAAAAAACAAGAAAGAAATTATGCATGGATAATTGAATTTACGCACAATACTAACGAAGGTATAATGTTGATATACCATTATTCCTGGAACTGCAGGAGGTACTCTTCTTCTTAGCATAGTCAGTGTATAGTCGGCAATGGTATCTGGAGAGGCCTTCTCTTTGTGCTCAGCCCCTGGGGTTACCATGCTAGGTTTAAGCAAAATCCCTTCAAAAGTAACATTGTTCTCCGCCAAGTAGTAGAAAACCTCGGACCACACTTGCTCCGCCACTTCAAGCGTCCTCTCAATCGGGTGATCTCCATCAAGAAGGATCTCAGGTTCTACAATTGGCACAAGACCATTGTCCTGCACACAAATCATATGTTCAGAAAGTTTCAGGAGAAAGGAAGGTGTTCTAATTAATTTGACCAGGTAGGTAGGTACCTGAGAAATAGCGGCATATCGAGCAAGACCCCAAGCTGCTTCTTTAACAGCCAAAGCAGAAGGGCCACATGGTATGCTCACAACGGTTCTCCTATTATATTTAGGTGAAGAAAAAAAAAAAGTCAAATACAGGAAGTCACAAATAAAAAATGGAAATTAGCCTACCATTTTGCAAAACGAGCCCCTTGCTTATAGTAATCAGCTGATCTGGAAGCCAGTCCATCTAGTCCCTGGCACCAAGATTCATTGTTTGATCCTGGTAGGGGAACCAAACCCTGTCCTTCCAAACCAAACATTAAGAGAATCACCAAGTAAAGTTACATGTAATCTTCTTGTGTTGGATTAAACATATATGAAGCTGACCTTGTCAACTTTGATACCGGGTACAATATTCTGATCACGCAAACAGTCGACAAACTTGTTTCCATCTGTAGTGGACTGGTAAAGTGTCTCCTCAAAGAGAATGGCGCCAGAAATATAATCACCTAGGCCAGGAGTGGTGAGTAGAAGTTGTCTATAAGCCTGTCTATTTGTTTCAGTGTTGTCAAGTCCAATGGAACCCAACCTCTTCCCACAGGTAGCATTTGATTCATCAATAGCAAGGATTCCCCGACCCGGAGATGCAATTGATTTCTATTCCCAAAACAAAAACAAATCAGCAAATTCCACTTGCTATGTGATTCACCCCAAAAGCTAGCTATTGAAGTGGGAGAGCCATAAATACCCCATATGTATTATCCATGTGGGAATCAGGAACGTAAAAGTAGGCAACAACTTTAGTTTTCGAAAAACACCAAAAGCAAGCCAGAATTTTTTATTTTTTTTAAATGAACAACAAAATTACTGGAATAAATAGACATGAATCCCCAAATCAATCTAGCGTAGTTTGACACTTTTTTAATAAATTACATATCAACAACAACAATAAAGTCAATTACTCGAACAGTATAAAGTCAATTATCAATACAAACACAAAGCTAATAATTAATACAAGAGACAAAATTCAACTTTAGCTCAATTCAGTTATTTACAAAAGACTATATCTTACAGCGGTTTTAACGAGTTCATCCGTGTATGATCCCGCGCGGATGACGGAGATTCGACGAGTGGGGAATCGCGCCGCCGATCCCGTGCGGTTGTTGACGGAGTGGTGGCCGGCGATCCACGATGAGGAGGCGGAGTTCAATTTCACAAAACTCGAACACGCCATCTCTCTTCTAGTGCAATGAACGATATAGTGTTTGAGTGGCTTCTTTGTTGTAAATGGAGAAGGGTAAAAGGGCAATGAGTTGTACGTTGTCTACTTTTTATCGGAGACTCCGAAGTTTGGCGGTAATACCTACTACATGTATAAATACAAGGGCGTTTGTTATATGTATTGACATGGGTTAGTACGATGTTTGGTACATTGTTTTAATATTTGGTCTAATATATTAAATTATTAGGGTATGTTTGTTTGGTGTTTCGGAAAGTAGTTTGAGAGAGGGTTCAAGATCCTCTGTACCACTTTTAGTGTACCATACTTTTGTATCACTAATAATTAATTGACACATGTACATGTGACAATTATAATAATTGTCGCATGTACTTCACCCTTTGAGAAATAAAGTAGGTGTAGGTTTTTTCTGGAAGAGTGATGTTGTAGGTGCAAGATGTGTAAGACTTTATGTCAAATCATATTTGTTAGGCCATCTCCAATGGGGCAGGGCTGGCCCTGAGCCCCGGGCCAGCCCTGCATGGTCGTCTCCAAAGGCAGGGCTCCGTGGAGGAATTAATTCTATTTTTTCCCTTTGCCCACTCTCACCTATTAATATTATAAATTTAATTTTTTTTAATATTTATATTAATAATAGTAATTATTATTAGTACTCGTAATATAATTATTAATTATATTAAAATATTAAGTCATTTTAGAATTTTAAAAGTCATTAATTAACAATTCAATATTATTAAAAAAATAATGTACTAAAAAAAAGAAAAAACAAACATTCTAGTTTGAGGCTAAATATTCATATTATGTTAAATGTAATTACTTATTATATTTTGTCATCATGGTAAAAAATTTAACCTTAAGGTTGATGGAAAAAATTTCGGGTTTAATTAGCAATTGATTGTTTTTATGATTTTCTTACCATGCATAATAAAATCATTGTGTTGGCATAAATTACGGGTTTAATTAGATAGTATTAACTGAAGGTTTATATATATAACTATATCATAATTATATAAAGTAACACATTAAAAATTATATATAGTATATAACACATTAACTAAAACAAAAACATATCACATTAATTATGCAACTAATTAAGCCTCGTTAATTATAATCAACAAACAAATTTTAAACCTCATTAAACCTCATTAATTGAAAGAAAGCGTGTATGTCTCATTAATCGGAAGAAACCGTGTATCATTAACTGAAACAAACAAATTAAAAAAAAAAAGAGCCAATCAGGTGCCGCCACTTGGCGGCACCTGTTTTAAAGAGGGGCGCGTGCACGCGCCCCTCTTCTTCCCCAAATAACCAACGCGCAGCCCGTTCCAGCCCTCCAGCCGCCCCGCCCCGAGCCCCTCTTCCATCTCCAACCGTTTCCCATCCACAGCCCAACCCCGCCCCGGCCCCGGAAGCCTCCATTGGAGATGGCCTTATGTGATATAGATGGTGTAAGTAATAGGTTACTTTATGTCAAATCAGAGTCGAGTTTGTATAGGTTTTGTTTGAAAATTGTTGTTTGTTTGGCTTTTGAGAGAGTAGTTTGAGAAAATTGAGAGATGAAAAATTTATTTGAGAAAGTAGAAAACATGTTTGTTTGACATTTCTCAAACACAATTTTTTTTTTGGGAAATGCCAAACAAACAGGCCCTTATGATCCGGTATTGAGACTATGTTATAATCCACTTAGGCATTGGTGAATTAGTTAATCCGGGTGAATATGGATTCGGTGAAATGTCACTTATAACCTCATATTGACATATTACTTATTTTAGTATATCATAAATTCTTCTTAAATCTATGAATATGGAAATACATTCTACATAAATAAATTTACAAACTAAAATTTATATCAATTTCCAATTAACACGGACACATTCGAACTAAAACAATGAATAAACATTGATCAACTCATACTCTTATACGTATTATATAAATGGCTTCGATTAATTGATATATCTTAACTAATATAATGTGTGTAATTAAGTAATGAAAATATACTAATATATGCATAAACTCATAACTCCATAAAACATATTGCAATTAATTGTTTTAATGTAATATAATTCAATAAAATCTATCAAACGTATTTTTAATATAACCTTCAACCTAACTCCGATCTAATCCACATTAATCTCATACACCCTACCAAACGCCCCAATACAATAATATAAAAAAGACAATTACACATGTGTAGAGGTTTTCTGTCATTATCTCAGGTTGTTGGCAAAATTACGGTTTTATCCTAAAGTAATTTAATGATGAAGAGAAAATAGTAATTTTAGAAATAATAATATAAAACGAGGCAAAATACATTTAAATTATAGGTATTAATCATTTTACGTCTTGATCCAAATTTGAGGAAAAAATCCAACGAGTTTATCTTTCTAAAGAAAATAAATCATTTAAATTATATATATATATAATTTCTCGTGGGATTCAATATTTGATCATTTCAAATCATTGTATTACTTGTCTGACGTAACTGCGTTAGTTTACGATTCAACAACCACAACCATTGGTTGAGGTTGGGATATTTTGGGTTAAATTTTTTTTTCATTTATTGTAAAATTTAGGGACAAAATCTCTATCGGAAAAAAAAAATATATGGCAACGGAAATATGAAAGATTAGCATCAGATTGGATACCCGGCATTGAAATACTTAATTAATGACGAAATTTGAGGAGTCATTATATACGAATATAGCAACGAAAATGATGGTCGCTAATTTCGCCAATAGGATGGATAATGTCCCTCGCCAAACAGCTATAGCGATAGTTTTATTTTTAAAAATCGTTGCTAAACTAAGTAGTTTTTGTAGTTCACATCAATGTTTTTAAAACCGGACCGGAGAGCGAACCGGTGAGCCTACTGGTTAGCGGTTTTACTGGTCGAACCGGGCGAACCGCTGGTCGAACCGTTGGTTTTAGGGAATTAACCGGACCGGACCAGCTTTCGATTCGCGGTCGAACCGGTCGGACCGTCCGGTCCGGTCCGGTTTTAATAACATTGGTTCACATTACACACTCCGTATTTTCTTATATTTCCTATTTTTCTCATTTCAAGTTTAAAAATACATATCTTACTTTAGAGGCGTTTTGTCGAAAGCAACCCCAACATAGTCCTTAACTAGCTTCTTTTAAGTAGGCCTAAACATACACATTTTGGAGACGAAGCGCACTTTGTGGTCATGGTGACAAAATAGTGTCATGCTAGTCAACTGTTTTGGTTGCATTTAATTTGTAATAATTAAAAGAACTATTCAATTCGATGAATAAATGTTATTTATATGGTTATCTTCATCTTATGAATAATTATCTAACATAATCATCACAGGGCTATGGGACAACCCGTAGACTGATCTTTAAGGTCGTGATCTAAAACTAATTCCGCACTCTTCCTGCCGCCGGTGACTCTCCCAACATATGCCGGAGGCGCAAATCGCAAGACCCACGATCTCCACCTCCGTCCGCCTTGTTTCACTTTGGTGATTTTTTTCTCTTTTATGATATAGAAATAAATCATTCATGTGTTTATTTGTTGTCAGGGCCGGCTCTATAGCTAGACAATTTAGGCAATCAACTAGGGCCCCGACTATAGAGGGCGTCAAATTTTTTTATTTGATATTTTTTATATCAAATAAGATGTACCAATAAATGCAAAAAACTTGGATAATTTTCAAAGAAAGTCTTGCCGTATTTATATAACTACATTATCGAATAGACGGTGGGAATCTACTTGATCTAGTGCCAAAAACTGATGCTCTAGAGACTTTTCTTATATACTTATCTAACTGATGCTTTAGAGACTTTTCTTATATAGTTATTTAGAATGTTTTAGTCCATAATATTATGTAGAACTATGTATATGCAAAAAGAATGTCATATATATCTTTATGCATAATATATTGGATCATACTTAATTGATCAATTTATATTGTGGCAAATATTAACATTATCGCGTCATGTATTTGTTCAGATGCGTTGGACAATGATCGGAGCATGCCATTAAAATAGATTTAACCTATCAAATTAACTTTTCGATTAATAATACACATTCTATTGAAATTCTCCTTGTGTTTGTTATGTAAACTCTGTTGAGCTAATTTAAATAAAAGTGATTAGTTCATATTATTGTGTCAAATGATAAGATAAAGATTGCTCCCTCATTTTTTTTATTTGATGTTTTAGGATTTCAGTGTATAATTAATTTTTTTATACCAATTTTACTTTCTTATTAATGGTATGATTATTTGATTAAAAGGATGTTTGAGACTTTTACTTTGAGAAATTAGCTATTTATTACTCCCTCCATCTCACTTTTCTTGCTCATGTTTCTATTTTGGGACGTCCCAAAATATGACTCCCTTTTTCTCTCAAATAATTTCAAAAGTTTACTTTTTTAACAAATTGTCTAAAACTCCGTGCCAAAACTAAAGAGATAAAAAACTTTGGGACGGAGGGAATACATTTCTTAATCCTTGTGCAGTCCTCCAAGCAAATAATAAAAAAAAAAACAGAGAGAGTATATGTTAATTGTAAGTACAAATATTTTTGTTTTATTATATCTTAGTATTTTGGGAAAAAAAATATGTAACTTAGATTCAACTAGTTTGAATCAAACTACAATTTTTAATATTAATTTATTACAAAAAAAACTCAAACTACATACATATCTTAATTTTTTGGTAGCGGATGAATCGTTTGATAATCAAATAAAATAGTTCGTTTTGACCTATGTAACTAAAACACGGAGTGGGTGCGCGGAAGCACGAGAGCGGAAGTTTTAAAAATCTAGATAATCAGAGCGTCTCTAAAATAATATTATAGTAATAATAATAATAATTTTATACTGCAACCGCAAGAATTATAATAACTCTATAACTCATTGTTTCTTAAGGTGGAAATGTAAGAATTTAATAAATTAACTTTTTTAAGTTTTACCCAATATCTACACCCAACCAAACAATAGAGAAAATATTACAAAAGTAAAAATGAGAGATAATAAAATAAATTATACTATAACTTGAAATAATAATACTCATTATAATATTTAAATGAATAGTGGAGTAATACTTATCTACCGTGAGAATTGCATTTTTTGTATATAGATATATGTCAATTCCCATTTTTGGTATTGAGCTTTATGGGTCCAACAAATTTAGTACAAAGTTTTAACAAATTGTGACACATTTGGTACAACCGTTAAAAACTGCCGTTAAGTGATGATGTGACAGTTAAGTTTAATTGCACAGTTGATGCCATTACTTATGTTGACTGATAATTTTACCTCATAACATTTCAGATTATCAAAAAAACCCCACATCTCCAAATTTAGTGACGATTTAAGTCCACATTGTTGCCAAATTTCAAAATTGACTCGAATAAGACCACGTGCGGACCAATTTGAATATTTTACTTATTTTATTTAAATAACTAATTTGATATATAAACAATATTAATAAATTAAATAATTTAACATAAATATCACTAAAATGAAGAAAATATATTCTTTTTAAATATAAGATTTATATAATAGCATTAATTTATTTAATATTTATTAAAATAATAATTATATAATTAAAACTATTTAATATTTACTAAAATAATAAATAATTATAATTTAAAAAAAAATTCCAACCCCACCCCACCCCACCCAACCTAACCCACCCATCCCCTCTCCTCCCCCTACCCCAATTCCCAAGCCTCCGACGCCTAGGTCTCGATCTCAGGCCACCGCCGGCCTGGGGATCGGGGTAGGGGGAGGGGAGGGTGTGTGTGGGTGGGTTGGGTAGGGTTGGAATTTTTTTAATTATAATTATTTATTATTTTAATAAATCTATAATAGTTTTTAATTTTATAATTTATTATTTTAATAAATATTAAATATATTAATACTATTATATAAATCTTATATTTAAAAAGAACATATTTTCTTAATTTTGGTGATATTTATGCTAAAGTATTATTTATTTAATTTATTAATATTATTTATAAACCAAATTAGTTATAAAAATAAAATAAGTAAAATTGTCAAATTAGTCCGCACGTGGTATTATTCGAGTCAATTTGGCAATAATGTGGACTAAAATCGTCACTAAATTTGGAGATGTGGGGTATTTTTGTTAATCTTAAATATTATGAGGTTAAATTATCAGTCAACATTCAACATATGTAATGACATCAACTTTGCAATTAGACTGAACTGCTACGTCATCACTTAACGACAGTTTTAAACTGTTGTACCAAATGTGTTACAATTTGTTAAATCTCTATACCAAATGTGTTTGGACACATAAAACTCAGTATCAAAAGTGGAAATTCGCCTATACCTCAATACCAAAAATGCATCTCTCATTATCTATCTATTCACTATAAAACCTGACTAAATTTCACTGTTAAAAGAAGCCTCATTTTCAGTAGACATGGATCCCACTACTTTTAAAATATAATAAACATAGACTGCTAGCCCACGGTATTTACGGTAATGCAAATTTGTACATAATAAAGTGCGAATTCTTTGTCATCAGATCGCGAATTTAGTGACAAATTGCGCTCGGAGAGTGAATTTGGAGCGCGCGTCAGCCTCTGACGTGCGAATTTACTTATCTAGAATTTAACATACAATATATATTTTGAAATTGCAGACTACCGCGTTAGACTAAATACCGCAAATTGATTTATATTGAATGCATATCCTTAAGATTATGGTTGTGCACTATCCGATGTAGGTACCGAAATATATACCGTATTTTGGTTCGATTTATAGTATGTCCATTACCTCATTATTATAAATTTCGATTTTGGGTATTCGATATTGCTTGTTTACCCCGAACCGGTAATACCCATTTTTTTTAATCCCAATTCCTACCAATCCAACCTTCACTTTAATCTTCTCACTTCTTCTGCTGACTACCCTGGAGCAAAATTCATCCCACCGCGCCGCCGCACCACCCACCCCCATCGCGTTACGGAGGTACAGTCCAAATTCTAAATGCCCAATTTTGTTCTTTTTCTGATTTTCTCTTAATAAATTTGGGTTCTAATTGTATTTAAAACCCAAAAATTGATTGATGCTAAAGTAATTTTGGAGAGGGGACTGAGGCTAGGGGGTCTCTGATGTATTCTTTATAATTTCAATTCAACTTCATTTTTCGTTAGAGTGGTAGGAAGCATATTATTATTTACATATGTATTCAAGACAAATTATTTTTGATTCAATAATCTTCCGGTTTTTCTGTACCGAATCAAATCAAACCTCACCGAATGGTAATTTAGCGAACCAAACCGAATTTTTCGGTTTACCGAACCAGGCCGTATAACGAAATTTGGTACGGTTCGGTTTGGTGTGGTTTACCGTTTGCACAGCCCCACTTATTACCTAAGATAGTAGCTTGAGCAGAGATATTCTACTTTCATATTTTATCTATTTATTATTCTGACAAGTAAAAATTATATTTGTTAACTTACATTTGTTATATAAGTTATAACAATATTCATGATACTTGAATTTTCAATATACGTGTATATATATATATACACGATACTTGTAGTATTTGCTTTTGTTAAGAGAGTATAAGAATGAAATGTCATAAAAAGATATTATGATTGAATCTAAAAAATATCAGCTAATTTGTAAAAGAGGGCCCCCAATTTTAAACATCGCATAGGGCCCCATAATATGTCAGACCGGCCCTGTTTATTGTAACAAATATGTGTGGGATCCTTGTACATCTTTTCTGCAGAATACCAATATTTTTCATTGATAAAAAGTATACAATAATTCGTTTTAGAGGTCTTGGTTTGTCTTAACAGCTGTCAACAGAGAACATAAATCATTTCAGCCTGGAAATGCATTCTCTTGTATGCAGTAGTACATTTCTACTATTAGCTACATAATGTTGCATGTTAAGGTGCTGTGATGCAAAAGGCTGAAAATAATTTATTAACTGAACTGAACTGAACTGTGCTAATTCAGCTCACTTATCAACTAGTAAAGTAACTATGAAATTTCTATTTACCGAATTTTTGTTTTGGTTCAATTCAGTAAAACCCACTGAATTGCCATATCCCAAACCTGGTTTCTTTGATCCTACCAGTTGCTTGGCTTGTTTCCTCCCGTTATTCTTTTTTCTTCTTACGCCTTCAAAATAAGACAAGAGCTTCTGTCCTCCCCAAAGTTCATTTTTCTGGCAGTGAGGGGGGAGTTTTTGGTGCAATTCCAAATCTGAAATCTGAATTAGGTTTATCTATTTGAATTTCATCCCTTTCTTTCTAAATTCCATTAGAACATATATGGTTTTAAAATATGGAGGATTACTTCAATGTTTTTCGGTGAGAAAAAAAAATCTTGCAATGCGTTGTCGCGGTTTCTTTTTTATGTTAGCAATAACAGAAAGTGTTAATCTCTTCTTCTTACTCCATTCAAGGTGGTGGCGGCATAATATCTAATTCCGCTTCCCCAAAATACAGATGAATTCTTATGTTCGGTTTGTGTGTTTGAGTATGTTTTTCTGTGCTCAAGAAGTTAGTAGTCAGTGCGAAGGCGATGCGGTTCGCCAAGCCTCAATAATAGTTTTATCTATTTTCAGAAATTGGTTCGTTTTTTTTAAAGGTTGGGAAGGTTTTTTTTCTTTGTTGTTGATGCTGCATGGTGTAGGGGTTGGGCGTAGTTCGGCAAGTGTGATTGGGGGGGAGGGAATGTGTCCATTTAGAATGAATAATTCAAGAGTTACAGCATTTTTCTGGATGATTAGTGGGTGCACAACTAACTTAAACAAGTACATACCATTATTATTTGTAGATATGGGAATTAGGAGAGATAAGAAACACTCTTCTTCAGCAACTTCACCTTGTGCCAATCTCAGAACTGCTTATCACAACTGCTTCAACAGGTTGAGATTCAATCTTTATCTTGGTTTCTTTCTGCAATTTGGTTTTATGCACAAGTTTCAGAAAAAAAAATGTTTTGTTTTCGATAGAAAAAATTGATTAGTTTTTTTTATTTTTATTTTTATTTTTGACTTCAAATTACATTGAATCTAATCCCTTTAAAGTCATAATTAAATTAATATATAGGTGGTATTCCGAGAAGTTCTTGAAGGGTCAGTGGGATAAAGAAGAATGTGTTTCTGAGTGGGAGAAATACAGAGAGTGTTTATCTGTAAGCTCTTTTTGATTGGATTTTGAAATAGAATTCATGTCCCTTTAAAATTTGTGAATTATTACCGGAAAAGGAGTTAATCTTTGCATCGTCTTCATCTTCTTTTACTATTTCTTTACCAGCAACATTTGGATGACAAGCATCTCAGTCGGTTCCTGGAAGCTGAAGCCATTATGGATTTAAACAGTCGAGCAGAATTTAGAAGCCCCACCGGTGTTTCCTAGTGATATATATCAAAGGTGAATGCTAGAACATGAGAAGCATTTTATTTAGTTTGTCACTCTTTGAATAACATCATTAAGTTGATTATGTTATATGTCAAGAGTAATGTTATATTTGATTATGTAATATAGTATTGAAAATATATTTCAAGCAAATGCATCCTCTTCTTTGCTCATGTTACATTTGCTTAATATGATTTTGATTTTGTTTACATTTATAAATTAAAAAAATGCTTATTGTATGTGTTCATTTGCAGATTAAGTTAATTATGTTTAACAAGATTAAACTATTCATCGTCCCTTATCTTTCACGGCTCCAGTTTTTGCGCTCGGAGTTACTACAAGGTAAATAATCGAACTTTACACTAAGCACTATCTTGAACGGGGTAAAATGCAGAAAACTACTGTTGAACAAAACTTGCATGGAGCTTCTCGATATTGAATATATGTAGTTCTTCCGTGCATGAAAACTCCATCCGGGCTATGTCCGTTCAATTTTCCCCGAGTGTGAGTCTTGGGCATGACACATGTGATACAACTTAAACTTTGAAGTATTTTACCCGTTAAAATTTTAGATGCATGGGGTGTGGTTCAAGAAACAAATATTAACTTGAGGGGTTTAGGCAAAAATAAAAAAACAAAATGTAACAAAGGAGGGTCTAAAGCATTTTATTCAAGGGTAAAATTGGGAGACACAATTCAAACTAACGCCATTGGTCTCTAATAGAGTTTGGCAAGTGTGCAAGGAAAAATATAACAGGAGAGCAATTTTATGCAAAAAAAAATTAAATCAGATGAGGCCAATGAGGTCATAGCTCATTGGTAAGGTTGAGGATCAAGAATCAAGAGATTTTGGGTTCAACGTATGTGTGTTTCTCTTCAAGTTTAATACTAATGTTTGATGATTGATTTTGTTTTTGTAATCTGATTGTACTTGGATAGATTTTTGATTTAGTTAACAGAGTGTGCGAAAAGGCCATTGTAACCTTGCTTATGAATCAAATTGGAGTTTGACACATAAGTGAAAGAAAATGAATAAATGTATTGAGAAGAGAATCTTGTTGAGTTTGTCATAGATAATAATAAACGATACACATTCAATGAAATGAAGGTAGTAGTAACATTGGTTTCTTGCAATCATTGGATCGATGTATATTTGGCTTGCTTTTCATGCCTGACAATTAAAAAGAAAAAGAAAAGAAAAGAAAAGAAGAAGACATCAAAAGTGAAAGAAAAATACATTAATTCTCAATTTTTAAACGTTTAACCTAATGAATGTCTAAAGCTATGTGAATTAGACAAGCCTTGATCCAAATTTTAATATGTGAATTCAATTAATGATCCTGATTACAACTCATAATTGTTGAGTTGAGTAGATATTATTATATCAGATATGAAAATATATAGAAGGAATCATTTTTTATGTAATTATAATTATTAATTAAGACATAGCATACCATACCATACCGCAAAACCTTCTTCTCCAGCTTCTGGTAACGTAGTATTATTCTGTGAATCAAGAAAGGATGCAGGAAATATTAAGTCCATCATCCTTATATTCAACAGATCGAGAACGATCTTGCTGATGAACGAACATTAAGTCTAAATTTGATGAGGATAAGAATTTAAAATAATATGAGCCCAAGGCATATTGGAAAATTCTTCAACGAAAATGGAGAATCTAGATTACCAGGTACATCGATCTGGTTTCCCATTTCGGAAAAATGAAACTACTGACATATTCTCCAAAAAAAGTCCATAATTTGGGTCGAGTCTCTATTCCAATAGACACACACAATTCTTCACATTTATGTCTGTTGGGAACATACACAGTAATCCGAATTTGAACAGAAATAACACTCACTAATTTAACCATTTTACTTTGTCCAAACAACTGCTATTTCAAATATTCAAAAAAGGAATTTTAACTTAACACAGAAAAGACTAAAATTTAACTTTTACAAGTGCAAGTGTCAAGTTGAATAATAGTATTAAATAGTATCTAATAGTATTTACTTGGCGTAGTACCAGGCCACTTGTCTTTTAGTCAACCTTTAGGTAAACAAGCATTAATTAATTAATAGAGTGTTCAAAGCTTCTTTGTTTTTCTATAAACTTCCTCTTTATTTTGAAAATACTCCAACAAAAATGCAAGCTGCATATATATGTTCCTTTATCATAAACTATTTGTGCAATAGTAGGGAAAGTTTTTATCATATGCGCGCATATATACCTCAATTGTGCTTGGACAAAATTTACCAAATGAGGAATACTTGTCTGCTGCAGAGCCTGCTATATCGATATCTTTATTATCATGAAAAAGGTCTCGACTTGGCTCGTTCTGGTTTCCAAAAACTTCATCAAAGTTCCGGAATATCAAATCAACATCAGGTATTTGAACATCAGAACAACTGTCTACTTCATCACATACTCCAAGATCTTGCATATCATGAAGCCAAATCTGCAGAATGAAGGCATACATACATGATTATATATATAGGGTGGGTTATACTTATATAAGAAAGAAGCCAGACCAGCTCATTATCTTTGCATTGCGAAAATGAGTCAAATGGTGAAGAATAATAAGGGTCCTCGTCAATCCTAATCTCGTTTTGAGGATTGCTGCGGTCAATGGACTCATGTTGTGAGTTGTTGTGAGAGATGAGCTGAATCCTCTCTAAGTGTAGGATTTGTTGCAGAACTGAACAAGTGTTTGGTGGCTTGCTATCATTATCTTTACATACCTTTGTTGCAAAAAGAGATTGAGATTGAGATTGAATACTTTCACCTTCACCAAATCCCCACAATGCAGCTAACTCTTTTGCACAAGGGGATCCCACATAACTACTGCTGATCATCAATTCTCTCTTGTGCTGCTGCTGCTGCTGCAAATCATCATGAACATCATCACAGCCTTTGCACATGAACACCCCACAGACAAAACAACCAACAAATGCAGGTTGAGATCTGCACGATTCACACACGAGGGTACGCGAATGGCGATAGGAAAGAGAATTTGCTGAATGAACTTTGGCATCACAGGAAAGGCAAAGATGTGCTGCATCAGCTTTACAGTACACTATCGGGTTTAACGACTTGCAAAATTCACAAACCGTCTCCATTGCTTCACTCCAAAAAACAAACAAGATCTAAAAGCAAGATTTTTTCAAATCTTGTTTAATTTATGGTACTAGCTATGAGTGTCTTAGTGTTGAACTTATTTCATTATCATATACTGTGTAGTAATTAAAGGTAGTAAAGAACAGGACTACTGTAACTACCCAAAGAAGTCTAGAACAGAACAAACCTGTGATCATATGATTGATAAATTTTCTTGAATCTGAATTATTCTTTTATCGATGAATCAAAGAAACAAAAGGGAAAATAGAAGAGCAAATTAAAAAGTGGGTACAAACTAGATCTGTGTTTGATGTGATCAAAGAAAATACCAAGAAAAGAGAAAGGGTTCATTCATTTAATTTAAGGTTCGGTTTTCTGTTGGTTGTTTGCCATTATTAGCATGCTATCTTCTTTTATCTCTCTATCCCCCCCACTTATTATTATTATTATTATTTCTATTCTATTCTGTTCCTCTCTCTCTCTCTCTCTCTCTCTATCTATGTTTTTGGGTGCACTTTTTGGCTTTTTGCTTGACCAGTGACATAGTAGTCCTACGTGGCAGTTTGGAATGTAAGAAGAGTGAGTGAGTTATCCATTCTTCCCACTTGCATGTGATCTAAATAGCTGGTGGATGGAGCCAATGGGAAGCAGCCACGTGAGGCTTAGGATTACCCAAAGTATGGGGAAGTAATAAATAAATTAAAGATGTTGATCCAAGATAAGGTAGGGTAGGGGTGGGCGTTGGGTTCGGGTAATCCAAATCCGACCCGTTCCGTTTTTAAAATACCCGAATGGGACGATTATTTTTTGAGTTTGGGTACCCGAACTTAAATACCCGTATTTTATTACGGAAATACGGGGCGGGTTTGGGATTGGTCTCTCCAACCCCGAATACCCGAACCCGCCTATATAATATTATTAATTATATAATTAATTATATAATATATACACTTTACTAGTTTACTTGTATAACATTATCTAATAAATGAACTTTTTTTATTTTACCCTAATATTCCTTTTAAATCTTACATTAGTTTAGTAATTAATATTAAGTCAATCCTAAAAAGTTAAAAACTCTCAATCTCTCATAATCCCTTGTAAGTTGTACATTTTATCATTAGCTAATTATATGATTTTATTTTTTGTTCGTATTTGGATATATTTGAAATAATCGTTATGATGACTTGATGATATGTTTTATGTATTAATGAATTAAAAAGTGATACGATTTAGCAAAAGGAAAATGACGAAATATAATTACGTAATATTGTATTATTTTGTTAGATGGATGAAGAATTAATGAATAAAAATAATATGGGATCCGTAATCCCGTCCCGACCCGTAATAATTCGGGTACCCGCTTCAGGGTACCTGAATTATTACGGGGCGGGTTTGGGATGAAAAGGGTCAATCCCGAAATTTAGTATACCCATATCTCTAACCCCAAACCCGTCCCAAACCCGCCCCATGCCCACCTCTAAGGTAGGGTAGGGTAGGGTAGGGTTTCAATTGGATATAATGGAAATGGTAAATTAAGTAGTAGTAGTATCATTCTCCACAACATACCATATATATCCTTTCCTTTCTTGTATCATATCAAGTGGATTTGTGAAGATTAGGTTCCTTAGAAGCAGAGACATATAATAATAAAACTCCATGTTCAATTGTATTTCTCTATATTATACTATATTATATTATTTATTTTATATATAAATATATATTACAAAATATTCCTATTTAAATTATAAAGTGATATTTAGTTAAATAGTAAATATATAAAAGAATAAAAGTAATTAAAGAGGTATATTTAGACATGAAGTCGTATTATATTTATCTCCTACATAAACTCCTAAAATTTATAAATTATCTTTTACATGAAATTTTGTAATTTTAATCTTAAGAAAACAGTATTATTTTAAATAGCCCCTAAAATATATATAAAAATTATTATATTTTAGCATCAATATTTATCTAAGTAAAGAAATATTAATTTAAAGATTTACTACAAGTCTACAACATAAGAAAGAATAAACATTAGTACATCATTATGTTACAAAAAAAAATTAAAATTGAAACGCTATCTTACTATGAAAGAATAAAAATTACTTATAACTTAGCTAATTATGTAATTTTACTTTGACTAGAATATAAAATATAAAGAATATTCAATAATTTCAAGAGATGCATAACCTCTATGTAATTCTTTTCGTGAAAAACGGATGAAATTCATGGAAAATGGTGAAATAGATAAAATATAATCATTGAAACATGTGAAATCAATGAAAATTCGGGTGAAATTAGTGAACACTAACGAAGTTGATGAACATTTAGTTGAAGATGCTAAAAAAAAATATCCCTGAAATCGATGAAAATTCGTGAAAAAAAAATGAAACTGGTGAAATGACAACAATAAACAATAGTGAAAAGGTGAAATAGGTGAAAAAATGAATAAGATCGCCGAAAACGTGTCAAATCAATGAAAATTCAGGTGATATTGGTGAAAAGAATAAGTGAAATCAGGGAAAAAAATGTGTGAAACATGTGAAAATGGGTAATATGATAAAAAACGTTTTAATCAATAAAAAAAAGTTTAACAGACAAAATTGTAAAACAATGAAAATAAGTTATAATTGATAAAAATAGGTAAAATGGTAAAAAAACTAAACTGGTAAAAATGAATCAAATCGGTTAAAAAAAGAGGTTAAATTGGTGAAAAACGAATTAAACTAGTGAATTAAATAGGTGAAAACGGATTAATTACTTTATTTTATGACATAATATAATTAATTTTACTCTAACTTACAAAAAATACCAATGAAATTAATTACATACATACAACGAACATGCACTTTCCTAGTTACACTAAAAATATCAAATCAAAGGGCACTAAAAAAATGATTCTGCCAACTCTAATTTTCTTAAACAATACAAATTTTTTTTTATGCCAACAAGTCATAAAGCACATATACAATCAAACCAGAATGTTATACAACACAAACACCTAAGATTTACTATATACCACCAGTACTATTAAAGAATATGATAAGCTATGCTGTAACTTCAGTTCTTTATGTTCGTTACAGGACCTTTGAACCAATGCCTAGCGTATAGGACCCAAGAAGAAACCGTGAGAATGAGTAGACCTCCAACTGCAACCGGAGTATAGTTTAGAGTTTCTTTAGAGATCGGGTACGCAACCGGCAAGGAAAAGAGAACTGAAATTGTTGCCACCCAAAGAACTGCAACCCAACCAACAATGATCCCATATCGTCCCAAGTTGAAAGGTCCAGGAGTAAAAGACTTCCGTGCCAAAGTCACTCTAAAAAAGATCGGTAGGGCATAAGCTATGTAGAGTCCAATTGTAGCTATAGATACCATCGCTTGAAATGCTACTAGGCTTCCGAGTGACTGCAAGTATAAACCAAAACCTTGTAGTGAAAAACTAAAGCATAAGACTCACTGAAAGGTGAAATTAGGTTAAATAGGTGATAAACGAGTGAAATCGATGAAAAAATGGGAGAAATTGGTGGGAAAATGGGTGAAATCCATATGTCATCCTTGAGCTTTGTGATTCTTAGATAATACCAAGGGGAATTTTTGGAATTCAAAGTTTTATTTGATGAAATTTATATTGTAAGAGGGTAAATATCAAAGGTAGTTCAAGTTACTTCCTAAACATGGAGGGTGGTGGTGTAATTACACTAAACCTCAGGGGTAGTTTGAGTAATTCTCCCTATTTAAAATTCAAAGAGTACTAAGATACAATTGCCATACCGTCAATGCCATACAAAATGCGATAAGAGCTGAAAGCCAGACTGCATTTAAGGGGACCTCTTGCTTGTTTACTTTATGCCAAAATGTTGACAATGGCATAGCACCATCCCTTGAGAAAGCATAAACCATCCTGAATATTTTATCCTTTTTAGGCATTTTCATTATATAAAATACTAAATTAAAAATTCAAGACATTATTGAATATCACCTGGAGTTGCTAGTCATTGAACTCATGCCACAGAAAAAGATGGCCACGGCTACTATACCCAAACAAATAATTCCACCTATACCGTTTCCATATCTACTCTTGAAAACTTGGAAAAATATTTCAGCAATGGCATAACCACCAGCGTCATTGTTTGAGCTCAAAAGATGTGGGATGTTAGTTACTGCAAAGGTGATACCAAGTATATAGCCCCAACCAACTATTATAGATATGCCGATAGAACTTATTATACCCTTTGGTCCATTTATATCCGCGTCTTTAGTCTCCTCTGTCTAGAAGCATTAATTGCCAGAAAATGGATTTAATATTACATGTACTGCAGAAAATAATATGACAAAAAAAGAGAAGATAAATCTATATATACATTCACACATATATTTAGATATATAATTTTCTTCAAGTTTCCTCTCAATCCTATGATATGTATCAAATGTAGTTTCACATTCACATACCTATTGTTTCAACAATTTTACAATGTACAAGCACAAACCTGTTAGATTTTCAATTTTAGGGGTCTCCAATACCATGTTCAATATTTAGACGAGAGGACATTTGAGCCATTTTTCACTTTACCCCTTACCTGACAGCAATTTTTAACAATACTCATAACCGTTTGGTACACTTGCCCTCCTCATCTTTTGAAATTGATGCAGTTGACTACCTTTTTGCGGATCATTGGTAGGCTTTAAGGATTTAAGTATGAAGCGGTAGAAAGTTTGGGGACTGAAGTAAAAACAATTGAAAGGTGATGGTGTAAAATGTGATTGTTTCTTACATAAGTGCTGGTGTTCTAATTATCGTAAGTGATGTACCTACTGCCGACCAACCAAATATTGTGAGCTTCTAAAAAAACTGAGGCTAGTGGCAAATACAAAACGATTAGGAGGTAAAATGCAAAACAAGTCCTAAAAATGAAGATCACTCAAAAGTAGCCCAATAAATTAAGGGAGAAAAAAACTCACCATGTGGGCAGATGCATCATACCCGGTTAGAGTGTACTGACTCATGAGAAGTCCTAGAACAAATATATACAATCTGCTGCTAATACCTTCACCATTATCCGTGTTGAAGTGAGTAAAAACAAATTTGGCACTTGCTTTCTCAGTTGCAACCAAGGGAACAAGGATCATAAGAACAAAAACACCTGAAAATGTGAAAATGTTTACAACCCCAAGTATGATATCATCCATGTTCCTAATGAAAGAAGGGTGATTTACACTCGAACCCCTTCCGTTGTACCGTAATAACAGAAAACCTCATGTGGTTCCAAAAATTACAAGGACACCCCTTACAGGGTTTTTTTTGTAAACATTTTCAGTTGTAGGGGGTGTCCTTACAAGGATTTTTGAAGTTGTAAGGGGTGTTTTGGTACATAGTCTAAACCAGAGGGGGTCTCCTTGAATTTTTTGAAACGTTAGGGGGTTACTTTAAGATGACTAAACCTCAGGAGGTCAGGTCGTAAATCACCCATGAAAGTAAGAACAATTCTTAGTACCTAGTATGTTCCATGCAGCAGCAAGCTGTCCAAAGAAGGATAACCATGAGATAGGAAAACTGTTTAAGATGGCGTGTGAGAGTAAAATTCCACCATGTATTGCAATAACTACATATTTAGAGGCCTCGTATCCTCCTTCACTCTTCCCACCTGTACTTAAGAGAATTATCACCGCAATCAACTGTGCTAGTGAAAAATCTACACTCGTTGTAATTGCCCACTGCATAAGAAGAAATCATCTATTAAGTAGTTTTTGGAGTTTACTTGTCGTGGCATCTTAGATACAAGCTCATAATTGAAGAACTTTGTGAAACAAATTGGAGGGCTTAAAGTACCTGGCCAACAATATTGAACCTGCAAAAAAGAAGGGATTCTTTCTATTAGTCCAAGAGGAGTCCATCTTTATTATACATACAAAACTAAAGAGATTATTATCTCATTCTGGAGATGGCGTTGTTGGGTGAAGAGGATATCATATGAAATGACGATGTCATTAATTTTGAAATTTCTCCAAAAGTGTATATACACACAATCTATAGGTTATACAAATTCCACAAAGCATCATTACAAACTCAAATACTAATCCTATTTATTTAGAGCTAAAGAAGTAGATGACCATACTGCTTATGAGTATATATAATTAATCCCAATTAAGAAAAAAACGGCTAATGAAACAAACACCTCAGATGCCAAAAACAAAAAGATTGAAATGCATATAACGAAAAGAAAAGAAAAATCAACTTGCACGTTTCTAGTCAACTTCTCCAACTATTATGAATAGAGCTGAAAATAAAACCAAGCTACTCCAAACAAACAAATTGATAAGCTCGACCGGATAAGCTAAAAAGTGACAAAAGATATATCTATATATATATTATACCAGCCAGTAGTCCAGGAGGCAAAGGGTGCCCAAGAAGGGCCAGCAAGCTTTGCACTCCAATAATAGAGTCCACCAGAAGTAGGATAAGAAGAACAAATCTCAGCCATGGATAAACCAACGGCCATTGTGAAACAACCAGCAATCAACCATCCATAAACAACTGAAACCGGACCACCAAAACTCAACCCCGTATTGTACAGTGTTGTAACACCAGTCAGCACCGATATTATGGAAAATGAAAAAGCGAAATTGGATAATACCCTGTCATTATTTTTTTTCCCCCCAAAGAACAAGATTCAATGGCCAAAAATTAATTAAGGAAAAATAAAAATAAAAAATAGAACATGAAAAGGAAAATAGTGGGATTATTACGAGAGGTCACGCTTGAGTTCTTGTTTGTATCCAAGCTCATTCAAACGTGAATGCCCTGTATCTGGAGCTGAAGAAGAATCATGTTTATGGGTGTTTCGTTGAATATTTGATGGTGAAATATGATGGGTCTCATTATTGTTTGCTGCACGATCCCACGCCATAACTATTCTCTTTGCGTCTGGTATGTGTTTGAAAGAATGACTAAATGAAATAAATAAAACACACGCCTGCAAATCTCGAATGAAGATTAAGTTTATAAGAATTTTTTTTCTTCCGAGAAGATTCAATATATATACATATACATGCACGTATAGTTCGATCGAAGCTATTATTATGTGGAGTTAGAAAGTAATACTGTTCAATTGTTTATGTTATAGAATTAATTTTTCTTTCTATGGTTTATTAGGTTAATATAGTGCAATGGATACAAAAACGACCCCATATGCATACAAATGTATGTTTTTATATATTTTTAAAATTATCAAAAAAAAATTATAATATTTTTGTCCCTAAATTTTTTGTACATGTTTCCCTTTGAGATTGAGATGATTAAAAACAATTTTTCAATGTTTAAATAAATATATTTTCTAAAATATTCTTTCACATACACTAATAATTTGATTGATATTATCAATTCTGAACTTCTATTTCTAAGTGCATAAATATTAAAATATATATTTTTTTTCTTCTTTTCACCTACCTAAAACTGCAACTCAAAAGTAAAAAAGGAAAAGAATAAAAAAGACGGATGAAGAATATAGAAATAAGAGGGGTGACATCGTATTTGTTTTTAATGTGTATAATGATTTCAATTTCACCTTATTGGTTATCATGAGATCACGCAAAGTGTGGTGAAGGAAAGCCACAGGAAGTGCGAAGAATAGGATCATCGTTTATTTAATTAGAGGTCCAATTTTAGTTTGGGAGACCTTGGACTTTGTCTGTTTTCCGTTTAATTTGAATAATAGTTTAAATCAATGTCTTTATAAAGTTAATGAAAATTTATACTCTTATGACATACATAATGTTCAATTTATTCATTTATTATATTTTGAAAAAAAGCACTTTACTGTCTTATAATCTTATAACAGTTTCTTATATCTCCCTAAAATTTTTAAACTTAAAAAAATGTAAATTGACAAAATTACCCCTCTTGGCACTTTACGCCCCCCTCCCCACCACCCCATCATGTGTAATAATAAATGTGTAGTTAGGCAGACTTTTTTCTTTAGGAGAATGAGTTAGCTACACTTGAATATATTAATCATGATAGTAGGAAAGAAAGTCAAATCTCAATATTTGGCTCAAGCTTGTATAAGCGCGGTTGGTGACACAAACTAAATAAGCTAGCTATAACATCATTTTTCATCCGATAATTTTTTAAGCTCGGCCCGAGCTCGTTCAGTAAAAGTTCGTTGGGTAAAGCTCGTTTGAGCTCGTCTCGTGACACAAACCAAACAAGTTTAAACATCAATTTTTATTTGATAACTTTTATAACTCGACTCCATAAGTAACTTTTTACAAAAATACATGTAAAAATATCAAGCTACTCAATACTCGACTTGACCTCGTTCAACAAAAGTTCGTGTGAACTCGATTAGTTTGGTAATCAAATCAAGTTGAAATAGAGTTTCAAGCTCTATATAAGTTGAAATACAGTTCAAGCTCAATACAAAATGCAAACCAAGTTTGAGCAGTGTATTGTTTGATACTACTCGACTCTCTTACACCACTACTTCCTAGATAAAAGCAACACATTTGGCACACTTTGGAAGGTCATTGCACTAGAAAAAGTGGATGCAAGAATATAAACAGCTTGATGTATGTATCTTAACATATAAAGTATATATTTGGCCTTAAAAGATAAGAAATAATTTGAGTTGGACTAGTTTGGATCAACCATCAATAAATAGCACAAACGAATCTTTGCCAGATATATTATTGAAATTTTGTAGACCTCAAAATAAAAATTCAAACATAGTCTAGTCTCTTAAAACTAAAAAAACCTAGAACATCTCATAAATCTCTCTCTATATTTAAAGATCATTTTTACTATAGTAACCACACAAATTCCATTGTTTCAAAAAGAAAAGCTAGTTCATTAATCGACCTTTTATTAAAAAGAAGCTACTTCTTTCATAATTCTAATGCAACATCTGATCGATGACCATCAAACTGAAATAACAATTCTTGGTTATAATAGGATTCCTTAATTTAATTTTAATTTTAATTGTGCTTTAAGTGCAGGAAAAACAATGCCCTTTTTTAATTCGATCGACCATCTAAAAAGACTAAATTAACATATTAAGGAACTAACGCATAAAATAATTATTTCGATTTAGAGACAAAAACCAAAGAAGATGATAGGAAAGTAGTTACCAGCCCGTGAGCCAAGATGCAAAAGGGCCCCAATCATTTCCACAAAGCTTGGCGCTCCAGAAGTAAAGCCCACCTGAAGTTGGGTAAGCAGAGCAGATCTCGGACAATGAAAGGCCCACAATGAGAGTGAATAGGCCCACAATTGGCCAACCATAAATCATTGTTACAGGCCCACCAAAACTAAGGCCCTGACTGTATAATGTGGTCAGACCTGTGAGGACTGATATGATTGAGAAAGTCACTGAGAAGTTTGCAATAGCCCTGTCCAAACACAAAACAGAGACAAAGTAAAGGCCCAAATTAATTCTCAATTAATGGCACTGGTTTTAGACTTAGTAGTATGCATAATATTTTTAAAGTTGAGGGTGCAATGTACAAAATGTGCTCTGTCTAGGGGTGCAAAACGCATTTTACCCTTGAACACAGAAAGAGAGAGAGAGAGAGAGAGAGAGAGAGAGAGAGAGAATCATCAGTAATTCCGAATCTCTGCAAATCCCCAATTTCACAATGTATGAATATGAATGTAAACGCAGAGGAAGATGATTTTGTATGTTGTATGTATGTATCTTCAAATTGTAGGAGCCGAGATACTAGTAATAATAATACTGTAATAATTAATTGTAATACGTACGAGAGGGTGCGGTTGAGTTCTTGCTTGTAACCGAGCTGATTGAGGCGTAAATCCGCCGGCAACAGATGATACGAAACGCCATCGCCGCCGTCCATTTTAGAAATGATTGCTTGCTTTAGAAAACTACCTAACACTCAACTCAACAGATAATAATTCAGAACTACATACACAGACACAGTTGGGGCTGGCGTCTAATCTAAGCCTATAAATAAATAAATTACTAGTATAAATTTCAAATTGATTGTTTCCTACTTTTTTATGACTTGGACATAACAAGTGAATGTCATTCATTCATATAATAATTAATAAGTCACTGAATTGTCATTAATATATTATTGAGCAAGAACATTATTCGAATTTTATTTTAACTGTCATATTGGACTAGTTTTACAAATTCTATGTGTTAGGAGATGATAATAATAATAATAATAATAATAATAATAATAATAAAAGGCCCATTGCTTGATCCATGTCCATCAAGTATCATATATACTCTCCACAATAGTTATAGAAGTTGAGTTCATGACAACCTAATACTATAGTTAGTAATACTACTAGTTTTAGTTTGTATTATTTCCTATACATATTGTAATGTTATTGTCTACTAAAGAATATGAACAAATGTTTCATTTCTACTAGTACAAGATTCAATTCATTCATTGTCTTCTCCCACTTTCCATGTCAGGGATGTACACGCTCTCAATTTCTGATTGCCTTACACTTAGACGATTCCTATTGCTTGCTGTTAATGATGGGTTCTGTGATTCTCCAAGCATACTGAAATACGCGTGAGGTGCCCAACCTGCATGCATATTAATTATAAGTGCACTTGACCAGGTCAGGTCAGATCAAGAAGAACCTCAACCTGCTGCTATTTCTCCAAACACAAGTACCATGAAACTGTCTATAAGTATTAACTAACTAAGAATAACCTCAAAGAAGAAAAGTACCGTCTACGTCATATGGTGGTGGAAAGAACTGCAAGTAACAAAATGAGGCAACTGTTATCCCTGCACATAGACCAGTCATGATTCATAAAGGATTTCATCTACATACACCCAATTTGAACTACACAATTAATAGGCCGAGTAAGCTTAGCAATATCTCAATTCTTTTATTATAATTTTATACCCAAAATCCCTCCGGCAAACACATCTTGCCAATGGTGCCAATAATCATCAACTCTTGAAACTCCAACTAACGCTGCTAGGAGTAAGGGCACAAATATAATGCACAGCTTTGCAATATGACCTCTCTGATCGAACACTCTAATTTTGCCTGACAAGTACCAGGCTAGGAAGCCAAGACCAGCAAAGGACCCTACAAACACAATAATCCAAGTACCATTAATCTTCTTCATGGTAAATAAATACACTTGAAACTAAACAAATGGACAAATGGGTCCTTTTACTAGTTAGAAACTCAGTTACAAATATGGCAGAATCTGAAGCAACTTGAGCTTGAATATAGGCATACATACAATTCAAGGAACTTCGAGATCAAATTCTTTGTTACCATTTAGCTTTAATCTAGTTTCAATTTGTCACACAGATCAGAGATTTTATATGCTTTCTGGATTTGTAGGATCAAAGTAAAAATCTGGAGAAGCCCATTAGTGTCGTAGGTTGGTGTTTGAGAATGTTTCTTCCATGTGGTTCTAAAAGTAAACACAATATAACTTGAATCATACAGCTTTACTACAATACCCAAAGCCCACAAGCATAAGCAGATGGATTCACAAATTTAAGTACCAGGGCATCTCTCCCGCTAGCCCGAACTTAAGAACCCATGTGGCTAGAATCCATACAAGGTCTTTATTTCAAATTGTACTTAACAAATGTCAAGATGCCAAAAGATAAGGTATGCTATGGAGGATGGAAATGGGAGAATTTCTACAAATAATCTTTTATTAAGTGAAATAAGTCTTCAGTTTTATTTGAAAATGATCACCAATTAATTATTGGGATACAAAAAACTGGTGCTTCTGCAGTTACAACGATGATAAAAAAAATGGTGCTTCCAGAAACAGAAACATACGTTATCATCACAAAATAACTACATTCAATTTAATATTCTGGGAAATATTTCAAATTTTAAGTAAATATGATGATCAGTTTATACAATGGAATCATCGAACCAGCTGTAATTATATAAAACCAAAACATATTAAAAGTTAAATAAGTTGTGAATGAGAAAATGTTGGTTCATAAGTCCCACATATTTAATACTACATAGATTTGTACAGGATCAACAAGCTTATACAATTCAAGGCATCAAACAAAGTATAAGTAATAAGGACTCGAAAACCAGGCAGTAGTACTAAAGAAGGAAACTTTCGAGTGAACTAGTTAACATACAAACGTGGATGAGAAACTGCAAGTCAACAGTAGGTTAAAAGACTTGGAAATCAACTTGTTCTACTAACATAAAATCATCAAATTGTGAACAATTATACTCACATGAAGTATGTCCACTGGGAAAACTCTTATGCCCTTCTCTTATGACACTCTTTAATCCAGTACACTGGACATCTCCTGTGATGTTATGAAACAACTATCCACCAAAGTAATAAGCATCACTACTGAGTGCTGGTTGAAACACATAATAACAAAAAAGTCATGACCCCCAAAATTAAGTGCATACCAACAGAACTCACCCCTTTACCATCAGGGAAGCAACGCCAAAAGAAGTCTGGTCGAGGGCGACCAACCGCATCTTTAATTGCATCAGTAAGTACACCAGTAATAAGTACAGAGAACAGTAGGCCTGACAGTGTTTATAAATAGTCAATACATTGTGCTTCTTAACTGCTCATCTACGCAAGACCAAAAAAAAGTCAAGATTAAGCGAAAGAGAGAGTCATACCCAATATAGCTTGGTGTAGATCATAGACATCGTGTCGGATAAAGTAAAATACGAGGATAACAGCGAGAGGCAACATTATTGCAATTAGCTGTCACACATGAAAGAAGAGCAAACAGTAATTATTTTTTTATGGAAAAAAAAAACTAAAAATAACCTCAAATTAGCACATCTATGATACTTGAGTTAGCATACCGGAACAGCCCATAAGGGAATGGTATTATCTTGTAGAGGGTATCTCAGGTCAGTCATCATATCCTCCCCAACAAATCGATGAAATGGTTCTATCACATTCAGAATGATCTCTATCACCACAAGCAGCATAAGAATAAGCCAATCATGCATATGAAACCTGGCTACTTGAGCTCCATGAGATCTTATTGTGTGGGCACCCAACTGAATCTCAGGCATTTCGACCCTGAAACAAAAATCAACCTAGTATTAGAGCTATCTGATTACTGATTATTAACAAAACCAATCTGCTAAGGCAGAAGAAAACATATCAAATAGCATACATTAAATGAGAGGAAAACTTACTCTCCTAAGAATATAGAAAACAAGGAACCCAACAAATCTAAACTCAGAATACTATTAACAGGAAAACCGAACAAAAACAACCTCAGCTAATTCATCTTTCCCCAAAAAAACAAAGATATAAACCACTGATGCCTCTTGAAGAGCCTCAAACCCTGCTCATAGTTGCCTACCATTTTCTCCCAATATCATATCTCACTCATTTTAAAACAATCCCTTTAGCAAGGTTATAGGTAAAATATTTTTTCTTTCTAACACTCAACTAATTTAGTAATCAACTTGGGGTTAGTCCGATTTAGTTACAGAGCTACATTTTTGGTTGCCAAAACGATAATATGCACCCTGCATGGATCCTGTATAGTGTATACCTACTCCATGACCGTTCTCATTTGAAATCTGTATCTCATGATATCATATCACTGCTTAGCTTTACAAACTTATGAAACAACTTAGGCAGATTTTATATCAGAAAAACTTGCGCAGATGCCAGGTTAGGAATCACCTATGGACACAATCATAAGCAAAAAAAAATATTAGGATTCAACTTTTTTCATCTCAGAATTTTTCAGTTGCAAAATCCACTCTTAACCAAGTGAAAAACACTTCACTTCCATTCCTCTTTACTTGACTCAAAATATCAAGCTCTTAATCTAAAAATCTTATTCTTGATAACTTGGTCGCACAGATGGATCATGTTCACAAAATAGCAGATTCAAAACAATTGGAAGATGAAAAGATATTTCAATCAACTAATCATTAATCATACACAGTTTGTAAATTGCATCAGTAACTTGAATGTAGAACTATTATTACTATTAGAACTGTAGTTCCGTAATAAACCAAAACTCGTTTTCAACTTTAAATGTAGCATAATATGGCTGGTATCCCTTTTCAATAATACTTGTTCAAATTCCGAAACATAAATAACATAATAGCTTTGACAGTCACATGATTCAAAATACGCTAACCTTAATGGCCAAACCAAAGTAACAAGAATATTTATCCAGTCAGATCACATATAAATAGTCGTACAACACATCGGAACAAAGTTTATAAACCGTATGGCGTATGCTATATGTATTGAAATTCAAGGTTCAAAATACTAATCAATTTCCAACTTAAACTGAGATGCAACAGTAACATTGCACTAATACTATCTTTTACTATCACAGCGCTTTGATTCTCAAATTCAAGCATCAAAAACTTGGCCATAAAGTAACGGAACTATGAAGATTTTTAATTTTCTTTCACTTATCATTTAGTTATCATCACAGCTTGCGTTAAAAAGTGTGATAAAAATATTTCTACAATGATATAGTATTTCAATTGATCTGCTTCATTCTCTTTACCTAAACGAGAGGCAACAAAAGTGAACATGAATTTTCGAAATTTACTATGCGCTACAGAAACTCAAATAACAAATCTTACAAAAAAAAAATATAAATAAAATCAAGGAAAAAATGAACAAACAAATCAACTCCACAAACAGATGCGTAAAAAGTTTAAAACAAGGAAATCAAAATCATTGCTGCATAAAAGATATACATATAAATAAAATTACAAAATAATAGTAAATGTAAAAAAAAAAAAAAGAAGCATAAGAATTGCGAACTCACCTGAGTAGAAAGAATGTCTGTCAGTGTGTGTTGTGTGTGTTGTGTGTGAGAGAGAAACAAAGTTTATCCAGGAATTCAAAAAGTAATTTATGGTTGTTTGTAATTTCAAAAATCGAAAAAATAAGTTGTTTTAAGGAGAAAAAGGATAAGAAAAGCAGAGAGAAACACGCGGAGTTCTTAGGCAAATCTAGTTTTAGTCCATTTGCATAATTTGAATTACAGTATTTACTATTTATTTATTCGTAACAGAATGAGGAAGGAAAGAGAGTGGGCCGACGTCTTCTTTAGTCAAAAGAGGAAAGAGACCCTCGATCGGATGTATTGGATAATTAATTACTTTATAGGATAAATCACTAATATCATGAGCTAAAACTTAATTACAAAATTCTCTTTTTGTATTGGATATTACAAAAATCTCTTTTAAGTTTGTCCCCGTTTTACAATTAATATTGTGACCTTAAAATGTTCAAATTTCACCATTGAAAGTTATTTATAAGTTAATAATATCTTATAAATTTTAAAATGTAGGTGTTAATTGTCATATCTTATAAATTTATAAAAATAATAATCATATATTTACTACCAAAATAATTGATATATAATAATTGCCCATAAATATTAATAAATATTACCTTTTATATTAAAATATAAACTTTATTAAATTAAAATATCTTATTTATGATATAATATAATTTTATTAAATTTACTAATTTACAATATAAATTTATTTAACTAAGTCTGTAAACAATTTGTTCATAATTATAAAATATTATCATAAATTTTATTTAATTTAGTATTATCTTACAATTTAAATTGCTAATAAATATGTAAATACCTTCTTTTTTTTTTTTTGCAAAATTGATTAAAACTTATGGGCAATTATAAATTTTATGAATTATTTTGATAGTAAGTATATAATTATAATTTTTCTAATTTATAAGATATAACCATTAGCACCCAAGTATTAACATTTATAAGATATTATAAACATTACAAATAACATCCAAGGACAAAATTGAAATATTCTAGGAACAAGGGGTTAATTGTAAGAAAGTGATAAACATGAGGAGGGATTTTGTAATACTTAATAAGTGAGGGGGGTTTGTAATTAAACCTTATCTCAGGGTATCCATAATTTACCCTAATTATTAATTATCTAAAACAAAATTAGACAAACACCCCAAATTAATTTTTGGATTGAAACTGTAAATTCTGCCACCGTTATTTTCTTGTTGTAAATTTGTAATGTTTTACATTTTTGCAGGTTAGTGTAAAAAATTCTGATTGAAGTTAGAGACTTAACAGTCCAATAATTTTAAGAATTTTGTATATAGCTAACTAAAATACTATTGATTTTTTTTTTTTTTTTTTTTGAGATCACTAAAATACTATTGAATTAAATTACAAAGAAAATCAATAAACAAAGACTAGTAATTACAATAAAAATCAATAAATATAAACTAGGTGAAAAATTCATTAGTAACCCGAAATCTTTTTACTTTAGGACCTCAGCCTTATTAACGGATTATTAATTATCTCATTGGCGTGTTATGATAATATAAATTTGATTGGTAATTTGGTATGTTTTCACTTCATACCAAAGAACTGAGTAGATATCCAAATTAATAATATTCTAGAGATAGTAGACATATAAATATTATTAAAATGTCATTTTTAAACTAAGATAAAATACTTATTTTAAAATTGATAAAATTAAGGGAGAGTGACTCATCACAAAATATATGCGATAGATTTGTCATATGATTGATTAAATGAGTTTGATAAAGAGTGAAACATTTTGCGAAGAGTATATAAACTTTGGGAATACTATTTTTCAACTACTGTCTTCTAATAAGAGCAAATTAAATCTACGTTCAGAATGTTTCCAGTTTTTACTTAAAGTGTGCATGTTAATATTATGTTAAAACAAAAACATTGAATAATAATAAATAAATATACTGAAACGAGATTGTACGTATTAGCTAATTAAGATAATTGAACAAAAGAAGAAATGCCAATTCTATTTCTATGTAATCATTAGTCGATTGATTAGCTCTTATAAAACGAAACGGTTTATCTTATGTCTTTTGGACAGAAGTATCAGAAAAGAAGTGCTATTATATTAGTGGAAAAATAAATTCACTTCAAACTTAACTTTTCTTCGTAAAGTAAAAGACTGTTCTAGTCTAGCTTTTTCTTCTTCAACAATCTTCCATTCCATTCAATCACAAAACTCCACATCAAACATATATATCGACAACACAAGAATTTTGTTTCTAAATATACAAAATAGTTTACAAAAATATCCACTAAACTAGACTAGTATTAATTTCACGAGAAATTTACCGTCTTCCAGACTCCATAGCATCAAAAGTTGAGTCTAAGTTTCCATTGCTATATAAAACAGACTGAGGTTGTTGTTGATGTTGGTTCATGCTGATTCCATTCCTAGGCTGCCTGCTCGAACGAGTTTCCTCCACCGCACGTGTATATGCATAACAACCCGATCCTGCAAGTAAAGGAAAAACTAACAATTGATAAGGGCGTTTCACAATACAAAACAAGTATAAATTAATTTCCGTCCAATCTATACGTAATAACCAACTGGGTGTTTGGTCATGTGAAAGGGACCAGTCCTCACAATGTGGCTAAAATCCCGGCTAGAAGCGGTGCCCAGTAATTAGCACGATTCAAAATGGATTAAGTCAGACCTAAGACCTTGATACCCTGGGGGGGGGGGGGGGGGGGACTATAAAGTGAAATAAAAATGTGAACAATAAAACAAATGAAAATTAATATGATAACTAGGAATAAAGCCACAAGCAAATGAAGACTCGCCTTCCGTGTGGTAAGGAGGTGGGAAAAACTGCAGATAGCAAAATGTAGCCACTACAAGACCTAAAAAAGAAAAGACAAATGCAAGTATCATAAGATAATGAGATGAACCAAAAAGAAGATATGTAACTCTTTCTTAAGGCAAAGTACCTAAGAGACCCCCAGCGAAAACATCTTGCCAGTGATGCCAATAGTCATCCACACGAGAAACACCAACGAGGCACGCAGCAAGAACAAGGAGAAAAACAATGCACAGTTTTGCAACATGTCCCCTGCGATCAAAGCATTTGATTTTTCCCGACAAGTATAGTGCTAGAAAACCAAGACCAGCAAATGACCCTGCAAAAATCAATCAGATGATCAACACACGAAGCACAATTGTACCAGGGCATTTCTGTAATTTGCTAGAAACATGTACATTTCAGCATTTTATTTTGTTTCAGCTATAAAATTAAAGAAGACTACATACTTACATGAAGTATGACCGCTTGGAAAACTCTTGTGTCCTTCCTTAATATCACTATCTTTACCATGGCACACCACATTGCCCCAACGATCATATAGCTTAGGAAATTAATTATGTATATACAAAAATCAGTTTCGTTTTCTGATACAAAATGGAATTTGAACGACTAGAAGAAAACCATTTACGGATGCAATCCAAAAAGAAAGAATCAAAAGCTACATAAAGATAAATATATTTTCCTCAACTAATATTCTGGATAAGAAGCATTTGATATTTTCGCGAAAGAAGGCATACATACATCTTGACCATCGGGAAAGCAACGCCAGAAGAAGTCGGGCCTTGGTCGGCCAACTGCATCTTTAATAGAATCTGTGAGAACTCCAGTTATTAGCACTGCAAATAAGAGTCCTGCATTTAAGCCACAAACATATTATGAGCACTCTAGCCAATTTCTCGTTTTAAGCCCTAGAGAAGGAAACTATCCTACCACAATTTCTTAATGCTATGTTAGGTTTTTCTTATCATTTTCTTCACTGAAATTCAAGTTCCAAACATAGCCTAAGTCAAAATAAAAAACGAAGAAACTCAAAAGAACATTACCTAGTATACTATTGTGCAAATCATAGACATCTTTCCTCCGAAGATAGTAGAGAACAAAAATGAATACGGGAAGCAATACCGCATATATCTAATCACAAACAAAGATTTATCATTTGAAATATGTCTACAAAAGTAACTCTAAAGAATGTAAGATATCACCAACAAATAACAATTAAAAATACTCACTGGAACTGCCCACACGGGCACCGTGTTATCTTTCATAGGATATCTAAGATCTTCCATCATGCCTTGCCCAACAAAACGGTAAAACGGGTGAATGATATTCAAAATAATGTCAATAACAACAAGAAGAATCAGTATCAGCCAGTCGTGCTTGTGATTTCTAGCAAGTTGAGCCCCATGAGACTTAATCGTGTGTTGGCATCCGAGCTCATCCTCGTATGGTTGAAGCTGTTTGTCGGTAATAAAATGCACAAACACCATGAGTTGAAAATATTATTTTGCAATTTTGCGGTACAATTGCATGTACTTGAGAAGCGTAAATTTCAGACCTGCTCCTAATCATTTAGGGATTTAAAATTGAAGCTCTGTTTTACCCCAAAAAAAAATGTTTTATTTAATTTTAATTTTTCTTACTTTTGTACAGACAGTAGTATTGATTTAAATGTACATATTCTAGATTTTCTAGTATCTTTTTAAGATAGATAAGATGGCAAACACACCTAATCGTTTGATAGTTTTTCAAACTCGATTCAAGCTCAAATGTATAAGCAAATTTCAAGACAGATACATGCAAGATATCAAGACATCCAAGCTTGACTCGTGCTTGGCTGATTAAAAATTGTTCGTTTATATAATGAGTCCAAACACAATTCTCAAGCTCGATAAGAAAATGAAATCAAGAATGACAGTGCCTTCTTGGACTAGACAAAGATTGTATGATTTATATTAAAAATAGTACAAGAAAGGCTCGTTTTTTAATCAGGAGCCCGTAATATGGTTTTTGATGCAGAAAGTGGGAAAAACAATTCTTACTTGTCGGATAAAAAAGTAGAGCAAATGATGCAGTAGCAAGCATGGATATTTATAAAATAATAATCACATAGAGATCTTTAAAAATTAGAATTTCATCTAACAGCTCGATGTACATAGGAATTCTACATATTAAAATAATCAGAGAAGCCTACAACTCAAATGCTTTAAGAAAATAATTGAACCTCTTCTTGAACAAAAACATTCTTGAATCTTGAAACGAGGAGCATAAGAGGGAAAAAAGAACAAACCTGAAACATGTTCCGAAAATTGGGAGCGGGACAAAAAGAGATGATATTCCTCCAACCCATTTGAAGAGAAGAAACCAATCCTTCAAAATCAGTGATTCCCAAAATTCAACAAATGGAATTTAACCCTAGACTAGAAGAGATTAGAGTCAAGAGTTAGTAAAAAAAACTCCTTTAATCAGTTGATTAGGAGACTGGTAATTAAAAAGAAAATCATAAAATAAAAAAGCATAAAGATTCTGACCCAAATGAGAAGAAAACAAGAATCTTCATACTAGTATATCTAAACAGTGAAAAAAAACAACTAAAGACAGCATGTTTCTTGGTGAAACTTAATTGAGACCATACATAGGAGATAATTTCTTGTGATTGTTTTCAAATCTATGAAAATGGGACCCAAATAATAAAAACTTTTTTAGGACCAACAATAACTAGAATTGACAACTTAACAATAATTACAAGAAAAAGTAGAAACTTACAAAAGTGTTTGTTGATTGCAACTAGATTCTCAAAACCTAAAGAGAGAGGGAGAGAGAGGAAATTTTGTAATTTTGAAATGAAGTGAAGAAGCGCCTGGGGACGGTTGAGATTTACTATCCTATAATGTCGTTCAATTCAATGCATAACAGTTGAAATAAAATCATCTCATTTTGATAATTGCTTATTTTCTTTGTTGGAATTATCTAATGGTCAGTCAACACTTGGAAGGATTCGAAATATCATGAAAGATAAAATTCTATTTTGGCTACTTTTCATTTTCAACTATTGGAGGTGTTCTTCTAGATAAACAAACAGAAAAAATTAATTGTGAAATCAAATTGTTTATACAATTAAACACTTCCAACACCGTACCAACTCATGAGACATTGTTAACTAGCTTCTACATTATATTTTATTATTAACAAAACGAATTCATTCAGTGAGCTTCTTATGTAACTTACATGATTTTTTTTTAATATTATTCCCAACTTCTCGGATTATGAAATAGAATTGGCCGAGTGCGGTGAAATTATCTTGAATAATTATATCACAAATTATGTTTAAATTAGCTAGTTAATTAAAAAAATTAATCTTGCTTGCATCACATAACATAAAACTAGTGGCAAACAATTTAAACTTTGAGGATCATTAAGGAAACATCCAACTCTAATCTTCTCAGTTGATTAAATCAGTAAGGGTCAAACTATTTTTTTAAGTGAATTAATATCGGATCAAATGAATAACAGTATATTGGATAAAATAAGATAATATTGCATCCAAATAATAGTTGATTCAACCTTAATTTTACGACATACCCTGTTTGGCTTTTAGACGGTGATGTTTTTCTTGAATCGTGTTATCCAATAAAAATCTAAACTTGATATTATAAAAATAAGGGTTTTTTTGCACTTTACACCCTCAAAATATAGATTTAACAAGATAAAATTGACACTTTGAACCCCCTAAACACAAAACTAGCGCATAGCACTTCAAATTAAGAAAAACTCAACAACTAGCACCCCCTCGATCGTTATTTTTGACAAAGTTGACCACCGGGGTAAAAAAATCTAGGGGCAAAATAGGTAATTCATTTTTCCTTAAATTTTAAATTACGATTATGAATACTTGAATACTCATTTCTCTTTACATTTTAAAATTTGTTTTTGTGTTATGATTCAGTCAATTTTATGTATTAACTTTTCGAAGTCTTTTGGATATTTTGAGGACATTTGTAAAATTGATAATTAAATAAATAGGTTAAAATAGATTTTGCAGATGAATATTCTTGTATTCATAATCGTATTTTTAAAATTTAAAGAAAAAATAAAATTAATTACCTATTTTACCCCTAATTTTTTTTTTCCCAGTGGTCAACTTTGCCCAAAATAACGAAGGGTTTAGTTGTTGAGTTTTTCTTATTTTGAGGTGCTAAGCGCTAATTTTGTGTTTAGGGGGTTCAAAGTGTCAATTTTTCATGTTTTGAGGGTGCAAGTTGATGAGTTACTCTTAATTCGAGGGTGTTAAGTGTAAATTCTATTTTGGAGGTGCAAAATGCCCATTTTCATGTTTTGGGGTTGCAAAGTGCCAAAGATCCAAAAATAAATTACCTATTTTGTCCCTAGGTTTTTTGAGGAAAATAAAAGAGGGTGCAAAGTGCTTAATTGTTTATATTTCAAAGGTGCAAAGTGCTAAATTTATGTTTCGAGAGTGTAAAATATCTATTTCTCATGTTTTGGGGGTGCAAAGTACAAAAAACTCTATAAATAAGTTCATGGTAGACTTGGACAAAATGAGTGTTTGCAATTGCTTTTGAAACTTAAAAACAGTTGTTTAAAGTTAAAGTAAAAAATAAATATTTTTATGTAAAAGCAATGAGTGTTTGCAAATAAGTTAAAAAAAGCAATTTTAAGCAGTTTCTTTAAAGATTGCATTTCAAAAAAGGACTCTTGTGTTTCTAGTATTTGTAACTATTCAATTACATATTTATCCTCATTTTTGTCCAATATCAAATAGCAAGTTGGTTATTTTGGAAGAAGCATATTCCAACAAAATATGATTTATATACCTATATAGATCAAGGAAAATTCATATTTCACCAAAAACCCGTATTGTGAAATAAATGTTTTCAAATATTGCAAACAATACAAAAGAGGTATTAAAATAAGTTAACAAAAAAAGAATTAAAAATACTTGGGTTAATTGGAATGAGTTCTCCAAAAGTGAGAGGAGCATACAATTAAATGTAAATGAGAATCAGAAAATATTACAAGACTGTCACCACATCAAAAAAACACATTCTTAGTTGCTCCTTCTAAAAGTGCTTTTATCTGCTTTTCAATTGAAAGAGTAATAAAAAAAGCACTATTTTACAAATACTTTCAAAGTACTATACGCTTAAATAAAAAAAAAAAAAACTTTTAAATATCTTGCAGAACACCACTAAAATTTGATTGTATATGTATTATACAACATACGAGTAAAAAGTAAAAACCAAGTAAAAGTTACTCTAATTACTATATTTGGAAGGAATCGGTTCCAAGCCAATGGGACAAGCGTGGAGGGGTGGGGGCCTCTATTATTCCCATGTCTTTGCACGAAATTATATAAATTGGGTTTATTTGTCAACACGTTTGTGTGGATTTACTTTTTTTTTTTTTTTTTTTTTTTTGATAAAATTTAGTAAAATGCTTGAGAATTATTGAATGACTAATTAATTGAAGGGCGACTTGTCAAGCACATCTCATGTGACAAAAGGACTAGGGAAGAAGGAAAAGGCTCGTTTTTTTTTATTTTTTTTTATGACCAATATATATATATTTATATATATATTAATATGTAAGAGATGATGTCAAGAACAGGGGATCTAGAAAGGCAATGTTAATTCAAACAGACTTGTACAACATTTATTTAAGCAACTCTTCTGTAAATTAAATAATAATATAAAGGAGTTGGGGTCGCAACCACAATCACTTATATTATATGGAGAGAGATATATATGCGGGCGGAATTGGATGGAAATTAAGATCGATTTTGTTTGGGCCTGGCATATTAATTCCGTATTTTAATTATATTATATATGGCCTCAAATTAAAGCCCGGCCACTGATCGATCCAAACTAGAAACTAATTTAAATTGCAGCTAGCTAGCTCTCATTGATCAAAACCTCACCTGCCATGGGATTAATCTGGAATAATTAAAAATCTGATATATATATATATATATATATATATATATATATATATATATATATATATATATATATATATATATGATTGTCGTACACATAGTAGAGTTCGATAGAATAGCGATTATTCAGCAGACAAGTTCTATCACATAAATTTGATACAAGAACAAGAGAAATAAACACTCATAAACCTAGAAAGAACAAATTTTTTTTCTTCCAAAACTCATAATCATCAATATCTGAAAATAGTGAAAGTACAACTCTTTTTATAAGACTCTAATATTAGGTAACTGAAAAAAATTATAATTCCTAAGGAAATTGTATAACTCCCAAACTACTATAGAAACTAACTCACCAAAAAGTAAGAAAATTAAATAACCAAAAATAAGAAATTAAACCTAATTAACAAGAAATATTAATAAAAAAGTTAGATTGTCTTGGATGATACTGCATCACATAGTGCATTAGCGGAGTGGTAAGAAATGAGGTGATGTGGGGAATCTTTCCGGAGGCTCGAAGCTCGTGTAATCGTGCGGCACAAATTTCCACTAAAACACGATTATTGTGGGAGTGTGTGTTGGGGTTGTTATCATGTTGGCTCTCTCCCTCAGAATCCTGTCATCCGTGCACATCCCTCGATTTACATCATTCCTGGTCAAGGTCTGACACATGAGGGGGGGTTTTCCTTCGGAATTAACCTATTTAACTCAAATTTCTAGATTGATTCACCACACGTGCGAAGGACATAAAGAATAAAGGCTGCTAATCTAATATGATAGTATGATACCCACACAACTAAAACAAAAAATCGGGTGTGCAAAATTTACCCCGAACGATTCGAATACTTACCCAATTTACGATTAACCCGAAATACTGGACCCTATCCCACCCCTAGTGGGACTGGACGAGGGTGTGCATTGTGGGTTCAGATAGTGATTTTCTCATTTAGAAGGAATATTATATATTCAAGGTCGGTCCTAGACATTCGAGGGACCTAGGTAAATTCTAAAATCGAGGCCCTATTTTATAAGAAAAAAAAAACATACTCAAAATTTTATATAAATATATATATATATATATATATATATATATATATATATATATATATATATATATATATATATATATATATTAAATAAATATTGATATTTTATTACAAACACATAATTACATGACAAATCCACTTAATATTTCATATTGATTTACTTGTGAATATATTTCTATAATTTTTAATTTAAAAAATATAATTTTAGCGAAAGCTAAATTTATAAGTATATATGTACTGAACGTAATTTCATAACAAGTGTAAGCCATTAAATTTAATTTTTTTTGTTATCAAGATCAATATTTTTATTGATAACAATGTTACATCAAAGATTCACATAATTGTCATAAAGTTAAATTAAAATTATATTATAGAGAACATCAAAGAAAATTGTGTTCTTTTTAGGATTAATAAGAAGGAAAAATTCAGAAAAAACTTCGACAAACACTTAGAAAAAAAATAACAACAAAAGATTAACACAATAATTCCTATGATTGAAGAAGAAATGAGGAACAATTATTAAGAATTAAAAAGTCAAAAGAAACAATTAACATATACGACGGTCGTTGTTGGTTTTCGACCAATCCTCCCATTGTGTAATTGAAAAAAAAAACTAACAGTATTTAGTTTTGGAGGGCCAACATTTTTTTGTTCGTTGCACGAAATAATTTATTAGTATTTTGATAAAATAAAAATAAAAAGTCATAATAAAGTAATATAACCACAAATGATAAAATATTAATATCTCAAAAAAAAAATAGTTTCAATTAAATTGTAATCGACAATGTTTAGTTGAGTACAAATGGTCTAGCTATGACCGAATATGTGTTAACGTGATCAACAATTTCTTGTTAAAAAGTATATAGAAGCTACTAATCTAAATAAGAACTCGTTTTCGATTATGTTATTAAATTTATTTTAAGTGAAAATTATTAACATAAAATTTATGCTTTGTAAAAGATCTTAAAACTGGAAGAAACAATTGTCAAAACAAAAGCAAAAAAGGTGTCAAATATATAGGAGTATAATAATATGTATTAGTCATATTGACCTTGAGAATGAAAAAAAGAAACATAAAATAATAAAAATTGATATGTTTGAATGGAAAATCAAAGCCACATCATAGTGTTTAAACATAAACAACTTTACCAATTGTGCTAATTAAGAATTTTTATATAAAATAACAATAATTAATTAATAATTCTATATACATTAAAGTTTGGGACCCCTTCATACCGGGGGCCCTAAGCACCGGCCCAAGTTACCTAGCACTTGGACCGTCATTGCATATATTATAGGTAGATTTATTTTTTTGACCCATTTGATATTTAAGAGTTAAGAGTTATTTTATTCATCATATTTGAGTCGATGAATCTAAAGGGATTTTCATTTCTCGAATCATTTTTTTTGCGATTTACCAATCAACTTGAGAATTTTCAAAATATGATACTAAATATTCTATAAAAAATAATATTCTTAAAGTTTAAGCCACCATAAATAATTCTTAGAAAGAAAAAAATAGTAAACTTTTGGAATAGTATAATTTGATGATCTTATATACTCAATACTATATATAAACTAAAGTTAATTTGAAAGATTTAACAGTATATCATAAATGTAAAAGCACATAATGAAAAATATCTTCATCTTCAAAAAGATGTAAAGTTTAATTACGTATCGTAGCCAATAAAATAAAAAAATTTGAAATAAAAGAAAGATATCATTAATTTGATTTAGTGTTAAATTTAATAAGTGTGGTGGTAGTTATAATACGTTAAAGATTTTCCACCTGGCCTCCCTCTTAACCCAACTCATAGGACCCCACTCCTAACTAATGTAAGTGAATGTCTAGAGAATGATCATCTAGGCATTGATATAGATACGAGGATAAATATATAATGATATGAATTTTTGAAATTTATTAAATATAGTAAGGCATGAATATAGGTGTAATAATATAATTTAAATTTATACATAAACAATTAAATCATTCAGTTTAAACCCCAATATAAACAAAAATTATATAACTCCAAAAGAAAACATAAGTCATTCTGAACATAATGCATCAATGGAAATAATTCATTTTTGAGATTTCATGACTTAGGAAAGACTTAAATAAGAGAATGGAAAGTGATACTAGTTGTTTGTGTTTAATCTTAAAGACTTTATCACTTTTTATAATTTAAATTTGACGTAAAATATTACATAAAAAATTCTAAATATATCTTAATGATCAACTAGTGTATCGAATACGTATTTCTATATGAGTATCTTATACTAATTAGTTTATAGTAGTATATTTTTGGAGTATTGACGAAAGTCACCTGGCCAAGTGACCAATCCAGCATAACATAAGACTGTGAACCCACGTGAAGTGAATTCCAGGCCACAGTTTCATTTCATACCCACAAACAACTTTAATTTTATTTGGGATTTTCTTCTTATTATTTGCAAATGCGATGCACCTCACCTCACCTGTCTGTCACCTCCCTTTTTTCTGATTTTATCCGAACCCCCAAACGGGGCCCGCCCTCTGACCCCACTCTCCCACTTGCAATTTGCCCTTGCCCATAAATGTGTTTATTATCATGAATTTTTTTTTAAGATAGATAGATATAAATGTGTTTGCTCCTACCACCCGGTCAAATTGGTTGGGACCTGAACTCGCGCAATCAATTTTGGTTTTTTCTTTTCTTCTTTTGAATAATTAGAAATATATGGCCTATTATTAGAAACATATATTTATTTTTCCAGAAAAATTGATTTGATTGTAATGGATGTGGGGGACTCAGGTGCTAGAAATAAAAATAAAGTGGATGAAAATATCAAAATATTGCCAAATTTCATATGATATACACATATATGCTTATGTGGATTTATACAATATCAATATTGTAAGTCACTTTTATTTTTTCATTAAATAATTATATGGTAAGTAACATAACTGTGTATACTCCGATGTAGCATAATAATATAAATAAAGAGAAAAAGCAATTTATTAGAAATAAATAATAAATTAAAAATAGAGAGCTGGATTTGGGAAGAAAAAGCAAGTCCCGAGTCCAAACCACAACAAAACTCCTTTTCCCATCTCTCTCTCTCTCTCTCTCTCACCATGGAGACCCCACCCTCCACCACCACCACCACCACCACCACCCCCACCGCCGACTCCTTTGACGCCGATCCCCCTCCTTCAAAGCTCCGTTTGATGTGCAGCTACGGCGGCCACATCGTCCCCCGCCCCCACGACAAATCCCTTTGCTACATCGGCGGCGACACTCGCATCATCGTTATTCACCGTAACAACACCTCCCTATCCGACCTCCATCACAGCCTCTCCAAAACCCTAAACCTCCAACAACAACAACCCTTTACCCTCAAATACCAACTCCCCAACGAAGATTTAGATTCCTTAATCTCCGTCTCCACTGACGAAGATCTCGAAAACATGATAGACGAATTCGACCGCCTTAATAATAATAATAATAACAAGAATTCTGGGGGCGGAGGCCGACTCCGACTTTTCTTGTTTCCGAATTTAAGTAGCAACACTAGTATCGAACAGCTTCTTGAGACGGGTTCCACGAAATCGGAGGATTGGTTTCTGAACGCGCTGAACGGAAAATTGAGCAATTTCTCGATTAGTGATCGGGGATTTTCTGAATCTTCTTCGGTTAATTGTCTTTTGGGATTGGATGATGATTTTGTTACCAAGGGTCGTAAGAATAGTGGAAATGGAAATGTTAATAATCAAGAGCCGAATTCACCTATGGTTGATAAGAATTCTTCGTTTGGGTCTACTTCCAGTACTCCATCTTTGGTAGGTGCTAATTTACCGCCGATTAGGGTTCATGTAGAAGAGAATCCGAAAGTGGGATTAGAAGATCAATTACAGCCGATAAGCTCTGGGGCTGTGAGGAATAATATCAAACAGGAGGACCACGCAAATAGGAATTTTTCCGATGATGAGAAATCAGATCATGGTGGCTACAGATTACTACAACAAGTTCAGCCGCAGGTACAAGTTCAGCAGCAGCAGCAGATTTTGCCTTCTCCAGGTTCAGCGTCAAGGTAGTTTGCAAAAAAATTCATTACTTTGTGCTTTTGTTTTCAAATTGTAGATATTGATCTAAAATGGGATTTTGATGATTTTAATTGGTACAGTGAGGGGAGTGTCACAAATCCTTTATCTAGGCAGAGACAAGTCATATATCAAGAACCAATTATACAAATTCAATCTAGGGTCCCTGCTAATCAGGTTGATATCAAATCCGGAGATCAAAATAATAGTAACAAGGTTCAAATGCAACTGCAATTTCAAGAACCAGGGTATGTTTTGTCTAACCAATACGATCAAAATCATCCTCAGTTGCATCAAGCACAACAATTTGTTCATCCCGGTTCCCAATATATCCCTGTAGGAGCAATGCCAATGTCTCCCTATTACCAAATATATCAAAACCATCCTCAGCAGCAACATTACTCACACCAACCAGTTCTCGATCAGCAGCAGTACCCTCTTTACTATGTTCCTGCTCGACAAACCCAAACTTATAACTTACCTATTCAACAGCCTAGTTATAGTGAATCGGCACCAAATGCTCATTCTAGTCGACCCCAAACACCGCCTTCTGCTTACAATCAGGGGAGAAATGTCCCTTCCTCCAAACCCGAAATGTATGTGGCTCCACAGCTAGTCCAGGTACCTTCTGGCCAGCAACAAGCACAATATGTCGGCATCCCTCAAATTCATCACCCATCTCAGTCGATGGCCCCATCTTCAGGAGCCAATTCTACTTATACTTATGAATTTGCTGACCCTTCACAAGCCCAAATGTATTATACACAGCAAGTGCCGCCTCAGTTGGCTGCTCAGTACCAAACGATGACATCAGCACCTACCATGGTGACATCATCAAACGATGCTTTGGCTCAGCTTCCTACAGAGAACATTAGGACTGCACAGCCATGACAGGTGAGATGGGTATATTGATGGATATAAACAATTTTGCAGCACTGGATTTGGTTTGATTTACCTTTGAAGCTCGTGTTAAAGTGTCATTTTGTTATTATTTTTATTGGTTTGTGATATGTAATTGTAATAGGTAATAACAAACTTGGGTATCTTCTCTCGTTTGTTATATATTTGCTGCCGTTAAGTGAACATGGATGTTTTCGGATATCATACTGTAAAAAATTCAACATCTAAAGTTATATGGTCGGTTTAATTATAGTAAATTCTAGTTAGTCTAAGGAATTTGGTACCGATAGATACAACGTGCCGTTGTGCGCTTCTCTTTTCCGTGAAGGAATATTTGTTAGTGATTATGGAGATAAGTTTGTTATCTATTTCTCTGTGGATTATGAAGATGGGATTTAACTTTTATACAAGGAGACTTTTTCAATTTATTGTATGCATAAAGGTAGGATGGCATCATGCTTCTTTATTCTATGATTCTTTGGGCAGCATGTTGCATATTCCATACTTTAATGATTTGTATTTAGCATGAAAGTTTACCCTCAAATCGACTGCATTTTAATACAGCTCAAGAAGGAGTTTTTTGGTAAATATTTGAAGAGCAATAGTAGTCTCTTTCTCGTAGCCTTTGCTTCTGAGTGAAGAAGTGGTGCAGTATGGGGAATTTGATTTCGTGATTGTTAGTTGCATGCAGTTGGTAATTAAGCCTAGGGCTAGGGGGGGTAAAAAGATAGAGATGAAGGGGCAAGAAAAGGAAGGAGAGGGAAATACAATAGTTGTTTGTTGTAACTTGTACCATGTTTGTACCATGTTAATCAACTGGGAATTGATTAATGACTTTCATGTGATTGATTCTACTGTCTCTTTAGCAGCATCTTATATTAAAAATTACCAGGAGTAATTAATTAATTAATTAACTAGTGATTAGATTAGATTAGATTAAGAGGGTACAAGGAATGTCAATTTGTTTAATGAAAAATACAATTAATTAAAACAGCTGATTTAGATTCTTGTGACAGTGAAAGGCTGGGGTGAGGCATTGAAATGCAGCTCAGCTGGCTGACTCTTTACACCCAGATGGCCAGATCCTCTTCTCCTCTTCTCTTCTTCTCTTCTTTCTTCGTCTGCAGCATATGTTGATATTCTTTCTTTCATGATGAATGGCTGATAGTTTTTTATTTATTCTGAAATTCATTTTTAATTTACGATTTATTTAAGAGACAGACATTTACCTACCTACTACACTCCCCTGATTATTATATATTTTTATCCCTTCATAGATAAATATCCAACATATTAATTGACAATTGATCAAGTAATATGTCTCACATGGTAACAAGAAAAGATAAATTTAAATTTTGTAATTTTTGATCATTTAAGTAATGATTTTGTAATTTCACATAAGTTTAGGGTTAATATTGCAAGTATTGTTCCATAAATCTAGGGGTGTTCGCGGTGCGGTCTAGTGCGGTTTTGTACTTGTCCATACCCAACCCAATATTTGCGGGTTTTGAAATCTCTAGTTCAAACTCAACCCAACAAGTTTTGAGATTGCACTATGCGGTTCATTTGGGTTGGGGCGGTTTGGGGCGGGTTTTGCGGTCTCAATTATCACCTTTCTTGTATTTTTATTATTTGATGAGTTAAATATAAATGCATTAGTTAATTACAATTTTTTGTTTTTATTAATAAATTTAGTAAACTTTCATAGATAATATAATGGAGATGATGTAAAATATTAATTAAAATATGATTTTCAATGAATACATAATTTAATGAAAGCTAAAAATAAACCTGAACACTAAATTAACAAGTTTTCATTACACAAAAATCAAATTGTTCCCAAAGAATAAACAAAAGAGAAAAATATATTTATATTCGAACTTGGTGTTGGTGGTTAATGGTCAATGAAAAGTTTGATTGATATATTTATTTTGCTTTACTTTTTGTTTTTCACAGAATATTTTTTAACTAATTTATTCTAGTTTTGGATCTATTTTTTATCTTTTTGACACTTAAAATTGGAGATTTACGTAAGACTGTAGGGTTTATCTAATATAATTGGGGTTTGGGTTGTAGAACACGACTAATTTGTTAAAGTAAATACTTTAGGACTAAATTAAATAATAAAATAAAATAAAACATATATACATCATCATTTATATAAAGTGCGGTCGAATGCGGTTGTGCAGTCTAAAAAAGTATAAAACCAAACCCGATCGAAAATTACGGTCTTTTTTTCATGATGCCCAAGATCAACCCATCAAACCTTCAACCCGTAAAATTGCGGTCGGTTTGGGTTGGGTTGGGTTGGGTTGATCGGTTGGGGCGGTCTAGCAGTTTCGTTGAACACCCCTACATAAATCCATTATGTTATATAATACTAATATATAAGTGGAACATTTTTGTTAACATTTGAAAAATGGATTCCATTTCTTATTTTTACCAAACATATAAGAGGAATTTGTTACTTTCCTTTACGAAATTTCGAGTTTTACCCAAACACTATAATGAAATAATATCTTTGGCAATCACATTTTTAGAAATCAAATTCCCAGAATCAGGTTTCATTCATGTCAAACAAACGGGTCCATAGGGATTTAGGGGTAAAAACATAAGTGACATATGTCAAATCAATGTTTTTTTAGATTTCAAGAGTTTAGGTGCACATTTGTTAATAAGTTTGTAATGAGTTTTTATGAATTTCGTCAAACTTCAGTTGAAAGAGTTCTTACTCAATTCACGAGATCAACCGCAAGACGGACCAGAACCCTCCCAAATTAAACAGACCCTACCAGTCAAACTATACATGTGCAATTGAATAAAATCATACCAAATGACTTCACACACAATAATCATTTTATGCGCTTTATTTTTCATGAACATATGGAAATTTTAAGGGCGGGATCTCACGTAATCCGAAATTTACAAGAAATCCAATTATCTTGTTCAAATTATATTATTAGAAATTTTGGATTTGAATTCAAATCCGATTATTAAATTTAAGGAACGTGGACCAGAACCCAAATTTCCAACGTGCGTAAATGTTACCAAAAATCTCAAATACAGGTAGCTAGATATATAAGAGCAATTACATGTCAACTAAAGAAGAGTATTATATATGTTTTTTCAAATAAATAAAAGGAGTATTAATTATGAATAGACATGAAAAAAAAGCTTGCATTGCATGCCTGAAACCGAACTGGGACTATTGATTAGGCAATGCAAAGTTTGAAGTAGTTAATTAGTATATTCATATTATTAACTGATCTCGTGAAATTAATTTTGCGGCGAGACATATATAGCTATACTTGGAAAATGATTATGTCACAACTCATAGGTTCACAGTCCTTTGTACAACCCATATTTAATACTTTCAAACTTAATTGTGTTATCTACTTTCTGTTTAACAGGTTTCTTCTTTCTTCAAATAATTTTTTTAATCTATTAATAACCCACTCAACCTTCAAAAATAACAAAAGAGCACCAAATTTTCCGATATTACTCATATAAAAAATAATTCAATATTTTTCAAATGATAATTGAACATTCATCAATATTTGAATATAAGTATCTCAAAAATTACAATAAAAATATAATCTCATAATTTAAAAGCATTACAATGACTAGATTTTTCATTGGCCTTTTCTAGAAGACATTCCACGATCCACCTTGTGTAGTCTTAATCCATTTTACTTTGATACACCTCGTGAAATTCACTATACAAAAAAATAAAAAATAATAAGTTAAATAAGTTACAGCAAATCATATTGGTAAATATCATTGAGTAGAAATAGTAAAAATGCAAATGATGGAGACTGATATTTTACTCACTTTTCTTTTAACTGATATTTGAACTAATAGAAAGTCTTGTGTTTGTGCAGCTAGGTTAGTGTAGACTATTACAACTATTGAAAAAGAATTTATATATGTTGGTGATTATATATTAGAATTTATATATGTTGGTGATTATAATTTAATATGCAGTATTTGCTATATATCATATCATATCATGTATATATGATGCTAAAACACTTTTGAGTATTATTCGATTTGATCCTCGTCATGGCACAACAACAAATTCTTTTCAGCGGCCTAGCTAGGATTACTAGCTCACTTCATTATTCTTTTTACACCCTTCATGAGAATATAATAGTATATAATTAATATCGAGAGAATTTCACTTTTGATACCGTAACTCAACCTACTTTAGGGATTTGATACCACAACTTTTTCTCCCGACACATTTGATACCATAACTCAACCTACTTTAGGGATTTGATACCACAACTTTTTCTCCCGACACATTTGATACCATAACTCAGATAAACTCGACACATTTGATACTTCCGTCAAATTGGAAACGGAATTGTCACGTGATTGTCACGTGGCCGTTAAAACTTTGCACATTTGATACCATAACTTATCTTGACTGATAATTTTACCCCATAACATTTCAGGTTATCAAAAAAGCCCCACATCTCCAAATTTAGTGACGATTTTAGTCCACATTGTTGCAAAATTTCCAAATTGACTCGAATAAGACCACGTGCTGACCAATTTAGAACTTTACACATTTGATACCATTACTTATGTTGACCGATAATTTTACCCCATTACATTTCAGGTTACCAAAAAAGCCCCACATCTCCAAATTTAGTGACGATTTTAGTCCTCATTGTTGCCAAATTTCCAAATTGACTCGAATAAGATTACGTGCTGACCAATTTAAATTTTTTTACTTATTTTATTTAAATAACTAATTTAATTTATAAACAATATTAATAAATTAAATAATACATTAATATAAATATCACCAAAATTAAGAAAATATATTCTTTTTAAGTATAAAATTTATATAATAGAATTAATATACTTAATATAAAATTTATATAATAGAATTAATATACTTAATATACTTAATATAAAATTTATATAATAGAATTAATATACTTAATATAAAATTTATATAATAGAATTAATATACTTAAAATTAAGAAAATATATTCTTTTTAAGTATAAAATTTATATAATAGAATTAATATACATTAATATAAATATCACCAAAATTAAGAAAATATATTCTTTTTAAGTATAAAATGTATTTTAATTTTTTCATTTAATTTCATAATTAAAAATAGTTATTTTAAAAAAAATATTAATTTTCCGAGTTTTATGGGCATAATATTTTAATGTTTTGCATGAAAGTATAAAAACTTACAAACAATTGCAAATAGCAATTTGTATTTGGCCATGGGTATTTAGCCATCCAAACCTATAAATTTTAACAACTCCTATATTATACATTTGCTCTTGGAGAGCACTTTTTGTCATAATTTTAACAAAACTCCTAAAATTTAATTTTTACACTTGCTCTTGGAGATGGCCTAAGGTACTCCCTCCGTTTCATTTTACATGTCACTTTAGAGAAAAAAAAATATTCCACTATACATGTCACTTTATAATTTCAAGATAGATTTAAATGCTAATTTGACATTTTTACCCTTCTTTAATCCTAAATGCTATACTTAATATCTCCCAATTTTCAAAACAAATAACCATGCATTTATTAAGGGTAATTTTGTCCAACTATCCTTTAATTTCCCTAAAATCTAGAGCATTAAATAATTTCTTAATCCATGTGAAACAACCTTAAACGACATCTAAAATGAAACGGAGGGAGTATATTAGAACCAATTAAATAAATTTTATATGTTTGTCCCATATATATAAATTCGATGATGAATTGATAAAGATATAAAAAGATTCGTTAAATTAAAATTCTTTCTCCTCCCTAACCAAATTAAAGAGCTCTAGCTAATAGGGATGAAAAAAAGGGTTGACATGACAGGAGAAATTATTACTCAAATGAAAGAAATTTTGGTATAGAAGAATCTTTCATTAAATTTTACTAACAATATATAAATCAGGAAAATATATACAATACGTATATGAATAAATTAATAAAGAACGAACCATAATTAATGAAGAGTCACGAAATTCAAAATTCTCCTAAGTAGTGGACAAAGGAGATGCTTGTCGCGTCAGCAGCAGTTGCATATATATGAATTTAGTAGTACGTACGTATATATATAGTTCATATCATATATATATAATATATAATATACGGAGTATTATTTATTGAAATAAACATGCATGATCCGTGATCGATCGAGCTCTTTTTTCACAAAAGTAAAGTATAAATAGACCTAGCTTCCATGGTATTGGCCGATCGATGTGCAAACAAAACAAGTAAGTACCCCATACATACTCCATAGTATAGTATATACAAATTCGCAAGTAGCTAGTGTTTAATTTTTTCTCCTTTTCTAACATTATTAATTTCTTTCCGAAAGTTAATTAATTATTTGATTCATTCATTCCTAGTGAAAATGGAAGCTATCAAAAGGTCAAGTGGTGCTAAATATGAGTGCTTGTTCTTTGGTACGTTACTATTAATCCATCCCTCTTCATCTCTTTTTTTTTTTTTATGCTTTGGATGATTGTATTCTATTTTCCGTTTCTTTCTTCATATATAGATATGGATGATACTTTGTACCCCTTGAGTTTGGGAATCAACATGGCTTGTCGCAAGAACATAGAAGGTGCCCGCCCCGCCCTAGCTTCTTGTACAAATTAATTTGTAATTTGCTGCTAATTCGTCTTTATTTTTAGAGTACATGTTGCATCACTTGAACATTGAAGAAAGTGAAGTCCCTAAGATGTGCTTGGATTTGTACAAAGAACATGGAACAACAATGGCTGGTCTTAAGGTATATATAAATTAATAATTGTAGAAACCACATCCATGATCGTCTAGCTTTCTTACTTTAGTTAGTTTATTTTCCCATTTGTTTCGTACTAGCATTCACAATTTTACTATCAAATCCAATACCAAAACGGACCCTTTTCTTGTCCGACCTTGTTTTTCTTTTATTCTTTTAAAGTTACTCAATAATAAATTATCTTACTTTTGCTTAGATACTTACGCGTTTATCATTTTTCCGCAGGCTCTTGGCTACGAATTTGATGATGACGAGTTTCATGCTTATGTTCATGGAAGATTGCCATATGAGCTGCTAAAACCTGATCCACTGCTTCGGAATCTCCTACTCTCCATACCCCAAACCAAAATAGTATGTCCTGCATCTCAAAAAAATGTACTTCCATTCCAAACAATTGTCGGATAATTTAATCCAAAACATATCATAAACAACAAGAATAACAATACGGTATATGGCCACCTGAATGATTTAAAGATATAGTAGATTGTATTTGAATATCAAATATGGATTGGGTATAAACATGTCCAAGGTAGGTCAGGAGAACACATTTGTTAATCCGATCAAGTCAAGCCACAAAAGAGTTAGGTCTGTCATATTCTGATTAGATAATCCCATTACTTGTTAGATTATCTACTTCATTTATTTGATATATTGGTGATTCCTTGAAACCTAAATTTGACCTTTACTGATTTGATTTAGATCGAGTAGGATCCTGGTCAGGTCGGAGTCGATGACATCTCATTTTACCAACACTGTGCTAGCAAATAAATAACAATCTAAGTGCTCACTAATTTCTTGGTTGCAGATTTTCACAAATGCAGATGAAGCACATGTAGCTCAAGTTCTTAGTAGATTGGGGTTGGAAGATTGTTTCCAGGGTGTTATCTGTTTCGAAACACTCAACCCTCCTTTAATAGTAGGATTGGATGAGGGACAGAGTCAAGATGCATTTGCGACTGAAAACGAAAATTTGGGATTGAAGCCTCAGATTCTATGCAAGCCTTCTGTAGAAGCCATGGAAGCTGCTATTCGCATCACAAATGTTGATCCAAAGAAAACAGTTAATATTTAAAACAACCTTAGTTATCCTTTTTTTACAAATATTTCGTATGTTAAATTTAAATATGTCCTCTTTTCAGATGTTTTTTGATGACAGTGAAAGAAACATTGCAAATGGAAAAGCAGCTGGGCTTCATACTGTAATTGTAAGTTTTGCAATTTTTTCCCAGGTGATGAGTTTCAATGTTTTGGGAAGTCTACGTGATTTAAGTTTAAAACGCAGGTGGGAAGATCGACTCTGGTGCCAGGTGCAGATTATGCTTTAAACAGCATACACAATATGAGGGAAGCTTTACCTGAGATATGGGAGGGTGAAGCAGAGAATGTGGAGCAGATAATCCAATCTTCTGCTGTAGAAACTGCTGTTCTGGCATAGATATCACATAAGCTTTAAATGTAATAATATAATGACCGTGTTTATGAATTGAAGGAGACTAATAATAATAATAATACTCTTGAGTAATAAAATTTAGAATTGATGAAATTTGCTAGTGAACGAAATTCAGTGAACAATATTAAAGCTACTTACAGTAACACTGCACAGCTAGCATACTTTTACTCTTCATATAAGTCCATGGCTATCAGTGCAGACTAAATCTTCTAGCTCTTAAAATACAAAATATCTTATGCAAATAGTAAAGCATTAAATACTCAATACAATTGCTTTGAATTCAGATATTTCCTGTAACGTCATCCATCATAGTTTAAATTCAGTAAAATGGCAGTGACGACCGTCAAAATAGCAGTACAATCTCGGAGCTAGATACAATTGACAACCACTGTAAATTTTCTTTTATTTCTACTAGGAGTATCTGAAAGCAGTATGCCGTACAATGAATTTGATTACAAGAGTTGGGTCAGACTAAATGAAGGGTATTACAGTTGCTTGGGTGGTGTCAAAAGCTCACTATTGATATAGTTTGAACCTCTTTCTTAATTTTTATCATTCAATACCTTCAGGGACCACCATGAATGTTTCGAAGTAGATATTTAGCATTGTGCAAAACAGCATCGATTTCCTCATTTGCAGCATCAAGTAAACGAAGTTCCTTGATCTCCTCCTGCCACTTTTCCATCTGTTCCTTGTGTATTCTGGCAACACAAAAAGAATCAAAACATGTAACACGAGTTCGCATATCCTTTAATGAGCCAGATGTAGTTATTTACTTACAAGATAAGTCGGTCTTCAAAATCATTGCTCAGTTCCTTCAGCATCAACTTTCCTGATTCTAGCAGCTCAGACACCTTTACAAAATTGTTAAAATAATAATCAGAGACATATATTTTGACAATATTAGAACAGAAATGTTACATCAAGTATAAAAGAACAATTAAAGTATATCATAGCACTCAGCCAGGTATTCTCTTAAAGTTCATGGATTCCTTGTCCAGAAACATTTCAAATTATTCAGAGCTAATATTATGAAATTTTACCATTTGAGTAAAGCTGTTGATCTTTTCAAGAATTTGAGCAATCTCCATCTCCATTTGTTCAGAATTTGGAGCTGTTGCTGGCTCAGTTTCTTCTCCTGGAACCAATACACCAGATCCTTCTTCCACCATTGACTCCTTATCCTCCTCCTATTACTTACAATATTAGTAATCAGGACAGTACACTGGAATTCAAATCTCCTTTTGCCATCTTAATGTTCGTGAACAGTATAAATGGAGAAAACATACAGAAAGTTTCATGCGTTTTGCTGTGCCATTGGTACCGTCGCTTTCCATTATGAATAGAACTTGTGAAGACTGCAGGAAGGAAGCATGTATAAAGGTCATCACCTTAACAAGTAAGAAACCGAGAAATATATATATACAAAAGCAGTAATCTGCCCAACTATTTTGATTAGTTCTGATGTTTATGCATTTCATTATCGCATGCAACAAAGATTTTGCAACTTTTAGAAAGTCAATTCAAAGGAATCTATGCATCTGATAAACAGCTAAGTAGGTCTATAGAAATCTGTACAAGTCTCAAATTAACCAAGAAAAATACATCGACATGCACTGATGTCCGAAACTGACATCAAATTGCAGAGTTGAGGCACTTTAGATGAAGAATTGGAAGCTAAAACTGTAAATGACATGTGATAAGCACTTAATTACATGTAACTAATCATTTAATCAGTATGCGTATAACAAGGACACGAATTAAGATGAGAATATGAGCACAAAACTGTTAACAGTTATATTTTGCTACTCCCTCCGTCCCATTTTAATTGTCGTTTTAGGTGTTTTCACACATATTAAGGCACCTACTTTATTGCCTCAATTTTAGGAAAAAAACAAATAATATTCCTAAAATACCCTTACATTATCTCTCTTCCTTTTTCTCTTATTCTCTCTATCTTTCTCTTTCTATCTCTCTTGGAGTAATAAAAAGCAAAGGGCAATATGGAAAAATATGTCATTAATAGTGCATTGAAACTCTAAAATGACAGATAATTTGGGACAAAAAAAATTCTCTAAAACGACAATTAAAATGGGACGGAGGGAGTAAAACAGTGTCTAGAGCATTAAAACATAATCAATGCACGACAACATTAACAGTTAACTCAATTAATGAGTCCTGTGAGTTACTCTCATTTTCAGCAGTCAATTACACCATTAAATCAACTTATTAACATAATCAGCATTATGAGAATACATCAACAAAAAGCATTTAACAAACGCAGAAAAATAATATAGGATTTGGTATTTCACCTCAATCCGATGCAATTCCCAAAACCGAGTTTCCACTTTTATCGAATTTTCTGCAATTCAAAAAGCGAAATACAAAATTAGTACGAGTACAGAACTAAAATTACCCAAGTACAGAACTAAAATTACCTAAATTCAGCCTATTACCATTTCCTGTTACATAATCGATCTATTGCAACAAAACAGTACTAATTTCTGTTCCGTAATTTGAGTGAAAGTTCAAAATAAAAATCACCAGATTCAATAAGAAGCACTGCGTGAGAGATTGTTGTGTTTTTGTGTGTGCTTGAGAGAGAGAGAGAGAGAGAGAGAGTACCAGTTCTGTGAACTAATGCGATCACGATTGCAACAATTGAGTTTCTATCGGCGTTTTATTTCCATCTCTAGGGGCAAAATTGAGAGTCGCTCTCAGAAGTGGCGCCAATTTCCTATTTTCACCCAAAAAAACCAATTTGCGGGAACACCTATAATTTTATTTTCCTACAAGCAAATGGCATTTTCACCCCAAAATATACCATTTTGTACTTTGTATCCTATAATTGAAATATTAACACTTTATACCCTGAAATTGCATATTATTTGGCAAAATGTACACTATCGGGGTGAAAATGTCCTCTATATTATCAAAGAATGGCAATATATTTAAATTTTAGGATACAAATATTAAAACAATGAGGAAAATATGAAATACGAATACTTCTACTCGTCTATTTTGAAATATTTTCCTAAGTACCTCCCCCCCCCCTCTAAAATTTAAAGGGGAAAAAAAGCACTTTCCCCCTAAATTTTGAGTGTTTTTGCATTCACTCTTAGTTAACACCTATTCTAGATGTTGCAAATTGCCACCTTTGCTAGCCCAAAGGTCAAATTTTGCGAATTTTTTGTTATATACTCACTACATGCGTATATTTAAGGGCATGAAACTATATTTAAATTTATACATTATATTGAGTTACTACAATAATGATAAATATCAATATGTAATGAACACTTTACCCCTAGTGATATAGTTTAATGGATATAATTTACATATGAAAATATAAAAACCATAAAAGACAATGTATTTCTCTTAAAAGACACTCAAAAACATTTTATCCTTTTATTTATAACATGGTAAATTAACTTTTAAAACTAACACAGGGAAATAACTTGTCATTTAACTCTTTAGTCTTTACAAAGAAAAAATCATGGGACATCCCATTAAGGAAGTATGAATAACAATTTTGGGACGGAGAAGTATAGACTGGCCCAAAAGAAAGGCCCCCCTGTCCATCCATATTATATATGTGGTAATTAAATGAAAGGTATATGGGCCTGCAAACATAAATCGTGCGTAAGAAGAAATATGAAAAGTTTATTTCACTTGAATTTGCAAGACTCCATTCTCTTTGTAATCTAGTTCCTTCACTCTCTCATATTTTTTTTCTACGTATATCTATCCCAAATCCTATTGGTCATCAGTCAAGTCTCTATCACATTCTTTGGGTATGGTGATTGGTGGTTGTGGAGGATGAGGAAAGTGGTGTAACGTTATTTGGTTTCTCTTTCGAGGCGTGTCAGATACATTAAGTGGGAACCTCTTTCAACTAGAATTCGAACCAGGATTCACTATTTTATTGTAATTAGTCCCTTTCACTAAACTAATCACATGTTAATTAGTAAATTGGTGTAGCACTTGATGTACGTAACATGAATAAGTAGAAATATTAAACTTGGACACTTTGACAATAATCTATTTATTCATGACCGGTTTAAATTTATTTCTTTTCTTTCACAATAGGATAATATAATTTTTTGTCCATGTTATTTCAATGTAGACTATAATAATAGTATATAGTAAGACGTTAGTATTTTGGCTCCATCGCCACATGCTAGAAATTTTATTCAACTTGTATGTCTAGATTTATTTTTATTTTTAAATGTTATGCGATCTCCTTTTACTTTGTTAGTTACTGGATAATTAGGTCTATATGAGAAAGAAATGTATGAATTTCTTTGTTTCAAAATTGCTAAAAATATATTTATGATCAATTATATCACAAGAAATATTAAATCAATTTACCATTTTATACATATGTTTGAAGAACTCAACTATAAAAATTCAAATAATAGTTTCGTCTAGACTTTTATATCTCAAAGCCCTAGGACCGGTCATGATCATCACTAACTGTGGCGTACATTAATCATGGATCTTCCTTATCCTTTTAATTTATTTTTAATATGTAATTTATCCTTTCCTTCATCTCGTGCAAATTAATTAAATTGTGTCGGAAATCTTTAATTTTTTATATAATGCATATCTAATCTAATCTAATATAATATAATATAATCTAATCTAATATAATCTAACCTACTATTATTTCAATGGTGTGTTTTGGTCAAATTGCTCAATTTTGACCCAAATTCTATTTTCTCATGTTTTTAAGTTTCTTTAATTTGGTAAAAAAATTATGATTGGCCCAAAGACTTTCTCAAACCCATGTCTGTCATTTCAAATAATTCTCAAACCGTCCACTACCCCATGATTTGCCAAACTTCATCCATCTCCAAAGAACAAAAACCGTACAATTCCTCCCATAAACTGCTCGATCTACACCCTTTTTTTCTCATTTCAATCTTTATTTCATTTTTAGCCCATTCCAGTACATGTAACTTATTGGAGTTATGCTGCCTTTCCAAGGTCGAATGTTTGTATTATTGTATGATTTTTCTTAAAAGTTGGGCTACACATTTGGGTTCTACATCCACGTACGTGTGAGTATAATTTTTTTGTTTTTTTGGTATCTATTCGCAATTCTTATAATTGGCCTGTGTTACAAAATTATGAATTTGATGGAGTTTTGCTCTTTGTTGCAGTTTACACAGGTACATTTCCTAACATAGTCATTATTTGAGCAGAGGTATATATTATTTTTAGTTTATCTTCGTAACTCATTCTTCCCATTCCTATCTCCAACTTTTAGATTCTTCGGATTAAGTTCATATATCCCATCTAGCTATTTAATTTGATTTTCTTGCAGTTTACCTCACTTTTAATCATTAATGTACAACATGTCAACAACAACAATTTTGTTCTTCATTTGTGCTTGAATGGAAGGACTATAACTTGAGTAAAGCAGAAGGTCGTGCAAGCTTAGTTCTAACTTTCTTTCTAGACTCTGTAAATTTGTATTTGTTTCCAGACATCATAATACAATCTCAGCTCTAACATTCTTTCTTAGAATAGGCTCTGTAATTATATTTATGTATGTGAAAATATTTTTTGTATTGAAACAATGAATCATATAATTAGAAGTTGTTATCTTGAGACACATATTTCTTATTTTCTTTGTGCTTTAGATTTATTCAAGTGCAGTTATATGTTAAAAAACCGTGAGAGAATATTACTGCCAGGATATGAAACTTATGTGGTGTATAGTATATGATTTACACATTGTTTGGCCCAGCGATTGGAGCTCTTAAAATCACTTTTACATCTCTATTGTGATTTTTGAAGTGTTTGGCCCCGATTATAAAAACTACTTCTGTTCAATCGTGATTTTCATGGTGTTTGGCCCCCAAGATCATAATCACTTTTGGGATCATCAGAAGCAAAAAATCAACTTATTTTAGAAACAACTAAAGTGTTACTTTTACAAAAGCTATTATACAAAAGCAATTATTCTATAATTAATTATTATCATAATCAATTATTACCAAAATCAATTTTAGTAAAATTAATTATCCTATAATTGCTTTTCGAATCGCTTGGCCAAACTCACCCTTAGAATGTGATCGTGTCATTTAAATTTTCAGCAATCAGTCATTTAAACTTTACTATAATTTGTAAACTGTCTCCCTTTTCCTGTATCATATTAGATGCAGTATGCATATGATTAGATATACTTATTCCCACTTTATTTTATTATCAATACGTGTAAATATTTTGATGTGGTTATTGTTAGGCGTGATGCTCTTAAAGCATGTATTTGACATTCTTTAATAGAAATAAATAAATAAATTTGAAATTAATTTTTCATATAATCATTTCGATTATACATTTAATGCATAATATAAACATCATAAAATTCCAAGTCTATTAAAGAGACTATGACTTAAGTATATATATTATACTGGAGGATTTAAGTTATAGCTAATAGACTAAAAAGTCCGTAGTGAGTTAAAGTTGGGATCTTTAACTAAGCACTACTAGTACGGTCCACGAAACATTTACAATGTAGTAATTTTGATCCGAATTACTGATGTAGAGACATCGAAGGTGGAGGTACTTTGTGTAATTCGATTACATAGGACTGGACCAGACATGATCTAGAATCATAAATAAGATACCGTTGATATTATGGTTCTAGAACATGTCAACTGATGATCATATGCGAATCGATCTAAATCCTGAGTAGGCATAAACTCCTGTTTATGTTAACGAGTTCTTTTGATTCATATGTAATGGCCCGTAACCATGTCGAGCCTAAAACTTATGTCTTGAAGATCCGTTGAGATAAATGGCTGGGAATGTGTTTTACAGATATGGAATCCAACCCTTCTTGCGAGAAGCTGGAATATTGATTCCCTTAAGTGTTAGTTCTGGAACTGAACAGTAGAGCGCTCTGATTTATGAATAAGTTCATAAATCAAACTGTTTACTAGTGAACTAATGGAACTTAAGGATAAAGAAGTAATTAGAGGGGCAAAACGGTAATTACGCCTAGCTCTAATTACGAATCAATTATTGGAGGATCAAATTGCATGTAGTGATTATATCAATGGACTATCTTGATCTTTTGAGTAAAATATATTGTAATGACAAGAGTGCAATTCCAAGTCATTAGTGGAGTCACTTGGAATTAATAGATCGAATTAATTATATTAAAGAGTTTGATAAATTATTCGATTTATTGGAGCTTGAAGTTACATGTCCATAGGTCCTCAACCACGGCTCCTGTTAATCTACATTTGAACTTAAGAAATTAGAACAAATTCATTCACGTTGCATTTTGGAAATAGTTTCCCAAAATAGAAACTCCGAATTAATTAGATGAAATTTAATTAATTATGTTAGATTTAATTATAGAATTAAATCTAATGAAAATTGAATACTAGATTCAAGAAAAAGGAAACATTGGCATTTATGGAATTTCTAATTGTAGAAATTCTTTATTTACTATGTAAATATATATGATATATTTATATAATAAATAAAAGAAAAAATTATATATTTTTATATGTAATTTTCGAAATTATATATATAAATATATTTATGTATGTTTTAATTAATTACAAGAGTTGTATTTAATTAATAACTCTCTTAAGGTAAGAGAAAGCAGAGTTCTTTTCCTAGTAGGAAACTTTGAGTGAGTTATGGTAGGAGTTTAACTCCTCCCATATCTATAAATATAATATGAGATATAGATCTTAGAGATTTGATTTGTGAAATCATTAAGATTACACTCAAAAGAAAGAAAAAGTTCTTCAACCCTAAACATACAAAAGCCATCCCTTGTTCAAGAAACAAGAGAGAAGTTTTTCATCTTGAACTCTTGATTTCTAAAACGTGAAAGAAAGATCGATTCTCTTAAGTTGGTGCCCACACACCTAGTAGAAGGAGAACGTGGTTGATATCAATGGTGAAAAAGATCCAAGCCGTTTGTTCATCAAAATCTAGAAAAGTTCAACCAAAAGAACGAAGGACTGGAAGCTTTCTGTAAGTTTTCTTTTTATTTCTAATGCATAATTAAAATAATTATCGTTTATGGGATCCTCGTTTTTATGTTAGTTATTTTCGAAATATACTATGAACATAAAACCCACCAAATTCCGCAATTGGGTCGAATTAGTTCGATCCTGTTTACTCATCGGGTCGAATAGTTCGGATCCGATTGGGCAAAAAAACCCACAATTGGTATCAGAGCGGTCCATAAACTTTTTTATTTTAATTGATTGTGGGTATATACATGTTTAAATTGTTTAAATATTGAATGGATGAATGTTTTTTATTTAAGGATCGGTTTTGGTGTTTTTGGGTTAGGGTTTTATTATTGTTATTTAAATTCCTAGCTAGATGTACTGTACGCCAATTTTTGTTGGCATAGGACTTTTGTAATAATTTAATTATTGAAAGAAATCCGAGACCTGAAAAAGAAGATGACCTAAGGCGTTGCTGCTGTGTGTTGTTAGATGAAGATAATTGGCCACATAAACGTTAATTTGTAAGCCATATATAAGATGAATGGCTTTGGATAAATTTACAGTAATGTACTTGCACATTGGCTACGCTGTAAATTTAGTAAATAACCCAACTTTGGTAAAGTGTTTCGTTGTATCAGCCAACATAGTCACTTTATGATAATTGTCTAAACAGTTTAATTCAATTGTCATTTTTCGTGTATTATGATTTACTATCGGTCAGGTCATGGATAAATTAAAAGCCAACTTTTATTTTGAGAAAATAAGTTTGGATTTTTTTATTTTATTTTGACCTTATAATGCAATTTTGAATTGTGAATCAATTCGTGAAATTGATATTGACTGGGACTATGGGTGCACTTTTGAAGTGTGAATTTTGAATTAAGTTTTGAACTTAACCAAAAATTTTGATTTGGGTTATTAGCACAATTTTGAATTGTGGGTTTTTCGATATAAGTTTAGAACTTTATCAAAAATCATTTGAGCTTGGTCGACTTTGCAATATGAGCTTGATGGAGAAGATTACAAGAATGAACTCAAAGATGAAGATCTGAAATGGAAGCTATTTTTGTAATATTTAGGTCCATTATTTTTCTTCTGGGTTGTAATTTTAGAATTACCCAAAAACACCCGATCCGTCATTTTGATTTTATGCTTCTGTTATAATTGATAGCATGTTCATGCATATTACATGTCATTCATAATACCCACAATCGCTTTATTATGTTCATGCATCACATATAGATTTTATATTCGATATATGTATGTTTTTATGCATGCGCGTATTATAGTTTTAAATGAAAACAAATTTACTTAAATAATGAATTAGTTTAAGTGTTAAACTTATGAGCATTATTTAAAATTAGGTGATTCTTGAGTTTGTAAAAATTAATAAGGATTCATCTAAAAGTTACTTAATTAGAATGTCTAAAGGAATCGAAGTCCAATTTGATTGGATAATTATTAATTTTAGGTGCCATCTCAACTTACTTAGTATAAGATCACCTCATGTCCAATTAGATTGGAAGATAATCTACATAATAAATTAGACCCAATTAGATTGGATTTTAATCCTAAATTTGCTTAGAGATTAAAACTCTAGTTATGTTTATGTAGATTATAAAACATAAATATTTATTTAGATAAAACACATGTTTTAAAATTATTGAGTGGGTGAAGGATATATGTCGATATACCCTATGGTCTCTATTGTTAGTTTAATAAAGTGAGATTTAGGTAGCGCCTCGCGGTGCCTAGATTGCATCCTCCCTACGGAAGGTGTCTAACCTATATCAATAACAAGATTAAACTTCCTTGAGATAGGATTTATTGATGTATTTTAGCTTGATCTACCCTACGGTGACAAGTCTAAGTTAAGTCATAAAATCTGAAACAATAGGCTACACTCATAAACATGTATTTAAGTTAGTTGAATACATGTTGGCCAAATAATGCGGTAATTAATAGTGAAAGATGAATATGAGATATTTTAGTTCACATATTAATTTGAGATTGTCTCAAACTTAATTTAGTATCAATATGATCGACCCTACGGCAACATATTAGTAGCTAAATTATTTTATCGCGGATTAGTAAATTGTTTTATGTGTTTTTCTTAAGAGTTGCATTCATGCATCACGTTTACTATTCCGAAATATGATGTTTATTATGAATATATGATCGAATTTTAATTAATTTATTTATTTAACAATTATGTCTATTATAAACTCATTTGTTGGTTTACTCTCGAATGAAAAACTAACTGGGGAACGTAACTACGTTAATTGAAGATCCAATATTAGCATACGAATGATTTGTGAGAATCAAGAGTTCGTTCTCACAGAGGATTGTTCTCCAGAACCTCTTGCTGGTGCTTCTCGTAACGTACGAGATATATAAAAGAGGCCACCATTGAAGAGATGACTCACATTAGTGTAATTATTGGGTCATTCATGCCAAACTTTTCTGCATTCACATCCAACTATATTGAGAATAAGTTGGTTTATAGCATGACTAAATTGCTAAAAGGAATTGTAGACTTTTGAAGCCATATTTAAACATAAGGCTAAAAAGTATGAGACAAACGTTGTCAAGCAAAGTTGTCTTCCTATACTGTTAAGAACAAAAAGAGGAAGAGGGCGAAAGGTGGGTCTGAGTCAAGATACAAGAAAGCTATGGGCATCCTAAGGCAAGTGAAATAAGAAGAACTCCATGAACAAAATCCATAAGAAAAAATGTTTTCATTTTGGAGTTCATGTTCATTGAAAGAGAAACTATAAAAGGTATCTCTACGATAAGAAGATCAAAACGAAAAGGTAAATTTGATTCACTGGTTTTTAGAAACTTATTAGTGGAAAATAATTTATCACTCTGAATATTTAATTCGGAGGCCACTAATCGCATTTGTTCTTCTTTAGATGTTTAGTTCTTCAAAGGGACTTGCCAAATGGAATGTCATAATGAATGTTGGAAAATGGCAGATCATTTTTGTAAAGACCATATGAACAGTTCACTTAGAATTTAGGAATAGATTCATTGTTTTGAACAATGTATACTTTATTCCTAATCTTTGTTAGAAATTTGATTTCTCAATTATGATTGCATGAATAAGATAGTTATTTTACTTTTTCTGATAATAAGATTGTTATTTCAGAAAATAGTTATCATGCAAACATAGAACATGGACTGTATTATAAATGTCAGAAATGATCGATAAATAATTTATGAATTATTTTAGGTAGCAAATTATTGATCAATGCTATGTTCTAAAACTTCTAAGAGTGATAACACGTATCTTTGGCATCTAAGGTTAGTACATATTAACCTTGATAAGATAAACATGCTGGCAAAGGAATGTCCTTTAAGAGAGTTGAAAGTCAACACTCTTCATGTTTATCTAAAGCTAAAGAAATCTGAATCTTCTAGAAAGATTAAAGAATTCCTAGAGATGTTGAAAAACATTTAGGTAAATCACTCAAAACTCTTTGATAAGATCAAGGAAGAGAATACTTGGATTACGAATTCAAGAACTACTCGCTGGAGCATGGAATTCAATCCAACTCATAGCACCTGAAACTCTACAATTGAAGTTTCTTAGAAATGGTTAGATCAATAATGAACCATATTCCTCATTACCAATGTCTTTCTTGTGATAGGCACTAGAAACCGCAATCTACATTTTGAATGTAACAACAAACAAGTCAATCCATAAGACTCCCATAGAGTTGTGGAATGATTGTAAAATTAGTTTACAACACTTTCACTTATGTGAGTGTCTGGTACACGTGTTGAAAGGAATGACTGAAAAGTTGAAACTGTGGTCTGAAGTGTGTCTAATTCTAGGCAATCTATTCGATACTGGAGGAGGTTTTGTAGCATTCATGATAAAAGAGAATTCATATCGACGAATATCACTTTTATTGAGGAATGTTAGATAACAAACTTTAAACCTCGTAGTTAAATAATATTGGAAGAAATTTAAGCTGATGAGATCGGCACACCTCAGCTAACTACTAATGAATTACCTCAACGAAAGACCACAATTCCTGATTAGAACATCTTGGTACCTCGTCGTAGTGGGAGGGTAGTTAGACTACTCACCTTCTACGAGGATGATGAGAAGTATCTCTAGAAGTGTGAGACACATATCAAGATGATTCATTGTCATACAAACATGCAATGGAAGATTCTAATAAGGAAAAATGGCAAGTTGCGATGAATCCTATAACATCTGGAAAATTTATAGATTCACATGATGAGATCAAATATATTTGATATAATTGGATCTATAAGAATCAGAGAGGTATGAGCAAGAAAGTATAGACTTTCAAAAGGTTAGGCTAATAGCAAAGGGGTTATACCTGAAAAGAGGGAGTTGACTATGAAGAAACTTTCTCACATGTTGTTAAGCTTAATTCCATACACATCCTCTTATCCATCACATCCAACGTTTATTACATGATATATAAATTGGATGTCAAGATAGCTTTTCTGAATAGCTATCTTAAGGAGAGCATCTATAAGATGCAACCAGAAGGGTTCACTGATCAAGGCCAAGAGCAGAAAGTCTGCTAGATGCAAAAGTCCATTTGTGGACTTAAGCAAGCACGTAAGTCCTGAAATATAAGGTTTGATGAAACGATCAAAGCCCATTGATTTGAGGAAAACAATTGATAGACCTTGTGTATACAAGTATATCAAAGAAAAGAAAGTGGTTTTCTTAGTAGTTTATATTGATGATGTCTATCTCATTGGAAATGACATATGATATCATATATCGTTAAAAACGATGAGTTCGAGCGAAACGTATTCTCAAATATTCTAGGAAGAGCAATGTGATATATGCTCGTATATTTAGGTGGAGACCTGAACCTTGAAGGATAATTGATTTTGACTCTTAGTCAAAGAAAGTCGAAAGTCGACATCTTGATAGTATAGTTGTTATTTGAAACAACGATGTACTATATGACAGCATAAACTGAATAGCAGCTTGTGAAGCAGCTAAAAGTCAATTACCAAATTGTGCCTTCAAAATCGTTTGAAGCACATTTGGAGCAAATGGGTTTGAGAGACATATCTCATATGCTTTAGAGCAAGTGGGAGATTGTTAGGCGTGATGCTCTTAAAGCATGTATTTGACATTCTTTAATAGAAATAAATAAATAAATTTGAAATTAATTTTTCATATAATCATTTCGATTATACATTTAATGCATAATATAAACATCATAAAATTCCAAGTCTATTAAAGAGACTATGACTTAAGTATATATATTATACTGGAGGATTTAAGTTATAGCTAATAGACTAAAAAGTCCGTAGTGAGTTAAAGTTGGGATCTTTAACTAAGCACTACTAGTACGGTCCACGAAACATTTACAATGTAGTAATTTTGATCCGAATTACTGATGTAGAGACATCGAAGGTGGAGGTACTTTGTGTAATTCGATTACATAGGACTGGACCAGACATGATCTAGAATCATAAATAAGATACCGTTGATATTATGGTTCTAGAACATGTCAACTGATGATCATATGCGAATCGATCTAAATCCTGAGTAGGCATAAACTCCTGTTTATGTTAACGAGTTCTTTTGATTCATATGTAATGGCCCGTAACCATGTCGAGCCTAAAACTTATGTCTTGAAGATCCGTTGAGATAAATGGCTGGGAATGTGTTTTACAGATATGGAATCCAACCCTTCTTGCGAGAAGCTGGAATATTGATTCCCTTAAGTGTTAGTTCTGGAACTGAACAGTAGAGCGCTCTGATTTATGAATAAGTTCATAAATCAAACTGTTTACTAGTGAACTAATGGAACTTAAGGATAAAGAAGTAATTAGAGGGGCAAAACGGTAATTACGCCTAGCTCTAATTACGAATCAATTATTGGAGGATCAAATTGCATGTAGTGATTATATCAATGGACTATCTTGATCTTTTGAGTAAAATATATTGTAATGACAAGAGTGCAATTCCAAGTCATTAGTGGAGTCACTTGGAATTAATAGATCGAATTAATTATATTAAAGAGTTTGATAAATTATTCGATTTATTGGAGCTTGAAGTTACATGTCCATAGGTCCTCAACCACGGCTCCTGTTAATCTACATTTGAACTTAAGAAATTAGAACAAATTCATTCACGTTGCATTTTGGAAATAGTTTCCCAAAATAGAAACTCCGAATTAATTAGATGAAATTTAATTAATTATGTTAGATTTAATTATAGAATTAAATCTAATGAAAATTGAATACTAGATTCAAGAAAAAGGAAACATTGGCATTTATGGAATTTCTAATTGTAGAAATTCATTATTTACTATGTAAATATATATGATATATTTATATAATAAATAAAAGAAAAAATTATATATTTTTATATGTAATTTTCGAAATTATATATATAAATATATTTATGTATGTTTTAATTAATTACAAGAGTTGTATTTAATTAATAACTCTCTTAAGGTAAGAGAAAGCAGAGTTCTTTTCCTAGTAGGAAACTTTGAGTGAGTTATGGTAGGAGTTTAACTCCTCCCATATCTATAAATATAATATGAGATATAGATCTTAGAGATTTGATTTGTGAAATCATTAAGATTACACTCAAAAGAAAGAAAAAGTTCTTCAACCCTAAACATACAAAAGCCATCCCTTGTTCAAGAAACAAGAGAGAAGTTTTTCATCTTGAACTCTTGATTTCTAAAACGTGAAAGAAAGATCGATTCTCTTAAGTTGGTGCCCACACACCTAGTAGAAGGAGAACGTGGTTGATATCAATGGTGAAAAAGATCCAAGCCGTTTGTTCATCAAAATCTAGAAAAGTTCAACCAAAAGAACGAAGGACTGGAAGCTTTCTGTAAGTTTTCTTTTTATTTCTAATGCATAATTAAAATAATTATCGTTTATGGGATCCTCGTTTTTATGTTAGTTATTTTCGAAATATACTATGAACATAAAACCCACCAAATTCCGCAATTGGGTCGAATTAGTTCGATCCTGTTTACTCATCGGGTCGAATAGTTCGGATCCGATTGGGCAAAAAAACCAACAGTTATATGGTTCATGTGGTGAATTTTTGGATTGAGTGGAAAATGTGAGTGGTGAAGAGTTAATTAATTGATAACTATCTCTGCAAGATTGCTACATATATCTCTTATTACTCAAACATTTTCTATATGCACTATTTCTTCCCAAGTATAACTTAGGTTTGTCGTTTTTTGTTTTTCCTTTTCATGTATTCAATTCTAAGCTATAATTATAGTTAGTTGAAGTTTTTTGTGTCTGTTTGTTTTTGTTTCCATAAAACATTCACTTTTCTTTCTTCAAATTCTGATATATATTTTTATACATTGAAACTCTTCTTATATCCCATATAACTAAATGCATATTCATTGTTAAAAAAAAAAATTAATTAAATACAAACAAGAGAAATCAAAGGATCAATACTAGGACAAACTCTTAGGACACCTGGAACAAAATATACAAGAACTGGTCCAAAAACTTGAAATTACATAAACAAAGAAGTTGTACAAGTTCCAACAACAATAATCAGTAGCAGGAAAAAAAAAACACAAAACTAAAAAGAGGGGAGAAATTCAACATTTTCTTAATTAATGGAAAAACTATGATATTTCATTTAATTAATGTGTATTATTAGACTAATCTATAACACAATTTAATATAATTCCGTGCATAGCTAGTATATATATATATGGTACGTACAACATTTCAGGCACAACCTTTATAAAGATTTTAGCAAATTTGTACCAAAAATGGTGACAAGTTTGATAAGTATCACTGAATCAGTCCACAGATCGAAGAACACGTAGGTAGTATCATGTTTTATTGTCTCTGATAAATGTCAGATTTGCAGTAGAGGATGAAGGATACGATACGTTATCCTAACAAGAAAGAATCCAATTAACCTCAATCCCTACTTTTTATGTTGATCTTCAGCCATACCTTCTACTAGCTAGTTCCTCTCTTGCTGCCCCGGCCCTTTGTATTTCAACCAACATCTACATGTTACAAAATGCAGAATACTTTTTTTTTTTTTTTATATATACTGAAATGCAGAATACTTTTATTGATCTTAGGAAAATGCACGAGGTTTGTAAGTGTCTAAGTTAATTTTATGGTAAATTTGTAAATTAGAGTAAAATAAACTATATTATATCATAAAATAGACCAAAAATTTGAATATGCATTTCTAGTGTACGGGTTAAACCGGTTTATTTTGGCATATTTAATTCATAAGTTTTTCGCACATACTCTAGAGTACTAAATTAGCACGTACTTTAATTGAAATGCATTTCTAGCATATTGAATTAATAAAATTTTCACATATTTAGTTTAATTCGTTTTTCGTTGGTTTAACCCGTACTTTTACTGATTTAATTCATTTTTATCGGTTTGATATTCTTTTTACCGTTGTACTCATTCATCGGTTATAGCCTATTTCTTTTCATTGATTTCACCATTTAACCGGTTCATCATTTTTCAGAAATCTTATCTAAATTTTTATAGATTTCACATATATTTTATAAATATTCTCCAACCAACCGACTTAATTGCCACATTTAAAACATCATATAAGTTCGAATGACTACGATATTAATTGGGTGCGTGGATTTCAAATTCATATATATGTATATATATGTAGTGGGGTAAATGCATTAAATTAAAAGAATAAAAACTTTAGCTGTACTCATGAAAGAACAATAATAGTAATACAAAATATATAATGATCTGAATTAAATTGTCAAGTATTTATTTATATCGATCGTTATATATTCAATGCCCAATATATATATATATTTATATATATATATATATATATATATATCCAGAAACAAAGAGTAGCATATGCATGTTTTATTGTTTCTGATAAGTTTGAGATATGTAAACTGAGAATATTAAAGAAATTAAGATTCAGCTTGTAGCAATGTTGGGGATACATACAAGCTAGAATCCAAGCCTACTTTTGGTGTATATATCATTTAATTTTAATTAACCCATGCATCTTTTGTACTTGTGTGTTCTTTGGATGAAAATTAACGTACGTACGTACATGTTAAATTATTGACAGGAATGATTGATTATGGGATAAATTTGTCTTGTCTTTTTTGGTCCCCACGATATATTTCTGGTGCAATTAATTATATAAGTTTGTAATTCTCTCATGTGACAGCCACAGGTAAAAAAACTGCATGCATGTTTGAAATATATTTATATATATATTGTAAAAAATTAAATTGATCAATTAGATAACTTGTATCCTATATAGCTCGATCATATCGATCAGGTAGTTGATTAATTTTAATTTCCATATATGGATTCAAATGCATCTGCAGGCTACTTTGTTGGTTCATCAGAATATAACTTATATAATAATAATATAGGAAAAGATTATAATGTAGATCAGGATTATTCTAATAACAATATTAACAATATCATTGATTTGGGGCTAAGTCTTCGAGCATTGCAGCCAGCTGATGATCATCTGCAGGTGCAGGCTTATAATTATCCTTCTACTCATGCTCATGGTACGTTTATACGTATATACGTACTATTAAAAAATTTAATATATATATATATGTAATTAATTAATAATTAATTAATTTGTTGTACGTTAAATATATATATATATATATATATATATAGAAATCTTGATTGATTAATAATTGCATGCAGAAAACTATGAAGTCCTAGTAGATTGGCAGCAACTTCATCCCCAGCAGGTAAAACTAAAAGGGATTAAACATGATGAGTCCATGAATAATAATATTTGTGATGAAGATTCAGATTCAGAGGGAATTCAAAGCAAACAAGGTTATTGGACGACGTCGTCTAATTATGTCAAAGTAAACATGGATGGTGTAATTGTGGGCAGAAAAATTTGCATTCTTCACAATATGGATTATTTCAGTCTTGCATTTCAACTAGAAGACATGTTTGGTATTATTTATATAAATATATTTCCTCAAAAAATTGCAATAGTCTCTTTTAATTTTTATTTAAGATTAATTAATTAATGTTCAAATAATTATTAATTCATCAGGAAAGCTATGTATGTGTGGTCTGAGGCTGTTTGAGGATGATTCACAATTCTCATTGTTTTACAAGGATAAAAATGAATTGTGGAGGACTGTGGGCGATGTTCCGTGGAGGTAATTAATTATTAATTAATTAATTCTAAACCATGCTTTTAATTATAATTTCATGTTAATTTAATTATATTTGCATATATATATAATATATATATATATATATATATATTTCACTAATCACTAGATCTAGATCTTTCAAATATTAATTAATTAATTAATTGTGGTCATCCATCGTGAACATGCAGGGAATTTGTGAATCACGTAACGAGACTGAGAATCGTACGCAAATTAAATTAAGATGAAGCTCATCAAATTTCTTCTTCCTTCCTTGCCATTAGTATATATATTGCACAATTAATTCTCTCTGACCTGTCCTCAACAATTAATATCAACTATATATATATTCAAGATCATGTGATGAAGATTTAATTTGCTCTTTTAATCTCACCAAAAATCTTATTTAAATATAATTACTCATCTAATCTAACTTGCATGTTATGTGTAAGTCAACTTCTTTTCTGTTTTACAGAGATCGACCCCATATTAAATTAATTTTGTATCGTAAGTTTTACTTGATTTAATTAATGCCTCTACACTATATGTGCAAATACTTCTTGTTTTAATTTGTTGGATTAATTAACTTTAATTATCATTAGTTTACTCTTCATATTTCCTTTATAATTTAATTTTCACACATATTTTCATATAATTTGAGTTACTTTTATACATGAATATCAATTCCACTATTTTTCGACATTTTTCAATGTAATCTTTAAAATTGAATAAAAAGTGATCAAGTGTGTCGCGAGTAATGTTTTGAAAATCAAAGACCGGCCTGTCGAGATGGTTTGACCAAAAACCAATGGCATGTCCAGCCCTGAAGAGACCAAAAAACCAATTGAAATCGGACTTGTGGTGAACCGGCAAGAACCGTGTTGGCCCATAGCTAAAAATATAAATTTTAATACTTTAATATTAAATATATTTTAATAAAATTTATAGAGGGAGATATTTGAATACCTGACCAAATATCATAGCTATTTGGGATACAAATTTATATTTGTTGACCTTTTGGTATACAAATTTATAAGTTTTAGATTACTTGTGACCTAATTTATATATAATTTAGTTAGACCTAATTTATATATAATTTAGTTATGATAATTAACTTTAAATTAACATCTTACACATTATTAATTAAAATAATATTTTTTAGCTTTATGACACAATTTTTCATTAATTTTTCATCTATTTTTTTAGAATGAAGAGTGGGAAGATTTGAACATCACATCCATATATTATGTAATTAATATTGAATATTAGACTTTAAGATCAATTGATGAATAATCATATTCTAAAATTAATAGTTTCTAATTTATTGTACTTTGAGATGAATGTAATCATGTTATATTTTTTGAACTTATTAATTAGTATCATATTTACATTAATTTTATGATAAATTTATGATTTAGTTTAAGTATATCGAATTTTTTGTATATTTTTAATGTATTGTAGAACACTGTTTAAATTTTTATTTACATTAAAATATATATTTTTTAAAACTGAATATATTTATTATGTCACTATGATGTCACACCGGCTTGATCAATTGTTCGATTGGTTCAATCAATAAAATTAGTGGCCAGTCGACTTACCGGGTCATTGTCCGATCCGATTTTGAAAACATTGGTCAAGAGTTAATATTCTCAATTTTAAACTTTACTGGATTATTGAAAAATTTGAACAAAGCTAAATTTAGGATGAGAATATAACGACGACAAACATGTTGTACACAAGAATATTTATGATAATTTTGAAAGTGAAAGTTATATTGAATACACTGAAGATCCAAATCTGGTTGAATTCGATCATGATTTGAATCCGATCCAGATCTAATCCGTTAGGTCAGGGGAGGCAAGCAATAGCCTCCCCATCAGTTGGAGAAGAGCTCCCCCCGGATGGGCAAGCAGGCATGCGGGGGGAGTTGCTTGCCAGCGGGCAAGCAGGCAGCCCGCAGGCAGTGGCTCATGGACGCGCGCGTGTGCTGCACACGCGCGTCCAAGCTTTTTTTATTTTTAATTTTTATTTTAAAAGTTAATTCATTTAAATGTGTAAAAAATATATAAAAACTTTTTAACACTTATTAATTACGACGACAAACATGTTGTACACAAGAATATTTATGATAATTTTGATATTGTTTTCTCCTTCATATTTATACTACTAGAAGACCACTCGAACACTATTTTCAAATCAACGACTCCTTAATCCACATTGGTTTGAAGATAATTTTTAGTGTCATTCAAGTAGTATAAATATGAAAGATTCAAAAATGGAAATGGACATAAGTTCAAAATTCATCCAAACTAAGAAATGCATTCTTCGTCCAAAAATATAAAAGTCATTATACATATAGATTTGTAATTTAAGAAATTCATATATAAGAACGAAATTAAACTTTCATCATGATCAAATATAACGATATTTCTCAATATAACATATTAATCCAATTAATATTATTTCATAAAACTATTACTTTATTCATAAAACTATTGTTATTGTTTTCCATTAATTATGTTTACTCATGTTTTATTTTGTTGTGTTGTTGTTGTCTGCTTCGACTGAGAATAAAGTCGAAGCCCGATCGACCAGATTTAATTTATTTAAACCAAAGCAAACTGCATATCAATTTACAATACGACATCGTATTAAGGGTAATCAATCACCAGAAATCAGATGACAATAAACGGCCAATTCTCGAATCAAACGACTAAATAAAAGAAAAAGAAGAAAATGATGGACGCTTCTGCCAGAGCTATGGTGGAAGCCATTCACACCAGCCCTTCTCAAGCCGTTCTCTATCTCTCTGGAGGCGCCTCTCAGGTATACATACATACACAGACCTATATATATATATATAATTGCATATGTACGTTCGTTTTCTGTTTACGCACAAACTGTTTGATGAAATGCTTCACTGAATCATTGTTTAAAAATGAGCAGGCACTTGGGTGGTTAATGTCTGTACGCGGAGCATCAAACACTGTATTAGAAGCCGTCGTGCCTTATTCTAGAATGTCCATGATCCAGTTACTGGGAAAGGTAAGTTCAGTTTTGCCTTTTTTCCCTTCTAATTTAAGATTCGTATAGTCTTAAACAAACGTTTTTTTTTTTTTATATAAATTTTCTGATGGGGATGATTACTGTTTTTGTTTTTTTGTGGGTTTAAAGGTTCCTGCTAAATTTGCCAGTAGGCAAACTGCACAGGACATGGCACTGATGGCGTATAATAGAGCTCTAAAGCTTTCTCAGCCAGGTTGTTTATTCATATGATTATTGCGAAGTCCTTAGTTGAATTTTATTAAATTTTAATCTTTGATTTCAGTTAGTAAGATTGATTTTGAACTACAAAATAGACCCTAGAATCTAAAAAAAAGGCATATTGAGCAATTGCAGTAATCGGTTTCATTGATATACATGGTATAGTAGATGCTTTAACTCAAACGATCATAATTTAATTAAATTGTTTGAACTTGAAGGAGATTTTCTGTGATTCCATACGCGAGGTTTGATTTCTTGGTAAAGTCCACTCATTATGTTTAAGTTTTTCATTTTTAGTTGAAACGGGAGGGTATTCCTAATATTCTTTATTCAAAAATAATAAAATCCGAGGGTGACATGTTTTTACTTGTATTGTTGTTTGACACATTCTGATTTTTTTTTAATATTTCATGCATAATTTGGTCCAAGTACATGGTAGATTGTGGCTTACTTGTGGAAGAAGACAGTGAATTTAAAATCTTATTTTTCTCTTCATAATAACTATTTCATATATTCTAATAATACTAAAAGTGATACATTCAGAAAGGAAGAGAATCTATCTTCAGAATAATTATATGATTTTTTCATCATTTTTCTTTAAAAGAAGTTAGTCACTAATATTATGATCCTATAATCACTACGCGAGTATGTGCTCAGATTTCATACTGGAAGTTGTTCTGTTAACTTGGAATCTAAACTGACAGTATACAATTATACTATTTTTTCCTGACTTCAGTTATCTAGTTCAAAGCAAATAAAAAATCCATATTACTGGGTTAGAGGCTCTATGCTGTGTCTTATTATGAAACACGGTGATGTCTCTTTGATACATATGATATACTGCACTATATAAGATCTGAAAATTTGTAGTTCGGTTTCTGACTTGCAGCTGCTGTAATACACTATTAATTTTTTCCATATTAAAAGAAAAGCTGTGAACGAGTTTGCAGCCTCCTTGTTTAGGATTAACTTATATTTATTCCTTGAGTTGTAGCTTTTCTGGCAGAAGTGATGACAGAGTAACTTAGAAGATAATGATCTAATATAGTTATATAATCTTTGACATTATCTTGAAATATTATGTATGTCATATTCTTGATATCCTTTACAGGGTGTTATATCCTGCGATCGTATGTGACATGATGTTCAACCTAGCTATAATAGTCTATCCCAACTCAGATATTGAAGAGCATGAGGATCTTAAATTGTTTAAACTACAACTTTTTGACAATCATTTTCCGAAATCACACATTTTTTTTTTATACAGTTGTTAATGAACTATTGTATGTGGTGTTATAGTAACAGATATCATTTTATTTTAGCGCTTCCTTAGTAATTTTTTTCTATTCACTTTTCTTTTCCTCTTTTCGTGTGGCTGATCTGCCGTTCTTGCTCTTGGAACTTATGTTCAGCCTTCTAATGAATACAGGCTTCCCAGTTTTTGGTGTGGGTTTCACAGGTTCTCTGACCAGCACACGTCCTAAGCTTGGCGATCACAGGTGTGCTCTTCTCTTATAACATTTACAATTTCAATATACATATATGTCTACTGCTGGTTAGCAATAATTCTCTAAGATTCTGTATTTAAATGGTCTATGATGCTGTAACAGTTGTTGATGACACTGTTCCATTTCTTGAACTATATGTTGATCTGAGATTTTTGAGTAATATTACATTTGTTCTGCTAGTGAATTCTCATTATATATACAGTTTTATGTTCAGAAAATAGGTCAAGGTTTTTATTAATTAAAATTGTTGATAAGTTCAAGGCTTATTACCTCTTCGTTTTTACATTAAAATACAAAAACAGAAGTTATTTTTTCACCTTCAGAATACCCTCATCATGATTTATATTTGTAATCTATATCTATACACTATATATAAAAGTGTGAATAATTTAATTTTTTTTCTTTTTTTGTATAGACTAATAAACCCTTGTTTGAGTTGTAAAGTGATACTTAATTTAATAGCAAACACGTAAAAGTAATTAAAGAGTTATTATTAGACAAGGAGTATTATTATATTTATTTCCTACATTAAATCCTAAAATTTAGAAATTATCTATTACATAACTTTTATAATTTCAATATTCTTCTCCTATAACACATGAAAATGAACCATAAAAAATAAAAACACTGTTACTTTAAGTAGCTCCTAAAATATAGTATATGTAAAATAATTATGTAGCATCAATATGTTTTTAAGGGAAAGAAAAAGGTTAATTGTAACATTTAAAGATTTAGTACAATATATGTCATAAACAACTCCTCTTAAAAAAATTAAAATATCAAATTCTTTTAAATATCATTCTGCTACAGAAGAAAAAAAGTTAAAATAAAATCGCATCATATCTATGAATGAATAAAATATGCTTATGACTTAGCTAAGTACGCAATTTTTATTTGATTATAATAATATAGCTCTTAAAATGAAAACTACTATTATGGAATGAATTCCTATGGTCTTAATTTAGAGCAAATTGTACGAGATCTCATGTCTAAATCAATCATCATTTTATATTTGATTGTAATAATGTAAAGCCATCATTTTTTCTACAAAATAATAATTTTATTATAAAATAAATTTCATAAAAAAATAAATGGAATATCAGTCATTAATTTGCTCTATTTTAAGACATAATGAAGTTAACTTTAATCCTAATTAACAAAAAATATTCATGAAATTAACTGGACACATACAATGTACGTGCATTTTTCTAGTTATATAACGAATATAAAGAAAACTGAGATTATGTTACAATGTTTGATGACCGACTAAGCTTCTGGAGTTACAGTTTCAGTGTTATTTAAGTTCTATCTTTACATTGATCTTGTCAGAATTTATTTGAAACTGGCACACTAATGACATTCTGCATCACTTCGTGACTTCGTGTTTGCTTACTAACTTTTTTTTGTCCCATACCGTGGGCTTCATTCATGGTTTTTATAATTCAGGTTTCATATATCAACAAGGACATCTAACCAGCTTCATGTATCTACTGTTACTTTGTCAAAGGTGTCCATCTATTGAATTTGCCCATGAATTCTTACCAAAATTACTTGAAGTATTCAGCTTATTCAGTTTATATGCATTATTCAGGGTCTGCGGACTCGTGAACAAGAAGATAGAGTTTCTAGCCAGCTCTTACTGAAGGTACTTTGTAAATATTACGCTTCTTAGTGTTAAATAAGATGTAATACTTGTGGTATTTATGAAATTGATGATATTTTGGCTTGTAATAATTGTTGAATCATGGATATGGAGAAGATGGGTGTATAATGATTATCGTAGTGTTTTTCATAGTTTAGTTTGCCTAGTTTTTGAGACACTTCTCGAAACTGGCTTACTCAATAGCTTAAAAGACAAGAAAATATTGTTCAGCTGAGAGGTGTTTGGCTAAGCTTATCTCGAGCATCTGTAGGTCCCTAAATCTTATAAGATGTTATCATCAAAGAGATTTTGATAATAAGATGTTATGGTAACACATATATTACTCCTTCCCACTGATTCAGTCATTTTTACATAATTTGTGCCTCACTATCTAAAATATGTCAGTGAAGTGTAGCATAAGTTATAAATGGTCAACCATGATGATTTGTTTGCAGGCAATTGCATATGCTTGCAAGGTTCCAGAAGCTTATGTTTCTGAGTTAACCGATTCTGAAATTCCCGATGAATTTGAAATGCAATTTGATGAAGATCAGGAATTAGAGCAACTGATCAATGGTCAAATATGCTTTAAGGTTTACCCCTTCTTAAGTGGTATGGTTTAAAGATATTTGCTTGTCTAAATCACACAATTTATGGTCCCTTTGTTGTTCATTGTGAAGGGAATATTGTGCAGATATGTCAAAGGCAAACAGGAAAATAATTCTTTCTGGTTCTTTTAATCCCTTGCATGATGGCCACTTAAAGCTCTTGGATGTTGCTCTGAGGTATCTCTATCTTTTATTGGAATGTTTGGTTTTGATAATAAGACTTATGATTGAACAATTAAATTGTTCCTTGCCTAACTTTTGAATCGTGGATCAAGTTCATGTTTTGCTGCAAAATGTTTATGCATGCATCTATTACTAAACTACACACTCTTAATTTGAAGTCTTTTTGACACTAATTTGAACCATCTTGCCTTGAATTGCACCATGTTATATATATATATTTACTCTTGTTTTCTTTAAACAAAACTTCAGATTTTTGGAGTATATTTGTACTTCTGTTGAGTTAGAAGTGCCATATGATATTATGTCTCATTACACTTCTGACAGTCTCATACTTGAAGATTCTGTCGATAGTTTAATTTATCAGTTCGCACTTTTACTTCATCAACTGATCTTAGTAAATATCATGTTACATGCATCCATATGCTCACATTTCTGATCTCTATAACCTGTGAGATTATGACATACCCATATTCAGTATGTGAGCTATTGTCTTTTCATTGATAACTTCATGCAGCAGTGTTGGTAAGTATTGAATTACCAACTTATCTAAGCTTAAGCTTTTAGACATTGTATTTTATTACTTAACATGCCGTCTCAAGGATCTTTAACTCGTGGAAGTATTCCCTTAGGAATATGTGGTGGATAGATTCAAACACATGACCTCTTGTTGACCCTAATGCCATACTTAATGTCCAATTTTTCCAGAAGCTTAAGATTTTAAAGAGAAGACATTTATTTTATTACTTAACAGTGCCGCCACTTTATGTTCTTTAGTTAGTGTTCATGTGTAATACTGAATCATTATATATAAAATGTCTCTTTTAACCGAAAAAGAAAAAATGTTAAATGTCTCTCTTCTCTAACTTTACGATTTTAGACGAGGTAGAAATTCAATATGTAATCAGAGCTAGGCCAAAAGGAACCATTGGTTTCAATCTCTCTGTCATCCTTTTATGAAAAGTATGTTCCATGTGCTACACTTGACTGCTCAAGTAAAACAGCACCTCCTACACGTAAGGGGGTGAGAGAGAAATAATAAATACCTTTCATCTTTAACCGCTTAAGCTTTTAGATAAAGTGGTCATTCAATGGGTATAAACTATATACATGTTCCTATCACAGTTTTCTTTTATGCATCTTATGTGCTACATATCCTGTTGAGATGCATATGTAGTCACTGAAGTTACAAAACAACCTATGCAGCATTCTTGGCGATGGATACCCATGCTTTGAGTTACCAGCTGTGAATGCAGACAAACCTCCACTCACCGTATCTGAAATCAAACGACGTGTGAAGCAATTTGAAAAAGTTGGTGAGTCATAACTTATCATGTTCGGAATTTGCATAAACTGACATCTTGAGTATAATAATTGTGCTGGTAAACACAAACAATACTGATTCTCCATAAATATCAAGCTCTATGGAAATAAGAAGATTAAAAATCTAAAATAGTATTCCTTCTAGATGAGGGATTTAGGCAATAGGCCCCGACCTGGAAACTGTCAACTAATTAGTTCTAAACCTATTTCTTTAAGCAGAGTTCAAATAAAGCTCAAAATTATATATCATCTTAACTAAAGAGTATTAAAAGTGTCTTACAATAACTGAAAGTTACTAAATTCTCCTTATCTAAAAGCACATCATTTGAGCTAAAAAATATTCGATAAATTCCCACTTCACTGGGTCTTGAATATTAATTTGTAGTTATGTTTCTACAGTTTGTAAATCGTCTCCATGAGATTCCCTTATGGCAAGCGCCATAGGGGGCAGTCAATAATGCCACGGAGTTGTCGTAATTCCCTAAACAAGACGGTTTTCTTTTTGTAATTTGAGTAAATCTCATGGACCCTAAATAATATAAAATAAAACAACTCCAATGATAATATTCCTGCAGGATAATTATGCTTTTGGTCCCTCAAGTTTGTCAATAAATCAAATTTAGTCCCTTCAACAGATCGAGACCTTTCAATTGGCCCGGCTGTTTAAGATATGTTTGGTCCTAACGGTGTTGGTCCGTGCAATGAACGTAAATGGTGTATGTTTCACTTTTGGTCCTTTAAGTTTGAATTTAAATTATTCAAAGGATAAGAAATAGGGCCTAAAATTGTCTGAGGGAGCAAAGATAAGAACACATGCTGTGATGATTTCCTTGCCCACATTGTTTCATATGAGCACTCCATTTGGGCTTAACACATATGGAAACCTTGTACAAGAATGGAAAACATTAGGACCCAACGCACTGAAAGGAAAACCTCAAGCCAAATTCAATTTAGTGTCGAACTTGAGGAACCAAAATTCAGTGTCTTCCATATTCCTTGGCAATAGGGGGAGTTGGTTTATTTTTTAGGTGGAGGTGGTAGAAGAGCTTGATATGGCATTAACTTAGAAATATGAAATTTGTTGGCAAAATTGCATATTTTGTCCTGCGTGATTGGCCCTAGTACTTTTGGTTCCAATTCTTAGAATGTTTTGCATTTTTTTTATCTTATTATCACCGCCTTTTCCAAAATTGCAAAAGAGAGATTAACCCATGAGACACAAGAGTGCAAAATGTTCTAACTAATTGAGGCCGAAAGGAAATTTATATCCACAAAGAGATTATGACATATAAAAACAAACAGAAATGTGCGCGCACACACACACATTCCGTCATTCATTTCTTATTCAACTTGTCCCGTGTATTGCTGGCTGAGCTTCTAACTGTACTAGTTTCTCAAGTGCAGGGAAGACGGTCATAATTTCCAACCAGCCATACTTTTACAAGAAAGCCGAACTTTTCCCTGGAAGTGCCTTTGTGATTGGTGCAGACACTGCCGCAAGACTTATCAACGTAAGGAAATAAAAAAATACTGAACAGTATCTTATTAAATTTGGTGTATCGTTCATCATTTCAACTTTTTTTTAGCTCACTTGACAAGTGTTGTGGGATGCTTGCATTTTATGAACGGTTATGGTAAATGGGTGATAAAAACTGTGTTACGTACTTGTTATACTTGAGCTTTCTTACTTTTTGACAGCCGAAATATTACGGTGGAGAACATGAAAGAATGTTAGAAGCTCTCTCTGCCTGCAAAAGCACAGGGTGCGTTTTCCTTGTTGGTGGTCGAAATGTTGATGGGGTTTTCAAGGTTAATTTCCAATCCTTAAATTCAAAATTCACTCATTGGATTCTCATGTTTTTAGAGCAAAGCTTTATTGTTATGATTTTCTGTAGGTTCTTGAAGATTTTGATATTCCTGAGGAGCTAAGAGATATGTTTATCTCAATTCCATCAGAGAAATTTCGAATGGACATATCATCTAGCGAAATCAGGAAAAGCAAAGGAATGCTGTAATTTAATTTTGCTGATTCATATTAAAGATAGGAATTGCATTCTGTATAAGTTATGATATTTGTTCAAATAAAAAGGTAGGAGTGGAAGAAGGATGAGAAGAAATGTTTGTTATAAGATGCATGTCGCAAGGGAAAGTCAGTGAAAATGCAATTTTATTTTCCTCCTCTTTTTTTTTTTTTTTCTTTTTTTGAAGGAAACAAACAGATTTCGTTAATGAGAATGTCAATTATAGAATCAGGTAAAACTTCGGACAAAAAGGAATCGCTCTTGACCCATTTGCTTCCTCAGTCAGATCATTAACAAAGCTAACACTAAACTAGTAAAAGACTCAAAAACATTTTTAGGAATATATTCACCATCAAATTAAACTAAACTGCTAATTTAATTAGCTAGACTTAAACTCACATCACATGAAAAAAAGTTTAAAGAATTTGAGTTATCATCATTGGAAGGGCGCATGCCATTGACACACTTGACATCGCATCACCGAAAAGAGAGAAGAGAAAAAAAAAAAAAAAAAAAAAAAAAAAAAAGGAAAAGAAATTATTATGTATGCAATTATGCAAAAGTGAAGTCTACATTATGATAATCTATCAATCAGTCAAGGACCATTTTCTTAAAATTAACTTTTTTCAAGTCACCTACATTATTAATTAGTTAAACATCGTATATCAAAATATAAAATTGAAGTTTAGTATGTGAATCTACCAGCTAGCTAGGTTTTATACAAATTTTGAGATCATTTAAACATCCTACAAATTAAAAAATCAGTAAATTATTATTATTATTGTGATCAAATTGTTGGAGCTCATAAACACTCACCACGTAAGTTGATAAATTGAATGAGATTGGGACTGATCATTAGGTAGGTATGCTCACTATATCTCTCTGCCGATACGATGAAGTTGTAGTTTATTGTCAAAAGTTGAAGTTGATTTATATTTGTATTTTGATAATGATTAAATATTTATAAATAATTTTTTAATGTAGTGATTGATGTAATAATGTATTTATAGTAAATAAATATACTGATCACTTTATTATTCCAATTATTCGTCGGCCCTTGAGGGAGGTATGATGAGATGAGATGATAGCTCATCATTTAGAAGCGTGATCAACCAAATGAGTAGAAAGTGTTCCCATTATCCATCACTTTATGCACTTTAAATTTTAAAACTGAAATAGTAGTGTTTGCAAAAAGGTAATTAAGCACCTTCAAATTAAAACTACTGTGCGCGCAATATATTATATATCTAGTTGCAATTAGTAAAATAAAAAATATTCAATAATCATATAATATAGATCTCCATCTATAAATAGAGATGCAAACCCACCAAATGTTTCCTCAGCTCTTACAAACACACATATATATATACTCACTAAAGCCACCTAAGAAGGGAAGGGAAGGGAAGAAAAGGCAAAGTATATATATATATATATGAATATGAATAGGAATAGGAGGACCAAATTAGTAGGAATAATGATGATCTTCCTCGAACTAGTAGTAGTTGTTGTTGCAGGCGCAGGTGATGATCAAGGACAAGCTGTGAGCAGAGCAGCAGCAATAAGCTGCAATCCGGTGCAGCTGAGCCCATGCGCCAACGCAATCACATCATCCACGAAACCAAGCGACACGTGTTGTGCTAGGATAAAGCAGCAGAGGCCATGCCTTTGTGGGTACATGAAAAATCCCTATCTTCAGAAGTTCATCAACTCCCCTGGTGCAAAGAAAGTAGCCAACTCTTGTCAAACCCCATTTCCCAATTGCTAAACTCTATCTTCCTTCCATTTCCCAATCTCTGTTCTTGAATTTAATTTCAACGTCATGTGTTTAATTAATTATGATCGATGATGAAACTTAATTAATTAATGCTTTTAATTAGGCCATTTGTATTTGTATTTGTATTTGTATGTCTGCCGTTGTGTAATGTGGTTGAAATGTTAAACCATACTATTTCCTTATTCGAATGTTAGCATTCAATTATCATCAAGGCCAAATGACCATAAATTATTAATTATAATAGTTTTAAATGTTAATGATAAGACCAAAATCAAACTAATTAAGCTACTCGATATTTGACTCGAGCTCGTTCGATTTTTGAAATCGCATCGTCTATACAGGGGCGGATCCAGGATTCATGAGTCGAAGGGGTCGAAAATTTTATTAATAAAAAGATATTTACATAATAATAGTCAATTATTTTATTTAAATAAGGAATGAATATAAAAAATAAACATAAGAAAATATTTTGCTTATAGTGGATTTGGTCTTTGACTTAATTTTCATAAAATTATATCAAGATTTTTATTTGAACTTAATAATTATTTGGTTTGAGACAAAAATATTACTATTTAATTAAGGGCAAAATTGCAAAAGTTAGCCCTAAATTAATTACTGATTTTGGATTTTCTTGCCAAACTATATTAACTTGGCAAATTTCGTCCCGTAGTTTAATATTTTTTTGGAATATCGTCCCACCGTTAATTATGAGATGAAAATTGTGCATTTGTCCATTAAATTACCACACGGCTGTTTATGTGTCATGACGTGATAAATTTAACATGAATAATTATATAATATTGCAGAATTCGTTCCAAACTAATTACAAGATTGAACCGTCATGTTCATTAAATTAAAATTTTAATATTGGGACTAAATTCATACAAAATGGTACATTACGGAATGAAATTCGACGAGTTGATATAGTTTTGGATGAAAAATTAAAAGTAGTAATTAGTTTGGGACGGTATTTCAAAAGAATATTAAATTACGAGATGAAATTTGGAGAAGTAATATAGTTTGGGACGAAAATTCAAAATCATTAATTAGTTTGGAACCTTTGCTGCAGTTTTACCTTTAATTAAGTCTTGATAAGTACATTATGTGTATAATTATTATTTTCAATTGGACTTTTAAAAAAGACCAAAAAAATCAGTGAAAATAAAATATATTAAGTATATATAAGTAAAAGAAGAATAAAAATTTAAAAAGTATTGGAGGGGCCAAGGCCCCCCCATGGGTAGATGTAGATACGCCCCTGGTCATATATATCAAACAAACTTGAACAACATTTTTTTCGTTTTTAACTTTAGAAGCTTGGTTCGTACTCGACTCGAAAACTTAAAAATTGACAAACATATTATTGTTGGATAAAAGCATGTCCATTCTACTCAATTGGTTATGTCTTGCCTTGTATCCAATTTTAAGTTTTGCCATCAGATTTATATTATATAGATTTGACAAACCTTCAATTCAATTTTAACAGGTCAAAGAAAGAGACTAGAACATTCATAAAACTGAGAAGTATACCTAAAATGCAAGAACCCAAAGATAACATACCTTAGTATACTTCACTTTTTACAACAACATATGACATATGACATATCCAAACTACTAAGTTAGTTAATCATTTCACATCTCAACAATACCCAAAACTTTGTCCCAACAATTTTCTCATTCTCAATCTCATAGGAAACAAACATCAGACCTTTTGAAATTCATCAGCCTTCAAATTTGAATTTGAAGAAGAAGTCATACCGAGTTGTCCTTCATTCTGTCGTTGCCTTTCCCATCCACCGGTATCGGCCTTGGAATGAGTCCAGTAATAGAAAACGGAAGCTATCATTGATACCAATGTTAAGGCGGCGGCAGCAGCAAACACGCCTTTCCTTAGGGTGGCACAAGACAAGTGCTCGACATGAAATATTGCTCGATATTTTGTGTGGTAAGCGTTCCTAGCTGAACCAGCTATTAAGCATGCCTCTGCTGCCAGAAAACTCACCCTGTGGATTTGTTTCGGTTTCAATACAAGTTTAATTTCCAAGACCAAGTCGTCTTTAATTATTGACATGATGCAATGCATGGTAACCAAGTACAAAGCATAAATGTAGATCGAAACCATGTGAATGTTTCTGTTCTGCCAAAGCAATCAATCAAAAGTATATTTTTGCCATTTCTTTGGTGAACAGAACAGAACAGAACAACCATTAAAGAGATGAGATGAGCTAAAATTGATAACATTGTTGTCTTCTCATAAAAACACGAACAAGAAACTTACACATCAAATTGGAATTTCTATTGGTAACAAGGGAAAGTATAATGTGATGTGTACTAAATTGTCTCAGCACTTGTTTTTCTATTTCATTATTATACAGAAAAGAGATCTTTTTTCTATATTTCCAAGATCATAAAGTTTTTGGAGTGTTTGTTGGAAATTGCAGATTATACTTGTAACTTAGCTTTTAATTACTACTTCCAATAAATGAAGCTACCTAACCACCAAAAATAGAACAACTGTCATTTTCGTATAGCTTGCTACACCATCACCATTAACTTAAGTAAACAGACTGAACAAAGGTCAAAATAGTAAATTATTACCATGAGAAAGTGAAGAAGAAAATGGCACAGTTAGTAGAGCTGCCGCCCATCATCCCTTTCCCAAAACACAAGCACCTCGTAACGCCGTTAACTAACGTCTGGCTTATCAGAAGCAGACCAAACGCCGACAGTCCGTACACCGTCGAAGCGTCGGTGTCGTACATACAGTACGTCCTCTCATCGTACTGATCCGGCTCCACTTTTGCCTTTACACACACAGTGACAAAACAACAGATTAAACTAAAAGAAAACAAGATCTGAAAATTAACAGTGCGTTTATTACCGTGCTACGACGCCGTTCTGCACCGACAGCAAGTACAAAAGCGATGACGTGAAGGGAGATTGTGATTACAAGAATGGGAATTGAGACTCCCATTAATTACTTGATGAAGCTTTTGTTGTTTTTTCTTGGAGAAAGAAAACAAATAATGGCGCAGGAGGAAAGTGAAGCTTTGGCCTTTGCTTTTGGGATGGTTTCTTTTTGTTTGTGGTGGGGACTGGGGAGATGCGGTACAGACAGAGATGAACTAGTTCTACTTTATGAGTGACACAAATCTATACGGGTAAAAAGATTTATTTATCAAAAAAATAACAAAAACAAAAAAAAAATTAAAATACCTCCATGTGCCATGTAAAAGAAGCATAATACCCTCCTTTTTATTTTTAATTACATCTTATCTAAATATTCATTAAACAATATCACGTAAATTGTTCCTTAAGCATATCTTTAAGGGTAAAAATTCATTTACACATATCATGAGGGGTAAAATGTACAATTACATATATAATAAGGGGTTAAGTTTTTTATTTTTTAAATCGAAATAAAGTCTTAATCGCATTATAGAGAGTGTGCAACAGCTCCATGACAATGATGTAAAATATTTATTATTATATATATCAAAGGGAGGGAAGATAAACGGCTTATTAAGCATATCACGAAGGATAAATTGCTCATTAAGCATATTCTTCTTTCGAAGCTTGCAAACGACTCCTTGCCAACTAAAAACAGATTGGCAAAGAATTTTCCTATTGAAGACACCTTTTGTTGTTTCTGTTTCAATGAAGCCGAAACAATTGAGCACCTATTTTTCAATTGTCCTTTTGTTGAAAAAAAATTCTTTTGCTCTGAATGGAAGTTTAATTGTTCTCAATTTTTGCATTTTATTTTCACTTATTTGCTCTCTCTTGTTCTTGATTATAGGAACCAATGGAAGTACGGGCACGGTTCATTTTCTTCTGTTCGGTGGCTTGGGATGCCATCTGGAGGCAGCATAACAACATCCTCCATTGCAAGAAGGCTTCAAGTTTTGACTATCTCCTCCTTTTGATCCCCTCTACTACCGCGGATCCTCTTCTTGCTCAATCCGAAAAATCCATTTGTGCAAAATCTAGGTTATTGTGCTCCTCTTGGCAAAAATCAAAGCTTGGTTCATTCAAAATCAACTCTTCCTTCAAAGATGCCTATGTTGTTGGTGATTTTGTGATGCTAGACTCTAATGGATTCTCATCCACGCTTTCACGTCACATTTCCACTGTTTGAATGTTGAACCTGCAAAAGTTCATGCCCTCCTTGACTTTGTGCGTTTTGCCAATACAATCAACGTAGGGCATGCTTTTTTTGAATCTGATAACTTGAATATCATCATTCAGATGCTCATCTGGCCAACCTTGCTATCGGCTGGGCCTAGAAGCCCCTTGTCGAACCAGAAAATTTTGGAACAAAGAGCCACGTGGCGCTTCAAAATGATCCAACGGAATACTAATCAATTGGCCCATAACCTTGCTAGTTGGGCGGCTTCTTATTTTGTTTAAGGCCCTTTAGATTTACGTTTATTACTTTTATGTATTTTTTGTAATGGAGGTTCCCCTCTCATCAACCCCTATTTAACTTAGTTAGTAATATTCTTACTTTTCAATAAAATGCTTTTTCATATAAAAAAAAAAAAAACCACAAAGAATTAACTTCCTTAACACTTGTACTTTGATAAACAAATAATATTACTTAGTAGTATAACATTTATTAAAAAAAATGTGACATATAAGGATTGTTTGTCTTGCTTTTTTAAAAAGGGTCTCATAAATAAATTAAAGTTGCAAAAAAATCTCATTTTTTGTGATATTAATTGTTTAAATTTTTTGAGATGAAATAAATGGTAAGTTTAATTTTGTAAAAATTAGTTACTTATTCTAGATATTATGAAAAGAAGTGAAATAATGTAAGATATATGATATTTTATGTTAACTTATATATTTGAAGAGATAAGAAGTATAAGGTTATCTTCGGTGACTCTAGACTTCCATTTCCCTTCATACTCCTCCTTTTATAGTCATTTTCAATAATTCAATCTTCTTAGGTTGTGTTCACTTTGGCAAATTAGCCCTCAATTGTCATTGAATTGGGCCATTACGAAATTTAATTGAGGTCCAATCGGTTGTTTACTTGGCTTAATAAAATCACGGGCTGCCCGCTACTTTCGGTCCATTGTGTGGGCCAGACCCCTTAATTGGGTCACTAATAACTCGGACAAAGACCCTCCAATTAAAATTAATGGCCCAATAGCTTTTCTTTCGGTCCATTTTGCCATTAAAGTTCCCTGAAATTACAAAAATACCGGCTGCAAAAAGTCTAAAGTGCCATTGGTTCTTCCAACAAATTACAAAAATGCCTTCAAACTAAAAAACATAAGAAATTAATTTACCTCCATTCATCTTCATCTCGCGACCACTGCCCACTGTCCAGGAAAAAACATTCAGATGCCAAAACTGATATAATCCGCCCAGGTGAGTTCATAGTTTCTTCACAAGTTAATGTGCTAAATTGCTTAAATGACCCCTATGGTTTAAGCAAAAATTAGGTTGAAGCAAAAATTTGGAGTTATTTCCCTGAAAAATTAGGTTGAAGCAAAAATTTGGGTTTTTTGATTTTTGAAATATTTTTCATTTTTCCAGGAAGAAGAGTCAACTTTGAAGCTCAAGCTACGGAATTGAAGCATTTCTTGTTGATTTTTTATAAATATTTCTCTCATTTAGAAATTTAGCTTGAAAAATATTTGAATTTATCTAACTTTTTTTTCTCTCGTTTAGAAAAAATTAAGATTAAAATCTGGAAATGAAAGCCTAATTATACCTCCAAATCAACGGCCGAGATTAATGGGAATGAACGGCTAGATCTCTCCTCGGCCCAGGGGTAAAATTGTCCACGAATATTAATTGGGCCAAGTGTACAGATTAATAATTGGGCTGTCATGATTATTAATTGGACCACTATAATATGGTGAACAGGCAATTATACTCTTGGCCGGATTAATAATTGGGCAGAATGTACAATTTGGCCCATTCTTTATATGGGCAAGTGAACACAACCTTATCTATTAAATTCAAATTATTATACTTCCCACTCTCACTTAATAAAATAACAACAATAGTAACAAATATATAATGATAATAATAACAAATATAAAATAAAATATTACATAAAAGGATCAATGTATTTAATTTTCATAAATCATTTTTTTTATAATGTTATTAGATTTCAAACAATAAAATATTTTAACGTTAATTTTATTATATAAAAGTTACAATATTACAAGTAATAAAATAAAATAAAATTAAATTAATGTTAAGTTTATTACCTTTTATTTCACAAAATTCTAATTGTCATATTTCTCCACTCTCACTTAACAAAATTAATAATAATAAAGCTAAATAATAATAATAATTAATAAACATTGTCCACAAAATTACAATATTGCAAGTAATAAAATTAAATTAATGATAAAGTTATTAAATAAAAGTACAAATTATACAAGTAATAAAACTAAAGCAAGGTTAAGATTATAAAAATAACATTTTTTTTATAATTAGCCTAATTAATTAACATAAAGAAAAAAAATACGCGCCCAACCCAAAACTGAAGTGGGTGGGGCCCCCCACCCCTCCTAACTAAACTTCATTTTTTCACCCTCTTTTGCCCTAACTTATATTTTATTTTATGTCAAATCAAAATAGTGATTGTTTAAAGCTTTTTTTTTTATATATAGATAAGATCAAATGATTATTTAAATTGAGAAAAAATAACTTTACTTCTTAACAGAAAAGAAAAAGTTATTTATTTGACTTTCTTTTAAGTATATAAATATTTTCTGAAAAACGAGACAAGTTAATCTTCTAAACAGGAAAGTTTTATATAAGTGAAAGATTAAGGGCTTGTTTGTTTGGTGTTTCGGAAAGTAATTTGATAGAGTAGTGGATGTTTGTGAAATAATCTCGATTTGTGTAATGTTGTTTGTTTGGATTTTGAGAGAGTTGTTTGAAAAATAAAGTAGGTGTATGTTTTTTTTGGAAGAGTGAGGTTGTAGGTATAAGATATGTAAGACTTTATGTCAAATCATGTTTGTTATGTGAGATAAATGGTGTAAGAGATAGATTACTTTATGTCAAATTGTTGTTTGTTTGACTTTTGAGAGAGTAGTTTGAAAAAATTGAGAGATGAAAAAATTATTTCACAAAGTAGAAAACATATTTGTTTGGCATTTCCCAAACACAAAAATTTATGGGAAATGCCAAACAAACAGCCCCTAATCATTTAAAGAATTAAAAATATTTGTTACACGAAAATTCAAAAGACATGAATCACAAAAAACATGAGAGGGAATACGCTTGAGGAGAAACAAACCAGACCAATTACAACATTTCTCCCACGTAACAAAATTGTGGGCGGCCTTGATCTTGAAATTTTCTTAATTTTCCACTTCAGTAGGAGTGAGTGCATCCTCTTTATGAACCCATTGAAAAGGAGGTTTTGAGCAAATATATGCTCCAAAGAAAACTTGTACGGTTTGGATCAATAGAATTGAAAAGCAAATTTAGTTAGGAACTCAAGTGCAAGGTCGATTGGCAGCAGGGAAGAACGATTGATCGAAGTTCAAAAGGCTGGCTAGAAAGATTAAGCAAGCAATCTTAAACCCATAAAGGCTTTTAGGTTGGAACTGTAAGGTTTATTTGAATGAGTTCTGACTCGGTTTCTAGGGTCTCGTTTTTTAAAAAAATGGTTTGGATGGTTTAGGTGAAACCTTTGAAATTCCATTTTGTTAGGTTTTTATGTTGGGTTTTTGGTTCTGAAAAAGTTGAAACTCCACTTGGATTGATTTTGAATGTTGGGGTTTGGAGAAGAAAATAGGTAATATGTGTCAAAGTAATGTCTTTTTTATAGAGTTTTGTGGAAAAAAATAGATAGTAAGTCAAATTAATGTGTTATATGTTTCAAGAGTTTGGAGAAAGATTTATGAATAAGTTTGTGATGAGTTTCAAGAATTTGACAACGAAAACTTATTCGGAAGGATTTTGGTCTAGACTCGCGCAAATGGACATAAACTCATCCACCCACAAAAATGACTGATAATATAGAATTTACTCAATGGAAGGGAAGGGTCCAACCCAACATAACTTATATATGTAGCATTGCATTAGTCAACTAGAAAAGTAAGCAAGCAAGGAGGAAATTTCATGATGATATTGATTGATGATGGCCCTGATGATCTCCTAGTCTCCTTTCCATTCCTTTACCTTTCAAAAATCAAAAGATATTATTTAAAGTCTTCTAAAAAATACATTTCCTAGTCAACTCAACTTAGCGTGTTTAACAAAAACATGACTATTGGTAGGTCTTGGCATTGCAATGGGGAAACTAGTATTGGATTCAGAAATTCAGACCAACAACAAATACCTCTCCTCTACATCTTCTTCTATATGGTTTCTTAAAGCAGGAATTATCAGCTATGGCTTTTGCCAATTTCTTTCTTTTTCTCTTCCTCTTTCTATTTCACCTTCTCCTGGAATCAGCTGCAGAATCATGCCCTAATTCATTCAGCTGTGGGAATCTAGGCCCCCTCGAATTTCCACTCTCCAATATGCAACCCGATTGCGGATTATTCATGGTTGATTGCGATTATTACCCAATTCCGAGAATTCAGTTCCAATTTGGAGGAGAATGGTTTGATATTCTGCGCAAAAATTCTACAAATAGTTTGTTTGTTCGAAGCCCTAATCTTCAACATCACTTAGGTAGCTCAAATTGTTTTTCCTTTACAAATCTATCTCTACCCAACTCTCCTTCAAGTTCGTTTAAAATTTCCCCGAATATCAACTTGTTCTTATGTTCTAATGAATCTCGTAATCAAGTAGTGGATGACTATTTCCAAACTTACAGTTTACATACATGTCTGGCCTTTAACGTGTATTATAGAAATCCAATAAACAGCAGCAGCAACACCTCTACATCTGCCTCTGTACCTGAGAATTGTTTAATGATTCAAATGCCTTTTAATTCTTCAAATCAAGACTACTCCTCGGGTGGTGGTGGTGATGATGATTTGTTCAGTATGTTAACTCCTGAATTTACTCTAGAGTGGAATGTGTCTGAAGATTGTAATGATTGTCATCGCAGAGGAGGGCAGTGTACTACTAACAATATGAATGGATTTCTTTGTAAAACAGGTATTTTTAGATATTATTCTTGGAGGATTGATTCTCGGTTTATTGAAAAAAAAAAAAAAAAAAAAACTGTAATGCTGAACTCTACCTTACATTTTGATGCAGAAAGAAAAAGCCAGAAGACTCTGATATTAGCCACAGGTAATTTTTCAAATAGAAATCGGTTTATGCATTATTGGATATCATTTCATTTGAATTGTGATCCACTCTTTTAATCCCAGTATAGTATTTCAGACCTTAATGACTCTAATTTATACTACTTAGTTATATCTGGAAGTGGCGTTTTCATTGTCATATGCTTGGTACTCGCCTTTATATATTGGCAAAGAAAGAAAAGAATGAATGGTTCTTACCTCCTCTCAAGAAACATCTCTTCGGATCCCTCCTCAAAATCAGACGTCGAAGGCGGAAGTTTCCACTATGGTATCCCAATATTTTGCTACACTGAGCTTGAAGAAGCCACCAATAACTTTGATCCATCCAAAGAACTTGGAGATGGAGGCTTCGGAACCGTATATTACGGTAAGAATCTACATTTAGCAATTGCTGTACATTTGAGTCGATATAACAAGGGAAACTTCTAATCCAGACTTGGCTTGGCCAAACCACACGACAATTTTATGCCTTGTGATTTGTCATTATCCAATCACTAGGCTAGACTACCAATGAGTGATTGGTCTAGTGGAAGGGACTAGCCCCAACAATGTGGCGAACCCAGGTTCGAATCCCCGCTGGGAGAGGTTTCCATATGATATGTTCGACGCACCTCGAAAGCGATTAAGTTAGGTTTAGGACCTGATTACCTTTGAGAAACCAAATAAAAAAAGGCTAATATATTGCACATGCTATGTGAATGGTTTGGGTTTGGCCGAACCAGGTCTGGACTAGAAGTTGCCCTTATATAACTATAGTTGCTACTCATGCGACATCTAAAATTACAAGCATACCTTTATCTTGACTAGGCAAACTTAAGGATGGAAGGGAAGTTGCAATAAAGCGTCTCTACGAGCACAACTACAAAAGAGTAGAGCAATTTATGAATGAGATCAAAATTCTTACCTGTTTGAAGCACCCTAATCTCGTTACACTATATGGATGCACATCTAGACGAAGCCGTGAGCTCCTACTTGTCTATGAATACATCTCTAATGGCACGGTAGCCGATCATCTCCATGGGGAAAGGGCCAAGGAATCCCTCCTGACATGGCCCGTTCGTATGAATATTGCCTTAGAAACCGCAAGCGCTTTAACATACCTCCACAAATCCGACATAGTACATCGTGATGTGAAAACAAACAACATATTACTGGACAACAATTTCTGCGTCAAAGTGGCCGATTTTGGGCTCTCTAGACTTTTCCCAATGGATGTCACTCATATCTCCACCGCCCCTCAAGGTACTCCGGGATATGTCGATCCCGAATATCATCAATGTTACCAACTCACGGACAAAAGTGATGTTTATAGCTTCGGTGTCGTACTAATTGAGCTCGTGTCATCTATGCCTGCAGTGGATATAAGTAGGCATAGGCATGAGATAAACTTGGCTAACTTGGCTTTGAATAGGATACAAAGGTGCGCGTTTGATGAATTGTTGGATTCTTCTCTTGGGTACAAGTCAGATAGCGAAGTTATGAGGATGACTACTTCGGTTGCCGAGTTGGCTTTTCGGTGTTTGCAACTTGAGAAGGATATGAGGCCTTCAATGGATGAAGTGTTGAGTTTTTTAAAGGAGATTCAGAATGGCGTGGAGATCAAATTTGAGAAAGCTCTTTCTCCTGAAAATGATGATGATGATGATGTATTGTTGAAGAAGAATAAGACTTTTCAGTCTTCACCAAAGGCTGTAACTGATGCATGGAATAGTGATTCTACTATAACAAGTTCTATTGGGTGAGAGTTTTTGTATGTTTTTTATACAGTACTAGCCTAGGTAGTAAGAATGTTATGAGAACACCACCCTTTATACTGTTAACAAAATGGGTGGTAACTGGTAATGTATTTTTCTCTTCATTTCTTGCCTGTGTTTTTTACTGAGTATTTAAAAACAGAGGGAAAAGGGGGTTTGTACATTGTAAAAGTAAAGTTCTTTCATAGGATTCCTCCCCTCCCTTGATAAATTTTTTTGTGTTCTGCATCAACTTCTTTGTCTTAGGTGAACGAACACACAACCAAAACCTCATTTATTCATTTTTATCCAAATTAATTGGGCAACATGTGCTGGATATGCATCTGTGTTTCCCGATAATAGAAAATAACTTCCAATAGTACTAGCTAAATTTGGCTTAAATATCCAGAACTGAATTAAAACTTGTCATTCTTCTTCAATTTTTCTATTAATCAATTTTATAAAAGTATATTTATTATTTACAATTTATAAACATATTTAATTATTAAATAGTCGAAAGTTTTAATCATAAAAAATACTACTTATTTTTATAATTTTTTGCAAATATTATTTATAGATGAGGAGAAATACCAAGTGACTTATTCAGTTTGAGATTTAACTTCACATATCAAAAAATTTAAAATATAATGTACAACTGAATCTTACAAATAATATACTTAAATATAAAAAATAATAAAACTCTGTTGTAAATAATTTAAATTATATGAATGTCCATAACTCCCAAATAATATTCTCACAATTAAATATAATCTTGTAACCCCCAATTTTGTAATCCCCAATTTTGTAACCCCCTAATAAATTGTATATTCTCATTTATGTTATTTTGTAACCTACATTTTGTATTTGAATTTCAAGGCCTATAAATAGTGCCTATGTATGATGCTTGTAAATCTCAATTCACATGAATAAGAAATACTTTATCTACTATTTTACTCTCTACATTTTTAGTTGTCTTCTTATTTTAGTATAATTTTATAACACGTTATCAGCACGATATGTTCTATCTTTTGATTCAAAGTTAGCTAATCAGATCCGTAAGAAAATTCATATTTCTCACTTCAAAAGGTAAAATCGAATCGACAAAAGGGTGAGATGGTGAGTTATTTATTTTCTTCTATATTATATATTTTATATCATATGTTTTACGCTTATACGAACATTAGTATTTATATTAACAAAGGGAATAGATGAAATCTATGTTGTTGCCTCAGTAAAGTTTGTAGCCGAGAAAGTTGGAATTATGACATTTATCATCTTACTAACCTCGATTCCATAAGAACTTTGTCAGTTAAAGTGAGGTTTGATCTTTAAAATGTCACCAAGTTAGAATAAATATTATGTCATATTTTCCTATGTTATATGGCATGTATATCAATATACAGATTTCAAAGAATCAAATAGTTGATGGCTACTTCAACTTAGATTTGATTAAATTTCGGAGTAGTTGAAGAAATTGTTATTATATCAAGAACTTGAAGTTCTTAAAATTAAATATTATAGGCCCGAAGCCTAAATGATAAAATTGAGAATCTAAACGTTTTGGTTCATTTTTATATTAGGCTTGAAGCCTAGGTTATAAAATCAAACCCGAAGATTTGAGTTTTTAACATTTTATATGACATGGATTTATATTGGAATCCATTGAAATGCAAAGAGCCTCAAAATACAATCATAAAATGAAAATTGAGACGATTGATAAAGATAAAGTGAAGGCAATGCTTCATTCGTAATTTCATCTTATAGGATTGAAATTTCAATATATTTTTTAGTAGAGGACCCATTTGTCCTAAAATATTTGGAGGAATGTGAATTGAACTGTCCATCTTCTAGTCCAAGATAACCGAAAAATTAATGTTCATGTTTACCATTGGCATGAATTGATAATATGTTTTTAAGGCATGCATTTTATGGATGAATTTATGGATAAAAGCATGTGTTGCCATTGAGAATTCTATTAAGAATATCTAGTTTAATGTATTATCATATATTTTGGCTAATATTCATAGCCTTGAAAGGTCGAGATTTCTTACATCGACAATTAGAATATTTATAATTACGGGACTAATATGGACTTGCATTAAGAGAGTTCAACTGTAGACATTTTCTTTCAAAAGCTTGCTATGAAAGTTTGCACCTGAAGTTGCACAATTTTAAATTGAGAAATGAAATCCACGATTAAAAATTATTTTTCAATTTGGAGATAAAATATTACAACTATCGAAATCCTAAATTCTTATTAAGTAGCAATACTGTGGAGAGATTTTAAGCAATACTATCAATTGAATTTTGGTAGTTGAAAAGATGAAACATTGATGAAAAATCATAACTCCTATTATGACTGATAAGAATTCCTTGAAATGGATGTAAATGTGAATATAATGATTTATTCCTATGAGTGAACGTACATAATTCATTCTCAGAAATGAATGGGGCACATTAGATATTGACATGAATTATGCATGATCAATTTTTTTATTATGTATTGTATTTCATATAATGATTGCATAGTACCACTCGATGCGAAAAGATATAGTGGTAAAATTTGACAAAAACAATGCTATGCAAATTGATTCTACAAAGCGTCAAAATGACACTTGTTGAAATAAACATTCATCAAGTAAAAATGAATTACGACGATGTAAGTGACATACTTGATGGTAATGATTGAACCACTTAACATTACTAATTTGGATTTTGATAATTTCTATCGGGATAAGTAGAGCTAACAGAAATTATAAAATAATAATGATTAATGTAAAATTAAGTTTATGGCGTAACGTTTTGTGATTAAATTTATGAATTTTTCATATGACTTATTATATTTCAATTATGTATTAAGGTATGGTTTGAGTGAATGGTAAAAATATATGTGATAAAAGTCAATGCATGGCAATTCATATTAAAAATTAAGATTATATATTATATGCTTGAAATGTAAATATGATCTTCTCATGTTGTTTATGATTTTAAAGAAATTGTTTATTTCTTAAATAGATAAATAAAAAGAAACGTAGATATGTATATGATATTCTTTATGCCTTATTTGTGTTTATTTATCTTATATCATGTCGTGGTTAAAAGTAAATGAAAACTGGTTAACTTTCATTTGATTAAATTATTCACGAAGTCATGAGCTATATGAGGTTACTTTGATATGATTATTGAGCTTATGAATCCTTAATAATAAGTAAATACTTATTATTTTGATTAACCTCATTTATTTAAGACTTCAAATGTGGGGATTTTATAGAAATGTGTTTGTACAATTGAAACACATATTACAGTAAACCAGAAGTTTACTGATCAAAATAGATTTGGCATGACCGGTTAGACCATCCCGGATAAACTATGATGCGAAAAAAAAAAAAAAAAATTAATAAGAGTTCATATAGGTCTTCAACTGAAGAACCAGAAGATTCTTCAATTTAAAGAATCATTTTGTGCTGCTTTGTTCTCAAAGTCAATTGATTACTAAATCATTTCAATTAAGAATGGGTGAGAATCTCCAGCATTTTTTGAAACACATTCAATGTGATATATGTGGGCCCACTCATTTTTCTATGTGGATTTTAATAGATGCATCTACACAAATGTGACATATTTGTTTATTGTCAACCTGCAACCTTGATGTTTGTGGGATTATTTGCGCAAATAATTAATTAAGAGGACAATTTTGAGATTATGGAATTAAGATGTATTAATAATGCTGGTGAATTCATATATCTGATTTTCAATGACTATTGAGAGTCATGTTGCCCATATTCATACACAAGATAATTTAATAGAATTATTCATCAAACGCCTCCAGTTAATTGCTAAAATTATTAATGAGAACAAAACTTTTGTTCAACATGTAAATATATTGTTTTACATGTAGCAACACTTGTGTGCATCATGCCAACAAATTATGATAATTTCTCCCTGATGAAACTAACGTTTGGTCAGGAGCCAAACATTTCCCATCTTAGAATTTAAGAATGTACGACATATATATTACATTTGCTCCACCACAGACACACAAAGATGGGTCCTCCATAGAGGTTGGGAATATATTTTGGATATGAATCCCCATCCATAATAAGTATCTTGAACAAATGACTGAAAATTTATTTACGACATGGTTTGTCGAATGTCATTTTGATGATATAATATTCCTAACATCAGGGGGAGGTAATAAAGAGCTGGTAAAAGAAATTACACGAAAAAGATTAAACATTATCTTCTCTAGATCCTCGAAAAAAAATTAGTGTACACTAGAAGTCCAGAAGATAATTATTTGCAAAATATTGCAAATCAACTGCCAGATGAATTTACTAATATAAAAAGATTTACTAAATCTCATATACCAGCTAGATATGCTCCAATGAAATCAATTGGTTCCAATGATAAAAATCCTGTAAAATAAGGAGCTAACATTGAAGATGGTCATATAATGGAGGCAAGCACTCATGAAGAGTCGCAAAACATAACTATTAGATAATACCCCAGAAGAGGTTCAGGTACCTGAAAATAATAAATAAAGAGATCTCTATAAGTTATGTCACTACGAGAGAAAGATGGAACCGAAATAAAACTGTTGTCGACAACAATTTTGCATATAATGTTGCTGTGAAAATTATAAACGAGAATGAGGATCTTGAACCTAAATCTGTTGAAGAATGTAGTCATAGAATAGATTGGCCAAAATGGAAAGACGCAATTCAAGCAGAATTAAGTTCACTTTCGAAACGTGAAGTCTTTGGACCAGTAGTCCAAACACCCAAAGGAGTAAAACCTGTTGGGTATAAATGGGTATTTGTGCGAAAACGAAATGAGAAAAATGAAGTTGTTAGATATAAAGCACGACTAGTAGCACAAGGGTTTTCGCAGAGACCTGGAATTGATTATGAGGAGACTTATTCTCCTGTGGTGGATGCAATTACGTTTAGATATCTTATTAGTCTGGCAGTACGTGAAAAACTAGATTTGCGTCTAATGGATGTTGTTACAACCTATTTATATGGCTCGCTGGATACAGAAATTTATATGAAAGTCCCTGAAGGATTTAAAATTCCCAATGCATGTGGAAACTCCCGGGAAAATTGTTCAATACGCTTGCGTAAATCTTTATATGGACTAAAACAATCTGGGCGTATGTGGTATAATCGGCTTAGTGAATACTTGTCAAAAGAAGGTTATAAAAGTGATCCGATATGCCCATGTGTATTTATAAAAAGATCCAGATTAGAGTTTATTATAATAGCTGTTTATGTTGATGATCTGAATATTATTGGAACTCCAGAAGAGCTTCAAAAAGCAGTTGATTATTTAAAGAAAGAATTCGAGATGAAAGATCTTGGAAAAACAAAGTTTTGTCTCGGTCTGCAGATCGAACACTTATCAAACGGAATTCTTCTTCATCAATCAACTTATATAGAAAAGATTTTAAGACAATTCTACATGGATAAAGCTCATCCGCTAAGTACTCCAATGGTTGTAAGATCGCTAGATGTGAAAAAAGACCCTTTTCGTCCTCGTGAGGATAATGAAGAACTCCTTGGTCCTGAAGTACCTATCTCAGCACTATAGGAGCTTTGATGTATCTTGCTAAAAGTACACGTCCTGATATATCTTTTGTTGTAAGTTTATTAGCAAGATTTAGTTCTTCTCCTACTCGTCGACATTGGAATGAAGTGAAGCATATATTTCGATACCTCCGAGGAACAATTGATATGGGGTTATTTTATACCAATAATTCAAAATCACAATTAGTTGGCTATGCTGATGCGGGATACTTATCTGATCCACATAAAGCTCGCTCGCAAACAGGTTATGTGTTCACAAATGGAGGAACGGCCATTTCATGGCGTTCTACTAAACAAACTTTAGTTGCCACTTCCTCAAATCATGCAGAAATAATCGCAATGCATGAGGCAAGTCGAGAGTGCGTTTGGCTAAGATCGATGACTCATCATATCCAAGGGATGTGTGGTATAATATTTGAGAAAAATACCCCAACAATTTTATATGAAGATAACACAGCCTGCATAGCTCAACTAAAAGAAGGTTACATTAAAGGAGATAGAACAAAACATATTTCACCAAAATTCTTCTTCACTCATGATCTTCAGAAGAATGGTGATATAGATGTTCAACAATTCGTTCATCTGAAAATCTAGCAGATTTGTTAACCAAGGCATTGCCAACTGCCACATTTGAGAAATTGATTAATAAAATTGGGATGTGTCGACTTAAATCCATTAAGTGATTTTGTTATCAGGGGGAGTAAATACATGTTGCACTCTTTTTTCCTTAACTAGATTTTTGTCCCACTGGGTTTTTTCTAGTAAGGTTTTTAACGAGGCACATAACTATTTTATGGACATCCAAGGGGGAGTGTTGTAAATAATTTAAATTATATGAATGTCCATAACTCCCAAATAATATTCTCACAATTAAATATAATCTTGTAACCCCCAATTTTGTAATCCCCAATTTTGTAACCCCCTAATAAATTGTATATTCTCATTTATGTTATTTTGTAACCTACATTTTGTATTTGAATTTCAAGGCCTATAAATAGTGCCTATGTATGATGCTTGTAAATCTCAATTCACATGAATAAGAAATACTTTATCTACTATTTTACTCTCTACATTTTTAGTTGTCTTCTTATTTTAGTATAATTTTATAACAAACTCCAAATTTTAAAATTGACTTTTGAAGTGAGTGCCTAAAATTGAATTACCACAACATTACAGGATACACAAATATAATTGGCAATCTACCGGGGGCGGGGGGCACTCATGCTCTTAGGCCAGGCTGGGGCTGGGCTGGGGACGAGAAACGGTTGGAGACGGCTGCGGGCTGCGGGGCGGGGCGGCCTCGGGGCTGGAACGGGCGGGGCTGGGGGCTCGGCGGAGCCCTGCTGCTGGCCCGGGGCGCGCGTTGGCTGAAGGAGAAATATGAGGGGCGTGTGTTTATCACGCGCCCCTCTTTAATATAAGTTGCTGCTCTTCCCGTTAAATTATGCTGATTTTGTTGTTATATTAAGTGATTAAGTGTAGTATTAGTCGGTAGTTGTTTTAATTTGGTGAGACTTGATAAGTGGGTGAATTTCATAGTTAGGATTATACATCTATTCTCCTTTTTTCTACTACTGACTGTACGTGAAGCGGTGGGGAAGATGAGTAATTTGCATATTCAACCACCTAATTCTGCCCCTAATTAAATTAACACCCGTAATTTCAATTTTGGTTTTGGTTTTTTTTTAATAATTATTTATTAAAAATATATAATTTTCTTATTTTAGTTAATATTAAATATATTAATACTATAAGATAAATTTTAGTTTTTGAAAAGAATATGTTTTTTAATTTTTTGTCGGATTAATATTAATGTTCCTTGATTAAAATCTCATTAATGTTGTGTATTGTTGTAATTAATGTGTTATTTTAATTAATGTATTATTTTAATTAATGTGATAGGTTTTAATTATATAGTATATAGTATGATTAATTATTTAAAGTAATTTAATATTACTATTAAAAAAAATTAAAACTATAATATTAATAGGTGAGAGTGGGCAAATGAAAAAAATGGAATTAATTCATCAACGGAGCCCGGCCATTGGAGACGACCAGACAGGGCTCGGGGCTGGCCCGGGGCTAGCCCTGCTCCATTGGAGATGGCCTTAGAAATCGGCTCGCCCCACCGCAATAATTTTCAATTTCAGTTGAGTTAAAAGTTAAAACCACATCTACAATAAATGTTCTTATTATACCAGCAAATTTGGAGATATCATCCATACCTTTAGACACCAAACAGAACATTTGCCCAGAGAATATATATTTTATATATATATATATATAAACAAACTATTCTTCCCAGTGAAAACGAAATATGGGTTACTTCAATACGCAACACGCTGCTATATAATAAACTTTAATTCTTTTGTTCTTTTTATTTGACTTACTTTTGGAAACTAGACATGGGAATCATCGAAAAAAAAAAAAAAAAAACTCTCATAAGACAAGGGTACCACCATCAACAAAGGAAAAATATCGCTTAGTAAGCTAGCAAACCAATAAATAAATTCCTCAAAATATTCAATTAAATCATCAATCATGAACATAAACCATTACCTCAGAATAAATAATCAATTTTCATTAGATTATTCAATGCTTGATCTAAGTACAACAAAAATATCAGAAACTTCGAATAAAAAAAAAAGGATGAGAAAAGAACAAAAACAATACATTTAACAGAAGTGAGGACAAAAGAATTCAAAATAATAATTAATCTCAACTGCTTATTATTGACCTTTAAGATCTACTCAAGCTCAAAGCAGTTACATTAAAAGGAGTTCTATCATTAGTAGATGAGTTTAGAGATCGATGTAAGGTATTATTATCCCTACGAAGTTCAGTTTCTTTCTGGGACTTCATTTGGTCTTTTGGTTTAGGGTTCTTGTCATCTGGAGATGATACATTAAGCAAAAATCTATGTATCATTTCATAACTGGTAAATGTTATTATAGCAGATGGGGTTGTTCTCAGGAGATTAGTCGCACAACCACGATAAAACCCAGGAATCCCTTCCCTTCTAAAAATCTTCTTAATGCAATCAACGACGCCCTCATATTGTAACTCAGAATTACGTATTTGCCCTTGCTCTTGTAGCCTTGAACGTACAACCTGGTCAAGAGTTCAAACATCACAAAAGGAAGTGAAGAGGAAAGAGTAACCGGTTGTATATCTTTAGTTCGACAAAATAGCATTTGGGTTCACGAGCAAAGGGAAGTCGTACCTCATGAGGGTAAGTCAACACGGAAGCAACTACTTTTGCAAATGACGAGGCAATAGTAACTTCCCATGGATTGAGCTCACTGGTGCTTTTATTATCTTCCATATAGGGAAACACAAGGAAAAAAATTAGTCTCCTTGAACTTGTTTGGCAGCAAAGATTAGGTGATATTATTTCTTTTATTAACTTTTATCTCTCGTATTGTACAACTGATAAATGAAGTAGGTTGACCCATAAATAAGTGATAATCCGCCATTCTTAGGCACTAACACAATCCCTATGATAACATACATGGCCCCACAAAAATTTAATTGGTGATTTCGCTTATTCACTAATTTTCCACTAATCTATGTTTAAACACAACTACCACAAAAAACTTATACCCCAATTATCTTATAATTCATGATGTCAAATATTTAATAATTTCACCATTAATCTATAACTGCTATTAGATTATTAAAGATACATATGGAGGAGAATGACTCATTGTCTTACCTCGATTAGCTAAGTAGAATTTTATTCTTTCGTATGCAGGGAACTGGATAGCCACGTGACAAACCCCGGCCAGAGAAGGCAGAAGACCACTGTACAAAACACAGAAGATAACGAGTTTCATGTGAGCAAATAGCCTTCCAATCTCACAAACACTATGTATGCATAAATGAAATTATTCGATTTTTTTGCCTATCGCACTAAAGGACTGACCTGTACCATCCTCGAAGGCCTTCTTCATGAGCAATTCGTCTCAAAGCAGAAAATATATTCTTATAAGGAACCACGCCTTGTCTCATGCCTTGTGTCTGAACATAGACATAAACTCAGATTAGTTTCAGGCAAAGGCAAACACAACTAGTTTTTCGCATTACGATAAAAAAATTTAAAGATTCAAATTTCATTATAAGAATTTAAAAAGATAGCTCAAGGTTGCAAAATGACTTAATATCAATACTAAATTGTTATAATTCAAAAAATTGAAATAGTTTTGTAACATGCACAATAAATCACATATCATATATGACCATATTTCAGGAACTAAATTTGTTATAAAATGATAAAGATCAATTAACAGAAGGATGTCTTATGCCTAGTATAAGGCATTTGGGTCGCAAGAACATTAGAACCTACTTGAAGTCGTGTCTTCACAACCCACAATGGATTTGTAGCAATTGCAGTTGCAGCACCAGCTCCTGAAGCAGCTATCATGTTTGAAGCGATTGTAAGCTGGCCATTGCCACCCTCTGTAAAGTTGCAAGATCGAAAAGTTCATACAAGATATTTGAAAAAAACCCAAAAATTAGATAAATGGTTATAAAATAAACTTCAAAGAAAAATAACCATAAAATAATCATCCCAATATACTTGAGCATAAATCATACCATGTGAATGGAGTTGCTCTTTGAGTTGTCCATAAACTGTGAAGTAAACCTACAAATGATGATATTTTGTCACTGTGGATACAAAATAGCATACAAAAGGATTTCTTGGACTTTCTCAACCTGAAAGTATCAAAGTAAACCCACTTCTGGTATACAAAAATAAAAAATCATAATAATGGAAACTTATGTCTTTGATTATCTTTTGCTAAATTAATTCCCTATATTCTTTAAGATTACTTGAAACCTTACAGATTAAAACTATAGAATACTATGAAATTGCGTGCAAAAGGTTGCAATAATCCAACATACAATCAAAGTAACAATATTGTGAAAATACATGGAAAACTTTCAAATGATAGAAAGTAACACTCACTGCCCAATTCGGAAGTAACGCTGCCAATGTTGGTGTAAGGCCACGGTACAGTCCCTTAAGTCCTTCATTCCGGACTATATTTTGCAGGCTCATAAAAATTACACTGCCTGAATGATTGTCACCAGAAATATGAATAGCATGAGATACTTAAGTATAATGAATTTATACGTGCAACCTAATCCAAGAGATGGCCATCTTCACTAGTATCAATAAAGAGATCTATACTACATAAGTCAAGTCAAAGTCAAAGAAGGTGGCCACGTTTCCAACCTTTTGCTTTACTCAGAAATTGAGAATCAATTAAGATTTTTAATCATTCTACGTTCTATAATCATACCAAAAAAAGTTGAATAATTTTTTTAACCATATCTATAGATTGCCATATAACAATATAAACTATAAAAGGAGGTATAGATTTACTCAGATTTTGTAGGTCCATGCATCAAATTTTAGAAAACTGGAATTCAGTCACCACACATTACATAAATCCTTATGTAGAAAGCCAGAATACAAAATCCAGCATTTAGACATGCCTGGTGCTGAAGTTATGCTTACCCAGAAGAGTATAATGATGAATAATTCCAATTAATAGTGAAAAATCAAAACTCAACGATAGCTTAGCCCACGATAAAGCAATTGAATACAGATCCTTGGAGAGGTCAGAAATTAGAAATAGTTTCAGATTGATGGTAATCAACATAATATATGTCCAATAGCTCAACTTAAACTGTCCACACTATTACAAACATTAGTTTTGCCCAATACTTTCTTCGACAATACTCAGGATCATTTTACAATCAGTCAAGAATGTCATTTAGCACAACCATCATACAAGTACTTAAGGACTGCTAACCAATTTATCAAATATAAGGAACTGCAGAAGAATCTAAAGTAACTACAAAAAAGATATGGCAAAATTATCCCAAAGTGAGGAACGTATGTACTACTTTCATAGTAGTACGTACTTACAAGAACTAGTGAAAATAGTCTAATGCATCTCCTAGCACTCGCCGAACTTTGGGAGAGTTTCTTTCCGACTTTCTGATTTATAAGAGTCAACAAAGACGATATGTAAGAATCGAGGAAAGTGAAATATCTTTAGCTTCCTGCCCAACAACTATTTACCTTTCATTTTCAGTCATGGTTCATTGCCTTATATATGCACCTTAACAAGGACAATGTAAGTTGACCAAAGTCACCAAACAATATAATCACTAATTGTATCGTAAGGCAGGCTGTAGCTCTAGTTCGACTAGCGTGATTGATGAACATGGGCAGCAATTAGTGAGAGTCGGTTGTTTTGTTGCTTGTAAGGGTTGTAGAATAGATTAGAAGGCATGATTGCATGCAATTCCAGATCCAGGAAATATATCTTAACTCCCTTAAGTAGTAAATTCATCTTTCAGCATTCATCAGGTGCTTCATGAAAGTTACTCTAAGTAAAAAGAAAAGGGAAAATAGCTAAATGAAAAACACACAACTTAAAAAAAAACCCAACTTTGCTACCTGACCGAAAATAAGTTCTGGGGTTTTCATTTAACTTACCACTAAACTCTAAGATCTCAATCTAATGAAGTAGAGTAACAAATAAGAGAAGTTTTCACATTTTTCAATCCATCATTCTCAATATAAACAGAAGTGGATCCTTCGAAATAGTCAACATTACACCCAAGCTGAATTGCAAAACTCACTATAATATGAAACTGTATTTCACAAAATAGCAGGAAACATACCTCTAATTCTATGACCAGAAGAAGGATTGTGTATTTGAGGCAAGCCATGGACTTGAAGCCTTGTCTTTATTACATCTAATGGGCACACAAATGTTGCGGCTATACCACCTGAAACTCCAATTCAACCGAAAAAATCCTAAATTATTAACAAAAAGAAATTAATAAAATTCTGAACGAACAGCAAAATAATGAAATTACCGGCAGCTGCACCGGCGGCGGCGTCGTAGATGATCTCTTTCGCAGTCCGATGGTTGCCCGCGGCTGGCATCTCTAATAATAATTATTTGGAGTAACAGAAATTGGAAAAAAATTGAAAAGGTAATAAAAATCCCCGTCTAAATCCTTTCCTTATTACATTTTATGTATACAGGAATACATGTATTAAATCTCTTGATAGAATAGGGCGGAGGGAAGATGTTTAAGGGCTATGGGCTATGGGTTTGTGAGCAAGTAGACCGTGTTTGTTAGGAAAAGGGCACAAATATATCTTTCCTTGCGCGTTGTTCTTCCTTCAAGTAAATTAACTCACCTTCTTAAAGTAAATTTTTTTTTTGAAACAGCTTCTTAAAGTAAATTTGAAGGAACTATTTCTTCTTGTTTTCCAAAATATTTCCTAATTAGTTAGTGCGGAATTTAATAATAATCTTAATTTTCAGTGAAACAAAATTTCGATAATTTCGTGAAAGTAAATATATGAACATATTGAATTATACTAGATTTTCTTTTTAACAATACAAATTACATCATATTATATCATAAATATATTAATTTATAATTAAATTAATTTTTTTAATCAAATTAACAACTATTATTAAAATTAGAAGAAAACGCAAACTAATGAGAATTAAAATCAAGACTCTAAATTATAAAGGATAATATGAACAATATTCAACTCAAACAAAATATAATATCAAGTTTAAGTTATCCCTTTAAACTAAGTCATTCGATATTTTATCTATTTGATGAATTTATATAGCATACACTTTGCCCGCAGAATTTATGTTAGTGGTTGTTGATGTGACATTTGAATTGGTCCCTAGAGGCTTCTGCTTTTGATGAATCTGACAATAAAATGCTAAAATGGTGAATATTATTTTTTATCCTCTTTATGTATTAGTATTTTTTTACAGTTTAGTCATTTTTATATGTTTCTTAACATTTAAGTTTTCACAATTAATTATTTATTTCATAGTAGCACTTCTCAGGGAATTTCAGGGCGGCGTCGACATCACGGGACTAACATGAGGGTATTTTAGGGAAATTCACCAAAATATGTGGGAAAATTTAGACAAATATGAATCGTACCTCTATTGTTTTGCGTGAATTTTTTAAAAAAAATCTCATGTCAGTCACATGCAAATCACGTGACATTACGTTGGAGCTGTCCTGGAACCATCTGAAAAGGACTACAATGAAACTAATAATTAATAGTAGGGACTAAAATATTAAGAAAAATATGAGGAGGACTAAACTTAAAAAAAATTCATAAGGAGGATCAAAAGTGGTATTTACCCTATCTAAAATATTTCCTGTGTTATTTAATTAGTAGAAAATCACTTGTATTATTTTTATGAGTAAAAAAAAAGCTTATATTAATGAGTCAATAGCATTTACCCCATATGATGCCTAATTGAGTTTTATTCGTTTTAAGTGTAAATTCTTTTTCATAATTTGTCGTGACAAATATATATTTATTTTCCTTTGAAATAAAATACGAAAACATGAATGTTCATTTAAAAATCCCCCTTATAAATTTAAAAATTCGGCAATAACCTTCATGTTCTCTTAAAATAATAGCAATAACCTCCCTTCTGTTAATTCTTAACTTTCATATAGGTGCAGTGTACTGATAAAATATTAACACACGAGGGTTTTACCAATAAAATATTCCATGTAATTTTTTTGCTAACAAAAATAATACAGAGAGATTTTTGCTAATTAAAAATAACACAAAATGTGTCTTTGCATTTCCAATGTATAGGAGTATTTTAAAATTTCATGATAATTTGTTAGGTGTACTATAGGGGTGGGCGCGGGTAGGGTATTTTGGATATTGGGTATTTCGGGTCGGGTACCCGACTTGGCGGGTAGTGAATTTTCATACCCGAAACCCTACCCGATTTGGCGGGTACCCGAAGTTCGGGTACCCGAAATTTTCGGGTATTTCGGGTATTGGGTACCCGAAATTTCACACTTTTTTTTTTCAAGAATTTTTTTTCAACATATATATACGTAAAATTGTAAATAAATGAATTCAAACATTAATTGTACACAATAACTTCAAAACAAAACAATACAAATTTCTCAAGCCTTCAAGATTCATGTATTCAATAAATTACAATCAAATCAAACTCGAAGTCTCAATGCATCAAAATATTAAATATCACAATCGCATGGCATGAAAATTACAACTTACAATAGACATAAAATCACAAATCACATTCAATAATATTTCACATTTTAACTCATCATTCGGATCTTCACCAATCATATCCACCCACTGTAAATTATGGCCCATTATGATTGACCCATTAGGGTTAGGCCCATAGATTAAGAATCCCTAAGTAGTGGGGATTAGGGTTCTGCATCTATATTAATGAGGAAACTGGTCCTCTCTCTACACGCTTCCAGAGCTGTTAAGTTCCCTCATAACTTAACGCATTATTAGAAACTCGAAACTGTGGCAAGAGAGAGAAATCAGTCTTCCATTCAATCAGTAATTCCGCTACCGATTGTCCACGCTACGAAGACAGGTATCTCTAAACCTAATTTATGATTAAACAATTAGCATGATTATAGTCGATCCATTATCGTACATGCTTATGTGAATAATTGCTAACAGTGGTATCAGAGCCCGTGTTGGGCTACTAAATTTGATTCTTGAATTATATGATCTAAAATTTATGTTTCCCTTTAGATCTGTATTTTCTTGTGGGATTTAGAGTACTTGAATTGAATGATCTCGTAATTACGTTTGTTATGTTGGATCCGTGTATTATATTTGAAATATGATCTAATTATACAAAATTGATTGTTTGGTAAAAATACCGTTAGTAATCAAAGTTCAAGTTTCGGATTTGTTTTTATCAGCATGCTTATTATGATGATGCAACCATGATCATGAATCAAAGCTTATGATATGCTTGAAGAAATCTTATGTATGCACATGTACTCTTTGACTACGCCTCTTCAAGAAACAAAATTAGGTTGCAAATTTTGGGCTAATATTGGATTTTCTGGACTTGGAATCTTTGGGCCTGTCTAAAGGCAGCAACATTATGGGTTGTTGTTACATAACAACAAACATTGAGCCCAGTAGTATTTACTTTTTTTTAAAACTTGGGTCTGGGCAACTGAGTTTTAAAGTTTGTATGAGGTTTAACAATGAGACTCTTTTTTTTACTTTAATAAGTGTTGGAAGACTTTCCATTGATGATTTGGACTTGATTAATAATTTTTATTATTTAATTTTCCTTGGGCATGAATGCGTTATAGGTTGAAGAATTAGTAAAAGTATGTATTAGATTATTGTGATTTAATCTATTCTAATACATTGGTAAAAAGTTGATTATTTTTGTCCAAACTCAAAAAGAAAATTTATGTTATAAAATCAATACAATTCTCTTGAACTGGGCTTAAAATATATATATATATGAAAATTTATTATTTTATGCCAAAGAGAGATTCAATTTTATTATGAAAGTTTTCCAAGCTTGAATTATTGGTGAATTGATTTTGGGGGTAATTTAATGCTTGTACCATCATGTGTTATGGTTTAAGATTCAATTTATTCTCTTGAATTGAGCCTATTTTATGTGATAGGAAATTTTTATTCCTTTAGGCTAAGAGAAAGTGCATCTTATTGCCATGCGGATTTCCTCCGTATTAATGATCGGTTAAAGTTAATATAATTTTACTCAATTATTTAACATAATTCATAAGCCCAGAATTTAAAATGTGCAATAAAAGTGAAAATTCACATGATTAGATCTGTTAGTCACCAAAGTGGCCTGATCTGTATGGGTTAGTGAATGCACATTAATTTATTGACTACCAGAACTTAAGTTACACGTTATGTAAAAGGATTCGTAAGTGTTATATTAAAATGTTAGTCACCAAAGTGACCTGATTAATATAATTAATATCCTTATTGTGTAACTTATTTAAATGGTATAATGTGACAATTTGTGTACTAAAATTTACATAATGATGATTTGTTAGTCACCAAAGTGGCCTGATCAGTATGGTTAGTAAATTTTCATGGTACACTAATTTCTTCCTGAATATTTAATTGTACATTTATGAAAAAGGATCTCGAAAGTTATATTGATTTGTTAGTCACCAAAGTGGCCTTATTGATATAATTAGAAATTTCCTTATGTGCTATTTCATATTTATTGGTATAATGTATAATGTGATACATTATACACTTATTATTTAAAATTCATATTATGATGATTTGTTAGTCACCAAAGTGACCTGATCAATACAGTGAATGAATTTTAAATTGCATATAAATCTGTGTTTTACCAATATTTAAATTTCACATTACATAAAAGAATTTGATGTCGTATTAATCTCTTAGTCACCATATGGTCTGATTAATATGATTGGTCAATTCTGTTGTGTAAATTAATTTAATTGGTGATTTTATCAGATTTATTGTGTATTTATTTTGATTTCACATTATGATGATTTGTTAGTCACCAAAGTGGCCTAATCAGTATTGTTAGTGAATTTTAAATAGTACATCGATTTATTTATTGCCAAATATTAATTAGCATATTACGAAAAAGTGATTTACTAATATATATTAGTTTGTTAGTCACCAAAGTGGCCTGACTTGTATATTTAGTGAATTTTCTTCATGTGCTATTTATTTGGTATTTGATAATTCTAATTTTGTGCATAAATTTCTATTATGATGATTTGTTAGTCACCAAAGTGGCCTGATCAGTACTACTAGTGAATTTATATGCACAAATATAATGTTCATATTATCAATTAAAAGATAAATAAATCAGTTTACAATGAAAAGACATAAGAGTCGACCCAAAGGAGGCTCGGTCATTTTTCTAAGTAAACAGTATGAGTCAAGCCAATAACGAATATTGCTTAGTGTGTTATAGTATTTCACTGAATCTTACTATGATATGCGCTTATGAAATTAATTTTAATGTGAGCTTCATTCTTGCAATATTTAAGATGCTCTCAAATAATCAAATTCAAGTTTATTGTTTTCCTTAGTAATTCCAATTTTTTTTACTAGATTGGAAAGGGTCAATAGATTTGGTATGAAATTCTTGAGATTTACCCTCATACCGAATAATTAATAATACCCTTCCTTAAGATAAGAAGAGTGTTATAATTTTTGAGATATTGTTTCCGCAATTTAGGTAAATATCTCGTATTGACAACTCAAACTAAACTTGTTTACAAGTTTGAGTAGTCAAAAAGCATGTGAAATCGTGCATCGGATATGATTAACCTAATTAAAACTTATCGTCATGAGGTATCGTTATTGATGAATCTATCCTTATATGTTATTATGAAATCGTTACTTCCTGAACATGGATATTCTCAAAGAATTGTCCCGTATGTTAATTCAGTGAGAGACATTTATCAAACAGTAAGGTTTGAGTTTCATCAACATAGTGACTCAAGAAGCTAATTATGTAAGTTGTGAACATATGAATGTTGGATTTAGCACTATCATAAAGAATTCCCGAAATGTAAAGTATGATTCAAAAGGAGGCGAAAGTTTGGCCTTGTTATTGTTTAAATCATACTTAATTATTGTTCTTTGGGATATATAGTGGCTTGAATGTACTCCTGTTCACAAGAACATGTTGGGACTGTGACATACTTTAGGAAATTAACATTTCAGTTTATTAAAGTAACCCTTTACTGATTTTGGTTACTTATTATTGGTTTATTTAAACTGAAGTATAATCCTAATAAATATGGATCACTTACAATTCACAATTTTTGGTGATGTGAAATGTGACATGATAACAAACATTTTACTTCTTGAAATTTCACACTTTCCTATTTGTCTTCCTTGAACTCTTTCTCATTTATAGTGAATGGTATCCTATTTTTCCTTGTTATTATAAATTTTTCCATTAAGACAATTTCTATCTAATTTATGAATAGTCTCAAGTTTCAAATATCATTGAGATATTTAATGAGAGACACTTAGATAGGAAAAGAAAAAATTGATAAACATGGAGAATATTATGAAGAGATATATATTAAATAAATGCATCAATTTATTTAACAATTATCTCACAAAATTGTCATATGTGCTCCATGCAATATGACAAGCACGCCATGAATGTTGGTGTGATTGAAAGACATAATCGACTATTGTTAGAAATGGTTAGAATCATGATAGTAATTCATTGTGGATTTGTGTGCTTAAAACTGTCATGTTTGTCAAGTGGGCTCTAGTAAAACAGAAGGCTCATTGCGAGCTTTCGTTTTGTGGGATACCCAATTTAAGACACCTGCATGATTGGTGTTGTACGACAAAATCTAAGCTAATTCACTTGAAAGAATTGGATTCTCGAACTGTTAATGGATACTTCATTGGTTATCCTGAGAATTCCAAAGGATTTGTTATTTTTCCTTTTAATCATAACTTATAAATTATGAAAACCGGATAATTGGAGGGTTCATTGAGAATTATGTTTTCAGTGGGAGTGACAATGAATAAGTTGTCATGATGTAACTCCTGTATATGTTGATCAATTAAAAAAAAAAAAAACTGATCAATAAACTGAAATTACTACTCATATAATGAACCTGTAAAATGTGAGTCACAAAGAGTTGCCTTAAGAAAATCTCATAGCGTAATGCGGTTTTGCAACGCTGGGTGATTTATTTTATCATCAAAAGTTGAAAGTAACTTTTGGTGAATTATGATCCGGTGTTATATTCACATGCCATTATAAGTGAAAACTTTGAGCAATAAATTGATGTCAAGAAAGATAAGTTGAAATCCTTGAATTACAATCACGAATTTGATTGGTCACATTGCCATAAGGATCAAAATGAGTTGGGGGTATGTTCATAATCATACTCAACTCAAAAGGCAATATTGAACAATGTAAGTTTGATTGATTTTTAAGGATTCTACTGTAAAGGTGACATTGATTATCTCAAAATTATTGTGACACTTGTAATTCATTTGTAGAACTACATTAAATGGATGTGAAAAATTGTCTTTCTGAATGAAACTATAAGAGAGAGTTTATCAGAAAAAAAATATTACATTTTTTTCATTAATGAAAAGGATATATAGTATGTACGCTAAAAAGTCAATATAATGATTTGAACAAACCTCCCGACAATGATATCATCTTAAGTTTAATGATATCATTGCCTCCTTAAGATTTAAAGAAAACACTATTCTGTTTGTGTATATATCTAAAGGTCAGTGGGAGTTAGTTTATCATTTAATATATTGATGATATTCTTTTTTGGCAAATAGCAATTTTGATTTGCTATATTGGACTAATAAATTTCTCATAATTTTTATGATATAAGATATTGGAGAGACAACTTATGTGATTGAGATTGAAATATTTTATAATAAATCACATGGACCGATTAGTTGTTTCATAAACTTATATCAAAGGTTTGGGATGCAGAAATTGCAATTTAAGTGTAGTCCCAAAATTAAGAGAGAAATCAAAATTATTCTAATGCCAAATAATATCTTTTAGTGGAAAGAAATGAAAATATTTCATTACTTAAGGTTTGATGTATACTCATGCTCGCACCAATTATACATCATCTTTATAGTCGGTATGCTTGACAATTTAACCGGAAAAGTTGTCAATAAGGTTTTATGTTATCTGCAAGAAACATATGGATTATATGCTTACATATAAAAGATCTGATTTTGATTGAGATGATCAGATATTTAGATTTCGATTTTGGATATCTTGGTAGTATTAAGTTCACTTTTGGCTATTTGTTCCTTTTGGCTGGAGGGACGATATCATGAAAAGTCCAAAAGAAATTGCCAAAGTTTTATCACTACGAAATCTATACTTGTGGCGTGTTTCGAGGCCACAATTAATGCTGCATAAAATTATTTCATGACTTGATTTTGTTAACATTATTGCCAAGTCGTTGAAATATTTATGAGAAAGTTATGCCGCAATTCTTCTCTAAGAACGACAAACATTCCAAAGGTGCATAATATTTGGAGTTAAATGTCGTTGTTGTTGAAGAAGATATTCAGAAACATAAAGTGTCAAATTATCATCAGAACCGGTCTGATATTGATCCTTTGAAAAAAAAATTGTTACTACAAGACATTTATGAGCATGCTAACCGAATGAGTCTTTGTAGTAATTGACTATTGTATTGTAGGATCATTTATGAGTATTGACACCTTTGAGCTCCATTTATATGTTTCTGAAACATGAAAGTAATATTCCTGTTATTTAAAGATTGTGTACACTATTATGGCTATTATGTGAACAATAACAGGAATGGACATTATGAAAGTTTCTAAGTATAGGTCTTGTGTAGTGGGTCATTTATACCGTGGTACATGGAAGGAAGTTTGTTGGACAATGATAACTTAGGACCGCCATGACTCGTATTTGTGGTTTACTATGCAACGACGATTAATGTTAATTCTCTCATGGGCCAAGTGGGAGAATGTAAATTATGGCCCATTATGATTGACCCATTAGGGTTAGGCCCATAGATTAAGAATCCCTAAGTAGTGGGGATTAGGGTTCTGCATCTATATTAATGAGGAAACTGGTCCTCTCTCTACACGCTTCCAGAGCTGTTAAGTTCCCTCACAACTTAACGCATTATTAGAAACTCGAAACTGTGGCAAGAGAGAGAAATCAGTCTTCCTTTCAATCAGTAATTCCGCTACCGATTGTCCACGCTATGAAGACAGGTATCTCTAAACCTAATTTATGATTAAGCAATTAGCATGATTATAGTCGATCCATTATCGTACATGCTTATGTGAATAATTGCTAACAGTGGTATCAGAGCCCGTGTTGGGCTACTAAATTTGATTCGATTGAATTATGTGATCTAAAATTTATGTTTATCTTTAGATCCGTATTCTATTAAATATGATTCGATTGAATTATGTGATCTAAAATTTATGTTTATCTTTAGATCCGTATTTTGGTAATTTGATACGAACGTCTTTATCAAAATATTTTGTGAATCATGGTCTGTTAATTTAATGTCTCGTTTAGATCTGCAAAATTGTTACTCAAACTAAAACTTCTGAGTTTGAAAATTTTTGCTGCTAATCTTTAGAGAAAATCTATTCAAGATTTGAAACAAATCTTAAACATCGTTGCTGTCTTTTTACCGAAACCTGGAAATTGGGTTGACCGGCAATTTTTTTTTTTGGGGCCATAATAGGTGCTGGTTCCAATCAAAGAAAATGTTATTTTAGAAAGTTTACATTTAACCTGTTTCATTAGGACCTTTTTTTTCTTTCACTTTGCTCAAATTTTTCTCATTTGGGCATCATGTTTTGTGAGCTGAATTGTTTTTTGGGTTTAGTCAATTTTGCTGATTTCCATTTCTTTTAAGCTTTATTGGCTTTATATTCGGTAAAGATATGAATATTTATTGGGCTATTATGTTTTAGTCCTACTAAATTTATCTGCAAAATTAACCATTTTGTCTCAAAATTTTAAAAGAAAATTTATGTTATAAAATCATTACAATTTCTTGTAATGGGCTTAAAATATATATGAAAATTTATTATTTTATGCCAAAGAGAGATTTGATTTTATTATGAAAGTTTTCCAAGCTTGAATTATTGGTGAATTGATTTTGGGGGTAATTTAATGCTTGTACGGTTGTACCATCATGTGTTATGGTTTAAGATTCAATTTATTCTCTTGAATTGAGCCTATTTTATGTGATAGGAATTTCTTATTCCTTTAGGCTAAGAGAAGGTGCATCTTATTGCCATGCGGATTTCCTCCGTATTATTGATTTTGATGGGTTAAAGTTAATATAATTTTACTCAATTATTTAACATAATTCATAAGTCCAGAATTTAAAATGTGCAATAAAAGTGAAAATTCACATGATTAGATCTGTTAGTCACCAAAGTGGCCTGATCTGTATGGGTTAGTGAATGCACATGAATTTATTGACTACCAGAACTTAAGTTACATGTTATGTAAAAGGATTCGTAAGTGTTATATTAATCTGTTAGTCACCAAAGTGACCTGATTAATATAATTAATATCATTATTGTGTAACTTATTTAAATGGTATAATGTGACAATTTGTGTACTAAAATTTACATAATAATGATTTGTTAGTCACCAAAGTGGCCTAATCAGTATGGTTAGTAAATTCTCATGGTACACTAATTTCTTCCTGAATATTTAATTGTACATTTATGAAAAAGGATCTCGAAAGTTATATTGATTTGTTAGTCACCAAAGTGGCCTTATTAATATAATTAGTAATTTCCTTATGTACTATTTCATATTTATTGGTATAATGTGGTATATTATACACTTATTATTTAAAATTCATATTTTGATGATTTGTTAGTCACCAAAGTGACCTTATCAGTTCAGTGAATGAATTTTAAATTGCATATAAATCCGTGCTTTACCAATATTTAAATTTCACATTACGTAAAAGAATTTGATGTCGTATTAATCTCTTAGTCACCATAATGGTCTGATTAATATGATTGGTCAATTCTGTTGTGTAAATTAATTTAATTGGTGATTTTATCAGATTTATTGTGTATTTATTTTAAATTCACATTATGATGATTTGTTAGTCACCAAAGTGGCCTAATCAGTATTGTTAGTGAATTTTAAAATAGTACATCGATTTATTTATTGCCAAATATTAATTAGCATATTACGAAAAAGTGATTTACTAATATATATTAGTTTGTCAGTCACCAAAGTGGCCTGACTTGTATATTTAGTGAATTTTCTTCATGTGCTATTTATTTGGTATTTGATAATTCTAATTTTGTGCATAAATTTCTATTATGATGATCTGTTAGTCACCAAAGTGGCCTGGTCAGTACTACTAGTGAATTTATATGCACAAATATAATGTTCATATTATCAATTAAAAGATAAATAAATCAGTTTACAATGAAAAGGCATAAGAGTCGACCCAAAGGAGGCTCGGTCATTTTTCTAGTAAACAACATGAGTCAAGCCAATAACGAATATTGTTTAGTGTGTTATAGTATTTTACTGAATCTTACTATGATATGCGCTTATGAATTTACTTTTAATGTGAGCTTATTTCTTGCAATATTTAAGATGCTCTCAAATGAATTCAAGTTTATTGTTTCCCTTAGTAATTCCAATTTTCTTTTACTAGATTGGATAAGGGTCAATAGATTTGATATGAAATTCTTGAGATTTACCCTCATACCGAATAATTAATAATACCCTTCCTTAAGATAAGAAGAGTGTTATAATTTTGAGATATTGTTTTCGCTATTTAGATAAATATCTCGTCTTGACAACTCAAACTAAACTTGTTTTACAAGTTTGAGTAGTCAAAAGGCATGTGAAATTATGCATCGGAGATGATTAATCTAAGTGAAACTTATCGTCATGAGGTATCGTTATTGATGAATCTATCCTTATATGTTATTATGAAATCGTTACTTCCTGAAAATGGATATTATCAAATAATTGTCCCGTATGTTGATTCAGTGGGAGACACTTATCAAACATTAAGGTTTGAGTTTCATCAACATAGTGACTCAAGAAGCTAGTTATGTAAGTTGTGAACATATGTTGGATTTAGCACTATCATAAAGAATTCCCGAAATGTAAAGTATGATTCAAAAGAAGGCGAAAGTTTGGCCTAGTTATTGTTTAAATCATATTTAATTATCGTTCTTTGGGATATATAGTGGCTTGAATGTACTCCTGTTCACAAGAACATGTTGGGACTGTGACATACTTTAGGAAATTAACATTTCAGTTTATTAAAGTAACCCTTTACTGATTTTGGTTACTTATTATTGGTTTATTTAAACTGAAACATAATCCTAATAAATATGGATCACATACAATTCACAATTTTTGGTGATGTGAAATGTGACATGATAACAAACATTTTGCTTCTTGAAATTTCGTACTTTCCTATTTGTCTTCTTTGAAGTCTTTCTCATTTATAGTGAATGGTATCCTATTTTTCCTTGTTATTATAAGTTTTTCCATTAAGATAATTTCTATCTAATTTATGAATAGTCTCAAGTTTCAAATATCATTGAGATATTTAATGAGAGACACTTAGATAGGAAAAGGAAAAATTGATAAACATGGAGAATATTATGAAGAGATATATTAAATAAATGGATCAATTTATTTAACAATTATCTCACAGAATTGTCATATGTGCTCCATGCAATATGACAAGCACGCCATGAATGTTGGTGTGATTGAAAGACATAATCGACTATTGTTAGAAATGGTTAGAATCATGATAATAATTCATTGTGATATGTGCTTAAAACTGTCATGTTTGTTCAATTGGGTTCTAGTAAAACGAAAGGCTCATAGCGAGTTTTCGTTTTGTGGGATACCTAATTCAAGACACCTGCACGATTGGTGTTGTACGACATAATCTAAGCTAATTCACTTGAAAGAATTGGATTCTCGAACTGTTGATGGATACTTTATTGGTTATCCTGAGAATTCCAAAGGATTTGATATTTACCTTTTAACCATAACTTATAAATTATGAAAACCGGAAAATTGAAGGGTTCATTGAGAATGATGATTTCAGTGGGAGTGACAGTGAATAAGTTGTCATGATGTAACTCCTATATATGTTGATCAATTAAAAACTGATCAACAAACTGAAATTACCACTCATATAATGAACCTGTAAAATATGAGTCACAAAGAGTTGCCTTAAGAAAATCTCATAGCGTAATGCGGTTTTGCAACGCTGAGTGATTTATTTTATCATCAAAAGTTGGAAGTAACTTTTGGTGAATTATGATCCGGTGTTATATTCACATGCCATTATAAGTGAAAACTTTGAGCAATAAATTGATGTCAAGAAAGATAAGTTGAAATCCTTGAATTACAATCACGAATTTGATTGGTCACATTGCCATAAGGATCAAAATGAGTTGGGGGTGTGTTCATAATCATACTCAACTCAAAAGGCAATATTGAACAATGTAAGTTTGGTTGATTTTTAAGGATTCTACTGTAAAGAACTGACATTGATTATCTCAAAATTATTGTGACACTTGTAATTCACTTGTAGAACTACATTAAATGGATGTGAAAATTCGTCTTTCTGAATGAAATCATAAGAGAGAGTTTATGAGAAAATATTACATTTTTTCTCATTAATGAAAAGAATATATAGTATGTACGCTAAAAAGTCAATATAATGATTTAAACAAACCTCCCGACAATGATATCATCTTATGTTCAATGATGTCATTGCCTCCTTAAGATTTAAAGAAAACACTATTCTGTTTGTGTATATATCTAAAGGTCAGTGGGAGTTAGTTTATCATTTAATATATTGATGATATTCTTTTGGCAAATAGCAATTTTGATTTGCTATATTGGACTAATAAATTTCTCATAATTTTATGATATAAGATATTGGAGAGACAACTTATGTGATTGAGATTGAAATATTCTATAATAAATCACATAGACTGATTAGTTGTTTCATAAACTTATATCAAAGGTTTGGGATGCAGAAACTGCAATTTAAGTGTAGTCCCAAAATTAAGAGAGAAATCAAAATTATTCTAATGCCAAATAATATCTTTTAGTGGAAAGAAATGAAAATATTTCATTACTTAAGGTTTGATGTATACTCATGCACGCACCAATTATACATCATCTTTATAGTCGGTATGCTTGACAATTTAACCGAAAAAGTTGTCAATAAGGTTCTATGTTATCTGCAAGAAACATATGGATTATATGCTTACATATAAAAGATCTGATTTTGATTGAGATAATCAGATATTTAGATTTCGATTTTGGATACCTTGGTAGTATTAAGTTCACTTTTGGCTATTTGTTCCTTTTGGCTGGAGGGACGATATCATGAAAAGTCCAAAAGAAATTGCCAAAGTTTTATCACTACGAAATCTATACTTGTGGTGTGTTTCGAGGCCACAATTAAGGCTGCATAAAATTATTTCATGACTTGATTTTGTTAACTTATTCGTTTTAAGTGTAAATTCTTTTTCATAATTTGTCGTGACAAATATATATTTATTTTCCTTTGAAATAAAATACGAAAACATGATTGTTCATTTAAAAATCCCCCTTATAAATTTAAAAATTCGGCAATAACCTTCATGTTCTCTTAAAATAATAGCAATAACCTCCCTTCTGTTAATTCTTAACTTTCATATAGGTGCAGTGTACTGATAAAATATTAACACACGAGGGTTTTACCAATAAAATATTCCATGTAATTTTTTTTGCTAACAAAAATAATACAGAGAGATTTTTGCTAATTAAAAATAACACAAAATGTGTCTTTGCATTTCCAATGTATAGGAGTATTTTAAAATTTCATGATAATTTGTTAGGTGTACTATAGGGGTGGGCACGGGTAGGGTATTTTGGATATTGGGTATTTCGGGTCGGGTACCCGACTTGGCGGGTAGTGAATTTTCATACCCGAAACCCTACCCGATTTGGCGGGTACCCGAAGTTCGGGTACCCGAAATTTTCGGGTATTGGGTACCCGAAATTTCACACTTTTTTTTTTCAAGAATTTTTTTTCAACATATATATACGTAAAATTGTAAATAAATGAATTCAAACATTAATTGTACACAATAACTTCAAAACAAAACAATACAAATTTCTCAAGCCTTCAAGATTCATGTATTCAATAAATTACAATCAAATCAAACTCGAAGTCTCAATGCATCAAAATATTAAATATCACAATCGCATGGCATGAAAATTACAACTTACAATAGACATAAAATCACAAATCACATTCAATAATATTTCACATTTTAACTCATCATTCGGATCTTCACCAATCATATCCACCCACAAGCTTGAAAATTCAACTAAATTACTCGAATTTTTTTTTTAAATACCCGAACGGGTACCCGAATACCCGTTCGGGTGTGAAATTAATACCCAATACCCTACCCGAAAACATATTTCGGGTTCGGGTACCCGAACCCGAATGTCAAAATACCCCTTTTTTGTCTCAAACGGGAAATACCCAAACGGGTCGGGACGGGTCCCAAAATACCCGATCCAAACGCCCACCCCTATGTACTATACGTTTTAAAATATTATACATTATAGGACTTCTCTATTTTGGGTGATATCAGAATTTCCCTAAACTCAACCTTCTCAAGAAAATCAGCTTAATTTTTAAAATTTTGTATATTTCCCTTGTAAATCCATTCAGAATACTACACATTCATATATAGTATAATCTAATTGAAAAAATGTGGGGATCTATATCCCCAAAAGAATAAAATCAATGTTATTGTTAGCCGAATAGTTGATGATTAACAAACGAACTTTTAATAATTTGGTGCTCTTTATTTTTATGATTTGGACAGGTTTTTATTTATAAAAGAGCAACCCATTTGGAGGTTGAGATAGTCCAAAATGAAGAAGGCTCAAGGTTGATACGAAAATGTTTATGTAAATTATGAAGGAAGATCATGAGAAGACCAATTTTAGTTAAAGGCTCGTTATGAATGAAGATCAAGATCGAAGCCCCAAGCACCCCTGAAGAGCCCAATTTTTTATTCAAGAAAATTGTGATCTGCTTAGTAAGTATTTTCAATTGATTAAAAGAGCAAAAAAAATTCCAAGCCCAAACTTTTTTAACATTTTGACCCAAATCTTTTTCATTAAATCTTTTGAACCAAAGTTTCCTTTTCCTTATCAAATGAGCCGTGAACACTTGATTATTAAATATGGCTGAAAATCCTTTTTTAATTAAGCCTAAATTACTCTTGAAAACTTAATTACTTTGGCCATTGATTTTGAATTCTCAACCAAGTCAATTTTTTAATGTATGATTTCTTTCTAATCCTTTGACATAATTTGTCTCCAATTTGTCTAGCTTAATATCTTACCCTATTTATTTAAAATCAATTCTTTTGGAAAGATTTTGTCTTCATCTAATTACTAAACCTTGTCCACATTCATTGAAAAGTTAGTCACATGTTTAATCTTGCAAGATCATTTTAATTGTGACAAAATAATTTTTGAATTTCAAAATATTTCCCTATTGAACCAACTCCACTCAACTATAAATAGTGGATCATTTCTCATGGTTCATACACAACTTAATTCTCTAAATTTTTCACTTGTTAAATCATTTCTCCTAGTTAAAGTCTTTGAGTGCTCTTAAGTTTGTTAAAATCGTTTTTCTAAAAAAAAGGCTTTTTAAAATATCTTTTCTTCTTGCTCTTGAAATCTTGAATATACTCTTAGTAATAGAAGAAAAAGATTAGCGTTTACTCCTTTGCAAAATCAGCTCACTTTGGAGCATTTATTTGTAATCAAAATTTTACTACTGTTTTTGAGCGAAAGTTTTGTACTTGCAAGCTCGTAGTGCGATAGGACTGGGTGTTCTAGCAAGCACTGTTTTTGTGCGATAGGTAGGAACCTAGCAAGCACGGTTTTTGTTGAGCGATAGGTTAGGCCTAACAAGCTCGTTTCGAGAGAATGATTTGATATATTGTAATCTCGAGTGACGAAGGTTTGTCCTACAAGCCACGATCTATTAGTGGATTTTACCCAGGGGTGCTGGAAGAGAGGAAGTAGGTCGTTGGGGTGCGAACCTTTATAAATTGTGTTTGCTTTCTTACTCCTTTTATTATTTGCACTTTACTTCATATCGTAACTTTAATATTAAAATCATTGGAACAATTAACTTTTATTTAAAGTTACTGAAACTATTCACCAATTGTCTTCTGGGAAATAAACTCATTGAAAAAGTTATATACCTAATTCACCCCCTCTTAGTTATCAGTTACAAACAATTGGATGTGACATATATATTTAACCCTATCTATTGAACTGCATAAGCTGTGATGCAAACCTCAAGAGCCTATCCAAAGCATCTTGTGTAAATTTTCTTGCAAACAGAAAACAAACATTGGTTTTCCTCCCATTGTACTCACAGCTACTTCCACTCCTCAACTTCATCAAGAACTCAAGAGTCACATCTGTTCTTATAAACTTCGACAGATGGGGCCCGCCCCTCGACCAGTCAACCCAAGTCAATGTCTTATTAGAGTTCGTTGCACCAGATTTCATGCTAACAAATGTCGGCAAATAATGTTCATCAGCATAACAAGGAAGGACCATTGCAATAATTTTTGAACACTGGAAAATAATGTTCGTCTGCAACAACTTCTATTGCCAAATCTCTATCGATTCCAAACCACTGAGCCCTTTCTCCATTCTTCGATCTTGATGGTGGGGCCCATCCGGTTGCTATATCGTCCACGGCCGACGGGGCCAAGATCGTATGACTCCACAAAATTTTGAGTAGAGTTCATTAGGTATGTGTAGATGGTGGAAAAGTTGTACAAGGGAATGCAAGATTCTGAAAGGAGAACAAAATGTTGATTTGAAAAATCGAGAAGAGCATTGGCTAGTAGTCTCCGCTCTGCTTCAACCATGTTGACATTTCCCCATAGAACTTCCTGTGTGTCAAATCTATTTCAATCAGTTATCATAAATTGGAGTAATTTATTAACTTTATTGAGAGTTAAAGATATTAAATTATAGTATTTGACATAACATATAATTTACAGTTTGAACTCTTAATCAGGCTCCAACCAAAATGAATATTTGTTTGAACAATATCAAGTCTGTTGTTCTTAGCTCAATCCCAAATTGAAAAGAAAATGACAATTCAAGACAAATGTAGATTTTTGGAGATAAGGTTGATGATTTTTTTTTTTTTTTGCTTTAAGACATGTTCTACAAAAAGGATTGGTAGGACATCAACAATTGCGTTACAGAGTAGTTAATTAATATGAGGGCCTAGTTAGATTCTTTACAAGTGATGCCTACTTAATGCTACTTACTCATTTTATACACAAAATTGCTTAACTACATTAGGAATTTGTTGTTATGGATTTCAGCAACCAGATTGAACGAATAGAGCAAAATAAATAGACACAATATTTACGTGGTTCACCCAAAATGGCTACTTCTACAGGCTGCTGCAAAACTTTCACTATAGGAAAAAAATACTTCTCAATTCAAGAAGGAACTCTGAAAATTGCACTCTCAATTTTCTGCCTAACACTAGAAGATAATATTGCTTGTAGTTGATTTTGTGATGATCTTCAAATGAATAGGATGCAACCTATTTATAGTGCACAAAGTGAACTTGAGTGGTCTTCCAAACTTGCTCACTTGAAACTTGCATTTTGACCATAGTAAGTTGTGCATTCACTTGAAAATTGTTCTCCACTTGGAACTTACACTTGACCATTTGTAAGTTGTGCCACCATAGTAAATTGTCCCCCTCATTAAGTGAAAGTCAACTTTGATAATCGTAAATGTATTAACATTTGGTACACAAACTAGAACAAGAAAATTCAAAAAATTTAACAACTAGAAATCAACATACAAATTTATTCCATTTCAGTGTGAGACTATCTTCTATTCGCCATAAACATAATTGAATACTAATCAAAGCTCCTCGATATATAAATTAATATCAGATGGAAAAAACTATGAGTAGCATATTGAAATACAAACTATATAACTGAAGTCAGATCCGCATGTAAGCACATCTTAAGTAGTTTAACAAAACCTTGCATATATAAGCCATTGGCATTGTGCTCTTCATTAAAGCGCACATGGTATTCTTCTACTTCATTTATAAAGAGGATAGAACATAAAATCATCACAAAGTAAGCCACAAAAATCAAGAAATAAGTGCTAATTAGGCCAACCATGCAGTCGGCCTTAATGAATCTAATCTTTTTTTTTTTCTTCTAAATGTTCAATTCCTATCGAGATGCGTTAGACACATTAAGTGTGAACCTCTTCCAATAAGTATATAATAGAGAAAAATGTAATCATATTAAAATAAGTTTTGTAAGTTATGACCTAATAGTATTCAACTCAAACAAAATATAGGATCAGATTTAGTTTATCAGGACATTTTATCTCTTTAATAGTAATTACCAAAAGTTTTCAAAGTGCAAAAAGCTTTCAAAGGAATTATTTCTTGTTTTCCATGTATTTGCAAAATATTTCTTCATTTGTGGATTTTCATTAATGGTTGTTGATGTGACATCGCAATAATAGTATATATAGACCCATTACAAAGGTTGGAACTTCATTAGCCACAAGATTTGCATCTTTTGGGTTCCGAAATACTTATGTGACATGAACCCTACCATAAACTATTTTGTAGATTGAAGGTAGATTATATACCTACATCTTTGTTAGTACCATACAAACAAAGAAAATAACATAGTTTTTGGTAACGTAAACCAAACATTCCCTCTCTTTTACAGAAATGGGAAATTATGTTTTCTATAGTAATAAATAAATTATAAAAAAAAAAGACCAACTTCAGGAGAAAAAAAAAGGGGGGAGGGGGGGGGGGGGGGGGGCGAGTTTGTACATTATTGTCATTGCATTGTCATTATATTAATATGTGATGGGTAAAGTGGGTAGATACCTCATATATATTAAGGCCATCTCCATTCCTCGTATATATTAAGGTCATCTCCATTGTCGGAATAGGGGGCGGGGTGAGAGGGGAAGTGGTCTCCAATGGGTAGGGTTGCGGGGCGAAGACAAGGCTCGACGGAGCCTTGTTCGTGGCCTGGGGGCCGCGTGAGATTCAGGAAGAAGAAGAAGGGCGCGTGTTTGTCCACGCCCCTCTTTAAGTCAGGCGGCGTCACCTGATTGATTTTTTTTTCATTTATTTATATCTTTTGTTATTTTAATGTTTTAAGGTTTTAAAATTAATTTGTTTAAGGAAAATTTAATGGGATTAAAATTTTCTCCTAAATTAAATTAAATGTGTAGAATTGAATTATTTAATAAAATTTGTAAGTATATGTGCTAGTATTTAATAAATATATATAGCCATCAATTTTTAATTGAATTACTTAATATAATAAAAAAATTGATTTTTTATGGACAAATAATTAATTACTAATTTATTAATTTAATTTTTTTATTTACAATTCTAATTCATTATTTAATAAAAATAAAAATATTGTTAATTGAATATGCAAAAATCGGGTTTGTCCGAAAGCTAGAGAATTGGACTGCATTCGTGTCCGCAGATAGTGGGCTCGCACAAGTCTTCAAGGTCCAAAACCTCAAGATTTTTTCTTCCAATTTCAATGTGGGATAAAACGATTTCTATTTTTTTTTTCCATTTCAAATGATGATCTTTGAGAATCAATTTCTCATTCACCCGAAATCCGATTTGGACATACCATATATCATTTTAATATATTAACGGAGTAGAATATAATTCCGCAAAACCCGGAATGAATTTTTATACTTATCAAATTTATTTTATAGTAATTAAAAATTAAATAATTTAATTACAATATTAGTGACCGTATATTTATAAAAATATCGAATTAGTTGAAATCTCGTGTTTTGAACCAATTCTAATTTTATTATAATCAACTCTATTTGATTTTAATATTTAAATATTATTATTATTGATATTAATATTAAAAATAAAATTAAAACTATTATTATAATAGTATGGGTGGGGAAGAAAAAAAAGTGAAATTAAATGAGACTCGAAATTATACCATTTGAGACGACCAAACAAGGCTAGGAACATGGACATGGACAGGGGCAGCCCTGTGCTCCGGAGCCCTGGCCCTACCCCTACCATTGGAGATGGAAATGGCCTAAGAGGCCAGTTAAACAAATTTTTACCCACTAATACTTATGTATTTTGGGTCGATATTAAAAGTCAGGTGTCACGTCTGTACATATATACTGTAATTGACTGCTACTGTCCCAAATTAGAACTTATCTGAGCTAATTAAAACACATTTAATTTGTCACAAACTTTTTTGCTTTTGGAATAATAAATAAATTACAAAGACATTTATGACTAATGTTTACATTGACATCTTTTTTCTGATTTTATAGAATCATCAAATCAAGTTATAATGTAGTTGTGTGTATATATATAACTAGAAGTCGATCAAATCAAGAAAAAGAAAAAATGGATGGCCTCCACTTTTCATCATTTAATTTCTTCCTCAATCATTTAGGCTAGAGCAGTGCATTAATTAATAATTCTTACAACATTAAATTGATGAGTACTCAAAATTACTTGAAGAATTAGCATTATTAGATATTATTATTGCTCTAGGAGGTGAAGACAAGTAAGGCTTCGGCGGTATTTGCAAAAGTTCAATGTTCCCTTCCAGCATTTCTAACACCCTACTTATTGATGGCCTATTTCTTGGATCGGTCTGTATGCACCACAAGCCCACAATAATCATTTTCCTAGAAATAGAAATTAATCCACATCCGCCATCATCTTCATTCACAATATCATTCAATTCAAGATGCCTGTATATCGACTCTGGAAAATACATTTCACTCGAACAATCAACTCGACTATTAATCTCCTGCTTCCCCACCGCCATTTCCAAAACCATCATCCCGTAACTATAGACGTCCGATTTGTGGGACACTTCTCCAAAGTTCCTACAAAACACTTCCGGGGCAATGTACCCTATTGTCCCTCTTGCCCCTAACATTGATACTATACTTGATCTATTGGGGCAGAGTTTAGCTAGCCCAAAATCCGATATTTTTGGTGTCAAATTCTTGTCCAAAAGAATGTTGTGGGGCTTTATGTCAAAGTGCAAAATTCGAGTGTTGCATCCTCGATGCAAGTACTCAAGACCTCGTGCAATGCCAACTGCAATGTCAAATAATTTCTCCCACCCCAATCGTAATTCTGTTGATGATGAAGAAGAAATGAACTTTTCAAGAGAGCCATTTGGCATGAACTCGTAAATGAGAGCTCTCTTTGAACCTTCAAAGCAAAATCCCAAAAGAGTAACGATGTTCACGTGAGAAGTTTTACTGATACTTTCAACCTCATTTATGAATTCTTCTCCGTTTCCTTTTGCTTCATTCAGAATTTTCACTGCCACCAAACGGTCATCCGGTAATTTACCTTTATAGACATCACCATAGCCCCCTTTTCCTAACTTATCACTGAATGAGTTGGTCATTTTCTTGATACTGGAATATTTGTATCTTTTCTGTGCAAGATTCTCATAGTTTTTCAAGAAATTTTTTATATCCTTTTCTTTCGCCGTTTCAATTGGACGTCTGAGGATTTTTAGCAATAATTCGTGCTTTCCCCGGAAGAAAATGAATAAGATTATGGAAATGACTGAAAGAGCAGTCACACTAAAAGCAGCTGCAATGGTAGATTGACAAAGACTCCACGTGTTATTTATTCTTTAGCAAAAAAACTAATGTGCTAATATTTAATTAGGTTTTACCAAAAAAAAAAATTTAATTAGGAAAAAAAAATTATGTGTTAGCACTTCATTAGCTCAGTACTCCACCTACTAGAAAATTAAGAGTTTAAGGTCATTGCCAATTTTTTTGAGAAAACAATTGTGTTTTTATGTTTTATTCCAAAGAAAAAAAATGTAAATATTTGTCACTTCCCATACAAACCATGAAGAATGTCACACTTAGAACGGGTAAAACACAAACAAACACTTGAGTTTTTTTTTTTTGTTAATAAAATAACTCAAGAAATTTTGGTTGATTAAAAATAATAAAGAGGACGTTTTTGTATTTTACACCTTTACTTTCTTTGCCAATAAAAAGGCAGAGATAAATAAAAAAATAGTCTGATCCCATAACTAAAGCGTGTTGGCATGTGTACCCTACATGTTTTTGGGCCATCAATTTTATCCCATAATTTACGAATTTGAAGTAATTTTGGTACCATTTCAGCCCAATTGAGAAAATTAGTCTCACGTGCGGGCTAAGTGCTCTATAGTTTGGGGATTTTGCTAAATTTTTAAAGAAATAATTACATATTCAAACCCTCCCACCCCAGCCCAGCCCACCCCACCCCCAAAAAGAAATTAAGATTTGAGCAATTTGACTTAATTCTAAAATTGATAAATTGCATATTTACCCTAAAAAAATTAAAATTTAAGATGTGGACTAAATTGAAATTAGGAAATGGATGAAATGATATCTAATATCTTATAGTATCAAATTATCAACTAACAATACATTACCTGTGGTTACTACTAACATCAGCGTCCTCCGATTTCGATTTCTTTCTGCATATCCACATTTAGGGTAGGAAATTAAATATCTCAGTATCTCATCTTAAGCAAGCAAGCAAGTAAAGAAGAGAAGAATTAATAGGTGGCATACTACAAATAATTAATTAATGAATATACCTATACCTGTTCTGCAAAAACATAAACCAATTTTAAAAAACTGGTATTTAATCTGGGATTACTTAATAAATATACCTGTTCTGCAAAGAAATCCATTCATGTTGTTAGTAGTACACTGCCCTCCTCTGCGATGACAATCATTACAATCTCCAGGAACATTCCACTCTAGAGTAAATTCAGGAGTTAACAAACTGAACAAATCACCCCCACCCGAGTTGTAGTCTTCGTCTTGATTTCTTGATGAATTTAAAGGCATTTGAACCGTTGAACAACTCTCAGGTACAGAGGAAGAGGAAGAGGAAGAGGAAGAGGAAGAGGCAGAGGCAGAGGCAGAGGAAGAGGCAGAGGAAGAGGCGGAGGCAGAGGCAGAGGCGGTGCGGTTTGTGGGATTTCTATAATACACGTTCAAGACCGGACATGTATGTAAACTGTAAGTTTGGAAATGGTCATCTATTTCTTGATTACGAGATTCATTAGAACATAAGAACAAGTTTATAATCGGGGAAATTGTAAATGAACTTGAAGGAGAGTTGGGTAGAGATAGATTTGTAAAGGATAAACAATTTGAGCTACCCAAGAGATGTTGAAGATTAGAGCTTCGAACAAACAAACTATTTGTAGAATTTTTGCGCAGAATTTCATACCATTCTCCTCCAGATTGGAACTGAATTCTCGGAATTGGGGAATGGCAATCAACCATGAATAATCCGCAATCGGGTTGCATATTGGAGAGTGGAAATTCGAGGGGGCCTAGATTCCCACAGTTGAATGAATTTGGGCATGATTCTGCAGCTGATTCCAGGAGAAAGAGGAAGAAAAGAAGAAAGAAATTGGCAAAAGGCATAGCTGATAATTCCTTCATCAAACCACATGAACTGAAAGTAAGAAAGAAGAAGGGACATTATATTATATTGTCACTCTTTCGCATTCAAGAGTCAGCAACTTTTTCGCCTAAAAATGGTGTACCGTCCGTGTGTACATGTGTATGTATGTATCCAGTATCCAGCCAAAAAGAACGTACACAACAATCTGACTAAAATGTCCCTCGCACTTCTTTATTTTTTCGATTTTGCCCGTCATTTTTTTTTCTTGAATGGAAAACCTGAGTTCCACCCATCACCAAATCCCACCACTCCCCCACTTCCGGTGGCGACGTGACCTGCAGCCTTCGCCGCTGTTCTTGCGCGTGTGACAAGAACGGCCCTCTGTTGGTTGGTCGATTTGATTTAGTTGAAACTTGTTAATTTTTTTCAAAAATCTCATTTCCAGATTTCGATTTCTTGAGCTTTAGCTAGAGAAACGATTTTGGGGCACTACAAGAAAAATGAGTTTTTGTTACAATGGGAAAACCGTAATAAATATATATATTTCGTAATAAATACCCTTTTATTACGAAAGGGTATATAAATACCCTTTTATTACGAAAGGCGACGTGACCTGCAGCCTTCGCCGCTGTTCTTGCGCGTGTGACAAGAACGGCCCTCTGTTGGTTGGTCGATTTGATTTAGTTGAAACTTGTTAATTTTTTTCAAAAATCTCATTTCCAGATTTCGATTTCTTGAGCTTTAGCTAGAGAAACGATTTTGGGGCACTACAAGAAAAATGAGTTTTTGTTACAATGGGAAAACCGTAATAAATATATATATTTCGTAATAAATACCCTTTTATTACGGCCAGATTACGATTTTTGGACCGTAAGGATTGGAGGCGTAGCTAATGCTTCATTACGGTTAAACATTCGTAACAAAAACTATTTATTACGAAATACAGGCCTTTTGTTACGCATAGAAAACTGTAAGGATTGGTTGATGAAAATTTGACTACTTGTTACGGTGGTGTTTTCCGTAATAAAAAATACATTATTTGTTACGATATAAAGGCATTTGTTACGCCTATTTTTTCATAACTAAAAACAAGATAGTGTTTGTTACACTTACAATTTCGTAAGCGAAACCCTTTTTTTTGTGTATAATTTGTTACGCTTATATTTTTGTAAGCAAAACTTTGATTTTTTTAATGCATTTTTATTTATTAATTAGTATTTATTTTGATCATTATTCTAGTTCATACAATTAAGATGATACCTTATACACATTAACTTAGAAGTAAATACCATATCGATTGAGAGCTTAAAAAAATATCTTTTAAATAAAGTTATTCTGATCATGTCAAAATACATCCATAATAGCATATAGGGCCTATGAAAAAGCATAATATGCTTAGACAACATAGTAATTAACCACAACAAAAAGACAAGTCTCAAAATCATCACAACACATTCAACGTATTCATATTCCTAAATAAGACAAGTCTCCAATTCCTCACAACACATTCATTCGCATTAATATATGCAATCTCAAAAAATGAAGAGGAAACCTTAGTAGCTAGCTCATCAAACATTTTTCCATATTTACGTAGATAGAACACCCCGCAACCTGTAAAAAGAAAAATTGATAAACAAACACTAAATCAAGCTAAAGAAAATATTCAATACTTGTTTAACTATACAAATGATTAGACAAACTCACATTTGCAATATCCCATAGAACACATTTATCTTCAGTTTTACGGTTAAACCATTTTTATTAGATTTAACTTTCTCATGTGGTATTAATACCTTCTTTATGTACACCTTACAAAGTCCATTATCATCACAAAATAAGGCTATTGCACTCCCAATCTACATGAATAAATACATATACTAAGTTTCATGGGATACATTAAAATAAAAATTCTAGTAATTAATATGTTACTACTCCTCATTAAAGTTAAATGACAAGATGTAATTTTTCCTAAATATACGTACCTCGATATTATCAAAAAACAAATTTTTTTTTTGCATTGCTATCTTTTATTGACCCATAATCTGCAGTCATAAATTAAATTACATTCAACATAGTTCATATTTTCAATTAAGTAAATTCAACAAAAGGTATAGGTAAAGCAAATAATTACCTTTTGCTTCTCAACGGTAGTAATATCTTTAGATCCATTAAACCGTGATGTTTGCAAGCTTGTTTCATGAAAAAACTGCAATTATAATTTGTATTAGAGCATTGATCAATTATAAAAATGATGTATCAATGTCATATACTTACTTGGTATCCATTTGGTAGGGCTGATTTCTTTTGCATTGCTAACTTTTGATGACCAAAAGTCTGAACTCATTTATTAAATTTTATTCAACATATATAGTTCATAACTTGAGTTAAAAATCAGCAAACAGAAGGGGTTAAGCACATGATTACCTTTTGATTCTCAACAGTTGCTTCTTGTGAAAGCTGAAATTATTATTCGTATTAAAACATTGGTTAATTATAAAATATCGTATCAATATCATTTACTTACTTGATCTCCATTTGGTAGAGCTGACTTTTTATGCATTGCTAGTTTTTTATGACCAACAATCTGCAATCGTAAATTAAATTATTGTGATTATTGTGATCAATATGCTTCATCCTATCAAATAAAATCAGCAAAGATCATAATTTACTTACTGAAATTGAAATTGAGCGTGAAAAGTGTTTGTGTCACATAGGGAGGTAAATTTCCAAATTTATCCTTACACGCGGGGGTGGGATGTACCACATTTATCATAGCAAAGGGGGTAAAATATAACATTAATATAATATAGGGGGGTAAAGGATCTCTTACAAAAATATCAGGGGTAGTGTGAGACTTTTATGATATTATAGGAGTAACAGAAAAATAGGAAAAAGCCATTGAACTTACTTCCTTTATTTTCTTCAAATTACTGTAATTTATCACCATTGAAGATTATACAGAAACTCAATCAGTAAAGAAAAGGTATATATATACATATATTTGTACCCAAACAGTTTTAAAATGAAGATAACAAGAAAGAAGAGAAATTTAACATACGAGATTATACCATAAATATTAAGAAAAAATGATTTCATTCAATCTAAATATCCTTTCTACCAACATATAACATCTCAATTTAGTACCTTATATTATAAAAAAACTTAGCAATAGTTCACTTTATTTCCATTATTAAATTAATTTACATAAAAATTTGATCTAAACTATCTACCAACTTATAGAACGGTTTTACCCCTTTCTATTTAATCAAACTTATTTAATAAGCATTGTTATATTTAATCAATGATACATTACGAAAAAAAATCCAGAAAACTTTTAAACAAGAAATTAGTGTTTAACTACTATAAAACATAGCAAAGAAAAGGGTTTAATTTTTAAAACAGAATACCCAAAGAAACGTACTTACCCTAAAATCATAGGAAATGGGTGAAGAACTGATTTCTAAAACATCCATCGCCAAGATGGTTTAATTTTTAAGACAGAATACCCAAAAAGGGAGAGAGAGAGTTCGGACAAATAAATTCTAATCCAACTTAGCTAGGTAGGCAACATTATATTGATTTGTATACAGAACAAAATCAAGAAATGAAATCCTTTTTCCAATTTATTAGAGATAGAGTGTATACAGAACAAAATCAAGAAATAAAATCCCCAAATTATTAGGGATTCCACACATTTCAGAAATTGGCTGACCCATCTCTCTAGAATAAACGATTCTGACTTACCCGCTTCAAGAGAGTGACCAAGCTTCAAATCCTTTGCTGCCTCTTCATCGTTACTTCGATAGCTAGTCAGGTACGGTGTTGTAGTGAGATTTTGATTTGGGGATGTAAGAGAGTAGTGTGTGTTATAAATGGGTTTGGTTAGAAATTGGAAGAAAAAGAAAATAAAAAAAAACGTGGGTTTTCTAATTGGAGGGAGAAAAAGTGATTTGGGAGGGAAAAAATAATGAAGTGGAGAAAAAAAGGCAAACTTGCTAAAATCGACCCAAACTAATCACTGATTTGTGATTTACGTCCCAAACTATTTAACTTGGCGAATTTCATTCCGTAATTTAATATTTTTTTGGAATATCGTCCCACCGTAGTTATAAGACAAAAATTGCGCATTTGCCGATGAATTATTACATGCTAAATTTTTACATGAATAATTATATAATATTGCAGAGTTCGTCCCAAACTAAATACAAGATTGAACCGTCATGACATGGTAAATGATCATTTCCATTAAATTAAAATTTTAATATTGGGACTAAATTCATACAAAATGGTAAATCATGGGTCGAAATTTGGCGAGTTGATATATTTTGGGGATGAAAAATCAAAACTAGTAATTAGTTTGGGACGATATTCCAAAAAATATTAAATTACGGGATAAAATTTGCCAAGTTAAATAGTTCGGGACGAAAATTCAAAATCACTAATTAGTTTGGGACGTTTTCTGCAATTTTATCGCAAAAATAAAATATTTAATTCAATAGTATTTATTACGGTAGTAAAATTTCGTAACAAATAATTAGAAAAATCGTAAGATTTAGTATTTTTTTCATTACGCCTACATATCGTAATAAATAGTAGCATTTATTACGGATTTCAAATTGTAATAAAAAATTCGTAGCAAAAGGTCATTTTTCTTGTAGTGGGGACTGATTTGAATAAAGAAACAGGGAATTTTGAGTTAATACCTTCGGTAACTTCAACAATGGCTTCGCCTGGCGAAGAATGTGAACAGTATCTTTCTTGGAAAATTCTTGTCCAAGCCTAGCTTGGCCAAACTCATCCAACCACCAAGCAAATGTATTGCACTTGCTTTGTGATTGGTCACTTTCCTGAAAGTTACATCGAATCCCAAAGCAAGTATATTACACTTGCCATGTAATTAGTTTGGGTTCGGTCAAACCCAGTCTAGGTAAGAATTTCCCATCTTTCTTTCCTTTTTTTTTAACAGTATCTCTCTCTTTTTTTTTTCTTTTTTTTTTGCTGAAATTCGTTTTTCTTATGTTTAATTATATAAAACAATATTTTAACTGATTTTTAGAAAATAGGTAGTGACATTAAGATATTTAATGATATGCAATTATGTTAGAAAAATATTTAAATTATATGAAAAATGTATATTTATATTTTATTAACAAATAAATTATTATTTTTAATATTCTTGTACTTGGGTTTGATAGAAAATCGAATATTATGTTAATGAACTTAATCTAATAGTATTATTAACCATCCGTAAATCGATAATTGGTCAAATTTTATGTTTTTTTGTCATAAGTGACCCCGAACGGAGAACTAAACCTCGTAGTGTCATCAACTCCTCGGTGAATCGACAATTAGTGAAATTTGCGTTTTTGGTCACAAATGACTCCATATGGAGAACTTAATCTCGTAGTATCATTTACCCCTCAGTAAATCGTTAATTAGTGAAATTTAATTTTTTAGTCACAAATGACCAAAAGCGGAGAACTTAATCTTGTTGTAGCAGTAACCCATCCGTAAACCGATTATTAGTGAAATTAGATGTTTTTTTTGTCACAAATTGAGATTTTGGGTATTTTTTTATTTTTCATATTTTCAAAAAAAATATTGAATTTTATTTGATGAATACATAAAATTAATTATTTTATTTTCATAAAATCTTATGTTAAATTTTATAATTTTAGTATAATGAAAAAATATTTAAGTGAATAAGTATTTAATTATTTAGGTACAGGAATTTGGGAAAGTCGAAATGGAGAGAGATGGGAGAGGAGGCTGGGATCTTAATTTAATTAAGGGTAATGTAGTAAATTTCCATTTTGAGAAGATTCGTACAAGAGAGAGAGCTGGGATCATACTAGGACACTTGTCCAAATTTTTTTCAAACAACTTTGTAAACTTTGCGTATCAATATAGCCGATAGATTAATTATTAATCTATCTCGGCTCCAGTTGATATGCAAAGTTTACCAGAAATTGAAGCAAGAAAAGAAACATCTAGAGATAAACTATCAATTTTTTTCATTATCAATATTCAACTGTTTCAAAATTGTCCACAAGCCGGACATTTATAGCTAAAATAAAATATTCACTGAAAATAGATAATTTTTAAAGGAAACAAAATATTTGCTAAAACTTCAATGAAAATAAAATAATTAAAAAAAATATCTAATAGACTTCTAAGTAAACAAAATAACTTAAATTAGTAAATTAATCTACATGATTTGATCTTCGATATTCTCCTAATATACTCATGCATCACCAACCATAAACTCCTAGGTTCAAGTCTTGCTAGGTTCAAACAAACTCCTAGGTTCAAGTCTTATATATGTGAATATTGTTTTGTCTTACTGGTTGTTATTTATTTATTATAATGGTTAATGGCGTAATTTCCCGTTTGGGTCAAGAGACAAAAATATTATCAATCCTGAAGCAAGAAATTTCCTACTCACTTTCTTGTTGACTAAATTAAATAGCGTTATTATGTGATTGGTCCAAGTCAACTCTGGTCTCCTATAAATAAAGTTTAACTCATACTGACAATCTGACATAAATTTCAAAATTATACTTCTTGCCTTTTTGGTACTAATTATCTTTATCTTTTGTACAGTTGACCATTCAATCTTATTAAATTTATAAAAATTATAATAAATAATTTAATTAATATATTTCATTAATAAATTGATAATATTATATGACATCATATATATTTATATTTAAAAGGTTTAATACACCACAAATATGAATAATTTAATTTGATAAGTCACTTAAAAGATTGAAAATTTTGATTGGGTATTGTAGCAAATGGAGCAAAATAAATGGGACGGAGGGAGTAATATTTAGGATTTTTGCACATCACACCCCAAATATTTTCATTTTTGCACTTTACCCCTACAATTGAAACCATATGTATGTGCCCCCTAGAAATTGAAAAATGAGTGCACTTTTCCTCCCGAGAATTTTTCAGTAATTTTCAAATGATAAAAGCATCACTCATGAGGTTTAGTGCAATAACTAAAAACTTTTGGAGGGGTTAAATGCACAAAATTTTAAAATAATCGAATTGTGACTTGCAATTTGAAAAAATAAAAAGTAATTAAAAAAATGTCTATTTATACTTTGTTACGAAAATTCAAATTTACAAGTTCTTTTAACCAAATTTTCATTAGTTCAATTTTCATTAGTTCTAATTAGTTTTTTTTTTACAAATAAACCATTTAAAATGTTTTAATCAAATAAAATAAATTTGAAAGTAAAGCAATAACAATAAAATAAAATGTTACAAGACTAAAATTAAATTAAGATGTAATTAACAAGACAAGAAATTCTATGAAGTTGTGCTTTGAAATATTAATAATCAATAACTTAAATTAAAAAAAATTGGTCCACTTAGCCCCCAAAAGTTTCAAATTATTGCACTAAATCCCAATATTTCATTTCGACCTTTGAAATCTAACAAAATATTGATCAAGGGGCAATGTGCACTCACTTATAAACTTCTAGGGAACACCGTCATGTTTTTTCAATGGGGGTGGGTGGAGGGGAGGGGGGAAGGGAGAGAGTTCAAAAAAATTTAAAAATTCTGAGGGGTGACGTTAAAAAATCCCTAATATTTACTACCATGTCCATGGATGTTCGATATTTGGGATTACGTATTTATCTATGCACCACAAGCTGACAATAGCCAGTTTTCTCTTTACATATTGGCAATGGCATTCACTATCTCATGTATCAAAATACATGACCACAAAATTTCAATCTTAATTTCAAGATCTGAGTAAGTTCAACCTTTATAAAGAAATTCAAGAACAGTTTTGAAAAGAGAAGAAAAGTTCAACCTTCATGCTTGCAATCTCATTCATGTCTCATCTCAGAGTGTTATTAAAATAGGCTGGAGTATGGCAGAAAAGCAATATTAGGTATTTTAGTTGTTGCATAGACACGAAATTGAGACGCATGTAGTTTTGACAAGCATTTTACATCATCTGTGTTTTACGTTGTAGTAATTTTAATTCAAAATTTCGATTAAATAATAGCTCATATCATCACGCAGACAAAACAAATTGAGGCACTATAACTTTATTTCCCTAACAAATTAAAGCGAACACTACTATCACCGTGTTGGACTCCTCAGCAACGACCACCCATCAGCCAATTCGTTTAAGGAAGAAAAAAACCGAGTCCCAGCCAAAGGTTGGATAAATCTGTGACTTGCTTAACAAAACCTCAATCATTGTCAGATGTTGGTTAAATCTATGTGTGAAGAATATGTAAGAATGCAATCCCTAAATTGAGTAATCTTTTACGGAAGAAGGTGGCTTTAAATGGGGATTTGTCCGGGCTACAGGAAAATGATTGCATGTTCTCCTTCATTGCTCGTTTGCTAGACAAGTGTGGGCACTTTTTGAACATCAAATGGACGGGGGTTGACAATGGAGAAACAAACACTTGGGCTTGGTTCGTGAAGATCATCAAAGGGGTTGATAAGGGTGAGTTCGAGTTCTTGATGATCATTTGTTGGTGCATGTGGTTCTCCCGAAATCGCAGACTACATGGCGAGGGGGAGATGTGGCACCCATTCGATGTCATTGCCCATTCCATGAACTTTTTGGCGATGGTCAAGGCTGTTTATGGCACGACAATATCCACTCCGATTTTGGCACTCGACTTGACGACAGTGGCTGCATAGCCGCTTGTTGTGTCCCGATGAATCGAGCCGACGAAAGTTAACTTTGATGGTACGATCTTAGGCAAGGAAGGACATATGGGTGTGGGGGTTATTGCACATGATGCCCGAGGACGTTGTCTTGAATGAATATTAGCGAGGGTCCAAGCGGACTAGGTTCATGGTCATACATGGCCTAGGCAATTGCAGTCATACGGGCAATAGAGCTGGCACATGAGAAAGAGTAGTGGAGTAGAGTGGCGTTCTGAGGCGCGACTGCAACAATTCTCTTGGTAGTATTATAACATCAGAGAAAAATTGGTCGAGTATTGGTCCAATTGTTGAAGACATCAATAATTTAGTTGAATTCTTTATAGGGTTAATTACAGGACCTACCATCTGGTTTGATGTAATTTGCGTACAATCCCCTCGAAGAATCATAATTACAAACACCTCCCCTGAGATTTGTAAAACATTACAAAAACCTAACGGAGGTGGATGGAATGCGTGAAATTACCCTTTTGTCCTCGCCAAGTTTAATTACTATTTCCTCCCATGAGGTTTGCGAAACCTTACAAAAATTAAAATTTGCATATTAGTCCCTAAACTTTAATAAAATCAAAATTATACATAAAAAGGAAAAGAAAAAAATAAATCCACCCTTTTAATACTTGAAAAAGAAAAAATATATATTTTATCAATTATACAAAAAAAGATCAAATTTTATAAAGTGTTGTATATCATTTTCATTTATTTATTAATTTACTTAAATATGTAAATAAGATCTAATTTTATTTCCAAATAATAGTAAAATATTACCTAATAGTATAGTATTTAAGTAAGAAATAAATTTATGATTGTATTGTTGGAAATATTAAATACTTATAAATATTTAAGTCTGAAACTAAAATAATTGGGTATCTTATTTTTTTATTTTAAAGACCCATCAATTTAATTAATCGCAAATACTACGTAGATAATTATTTATTAAAAGGGTATTGAATGAGTATTTTTAAATTTTGTAAAAAATTTACTTATTGATTTTTTTGTTAAGATTTTATTAAATGTATATTTCATTTCTATATAATTTATCAATAGTTTAAAAAATAATTTATTAAATATTTAAACAAGATTTATTTTAGTATTTATAGTAAATATTATTTAGTAGTATTGTATTTAAGTAAGAAATAATGAATTGATAAATATTATTTTATTAAATGGGTATTTGAATGAGTATTTTTTAAAGTTTGTTAAAAAAATAATTATTTTTTTAGTTAAAAGTTTATGAAATTTTTTAGTACATGTTAATTATTATTATTTTAGCATTTTTATAATGCTATTAATTTATGTCCAATTTTTTTCCTCATTAACCGTAATTTTTATTCATTATGCTTGTTCTTTAATTTTTATAGAATTATTAAAATTACGGGTTAAATATGAATAATTCTAAATATTTTTACATTTTCATAATAGTTTTTATTTTTTTATTTTCAAGTTTCTTTTTTCTTATGATAACAATAATTTATTCACTTTTCCTTGTACTTCAATTTTAAAAATATTATGAAAAAAATGAAATTAATATCTACACATTAATAAAATAATTTAAAGTTTCAAATTTTACTGATATTTATAACATTTATACCCACAAACAAACCAATCATTGCATAAAATCCCTTCTCATGCAACAAACATAACAAGGGTATAATTGTTCATGAAAATAGCTACAGTAACCTCAAGGGTAAACTGAGATTTTCAATTAATTTTGGGTGATGATGTCCGCAAAAACTAACGGTGGACCGGCATATGTAAGGTTTTGCAAACGTCAGGTGAAGTCTCTGTAATTATGATTATCCGAAAGAATTTGACATAAAATACATCAGAGATCAGACCACAAGAGAGGTGCATGTAATTATCCCTTCTTTATATGTTTTAAGGATTCCTCTTGTCAAAAGAAGTGGCGACGAAGCCGCCTATTCATTAGCCAGATTGGCTTCTAATGAATTGATTGATAATGAATTCAACATGATGATACATGTCCTAAAAAAATTGTGTAATTCAATTACGCTAATCATTTTTTTTTATATGTAATTTGCTCTTCATTTTTTTTAGTTAATACTCTCAATATTAAAATATTCAATTATAAATATTTATAAATATATTTGTCTTATCATCGGCTAGTTTCATTCAAACTGATCTACATCAAAACTTCCCTAAACTCAACCTGCCCTAGAAAACCAGCTTCTCAAATTTTGAATTTTTCCTTATGAATGAATCTTTTTCGAATACTACAAATTCATAGTATAATAGGTATGACGAAAAAATGTGGGGATTTATATCCCCAAAGAATAAAATGTTACAAACAATTGGATTTGACATATTTACCCCTATCTATTGAACTGCATAACCTGTGGTGCAAACCTCAAGAGCCTATCCAAGGCATCTTGTGTAAATTTTCTTGCAAACAGAAAACAAACATTGGTTTTCCTCCCATTGTACTCACAACTACTTCCACTCCTCAACTTCATCAAGAACTCCGGAGTCACATCTGTTCTTATAAACTTCGATGGATGGGGCCCGCCCCTCGACCAGTCAACCCAAGTCAATGTCCTATTCGAGTTCGTTGCACCAGATTTCATGCTAACAAATGTCGGCAAATAATGTTCATCGGCATAACAAGGACCATTGCAATAATCTTGGAACAATGGAAAATAATGTTTGTCTGCAACAACTTCTATTGCCAAATCCCTATCGATTCCAAACCACTGAGAGCCCTTTCTCCATTCTTCGATCTTGATGGTGGGGCCCATCCGGTTGCTATATCGTCCACGGCCGACGGGGCCAAGAAGATCGTATGACTCCACAAAATTTTGAGTAGAGTTCATTAGGTATGTGTAGATGGTGGAAAAGTTGTACAAGGGAATGCAAGATTCTGAAAGGAGAACAAAATGTTGATTTGAAAAATCAAGAAGAGCATTGGCTAGTAGTCTCCGCTCTGCTTCAACCATGTTGACATTTCCCCATAGAACTTCCTGTGTACATGTCAAATCAATTTCAATCAGTGATCACAGATTTAAATTATAAATAGTAGTATTTGACATAACATATACTCCAGTAATTCACAGTTTGAACTCTTAATTAGATAGGCAGGCTCCAACCAACATGAATATTTGTTTGAATTCCCAAATCGAAAAGAAAATGACAATTCAAGACAAATGTGGATTTTTGGAGATAAGGTTGATGATTTTTTTCTTTTTTGCTCCAAGACATGTTCTACAAAAAGGGTTGGTAGGACATCAACAATTAATTGCTTTTCTTTACAGAATAGTTAGTTAATACTTAATATGAGGGCCTAGTCTTAGGCTCCTTATTCAATGCTACATACTCATCATTTTATACACAAAATTGCTTAACTCCATTAGGAATTTGGTACACAAACTAGAACAAGAAAATTCAAAGAAATTAAACAACTAGAAATCAACATACAAATTTATTCCGTTTCAGTGTGAGACTATCTTCAATTCGCCATAAACATAATCGAATACTAATCAACGCCAACTCCTCGGTATATAAATTAATATCTGATTGAAAAAACTATAAGTAGTATTTTGAAATACAAACTATGTAACTGAAGTCAGATCCGCATGCATGTAAAGCACATCTTAAGTAGGGTATTATATTAATTAGACTCTTAAGAGTTTAACAAATCCTTGCAGATAGTATAAGCCATGGTCATTGTGCTCCTCATTAAAGCGCACATTGGATTCTTCTACTTCATTTATAAAGAGGATAGAACATAAAATCATCACAAAGTATGCCACAAAAATCAAGAAATAAGTGCTAAGTAGGCCAACCATGCGGCCGGCCTAAATGAATCTAAATTCCACCCCAAGGATTTAATCACTTTCGAGGCACCTCGGACACATTAGGTGGGAACCCCTCCCAATAGTGATTCAAACACTTGTTCGCTACTTTGTTGCTAAAACCTTAATTCAATTATATTTCCATGTCATAAAGCAGGCCAGGACAGCCTTAAAGTAGCAAGATAAAATTTTGCCTTTTTTCCAAGAAAATATTGAATATAATTAATTTAACTAACCTTACTAGGAATTCTCCTGCCATAAAAAACAGATCCCTCAGGCTCCGACCCATTGAAAGATGGATCCGAATGCACATAAATGGAGTACAACCCTTCATTCCCTTTAAAGAATTTTTCCCACAAAGGAGCTAAAATCACTTCCCCTCTTGTCAAAAACATAAACGCAATTTTGGGCACGCGTTTGAATGGAAATTCTTTGATTTTAGGAATCATTGATGCTTTCCATAAAAGCTCCTCATCGCTCATCATTTCATTCAATCCCAATCCGCTCCACCTAACTTCAATGCTTCTTCTGGAAGTATCAAAATTTGGGGTGGAAGATGAAATTGTTAAATGGGAAGGTTGGTTATTTACCAATGATCGTGTGGTGAAAATGGAGAATTGGCCATTTGTTACTTGGAGATTAAACGAAAAGCTTTTGTAATGGAAACAGAGTATGATTCCGAAAGTTAAGCCGAAAACGAAGAAGAAGAGGTAGGAGAGGAGGTTGAGGAGAGGTAATGGGGTGGTTGTAAGTTTCCCGGTGACGGAAAATGGATTTTGGCCGTGACTTTTCATTCTGGTGGTGGTGTTTGTTTAATTTTCCTTGAAAAATACTATAAGAAGATTTATGGTGTAGGGAGAAATTTAGTCAAGAAAACAGAGAACAATAACTATATTAGTATGAATGTTTAAAATGTCACGCGGAGAAGATTCAAAAAGAAAGAAAGGAAGAACTTGTCAATTGGTTCGGCTTTTTAATTTGAAAAAGTGTCGGTTATTGAGATTATTTATTATTACAAGGTTTACCTTTAAATTATTATAATTACAGAAGGCTTAATTGAAGGGGTTCCAACTAATGATTTGTTGTAATTTGCTTAATTTGTAGATCAAATTCAAGGGGGACTAGCTAGCAAATTTATAGAGGGGCCGGGGGACACTTTATATACAAACAAAAGCGTGTTATGAAATACTACTCTATTATATTATTATATTTATATATGATGGCTTTTTATGTTTGTTTGTTTACTAGTGTTAATTGGGTGTTAATTGGGTGGGGCGGATTGAATTTGAGTAAAGTCATAAAAAATATCGACCCTCTATACAACTATAGTGAACTGTGTCAAGAATCTGGAATATTCAGAAAATACATGTGTCAAGTTTCATCAATTCATCTAATAAATATATATTTGTTTATTTAATATAATTAATTAATGGGATTTTTATTTTGAGTTTTGATAATTTTAGCATCATATCATATATTAGTATTGCCAAGTCATGGGCAAGACGGCAAGTAGAATATACTTATTTTACTACTTCTACTCCTATATATAAAATATAATATGGACTTTTACGTTGTTAAAGTTATAGTGCCAGAAGAAATGACATGACACTGCAGCATCTTGTATTTGCCGATTAATTGATTTAGACAACTAATTTAGTTATCCTTAATGACAAACTAAACACGGCTGTTAATCCTCATTTTTATGTTTAAACCTCATAGCAAAGAACAAAAAACTATATACTCGATCATTTCTCAACTTCAATTTGTGAATGAATGAGAATAATCATGATATTGACGGGTTACCTAACTTTCTATATTTCGAAAGTTTGTTGGAATTTGCTCATGAGCCTTAATTGCCAAACATTGTTATGCCCAATACCAAAGACTATACCAAAAAGCTTTGAAAGTGAGTATTTTTGTAATTAAAATAAATTAGTTGTATCACATTATATATATATATATATATATATATATATATATATATATATATATATATATAGTTAAAGAAAAAACAACCAAAGCCCAAAATTGCAATATGCATTACTTTCTCTTTTAATAAAATGAACTAAATAAACCCTCAAACAAATGCATGAGTAAATATTTTTTTTCTTTTTTTGGTTCATTACATTAATTTACTTTAGTAGTTGACGACACCACATGATGAAGATTAAGAAAAACTTGAATTGGCCATAAAAGTGGCAAAATTCGCAACCACAATTAATCTTTTTTCCATCCAATAAGATTTAAACTCATATCCAATAAAAAGTTAATTATAGTATTTCAAACGAAATAAAAAACTTTATATATATATATATATATTAGATATGGTCAAAGTAAGAGTCACTTTGGTCCATCCACCATTTTCTACTAGTTTCTTCTTTGATAATGAAATATGAATGTTGATAGTGAAAATCTAAAAACTAGGTCAATCTTTTGCATTAATATTAATTAAGGGTGTAGCTCTAATTTTCTTTCTATTTTTTCCCTCTTGTTAAAAAGGCCGGTGTCTTGAGATATAGTTGCACCGGATAGATAATTAGTAATAACCGTGTCCGTGTTGGTGACCAAATTAAGGAACCCAACCCAACCCACCAATTAAAGTCAGTTAGCCAAAAGGTCACATTCTATTCTAACCTATTCCTGCCTTTCACATTAAGCATCTCAATTTTGACACTTTCCAATGTTCCAGAACCAGTCAGTAGTCAACCTTTTTTTTTTTTTTTAAATTGAGTTTTATCTTTTTAGTAATACGTCGAATACATATAAATCAATTATTATACTATTTAATTGAATTTATTTGGTCATTGTCAATGTTACAAATTTATATCAATACGTACTTTCAATGGTTCTTGTTTCGTTAATTTTGATTTGTGATCGATTTTTGCAACTTAGTTGATATGTTATAATCATGGATAGAAGAAAAAAACCATATTTGTTTTCTAGTTTCTACTTAATAAAAGTAAAAATAAACTCTTTTTGTTCACTTAAAATTATTTTATTTTTCTAACTTTTTAAGAGACCTATTAAAAATACTATTATTTTATGGGCCTGTTATCTTAGCATAGGATTAGTATATAAATATATTTTGACGGCCTAACATCCAATGGGCATGGAACCCTGCTGGCTTCATCTATAAATGAGGCCCATATCCTTTGGGCCTGCGGCATGCCTAGCTAGCCTAGCTCATATGTAATGAGTAATGAGGATTCTTCAATAATTGAAGAAAATTTTTGCTCTAACAAAAGGATGATCCTCAAGTTAGGATAGAAGGATATTTATGGGTTTGTCATTTTGTGGTGAAGACCTCTTTGTGCGCAGAGTGTACAACAGTATGGTGGGATCCCGATGTTTGGTAAAGGCACATTCTGCGATTTACATCCTTCAGGATTTTAGAATAAGGATTATGAGGATTCAGAATTAGTCTAGCGTAAGCTTGGACATCTGGGTTATCAAAAGAAAAAAAATATTCAATTCAATTCACTATTTACTTCGAAAAGTTGTACGTATATAAAACACCACTACTTAATTTATTGTGATTTGTGACAAATCAAATCTTTGACCCTTACTCCTTCCTATATACGCGTTACTCTAAATTTATTCCTTTCTCAATTCTTAAAAGAAATAACTAATAAGTCACCTTCCCGTTTTCCCAGCTATGATAAGACAGTAAAATGTAAATATTCATAATAATGTTGTTACTTTCCATAAACAATTTACTGAATTAAGATCTTAATAAAGAATTTAAATTCATCATTTTCTCATATTCAAGGTACTTCCTTCAAAACCCTAACTTTCTTTTCTCGTTGATAATTGTTATTTATAAGTTATAACGTATATTGAGGCGTTTTCTGCTGTGATTATTTGTGTTGCAATCTGATTGTTCAGTTTTTTTAATCACTGTCATTGACTAATTTTGCATTGATTCCGATGGTAAAGCGATCCAATGCATTGAGTTTCGGTCCTAATTCAGCTCGTTTTGTCGCTGTAAGTTTAGTTTAGTTTAGTTTTTTAAATCAAATTGGGGGGTTTTGCTTGCAGATTTGGAGACAAGAGTGCTCCTAGACTTTAGGGCAGATTTGTTGTTAAAGGAGGAGAATACAAAGTCACTTCTGGAGGAGGCAAGTGAAAATATATAAAAGAAAATAAGAGAAATTTGTAAAGTGAAAAAAAAAGGGGAAGGTGAATCTTGAGAGAAATATGGAGGGGCAATCAGCTCCGGTATTGCGGCGAGACCCGTATGAGGTCCTTTCTGTGTCTAGGGAGTCTTCTGATCAAGAAATTAAGACTGCTTACAGAAAACTTGCTCTCAAGTGAGTTTTGTTCTTCCATCTGTTTACTTGAGTTCTAAATTTGCTAACTTTATAGCATTAAAAGGCTATTTATGTAGAACATGTGTGTAGATCAGTTTTTGATGTTTGTTGGTGTGTTTGTGATAGTTACATGATTGAAATTGATTGGAAGCCTAAAAATTATATTTGGAGTTACTGCTACCATAAGTTCTCTTGGAGATTTCTGATCTTAAAGTGAATTTTTTTTTTTGGGTTAAGCTCCGTGTTGCTCAATCAGTAGTTCTTTTTTTTCCAAAAAAAATGTGAGGGACTTCTGCTCTGCCATTTCCATGGTTATTGAATTAGTAGCTAAAAAAAGAAAATGTTGTTTGCTTATCCTCTAAAATATAGGGAAGGGCTAGTTATGTATTTCTCTTCATATTCTTGGCTTAGAATGTAAGAGCTATGCATTATTCCTACATTATTGATGATGTGTTTCTGTTGATTTGATACTTCCAAATGTTGGATTTTGAATTAAAGGATAACGATTAACGATAATGTAAGACAAGACCAGAATAATAGAAAAATATTAGTACTACATCTTGCATTGTTCTAACATACACTATCCATTTAATAGACAAGACAAGGTTTCTTTTCATTTAATACACTGCACACATACACCATCAAAATAAAGTTGATGTTTGAAAGTTTCATTGGAATTGTTAAAGGAAATATTCTAGCAATTGACAGGTACCATCCAGACAAGAATGCTAACAATCCTGAAGCTTCAGAGCTTTTCAAGGAAGTTGCATATTCATATAGCATATTATCAGATCCAGAGAAAAGGAGGCAATATGATAATTCAGGTTTTGAGGTACTCTCTTTTCTTCTCTGTTAACTACATCTTATGTAGTTTGCTGGCCTCTTGATTATGGATGAGGAGTGTGGCTAGAGATTCTTCTACTTGTAAACTGTTATTGTTATAACATGAGTATGAAGTATTCAATTCACTAGAAATTTACTGTAAGATGTTTTGAGTTTTTATACCAAGTTGTATGGCCATATTAGTTTCTTGGAGTTTAACATTTTCGGTTATTGAAATTTTTCCTTTACTCACGAAGAACCGTATGCTTCTTTTCCTATTTGATCCCCATTTTAATAATTCGTGGATTTTTGAGTATATGCAATTATTTGGACATTATATAAGAGACCAATGATTGATATAGATGTTGAGTCTTTTAGTTTTAGGCTTATCTCATGTGTTGTATGTGTTTCAAATCATCTCTCTTTCAGTACTATATGCGGATTGTCTTATATTAATTTTCACATCTACCATTAATCGTAATAAGGCCCTTGACGCTGAAGGAATGGATATGGAGATTGATTTGTCCAACCTAGGAACTGTCAACACCATGTTTGCAGCTTTATTCAGGTTTTGTTCTTTTCGAAATTTGATCTTGTAATATTGTCATTAACATGTAAGTTTATTATTTATATTCCTTTGTATAGCAAATTGGGTGTCCCTATCAAGACTACAGTTTCCGCTAATGTGCTTGAAGAGGCTTTAAACGGAACTGTGACAGTTAGACCTCTTCCAATTGGGACTTCAGTCAGCGGCAAGGTACATGTCTCTCTTTGCAGGATAGAAAAGCTTATTCGTCTTGCTGATCTTGGTCTACTTAACTTTTTCTGATTACTTTTATATTGATGTTTGAAATAAACAGGTCGAAAAGCAATGTGCTCACTTCTTTGGTGTAACTATCAGCGAGGAACAAGCAGAGTCAGGAATAGTCGTCAGAGTTACTTCAGCTGCACAAAGCAAATTTAAGGTGTGCATTTATATGTGAGCTGAACTTATTGAGTGCAACCTAAGATGGAAAATGTAGCTCTATTACTTGTTCGATTAATCATAGTTTCATGGTTTTGAGGTGTTAACTAAATAGATTTCCCTCTTCACTCGCCTCTATCAAAAACCATCTTCAAAGTTGCACTACAAAGACTCCAACCAGTAATAGTCAATCACTTTTACTTATCGAAAGAAAGGAAAAGAATGGAGAATACTTTTTATAATTTTTTTGATTGATGTGCATACACGTACAAAGACGTGAGGTCACTACTGATGGTTATACTACCTGCGATTTTCAGCTCTTGTACTTCGAACAAGATGCAAATGGGGGATATGGTTTGGCCTTGCAGGTAATTTGGTTATTTTTCAATTCTAATTGTAAATTAGCGATATCTTTATCTTGAAACGATATTTTGGGACCTTCAAATGTGTTTGCATTTTGCACCTCAAAATTAGGTTTAGAAGTTTTATTCACCTTGTTTATTCACACCAGCTATCTGTGGATGCACATGCATGGGAATAATATTGGGACTATGACGTCGGCGCTATAATGATTTCATGTTCATAATGTGCAATTAGCAGTGTACTTGACCCCTAATAGATGCAAATTTGGAGGATTTCTGACATGAATACCTACTTGTGCATATGTCTGTAATACAAAATCTAAATTTTCTTTTTATTAGTATAGAAAAAGACTATATATTTGGTGATGGTAGTGGCATAACACGAACCATGTTTAGTTCAAAAAGTTCATCAATAGAGACAAATTGCATGTCTCTATATATAATATCGAAGTGGTAAAAGTGTTTGTTGTATATGTCGAATAGAGAGACACAATGATACAGGTAAAATGTAAAAGTTGTCGAATGCGTGTAAGAATAAAGATGATTAAAAATAAAGATGTTAAGAAGTTTAGCCGGATGCATTGGATAATATCATAATTAGATCAACCAATGGTTATCATGATACCATCTGATTTTGCAGTACACTTGCTAATTCTTATTTTGTAATTACATTATGCTACAAGCTGTTGTGAGGAGTAGAAGTCCACATCTTTTCCATTTCATTATGTCTACATTCACCAACTTCTGTGCCATTACATGAACCTCACCCTCTCCACTTTCTGCATCAGATCCTTTTGGTGTTTAAACTTTTTTTCATTTATGCTGGTTATATCATTTTTTATAGTATTATTTTCTTTGGCATGGGTGCGGGTGGTTTTGATAGGGTGAGTGAGTTGCATTGTTTTCAATATCTTTACTGGTGAAAACTGTACTTGTGAGGAAGAATTACTTGATCTGCCACTTTGATTAGCTCTCATATCTGTTAAAAAATTTGTACTCAAATGTTTAGATGAATAGTACATTAATTCTTGAGGTTAGCCATGGGGGGATTTAAGTAGTTTCCTATTGTTTAACATTTTGAACTTGTACACAATTATTTTCCTCATTTTGTGAAATTGGATGATCAACTTCACAGTTCCTATGCACGTGTTTAACAGAGTAAAATGTTTGATCCTGTGAATTGTTAAACATAAGCAGGAAGACAGTGAGAAGACAGGCAAGGTTACTTCGGCTGGAATGTACTTCTTGCATTTTCAAGTTTACAGAATGGACTCAACTGTGAATGCTGTGTGTGATTTCTCTCTTTCTTCAACTAGAAAGGCTTGTTAGTTGTATGATTTCATTTGCTTATAAAGGTTCTTGTTTGGTAGTGTAGTTGGCAATGGCCAAGGACCCAGAAGCTGCTTTTTTCAAAAGACTGGAAGGCCTCCAGCCTTGTGAGGTCGCTGAACTAAAACCTGGCACTCACATATTTGCTGTTTACGGTAAGAACTGTGTACATATGCTTGTTTTTATTAGTTTTATGACTAATCTTAAGCTAGTTTTTGAATGAGATTGTGACAAGATTGAATACTAATTGTTGGAGACAATGAAATATTAAATTGTGTATCCTCTTTACCAGTTAAGATATTTAGATAAGGTGGTAACTGGAAAAAGGGAGGGGTTTTTTTTGGGTTTAAATCTCATGGTGATGTTTGGCATGATTGCAGGAGATAACTTCTTCAAACCCGCTACCTATACAATTGAGTCTCTTTGTGCAAAGTCTTATGAAGATACAACTCATAAGCTTAAGGATATTGAAGCTCAGATTTTGAGGAAGAGAATCGAACTACGCCAATTTGAGACTGAATATAGGAAGGTATTTCTCCTTTTCCAACCCTATGCGTATTTAATGTCTTATAATACAAATTGCTACATATTCCTTACCTTACAAGTTCTCCCTGATTTCAGGCATTGGCACGATTCCAAGAAGCCACCAATAGATATAGTCAGGAAAAGCAGGCTGTAAGTTTACGTTCATAAAAGTTTTTATGTTTATTCATGCTAATGTTCATCACGAGCTTATTCGCTTTTAATCCAGACATACTTTCTTAGATGTATGCTATGAGTTGGATTCAAAACCATCCTCGACTTGAGTGAAACTATAGACAGGCACCGAGGCACAGGCATAAGCATAAGATATCTTCTCTACGCCAATGATGTTGAAATTTTGTTAATCTATTAGGCAAATTCTCATACAATAAAATTTACATCTTCCTTTTTTCTTGCTGAATTATTCAGCCCATATCTCTAGTCTCATCTTTTGAGGTCACTGTTTCTGTTATCAGTAAATCCTGCTCCTATCATTGCATCATATAAGTGGGAAAATTGCTTCTTTAGTAGCACGTATGGTCCCATGCTTTACAAAATTGCAGTTTTGGTCCCATGTTATTACATATTTGCCTATCATTCTCTTTCCATCCAATTTGGGACCAAAAGTGCAAATTTTGATAGTCCTATGGGACCAAAGTGCAAAACACACTATTTTATGGGACCAAAAGTACAAAAAATGGATGGAAAGGGGTGAGATGACCAAACATGCATGACAGTAAATAAATTGGTACCAAAAGTGCCGAGGGTCCAACCCAGTGGGGGACTAAAACTGCAATTTTGCCATGTATTGATTATCATTGTTTGTGCTGTGTGTGAACAGGTAGATGAGCTGCTAAAAGAGCGAGATACCATTCACTCGTCTTTCACTGTATCTAGGTCTGTTTCTTTTCATAGTGGGAGTGGACATTTTAGCAACGGAAGTAGTAGCAAAATACCCGGTGAAGATTATAAATATGAGAGTCCTGGAGAAGAGGGCAGTTCAGACTCGAAAGATAAATCTGCGAAAAAGAAATGGTTTGGTGGTCTAATGAAAGGTTCTGATAAAAGGTGTTGAGGATTAAAGCTTGCGTTCTAAAAATTTGAAATTCATTCGTGCAAAGAAGCTTTTCCCCATGGGTCCATTTAAAAGCTTGCATTGTACTAAGCATTCAAGTTCATTATTTTTGGGGCTGTTTATTGTGGTTTGTTATATATATCAACTGCAGAAGGTCAGGTTTGTGTAATTAGATTTCCATTCTTGGAGATGTTCCCTTCAAAGGTCTAAATTGGTATAGTTTATAGAACTATAGCAAGAGTTCATAGGATTTCTTCTGATTTTGTTGTAACAGTATTTTATACTGTACAAGTTTAATTTGTTTTACAGGCATTTTTTTTTTATCATCAAGTTGAATATTATGCTCGTGGCCCAACTCAATCCAACCCATAGTTTTCTTTTCATTGGTGATAGGTTGGGTTAAGTGTGTTAAGCTAGCACATATACAAGTTGAAAATGTGTTAAAGATGGTCAAATGAAAACACACACTAAGATTAATTAGTTAATATTTAATGATAATTATTATTTCTTTTTTTTTTCTCCGAAATTCATGAAAATATCAATCACAATATTAAACAAATTCAATTTTCAATGATGTCTAAATGTCTAATAACAATTTATATACTTGATATTCTTTAATATCACATTAAATATGTTTCGAGTATAGAATAATATTTGCTAAATGTGGTGCATTTCCTTGATTTAACCTTAATTGGTTGGATTTTATTCTTGTTTCCATTTCGTTTGCTTTCTTTTAGTGTTTTTTGTGATGGGGGGTTACCATATTTTTGACTTTGTTGTACAATTTATTTAATTTTAAGGAATGAAATATTTATTTATAATAAAAAAAATAGAAAAATACACAATATTAAGTTATTAACCTATAACGAGTCAAATCGACCCAACTTATTTTGAACTGACTCATTTACAATTTAGCTTATTTAAACCCGCATGAAGTAGCCGATGATTTTTGACACGCTAGACACGACTGAACCACTATGTTTGCTACCCTAGTATTGATCCTTTAATTAGATTGTCAGTATATGTTTAAAAAAAATATTATTGCTGAGTTTAAATTTCACATGTGGATTGAATATTAAGATGATACTCCTTTAAAATAAGCATTTAAGATGAGCTAGGCCAAAATCAAATAAAATTAGTCCATAGCCCAATTCATATATAATTAATTATCATATCAATGCCCCCACATTAATATGGGTCACCTCATTGACCATACGTTGGGCTTCACTCTCTATCACACGCTTGACCTAAATAACTAAGACCGAACTCTCATAATTCACGGTTTCGCTTTTTGGGCCTTTACAAAGATCCATATATCGAAATATGCAAAGTTGGTTTTTTTATCGGGATTAATTCGTTATATGATCTTGCTCCAAGCCATATAAATTTAGCCCAATCAAAAGAAGAAGAATTGAAAACGACGTAGTTGTGTTGGTGTTTTTTTCACCCAAAAAGCGCCATCTTAGCCACACCCAACTCAAAACTCAAAAAATAAACCCCGAAACGAACGTTAAGAACAGAAGAGAGCCCTCCGCCGAACGTAAAAGTCCGAAAATACCCCTCCACCTCCATATATAAATAACTCCAGCTTCCCCTTCCCGGCGATTTTCCCTTCCCACAATAACACACACCTCAACAATAAAAGAAAAAATCAGAGCTAAAAATCAATCGAAATTCTTCTTCTTCTTCTTCTACTTGGAACAAGAATCGGGATATTGGTAAATAGAAAGAAACACAAAAAAAAAAAAAAAAGAAAAAATGTCTACGGGTACAGAAAGATCGAAGCCGCCGCTTCACAATTTCACGATGCCCTGTGATTTGCGGTGGGGAAATCAGCGTTTCCTCCGCTGCATGAAAGTCAACAACAACAACAATTCCTCCGATCACCACCGCCGCACCACCGCGAGAATAGAAAGAGAAAAAAACCCGTATCCGAACGGATCCTCCATCAAAGTGGGTGAATCTAACGGCATCGCGGCCGTGAGAGAGAAAGTGATGCTCGATCTCCAGACAGCGGCGGACAAGATGAAAAACGCGATATTTAAGGATGGTGTTGAGAAAGGTGAAGTGTCGGTTCCGTTGGAGGCGGAGGCGGACAGGCCATGGAATTTGAGGACGAGAAGAGCTGCGGTGACGAATGTGAAGGTAGATTTGTGGAGACCGAGTCCTCCCGAGATGGTGGAGAAGATTGAGAGAGCCAAGTTCTCGGTGGCCTTATCGAAAAGGGAAATCGAAGAGGATTTTATGGGTGTTGTTGGCCACAGACCGCCGCGGAGGCCAAAGAAGAGAGCTAAAATTGTTCAGAAACAATTAGATGTATGTATGTATGTATGTATATGACTTTGTTTGTTTGTTTCTGATTTCTGATTTCTGATTTCAATTAAATTGGTTTTTAATTTTTATTTTGCAGACATTGTTTCCTGGTTTGTGGTTGACAGAAGTTACATCTGATATGTACAAAGTTCATGAAGATGCTCCATAACAACAAACAAAGGAAGGAAGGAAGGAAGGTTAATTCAATTTCTAGTGGAATTTGATCAAAGTGTTAGTTGCACTGGGAATAATGCAAATTCCTTTTTTGGTTTGGTTTTAGTTTGGTTTGGTTATAAATAATAATTGTTCATATTTTTCTTTTTTTTTTGGAATAAACTAATGAGTAGTTTAATTAACATGTACAGTAGAAAGAAAGAAAGAAAGAAAGAAAAAGATTGGATTGGTTTGGTTTACTTGCTTTGCTGCTGCTACCTTCATTCTCTTTTCTTTTTTGCTGCAGTTTGTTAAACACGAAATGTCATAATATGATAATCAAAATAAACTTCATTTTTCTAACTGGACTAAATTCTTTAGATGAGTCTTTGTTTCTCTTGATTGAACCGGACGTCCGGACCGGACTAAATTGTAGATCTACAATAAACTTACTTTCTTTTTTGTTTTACGATGAATGGATTGACTGAGATATATATAGTTTCATGTCATGTGTAAATAGGATCTCATAGTAGTTCTTGTCCATATGCATATGATAAATATAATACCACTCAATCAAACCAAGATTTTTTCCTTGTAAATAAGTTTGTTTAGATTTGAACTTTCCCTGTGTTTAGATTTATACACTACTTCATTCATTCATAGTATAGCCAATTGCCAGGCATTGAGTTATTAGATATAATAATCAATCTCCTCAGTCCTCCCCTCCCTTTCTTTCATTAATTTTTAAAATCAAAAACAAGTAAATGCTTCTTTCTTTAGCTTTCTTTTCCTATTTATACTCCATTCTTTATTGGAACAACATAGAAATATTCTTGTCTTTTCTTCTGGATTATCGAGTCCTCTGTCCAGGTCCAGGATAGGGTTTTCTTTTAGATTGCGCTACAGACCAAGTCCATCTTCTTTTGGGCTCCTCAAAGTCACACGGCCCATTATATTCATTGCTCCTTTCTTATATTGAATAAGAAATATCCACACTTTATGTCCACTTAAATTACGAAACCTATTAAATAATTTATTAAAAATTAACATTTGGGATTTTATAAACAAATTGTTAATTTTATCGTTTTTTAATATTTACTTGTCAAAAGGGATGTATGTAAGCCAATGAAATCATACTTCGACATCATAAGGACCTGACCATTTGTGTTTTAGCCTAGGTTGCATTGATATTTCAAAATTTTGCATGTGCAGTATTGGATACACACATCAGACATGCAATCAAAAAAAAAATTAAAATTAAAAATGATATCATATAGGATTCACTGAAAGACGTACAAGATACATCTGGGATACACAATGTCAATTTTTTTTAAAATTTTTTTTTTTTTATAAATTATGAAGATTATCTAATTGATCTTCATGAAATACTTAAAAAATTTTCATAGGATGAAAGATTCGTATATGGTGTTAATATATGGATTTACTTGAACACATAAATGAGAGGTAGGAAGCATTTTCATTTTTAAATGGAATAAAATGTGAAGTATGTGTACATTATATAATTTTTGTTATACATTTTCAAAACAACGGTTTTTTTAGTTTAATAATTTTTTATAAATATACAAATGTGTATCTCAACCGTATCATATTCTTTAAATTTGAAAGTTCATATTGCCTATGTATGTATGACATCCATTTTTATCCATTCAACAAAAAATTGGACAAATCAAGAGAGTTTTAAAGATCATGGACCTAAGAACCAACAAGAACGGTGTCTTCCATCTCACAAAAATAAGGTCAACCAAATCATGCCATGTCATCGAGCAATGTGAAGAGGGACTCTCCACTCCAACATCTAAATAAATGACATTAATTTGTGAACTCATTTTTAGATACTTCGTATACATTTCCACACACGCACGGAGCTATAAAGTTTCAAGTGCTGAAATATAAGTTTTTGATTTTTGAGTCTTTAATTTTCAAATCCGTGTTTTAATCCGCAAAACTTGGAGAACATCGATACAAGAATAAACCTAGAGCCTTTTGATCCATATATTCGCTAAGTAGAAAAATTAGAGGATTTTGCTATTTATAAAACGGTGACCATTTATCTATTCATTTCAATAAATAATGTAAATTTTTTGCATTTAATTTATTGTCTTATTAGTTTTGAAACATTCAAATTTATTGTCTTTACATGAAACACTAATAAGTCATATATAGAAATAAATTCATAATTAAGATATTGTGCAGAGATTTAATTAAAAATTTTGTATAAGAAACATAATAAATCAAGCTTAGTTGTTTCCATTTTTTAAACTGCGAACACGTTATATTTCAATCAATTACTATGTCATTTTTTTCTATTTATCAAAAAATGAAAAGATAAATAATTTTTTTTCTAATTACGGGTACTAAATTACACGGATAAAAATTAACTAGTAACACTAGTAATTAACTAAAAACAACCCAATTAGTGATAATTGAACCCCAAATACTTTTTAGACCGAGGTCTTGATGGAGTCTACGGTTGGTTTCTTTGGATCTTATAGCATCATGACGAATAATATAGCTATCCAAAGTTTGTATTCTTGGTAATGGATTTTCCAACTCAATACCTTCACATGGATAAATTTTAGCACGTGTCCTACGAGATGTGCTTAAGTCATCATCATCGTCGTCGGAGTCATCATCTTTGTATTCATCACGTTCGTCCTCCATAATCATATTATGAAGTATTATGCAAGTTAACATAATGTCGGACAAGTCCTTCGTATGTCATCCTCTGCCGGGTTGATTTACAATTGCAAACCGAGCTTGGAGAATTCCGAATGCTCGTTCGACATCCTTCCGAAATGATTATTGATACTTAGAGAATACTTGTTCGGGAAAGGTTCTTATGTTTCTCACCGACTGGATTAACGTTCCCCACTTAGGATATATACCGTCCACAAGGTAGTACGACATGTAGTGTTTCCTGCCGTTCACCTCACACTCAACACCGGGAAGATTACCAGTGGTGAGGTAGTCGAACAAATGTGAACGACCAAGGACATAAATGTCATTCATTGCTCCTGGCACGCAAAAAAATGCATGCCATATCCATGTATCATGAAACAACAACTTCAAGCACAATCGTGGGTTTTTTAGCCCTTCCAGAAAAACTCTCTGCCATGCAGTTGGGCAATTTTTCCGTGTCCAGTGCATACAATAAATTGAACCAATCATACCAGGAAATCCACGTCTTTCAGATTTCTTTATGGTTTATATTGTGTCCCTTGCATGAATAGAATGAAGAAGGATTGGTGCATTTTTTCTGCGCTCATATATTGCATTTCTAACAGACCATCTAAATCCACCACTTGTAATTCCTAATGGGGAGGAAGATGGGGAAGAAGTGGAAGACGTAATTAACAGATATGGTGTAGGAGCACTTGGAGAAATGAAGAATGGAATTTGAATCGCAGCCATGTGGCAATTTAACGGAGACATACGCAATTTCCGTCTCATAATTAACAGTGGGACGATATTCCAAAAAAAATACTAAATTACTGGATGAAATTCGATGAGGTGATATAGTTTGGGACTAAACCCAAAATCACTAATTAGTTTGAGACGTTTGCTACAATTTTGCCTTTTTACTAATATATGGTCTGGTAACAAATTTAAATTTTCTAAAGGTGTGATTGTCAATCATAACCAATCCAAAGGTTTTAGTTGCCAATCAATATCATAACTAATTCAAGGGTTATAGTTTACAATTATAATGAATGCAATGGGTTTAATGTGCAAATAACTCCACTACTCATCTTTTTCTAATTTTCTTCCCGCCATATATATATATATATATATATATATATCCCGCAATTGCACAGTACAAAGGCCTCTAAAAAAAAATTGCACAGTACAAAGAAATTGGAAGATGGCCGAAGATCGCAATCCTCCTCATGAAATTTTCAATGGGTGAACTTTCTCTTTTCTTCTTCAATTTCTACTTAGTTTAGAATTCTGTCGTTTCGATAATTTAGTATGGTTGATATTAACTATGGAAATGTAGCGATTATTTAGTTTCAATTTAACCTAATTTTGTGCGGATTTGATATAGTTTTGTATGTGCGATACATTTTAATTGTCTTCATTGAAATGTAGCAATTATTTAGTGGTAAATTTAACTTAAATTCTGTGTATTTGTTAGTTAGGCATTTTTTATTAGTAGATAGATTTGTGAAGAATTCTCTGTCTAATTGACTTGATTTCAAATTCTGTTTGAAATGACTTTGACATTTTAAGTGTTGATGATGACATTATTTGATATATTGTGTCTAGGGGTGTTTGGGGAAGGATTGGTAGTCTACTTGATAGGATCACTAGCGATGTTTGCAGCGATCGACAAGATGTTTAATGAGATTATGATGAGTGAAAATTTGTGGAGACGTGCTCTTCTGCGCGATTTTAATCTCCCCGACCTTGGTGAAATTCCAGCTGCTTTCAGATGGAACATGCTCTATGCCTCAGCCTTTGGTGAGTTCCAATATTTCAATTTGATGCCTAATCCATTTTTGTAGTTATTATGACAAGAACTAATGTTTAGCTTTCTGCAGATGGAAGTCACTCGTTTTTGTTCCGTATTGGTAAATGCAGCTTAATTTTGTAATTTGTAATATTGCAATTGGTAAATACATTTTAATTTTAATTTTGTTTTACATCTATCTCTTTTGCTATGGTAAGAATTCATGAATAAAATCACAAAATATTGGTAAATTCCTTTTTATATTGTAACTATTACTTGGTGCATTCTTTATTGGTTCAATATTGTACATGCCTGTGAATCTATTTGTTTTTCTATTGTAGCAACTCTTGAATAAAACTCATCAGTTTTTATGGTTTATATTGTGTCCCTTGTATGAATAGAATGGAGAAGGATTGGTGCATTTTTTCTGCGCTCATATATTGCATTTCTAACAGACCATCTAAATCCACCACTTGTAATTCCTAATGGGGAGGAAGATGAAGAAGAAGTGGAAGACGTAATTAACAGATATGGTGTAGGAGCACTTGGAGAAATGAAGACTGGAATTTGGATCGCAGGCAAGTAAATTCTAGTACGGTCCCTATTTAATGTATTAATCATCTCCTTATGTTGATTATATCTATTATCATTATAATCACTGTCACATATGCGGATTCGCATGTGGTGGTGAGTTTAACAACATTATATTTTGCTTATGTTCATTGGTACTTGGTATTTATATGGATTTCCTTTATAGGAATAGAGCTGACACTTGAAGTTCGACACATCGAACTTTTCGTATCCGAGGGACATATTAACGGGGATTGGGACTATGAAGCACTATGTCATGGACTTAACTTCTCTAAAGTTACCGTGCGGCACTTAGCCACGAAATGCCCTAGCGATAATTTTCGCCCCTCCATCGGAATCGGCTAAGTCAACCTCGCTCGTCCCTAAGAAAGTTGCTAAGTAAGCTTGTAAGTGGGAAATTAAGTAAGAAAGTAGTGCACTCTAATTAGAGAGAACTTGGAATGCTATTCACTCAAACTTGGATTCTTGGATGGTTACAAATGAATGCCTCTCTACCTATTTATATGCTAGCCTATCTAGAAAGTTCCTACTTCTAGACTATTCAACAAAGTCCCCATATACAAATCTCTACATTATTTTATAACATTCCACAATAGTACATACTACATCTATGTTTTTAGAACCTTCTATAAGGTTCTACTACCGTCCACAACCTTCTAGAATCTTTTAGAAGATTCTGCAATCTTCTAGAGTTTTCTTTAGTTTTGTTTAAACTCCATTCTATATTGGAAGAACATAAAAATATTCTTGTTTTCTTTTTGGATTATCGAGTCCATTGTCCAGGTCTAGGTAGAGTTTTCTTTTAAATTGCGCAGACCAAGTCCATCTTCTTTAGGGCTCCTCAAAGTAAATTCATATCACACGACCCATTATATGCATTGCACCTTTCTTATATTGAATAAGAAATTTCCACATTTTATGTCCACCTTAAATTACGATACCTATAAAATAATTTATTAAAAAATTCTCTTTAACATTTGGGATTTAAAAAACAAATGGTTAATTTTATCTTTTTTTAATATTTACTTGTCAAAAGGGATGTATGTAAGCCAATGAAATCATATTTCGACATCATAAAGACGTGACCATTCAATATGTTGTGTTTTGGCCTGAGGTACATTGATATTTCAAAAGTTTTCGATACATATCAGACATGCAATCAAAAAAAGAAAATAAAAAATTAAAACAATATCATATATGATACACTGAAAGATGTATAAGATACATTTGGGACACACAATGGTATGTATTTCTACAAAAAAAAAAATTGATAGATTATGAAGATTATCAAGTTGATCTTCATGAAATATTTAAAAAATTTCATAGGTCGAAAGATTCGCATATGGTGTTAATTTATGAATTTAATTGAACACTCAAATGAGAGGTAGGAAGCATTTTTCATTTCAAAATGGAATAAAATGTGAAGTATGTGTACATTATATAATTTATGTTATACATTTTAAACAACGGTTTTTTAATTTAATCTTTTTTTTTTTTATAAATAAACAAATGTGTATATCATCCGCATCATATCCTTTAAATTTGAAAGTTCATAATGCCTATATATGTATGATACTCATTTGTATCGTTGTATTTTTAGTAGTGGATACTCATTTGTATCGTTGTATTTGTATCCATGCAACAAAAGTTTGGACAAATCTAGAGAGTTGTAAAGACCATGGACCTAAGAATCAATAAGAACGGTATCTTCCATCTTACAAAGATAAGGTCAATCAAATCATGCCATGTTATCGAGCAATGTGAAGAGGGACTCTCCATTCCAACATCTAAATAAATGACATTTGTGAACTCATTTTTAGATACTTCATATACATTCTCACATACACAATGAGCTTTAAAGTTATCTCAAGTGCTGAAATATAAGTCTTTGATTTTTGAGTTTTTAGTTTTCAAATCCGTGTTTCAATCCGCAAAACCTGGAGAACATCATGCTCCACGATACAAGAATAAACCTAGAGCCTTTGGAAATACAAGAATAAACCTAGAGCCTTTGGAAATACAAGAATAAACCTAGAGCCTTTGGAAATACAAGAATAAACCTAGAGCCTTTGGATCCATATATTCGCTAAGTAGAAAAATTAGAGCCTTTTGCTATTTATAAATCGGTGACCATTTATCTATTCATTTCAATAAATTGTAATTTTTTGCATTTATTTTATTGTCTCGTAAATTTTGCAAACATTCAAACTTATTGTCTCTATATGAAACACTAATAAGTCATATTTAGAAATAAATTCATAAATAAGGTATTGTGCAGAGTTATTAATAAAATTTTGTATAAGAAACACAATAAATCAAGCCTAGTTGTTTTCATATTTTAAACTGCGAACACATTATATATCAATTAATTACTATGTCAATTTTTTTTCTATCTATCAAAAAATGAAAAGATAAATCAGATTTTTTCTAATTACGGGTACTAAATTACAAGGATACAAATTAATTAGTAACACTAGTAATTAACTAAAAATAACCAAATTAGTGATAATTGAACCCCAAATACTTTTTAGCCCGAGGTCTCAACTTTGTCACTAAAAGCATGCTCCACCGAATACATTAATAAATTTAATTATATATTGATAATTTGATTAAACTCATTTACATCCCATGTTTCTACCAATGTTATTATAATCGGATCGGACCGGCCGGTTCGACTACGAACTAGAGGACTGTCCAATCCGATCCTCTAAAACCAATGAGTTTAAAAAACAGTCTAAACCGGGATGAATTGATTCAAAACCTGTAAACCGACGAACCAATTTAAATCGGTTTTGGTTTTCTTTTTTTTTTTTATATTTTTATTTTTTTAATAGTAAACTACTTTCTACCTAGATTCAAGACAGTGAAAATATTATTCTCTTTGGCTTATATTTTTTTTTTGGGATATTCCAATTCAAGATTTTATTTTCCGAAATAATATATATATTTTTAAATTGCTCATAGAATAATTATTTGATGTCTTTTTTTTCAATCACTATTTTCAATTTTAAGGACATAATTTCAAAACTATTTCCTAATGTTATGCACCAAAATAATGGAACAAAAATATAGAATATAGGCGAAGTACAACTCAAAAGGCCTATATTTACATTGTTTTTTTTGTTTTTTTTGATAATTAAATTTACATTGTTTTGGCTCAAGTAAATGACAAATTAGATCTTACTAGATTTATTAATGTCAAGAATTGTATCCAAAAGAAAAATATCAAGAAGAACCACGTGACACCTAGCCCATTCCAGTGACATCTTGGCTCTCCAATAGGTCAACACCTGGGCTGGCATGAAAATTACTAATTAGTCTCTCCAATTTGATTAATACAAGCTAGTATTTTTCTTTTCTTTTCTTTTCATGTAGTGTATTAATCAAAATGGAAAAAGGTAGCCAAAATGTGATGGTGGCAATTGATGAAAGTGAGATCAGTCATTCTACTTTGGAGTGGACCCTTCAAAATCTCCGCGAATCGATTCGGAATTCAAAACTTGTTATTTTCACAGTGCAACCTATCTCTGATTTTACTTATCTTCATGCTTCTACTCTTGGTGCCGCTCGTAAGTTCTAATTTTGATTGCTTGATTTTGTAGCTTCAGATGCTTATTTAGGGATTTGTTTGTTTTAGGTTTAGAGAAAAATTAATCATGGTTGAGTAAAATGCCAAAATACCCCTGTGTTACTGTTCTTAATTTCTTAGATATTGTTCTTAGATGTTTGTTTAATCGGCTTATCTTAATTGTGTTATATATAATCTCGAATAAAAGCTTACAAACATTGCAATGTTCTGTTGGATTTGGGTTTTAAAATGACATTATATTCTTTACTTTGAAAATGTTGCAGCTATTGAATTAGTTAAATCTGTCCAAGAAAATCATAAGAAGACTGCTGAAGCTTTGTTGGAGAAAGCAAAGGATATCTGCACTCAATATGGGGTAGGTACAGAATATATTTGTTAATTATTTGGATCAAGAAAAAGTATTCATTTTTTTAATTAATTTGTTGCTGCAGATAGCGGCTGACACTATCACAGAAGTTGGAGATCCTAAGGAGGCAATATGTGAAGCTGTGGAGAAACTTAACATAGACTTACTTGTGCTGGGAAGTCATGGCCGCAAAGCTATACAAAGGTGAGTTTGACCCAAGTATAAACAAAAATGACTTTCTTTTGTAATTGTTTATATTGTAGTAAGTAGTATTAATTTGAATGTTTTCTTGTTCTTCTTGTTGAAATTTGATCAGGGCTTTTCTTGGAAGTGTAAGCAACTATTGTGTTCACAATGCTAAATGTCCAGTTCTTGTTGTGAGGAAAAAGGAGTGATGCTACTCGCCAAGCAAGCACCCGTAACTCAATCATATGTGTATATTTCCTATGTCAAAAAAATGTATTTTCCATCAAGAATAATATATGATGTGACACATCCTGTTTTATGAACTCAGTAAATAAATGGATTGGGTTGCGAATAACATAACATGGTTATCTGATATTATTTCCTATTTCCCTTTTTGCTTTATAGTATCACTACATCACTCTCCTTATTATAAATTCAATAGATATTTGTGATGAGATTGAAAATGATAGTTTTTTTTTCCCGATTCATACGAAATATATAATCATTTTAGGCCATTCTTTACATTGGTTTCGACTTCTTCTAGTGGGATTGCAGAATGGTAGTATAACTAGACATTACCTGTGGTGATTTTGTACCATAAGTTTCTTTCTCATAATTTGAATTCATCCAAATACACGGTTTAGAGTAGCAGCCAAACGGACCCCACCTTGAGCTAGCCGCAAATTGACAACCGGTTCACGGGACAAGAAATAGTCATCTGCAAATTCCAAGTTACCATTATGTGGAATTGAAGAACAAATTATCTCATTAACCCTTATCAAAGCAAAAATGTCAAATATACCTTCAAGTATGGAACCTTCGGTGACTCCTTTATATGCCCAGTCACAGGCTGCTTTAATACCTTCAGATGCATATCTGTATATATAATAGTTAACACAGGTAAATTTTTTTTTTTTTTTTTTTTTTTATTGAGATTATTCAATATAATTTCAGAGTATGGTTTCTTTAATTTCATTGTGGTTAAACAAAACTTACATATTTGGGCATGTTGTTTTGCTGCAGGTCTCCCATGCTTTTGCTTGGTTAGACCATAGAGTCTATCAAGTGCATACCAATAATATCAGATGATGAATTAACTAATGAGTGCATGCAGAGGCAACAACAACAACAACGATGAGAAGGTATCATACCGTTATGTTCTTCTGAAGCGTATTGATGAGTTCATTTACATCAGAATCGTAAAATCTTTCTACTGATGTCTCGATAATGCTGTCATCCCATACCTATATGATTTCGATTAGAGTATAGTCTCTATATTAAAATAGCTTGTCGACTGACCTAGTGATAATTGAGGGCGATCAAAGCGTATTATTTGGCTAAAATTTTACCAAGTACTAGACAACTTACATGATGAAGAACTGCTTTCCTTGTATACCAATGTACATCAATAGTGTTTCCTCCTCTGTCTGAAGTAAATCCTACATGTAAAGGCTGCATAAAAGAATTCAATGCTACTTATAGCATATTTATAGTAATAAGTGAACCTACCGATCGGAACAATACTCGTACCTGATGAATGTCTCCAATAAAATGAGATAGGAAGAGTAGTGCTTCTGTGAAATTATCTGACGATTAATTGATTCGTGGGTAAATTCTCATACATAAAGATAAGATGATGTAAATGGAATTCATTTTTTTCTTTTCGATTTAACAGATTATACATACATAGAGATGCAGAATTTCCGTTGTTGTAGGTGAGTAATTGATTCGTATAATTGTTGATCGCCCCTGCCACACATCGGTCGGGTATGCCATCTTCATCTTTACAATCCCCTGCATGCCGAGTAAAATTTCAAATTATTGTTCATCCTTTAAATTAAATCACTTAAATTAAAGGGTGATTTGAGATCGGAGCCCCTGAGGTTTAGCCGTCTTAAAAGGACCCTGACGTCTCACAAAATACAAGGAGACCCTCTCTGGTTTAGACTATGTACCAAAACACCCCTTACGGCTTCAACAATCCTTACATACACAACCCTTACAACTTCTGAAAATGTTTACAATAAAGGTGCCCTTGTAGTTTTTGGAACCACATGGGGTTTTCTGTAATCGTGGCCAACCTCAGGGGTCCGAGTGTTAATAGAATTATATAAAGTTGCTCACTGTTGTATTCATAAGTGCAGAGATTATCAGGAGTATCGATATAATGAAGTGCCGATGACCAGTGATAACGAAACTTGACGTGGTCAGCCCACGAGCATAAGCTACTGAGATCATTAGACACGTATGCCGGCAAAAGTTGTGATACGGCATCGGCAGCTGCTTTACTAAGCCTCGACTGAAACAAAACCATCTTTTTCTTGAAAAAAAAATAAACGAACACGAGGATTAGTGTAAAGAGACGAAAAAAGAGTTATTAAGAACCTGAGCAATTTTGCATGTGATGAGATGGCCATCAACTCCCCATCCATGGACCGTTGGACTACAGAGAAGCAGAGCTATTATTATTAATGATGGTATGTGAATTTTGCACAACTGATCCATTTTGTGACAATAATTTAGAGTAGTGAAAAAAAGTGAGGGCGTATTTATATTATAGAATGGGGATGATGGTGTGAACTCTGTGAAAATCCAATGTGATTTGTTTGACAAAAGGAGAACCTTCTTTTTGTCATTGTTCTTTAATGGGATAATGACGTTTATAAAATAACATTCTTTGTTCTTGAGGAAGGCAATTAAAGCTTAAACGTTTTGGCTAATCTTTGTTCTTTTTTAAATTGAGTCAATGGTAATTTACCTAATGTGATGATATTCATAACGTCTAATTTACTTTCATGTAATTTGAAAAATAGCACTTTACCCCTTTGTAATTTTGAAAAAGTTTTACAAAAAATTTGGACCTAAACTAATTTGGCCTCTCAAATGGGTACACCACTGGTGATGCTCTTAGAGTATCTGTTCGATCTTTTTGTTAGCTGAAAAAATTGTTAGCAATTCCGTTATTTTTCTTGCTTTTGTTGAAGGGTGAGGCAACAACGTGCCTTTTTTGGTCAGCAACTGAGTTAGGCGTAACAAAATTTGATTTCGTTTGATTTTGGTTTCGAGAAATAATGTGAATGTTTTTTTTCCCGGTATGTAAAGTAGTTGACAGTCCTCATGACTACATCCAAGTATATTCATGTTTTTTTTCCCAGGGGTTTAATCCCTTCGAGGGCGTCGGACACATAAAATGGAAACATCTCCCGGATTCGAACCTGAGCCCGCAAAATTCGTCTTTTAATTATAAAAAAAGAAAAAGAAAAAAAGGGCAAAACTTCGCATTAATTTGATGATGGAAATTACAGTTTCACCATGAATAAGTATGAAATACATATGTTTTCTTTAAATAAACCTGAACAGTGAATTTCGACATAAAATTTCGCTAAGTTTGATCGTCAACCAATCAAAGGTGGGAAGCTGCAACATTTAAAATAGAAGTGTAAACTAAAAAATATCAAGGAGGAAAGTGCAAAAACAATCAAAATTCTGGGGAGAAAGTATTATTTCGGAATTCTATGATCCAATAATTAATTTCTAAACAAACGCTTCCATGAATTGCTCTACTCCAAATCTTCCCAAAGAATCGTATGACCCGAACCCGATATCCCTACACCCACTTTCCTGGATCCACTTGCAACTTCACCCATCTCTCCTACACTCCCTCGACAAGTGCCAATAATTTGCAGAATTTTTTTAGGGGTTTTGATTTTTTTTTCCGGTGTGTAAATATGGAGAGATTTAGAGAACGGCGAGGAGATTTAGGGTTCTTGTTGTGGCGGTGGATGCAGAGGAATGACGTTTCATCAAGTTTGATTGATTGGGGTATGTAAAAGAGCAATTTCTAATTTCAATTCATGTTGGAAATTTCAACTTTCGGCAATTTCTGTTCTGAGCTTGAAAATAGAACTATGTTACCATATATAGATTTTGACGGATGTTTACTTGTGATAACATTAAAATTGTTTATGACGGGTAAATTTGTTTTCTTCCTGAGTTTGTAACCTTTCTTGTGTTCTTTGATGATGAATTTCTGGTGTGTCATTTGTTTTTACTTCTTTTCTTAGGATGAAATTGAGATTGGGGTGAAGGTACACAAACATGAACTTTTATGCAATTTGACGATTGTTTGGCGCCTCAATGGCTGTGTAAGTTCCGATTTAATTACTGCAAATATACGAGTTTTCTTGTGGAATTACTAGTAATGAAAATGTTATAATATACATTTTTATGTTATCACTAGTTACCTTTGGCCCAATTATATTTATTTGCATTATGGTCTTTATAGTATTAGAGTTTATGCAGAAGGTTCATATTGTAAAATGCAACAAATGTTTTAAAGTCGTGGAGAAGATCTTATTCATCATAAAACTGTTTAGCAAATTAATATGATGTGGGGTTCTAACTGAAAATACTTTATGTTTAAGGGTTAATTTTTAAATAAAAACTTGGAAATCAAATTTAAAGCTTTAAAAATTTTAGGGACCAAGTTGCAAATTCTTATCGATGAACCCTACTATAAATTGGGAAATGCAGTCTCATTTCAGCCGCAAGCAGAGACATCTCCGTTGCAAAACCTAACGCAGCTACACAGGTATATCGTATGCCGTATCTTCTATATCAGTATTGAGATCATTAATACTTGTGTATTTAGGTATTTGTTATTTATATGCTTATTTTTATCATGTTATTTAGAATTTTTTAGTAAATTAACCTGAAATGTGCTATATCAAGTAGTACATTATCAATGGTATTTATGAGTTTATACTTTCTAATTCAAGATTGGAAAACAATCAAGAGTTGTTTTAAAAAACCCAACAGAACTATTGTTAGCGAAAAACATTGTATGTGCCAAATGGCGAATGTCGAGCTTTTGTGGTTTATGGATCCATAGTTTTTGAAGGATATATGATTCCAATTGATAATAAAAGGTTCCTAATAGTTCAATAAAGAAAGTAAAGTTAGGGGAAAAAAATAAGATCTGGAAAAGAAGAAGCGAAGGCAAGCAACATTAGTAATTAAATGTGGGTGATAAAGGAGAGAGAACTTTTAGGATTCTTATTTAGTCTTATCTCCTCTTGTAAAAGAGAAGGGTTATAAGTGGGAGAATGGGACCTGGATTTGACCCCTAGTGTGGCTCCAACCCTGTAATTAGTGTATTGGTGGCCTAAAATGTCGAGTTACCAATTGTGTATCAAATGTTTAGTATATGTATAAATGACATTCTTTAATTGCCTCCCTAAGATACGATGGAATTTTTCATTATGACCCATAGACTTTCGCTCCCGTCCTTCTATGTGCTTCGTTTAGAGCCTTTGTTCATTTTGATGTATATATGTATATTATAAAAAAGATATCTTTGTTCATTTCTAAGTTTTGATTCAGATCACTGGGTAGGGCATACTTCTTTAAATACTTATAAAGTTTAAGGATTTTCCATCGACTGTAAGGACTTGGATTTATATGCACTTATGAAGGATCCACAATTTATAACTGATAAGTAGAATTGTCATGTAAGGGAATTATTAGCTATATGGAGCTTAAATCACATTAATGATGCTCAAAAACTCATAAATGTGTTTTCTTAATTTTTTAACTACACTGTTACTTTGTATATCTTCTCTAGTGGTAAAACTTACTAATTATTTTTCTAAGGTATGGTTTTTCCAATTCATGGTTTAGTTGTTTATTGTCTGGTTTAGGAAAATACCAGAATAAGGGAATTATCAAATCCCTCTATTCAAGATTCACCTAACTAATTCCTTGATACTGGTATCTTCTTACAAAAAAGATAAAACAAATCTTGATTTCACCCCCCCCCCCCCCCCTTGGTTTAGTCATTTATTGGACCATCAACCTCATGATTTCCATTTAATATTTCACACCCCCAGAGTTAGGCAGCTGGGGGTTCGATGCAAAATCTATTGAAAGTCAAGTTGTTTGCCAGTTATAATATTTAGGATTGCATACAATATCCATTTCCCCCCCTAAAAGATGAATGTTTAGATTGTCATTTCACTGATTTGGAGTTTGATTTGTGCCTTTTATATACCTAAGTATAAGGAAGATTTAGTACTGTTTAAGAATTATCATTTTGTTTTCTATTGTTTATTTATAAAATTTCTGACTGGTACAAATTCAGCGAGTGGTTTAAAATAAATCATATAAATCTCTTAGTAGCTAAAGGCTCCATATAGATATGAACAAATTGAGCGACGCTAGGCTCATATTTATAAGATAATACATTTATCTGCACCATCTCTATAAGGAGGATTTCGACAACCCCATCAGAACACATCTTGATTAACTGTTTATTTTTTTATTTATGGCAGGGAACCTGTTATGGAGGCATCTAGAGAGGTTGCTAGTAAGTATAGCACCAAAATCGAAAACCTCCCAGAATGCATCCTCATCCATATCCTTTCATTTCTGACGACCTTAGAGGCTGTAAGAACAACTATGGTTTGTCAAACATGGCGAAACCTCTGGTATCAAGTCCCGTCCTTCAGCTTTGACATAATTCCATTCCACCCCCCTTCCAATCCCTACACCATAACATTGAAGAATTTTATTCAATGTGTTAATCGAGTCATATCCATCCGCCCCTTTACCCATGTTCAAAAATTCCACCTCCGCATTGACTGTAATAATGTTAGACTTATCAGTAATGTCAACAATTGGGTTCTCCATGCCATTAATTCCAAAGTCATCGAGCTTGATCTTGACTTTGATACATGGGACCTAAATTGTATAATGACTGAAGAAAATTGCAGAATCTATCGTGAAGTAGATGAGTTTGAGGAATTTCCTTTTAATTTTTTCCATCTTAAAGATAGCTCGGTCAAAGTTTTGAAGCTTAGAAGAAGTTTCATTACTTGTCCTCCATATGTAGGCTCTTCTGATTTTCAATCTGTTCAATCATTATTTTTCGATGATTTGAATCTTGAGGATAGGGAAGTTAATGATGTGATCAAGTTCTGTGTCAACCTCGAATACCTTACTATCCACTATTGTATTATTCCAGAATGTTTAGAGATTTACTCATCCAAACTTAAGAAATGCGAATTAGAATCTCTTGATGCATCGGAGGTAGTAATTAGTGCACCCAGATTACATTCAGTTACCATTCTTGAAGTTCGTGCGAAAGTGTGTTTTTTGGAACAAAGTCCAAACTTGGTAGTGGCTAAGGCGGGATTTGGTGGTATAACCCTGGAAAACTATTCTTATTGGTGTCATTTCATGAGCTCATTAGCTACCACCAAATATCTTACTGTACCAAATATGTACCTTGGTCAAGAAGAGTTTCTTAAAGTAATTTTTCTTTCCGGCAAAAATGTATTTTAGTCCTTTACCTTTTACTAGTTGGCAATTTTGGGACTGTTTTTCCATTCTGGTAAGCAATTTTGGTCATTTAATATTTTAGTAGTTGTAATTGGACCAAACTTGCAACCGTCCTAGAATTGTAAATAGTAAAAGGTCAAAGGATCGAAGTTGCTTACCTAAAACAGGTTCTGACATTTTTTTGATTCTATGTAGCATTTTGAGAAAGAAGATGATGCATTAAAATGCTACAAATTCAATAATATCACCCATTTGGAGCTGCGAACAGGCTATGCTAAAGATGATATTGTCGGGATTTGCTTATTTCTTGAACACTCCCACACACTTGAATCATTAGTACTTGTTGATTATTATTATGACGAAGAAGTGAGTATCATTTGTGTATTGCAAATTGGTTATTGTTTTCTTTTTTAGTGAAATGCAAAAATACCCCTATGCTTTGCCTAATTACTTGTGCTAGTTTCTTATTAGCAAAAAAAAAAAAGCCTATTTGCCTAAAAAATGGCAATAATCCCCCTGTTAAGTTTTGGAAATTGGCAATGACAACCCCCCCACCCCCCCGGTTCACTTAAAAAAATGACAATATCCTCCCCAATGATTTGTGAAAGAATCTCAAATGGGTTTTTTTGCTAATAAAAGTAGAATACATGGTGGTTTTTGCTGATAAAAATAGCATTTGTTTTTTTAACCTAGGCTAAACACAAGGTGTATTCTTGCATTTAGCTCGTTTTTTTCTTCTTCTGGAATTTGGCATTATTAAACATAGTTATACTTCACGTGTTTTAGGAAATGGAAATAACAGAAGAGTTTATGAGCAGACCGGTTATTCTCCACATTCCTCGTCTGAGGAAAGTGAAAATGATGAAGTACAGAGGTATAATGGGGGAAATTTATGTGGTGGAGCTCATAAAAAGACATCAATCGGTTTTAGAAGAGGTGGTGGCCTTCCCTCCAGAAACTGCGTCGTTTCCTCTTTGGACGACGACTTTTAATTCTACCTGGTAAAAGCTACTACTGCATGCTGGCTTCTAATCCTAATTTTTACGTGTCTACTAATGTTCGTAATTAACTTTTGTTATTTTACAGATTTGAGATTGGGCACAGCTGAATGATGGCAGGACAAGAAATGTTTGAAGAAATTAAATGACTGCCTTTGAGAAACTTCAATATCTAAGCCTTTGAAAACAAAATTATTATTCCTTGTTATGAACCTATATTTATCTTTTGAGGATCTATTCGTTTATGTTTGTTTTTTGTTGGATTTTGTTTATTCATAATGGGAATTTTAACGACTACCTTTGGATTGTGGATTTGAGCATGAGAAATTATGTCTGCTAAGCATGTACTATTTGAGTTACAGTTTGTTGGGCTTCTTCTTCTTTCCATTAATTTTTTTCTTCTAAATGTTGATGATTAATAAGCTTTAGCTACCTGAAACATCGAAGCTCTATTTTTGCATGCATTTTGGACTTTTAATACCCAATCACATGTTATGGGCTACGTTCCAAAAAAATAGGGGTCTGTTTGTTTGGGAAAGTAGTAGAGGTTGGAGAAATAATCTCGATTACGTAATTTTGTTTATTTAAGTTTTGGGAGAGTGGTTTGAGAAATAATGAAAATGTAAGTTACTTTGATAGTTCTAGATATTAGAGAGTTAATTAATTAAGTGTAAGATATTGTAAAATTTTATGTCATATATCAGTTAGTTATATAATTTGATTTGATTAAATTTGTTAGAGTGTATATATATATATATATATATATATATATATATATATATATATATATACTAGGAAAGTGTATGTACGTTGTACGTGTCTAGTTAATTTTATGGGTGTCTTTTGTAAATAAGAGTAAAATTAATTTGATTATGTCATAAAATAAAGCAAATTAATCCATTTTCACCTATTTTTAGTTTAATTAAATTTTTACCGGTTTAACCAGTTTAGTTTTTTCACTGTTTTACCTTGTCTTTTTTATCGATTATAACTTATTTTTATCGTTTTTAAGATTTTGTCCCATTATTTTTTTTCGTTTTAAACCATTTTTCTACCGGTTTCACCTTATATTGTCAATTAAACTCTTTTGTTTTAACTGATTTTTCACACATTTTTATCATACTAACCCGTTTTCACCTATTTTGAACATTTTTTTACTGATTTCACATGTTCTTTTCACCAACCTGAATTTTCATCAATCTGAAACATTTTCACCGACTTTATTCATCTTTCACCGATTTCACCTACATTTCATTGATGTTGTCGTTTCACCGGTTTCATCATTTTTTTTACGAATTTGATCCGAATTTTCATCGATTTCACATGTGCTTACCAATTGTGGGGGCACTTTTTTACTGTTTCACCCAAATTTTCACCAACTTCGCCAGTGTTCACCAATTGCACTAAAAATTTTCATCGATTTCACATATTTTAAAGATTTTTTTTTTTTATCAATTTCACTGTTCTTTCACGAAAAAAATTCTATGAAAATTCAAGGTTATGCATGTCTTGATATTACTGAATATTCTTTATAATTTTCTATTAATCAAAGTAAAATTACGTAATTAGCCATGTCATAAGTATTTTTTATTCTATCACAATAAGATACGATTAAATTTTAATTTTGTTTTGTAACATCAAGAGATTTAAGAAAATTTCATTTTTAAATTTTTATATTTAGAATGTTTATGACTTATGTTGTACTAAAATTTTAACTTAATATTTAAATAAATATTGATGCTATAATATAATAATGTTCATCTATTATTTAGGGACTATTTAAAATAGTAGTGTATTTTTATGGTTCGCTCTTATCTATTATAAGAGAAAATTAAAATAACAAAAAATGATGTAAGAGATAATTTATAAATTTTAGGAGTTTATGTAGAAGATAAGTACAATAAGATTTTATGTCTAATTATATATCTTCAACTACTTTTATATATTTACCATTTAATTAAATAATAATTCAAATAAGGGTATTTTAGTCCGCACAAAAAAGTTAAGAAATATTCACGCTTTTATAATAGTAATATAATATAATATAATATAATATAATAATAATAATAATAATAATAATAATAATAATAATAATAAATTTAATATAATAGTATATATATATATATATATATACTGGTGAGAGAGGAGAGAGGATAGTGGGGAATGGCTCAGTGAGGATATAGGGGAAGAAGTAGAGTAGGATATAATATATATATATATATAGGGGATTTTTGCACATCACCCCCCACTTTTTTTTACTTTTCGCACTTTTTCCCCCGAAACGCCTTATATGTGATCGTGCCCCCTGATTTTATGTATGTTTGTGCACTTACCCCCCTGAAACGCCTTAAATGTGACTATGCCCCCTGCTTTTATGTATGTTTGTGCACTTACCCCCCCCCCCCCGAAACGTCTTAAATGTGACTGTGCCCCATGCTTTTATGTATGTTTGTGCACTTACCCCCCCATACCAAATTCCGGCCAGATTTTCCACCGGAACTAAAGCACCTGCAAAGCACACAAAATTTAAGAGGGCAAAAGGGTAATATTACCAGCGGTGCTGCAATATTCCATATCCAGTACCAACTCCTAGGTGACTTGATTTTTCGGTGTATGTAATGAAGGGGTCTCCATAAAAAAGGAATAAGAAAGCAACAAGAAATGTTGATATTGATTTCTCTAAATCACGAGTTTTGTGTGAGAGAGAGACGATATGAATTTGTAAAATTGTTCATGATTCACTCAATTTCAGTAAATGGAGGAGAAATTAAGCCTAACTGAGATAAACCGTGATTTCTTTTCTCAATTTCAATTCACTTTTTTAACTGATGTTTAGGTTTTGTGGGAAAAAAGGATAATTTTACCCTTTTGCCCTCTTAAATTTTGTGTGCTTTAGTTCCGGTGGAAAATCTGGCCGGAATTTGGTATGGGGGGGGGGGGGTAAGTGCACAAACATACATAAAAGCAGGGGGCACATTCACATTTAAGACGTTTCGGGGGGGTAAGTGCACAAACATACATAAAAGCAGGGGGCACAGTCACATTTAAGGCGTTTCAGGGGGGTAAGTGCACAAACATACATAAAATCAGGGGACACGGTCACATTTAAGGCGTTTCGGGGGGGGGGGGGAAAGTGCGAAAATTGAAAAAAACTGGGGGATGACGTGCAAAAATCCCTAATAATAAATTTAATATAATAGTATATATATATATACTGGTGAGAGAGGAGAGAGGATAGTGGGGAATGGCTCGGTGAGGATATAGGAGGATATAGGGAAAGAAGTAGGGTAGGATATATATATATATAAGGGGTTGGCACCGCGCAAGGCGCGGTGTTAGGTGCCCATTGTTCTTGCGCGGTTTTGGGTGGCTATTGTAAAGTTATAGCAAATGAAATCATAAGCAAATTGAATTCTATTCTAGATGCATATTTAGCCAAACATGAAATCATTTATATGAAGACATATTTATAATAACCCCAAACATAGGCTACATAAAATTTGAAATCACAAACGGTTACTACATAAAATTCACAATGACGGAATAAACATATAAAAGATCGATATGTAAAAACAGTACTGAGATTTTCCAAAACAATTTCTAGCATGAATCCAAACAGCAAATTAGATCCAGCAAACTGATAATTGATTACAATAATACCATTAGTCTAGATATGTAGAAGTACCTAAGCCATAATATTTTTCTAACAATTTGAGAACTGACACTTCCTTAAATCACTCAAATAAAGTAGTCAAATTAGTGTTTTCAAGATCAAGAGACAACCTCAAATCATTCCTTTGTAAAATACACGTGTTATGGTTAAAGAATTGAAGGAAAACTTGTATGCTGCCACCATCATATAAAGTACCAAGGAAGTAGAAGAAACACAATTTTCAGCCAAATTTAATAGTAGAGATATTTGATTAATCATTACTGAGAGCTCGAGCTCATCAACCTTCTTGAATATCTCATTCCTGCGAGCAGAAAAGCCCGATTAGTTCTTGCTTCATTTGGATACACTCTAAGAAGTGTTCCATTTAATTAAATCATTTTCAGGATTCTATAAACAACAAAAAAAAAAAAAAAATCATTTTCATAAAATATTTCATATGACTAAGAACACCCACCAGATTGAAGAAAAGACGGGAGAACGGAGAATAAACATTGAAGAAGAAGAAACCACCACCACCACCACTACTGCGGCACCGCCATCGTCCTAAATCAAAACCCAAATGTTATTGAATTCCGATCGAATAGATCAATTGAAGAAATACAATACCATGAGCTTAATTGAAGCATCATTAAACATTATTTTAAGTGTACATTAATCAACATCTGCACAATACAACAGACATTAGACATTACTAAACAACCAAAATTTTGAGTTTTCACTAGCTTAATTGAAGAATCATTTTAAGTGTAACTTCAACCAAGATCTGCACAATATATATTGTGTTAGCTCGGAGCGAAACCAACAAAACGTGACCCACTTGTGCAGTGTAAAGAGTCCTTACAACATAGATGTCAAGGAAGTTCGAGAGGACATGAGTGAGCTAACCCACTCCTTTACCTTCCCCAGTTGTTCATTTTCTTCAGGATCTCGACTATTATGATCTGGTATTAAAAGTGACATCGATCATAACTTATATAGATGTCCATTTTGATATTAAATCAATTTATAAGGAACCTTCATCTATTGCACCACTATCTTCTAGAACTTTGGGTTTTTCTGTCATACAAAGGTAGAAGTCCAGTTATACAGAAAGACCAGGAAAAGGGAATGGAAAATGGTTGTTAGAGATTAGAGTTTACCTATGGGTGCTAAAATATATTGATCATCATCTGAACTACTAACCTGAAGAAATGAGTGAAATAAAAAGACTAAGCTAAATCTACAAGATGGTCATAGATAAAAGTGTAATTTACTAAAGAAGCAAAATGCAACTAACTCATTAATTACCTCAATATATGTTTCATCTTTTTGAAGAGAATCAGCACCCAAACTCACCTCGTAATCTTGATTATCATTGTTTTCATCTTCACAAGGATCAATGACGTTCTTAACCTGTTGAGTTTAATAGTAAAGAAAAAATTATAAGCTTCCTATAGAATGAATCTAGAGTTCCACAGATTGGCAAAACAAATGACAAGAAATAACTCCCACTATCAATAGTATAATATTGTCTCGATACCAGGAATTATACACTTCATCGGCATAAACTATTTTATTTTATTTTGCGCATATTTTTATATTAGCAAGTGGAAGTTATGAAACAAGCAAAGAAACGCTAAAGCCCTACCGTGACATCATCATAGTACATGAGCTTCATCAGTACAGTGCACTGAAAGAATGGAACACACTGAATTTAGCTTCACAGAAAAAGCCATGCAAGTTCCAATAGTAAAATGTATTTGATTAGTTACACATCTTCTGGCATCTTATCCATAGTTCTCATCAGAGCGGACCATTTGCAAGCCGAACTCCTGAAAACAGACAGTCATTTAACAAAAAAAAAAAAAATATTTTGCAGCAAAAACTCAACAAAACTTAGATTGCACAAAACATAGAAGATGAAAATGAATTGGTTCAACTACCTCATTAGCCTTGGAGTTATCTCTGTTGAGGAGTCATACCTGAACTTCCCTCCCGTATTTGTCCCACTACGTACGATTGATGTTCATTGAAACCTCTTAATTGGTTGTCATAGTTGGAGTAACTGAATGGAACTGCAAGAAATGAAATTACTTCGTCATATATGCTTGCTAATAATATTAGATGACTTGTCAATGCAGAATTAGGTGACGTTTAAGCAGAACTTAAGTTTTTACTTTATATCACTAATGTTTCTTGTGTAGAAGTTTCTTAATTACTTACATGGACAATCCACTGCATGCCTCATAGACACAGAACAAGAGCGTTTTCAGATATTTTTTATGTAATGCATCGTATAATTAGCTTTTAATTAAAAACTTTTTACATTTCTCCATCCAATCAATCAGCTGACTGCGTGATTCAGCATCCAGAGGCATAAGCTTCTTAATCTTCAAGTCTGTTACATTGTGAAGTTTAAAATAATATTAACCAAAGAATAAGTAGAATTATTGAAATATTGGCAACTTACCCAAGGTTGGAACGGACTTGTCATTGAAATATTTCTCAGGGAAAAGGCCTCTAATGTAACTAATGCTGAATATAGCAATATGCATGTGACAGATTCCTTGTCTGATAAAATGAAAATGCAATCACAGAATACTGGTCATACACTGTAATACTCACGAAAAAGGTAACACAATGCTATATTAGTAACATAAAATACCGTACTGAAAAAATGAGCATACCAAGAACCAAAGCCCCCTGGAAAACAAAAAATAAAAGAGAAAAGAAGATGACCAAAGTTTTAATTTTTTTCTTAACAAGGAGAGGGCAAAAGTGTAACTTTCACAATTGTGACCTGCTATTATTAACCTAGGTGACTTTTTTATTAACAAAAAAATGTTGCAATTCATTTTTGTGGAAAACTATCGGCAGCAGACAGTTTTCCACAAGGTGAACTGCTTTTAGCCTCTCCCCTATTAAATTAAATGATACATGTCTGTTTAGGTTGGATATGGTATGGCCTCAACATTTGTTAATGATAGAAGATATCAAAAAATTAATAGTATTTGGCCATACACTGTACGTACTTTACAATTATGAAAATTTTGATTCCAATCTATTAAAAAGTCAAGCTCATGCATATGTTTATAAGAACTAATCACATGTTTTAAATACTCACATGCACGTGTTATCCATACACGAATTTTCGAGAGGTTGTTAACATTAATAATATAACGAAATTAATTTTATATAACATCCACCAATCATAAGTCAAATATACTGACACCTGATTTGTAATTAGCCGTTAGTTTGATAGTATAAATCCAATGAAAAATAGTAATTATCCGACTTCAGCCATAAATAACCTCTTATATAACTACTTTCCGCTAAACCCTAATCTTCCAACACCACATTCCATAAATATTTCCACACATTTTAATTTATAAACGCCACGTCAAATCCAAACAAAACAATTAGCTAGCTTGTTATTTATATCCCGTATATTCTTCTCTACTATATATTATTCTCTACTCTAAAGCACATTCACTATGCATGCATCACACCAATAAAATAATTAATAATTAGTCACATTACTTCAAAACTTTACATTAATCGTGTATATATTGTGAAAGAGTGAATTGCAATTTTCTTTCTTCTAATTGACTGATTTTTTTTCATTTATTACAGGATGGAGATGGTCTCATGTGTATTATTTGAAGGGCATTTTAGTCTATTCACCTAATTAAATTCATAAATACATAAAACACTTAAAACCGCAATTAAATTCAAAATACATAAAACACATTTACAGCATTCACATTTGACTAAAATGGATGTATTTGGGATTTAATTATGTGAATGGACGAAAATGCCCTCAAAGTAATGCATGTGAGGCCGTTTCAGCCTTGTAATTGCTAAGAAAAATTAAGAGAGACGAATAATTAGCTTACATTACATTAATAAAAGAGACGCATTTGCTATGAAAAATTTAAAAAGAAAGGAATGTGAAAAAGAATGAGGGAAAGTGCGACTGATTCACTTATTTAATTTGCTACACCTCATTCATTCATATACATCCGATGCACGAATTAATCTCTCCTCAAACCCTTTTTATATACCTAGCTACCTCCCCCACATGTACACTCGATCACTATTAATTAATAACAATACAAACAAAGAAAGAGGAAACCCTATATATATATATATATACACACATAGCTTGACCCAATCTGATCATCAAAAAAATTTCACCTAGCTTCAATTTGTTCGCCATGAGCCTTTCAAAGTCTCAAATTAATGGTGATGAGACCAACATCAATTATACTTGTCCACGTCCACCATTGAAAATCAACAAAGATTCTCATGCAATTCAGAAATCATCATCAGTTGTCGTCGTTGAGAAGATCAATAATATTAAGAATCAAAATTCATGTTCAAAACGACAACCCGTGATTATCTACACGCATCCTCCAAAGATCATCTACGCCAAGGCATGTGAATTCATGGACATTGTGCAGAAACTCACCGGTCTCGAAAAGCCCACGGTCGACGTCGATCATGAAAAGACAATCATTAATCATGATGTTAAGTCCAATTATATTAATAATGGTACTGGGCCTGAGTCGGATGAAAAGTTTGTTGGAGATGGTTCTAATTCTTCAATTTCGCAGCCAATGTCTAATCCGTACATGGTTGATAATATTCCTCCTCCAGTCGAGTTCTTTAGTTCGTCGATGCCAAATTATGTGTTACAATCTAATTCGACTTCGAGCAATATGGCTAATTCGATTTCCCCCATGTACATGGATATGATGAATAATGGGTTTCCGGAGTACTATTAATTAATTAATTTATTTATAATTTTACGTGGTCGGTCTGTGGGTTGTTGGAGCTTTTTTCGATCTTAATTTTCTCTTCTTGTTAATTTACAGATTTTGTTTAATAATGCTATTAGCTAGTTTCATCATTTTTCTAGCTAGCTAGGGTCTCTATAATTGTTTTAATTGGCTTTGTAGGAAAGATTGATTGATTCGGTAGCGACTGGCTGGTCAAGAAAAATAAAATATGAATTGTTAATTAGAAAATGAGGTCATATATATTTGATTTTCTTTTTGTTTCTTCATCTAGCTAGCTCCAAGGTGAGCGCCGGTGTTACAATTTTGCTAATAAATAAATTTATTCACTTTCTCTACTATATATGTCATGTGTGTGTACTTTCACGTACTATATACTAAGTTTTGTAACATGCATACCTACATATAATTCACTTTTGGGTCTATTTTGATGAGTTTTGACTCGATTTCGTGGGTTTCAGTTTAAAAATAATGGTTTCGATGAAATCTTGGAGACCTCATTTGAATGAGTTTTGTGGTTTGAATAAGTTGAAACTCCACTTGTATTGTGTTTGGATGTTGGGGTTTAATTAGGGAAAAAGTAGGTGGTAGCATGATAGGTGTCAAATCAATATCATTTTCTAGTGAGATTTGGGGCAAAAGTACGTAGGTGGTAGGTGTCAAATCAATGTTTTATAAGTTTGAGTATAAGTTTTTGAATAGATTTTTTATGATTTTATGGGTTCCGCGAAAATTCATTTGAAAGAGTTCTGGCTTGATCTCGCGAGACTTGGCCCAAACCCATCCACGTACACCCTTCAAGTCTCATTTGAAATCATATTTGATTTTCTTTTTGTTTCTTCCTCTAGCTACCTCCAAGGTGAGGGCCGGTGTTACAAATTACAATGTGCTAATAAATAAATTTATTCACTTTCTCTACTATATGTGTCATGTGTGTGTACTTTCACGTACTATACTAAGTTTTGTACCATGCATACCTACATATAATTCACGTTTGGTTCTATTTGGATGAGTTTTGACTCGATTTTGCGGGTCTAAGTTTAAAATTAATGGTTTTGATGAAATTTTGGATATCTCATTTGAATGAGTTTTGGTAGTTGAGTTTTGTGGCTCCAATAAGTTGAAACTCCACTTGGATTGTGTTTAGATGTTGGGATTTAAGAAAAAAAGTAGGTGGTAGCCTGGTAGGTGTCAAATCAATATCTTTTTCCTAGTGAGATTTGGGGGCAAAAGTACGTAGATGGTAGGTATGAAATCAATATTTTATAAGTTTGAATAGTTTGAGTATAAGTTTTTGAATAGATTTTTAATGATTTTATGAGTTCCGCGAAAATTCATTTGAAAGAATTTTGGCTTAGTCTTGCGAAACCCGCGAGACTGGGCTCAAACCCATCCACATACACCCTTCAAGTCTCGAACCAAGACCCACATTCCCATTTACATAAACAAAGAAATTCCCATTTGGTATAATTATAGTTTTTGTTTTATTTACTTATAATATAATCTAAGTTTTTTTTTATTGCATTTTAAAACGAGTTTGCTCTTGTGTTGGGTTTCAAATAATTTTAAAAGTTATATTCTATTTTCATGATGTCCTGAATTGAATTGATTACTCAAAAAAAAAAATGATGTCTTGAATTGAAATAGAAAGCTTAATTGCATGACATTCAGTAGACATCAAATGTGTATTTGATGGGCCGTTTTCATGATTGTGTTGGAGATAACAAAATTAGATCAAACATTCTCTTGAATATTCAAATATGTATTTGATGGGCCGTTTTCATGATCAATCGAACTGTGAAATTACTACTCCTGTATTTAACTTCTAATTAAAAAAATCCTAATTAAATTATCTCCCCTATAAGAAATTAATTCTTGGAATTAGACTAGTTTAATTAATATAAATAGTTTTTTTCTTTTTAAGATAGTAACATTACTAAGTTTTGGGTCGATGGATGGGGTTGTAGCGTAGCGATAATGCTGTTAAATAATTTTCATTTATGTGAATTTTTCTCTAATTTTATTTTATTTGTATTTTGACATTATTCGATTAAATATTCATGATGCAATGACGATGTATTGTTGAATATGTTCGAATGTAATGATGTTGTTACCATTTTTTTTAATTAAATCTAGGTCAAAATTATTTATAAAAATCACCTAAATTTCAAATTACTGTAGGTTTTGGCACCTCAACGTACATAAGATAAGCCCACGCACTAGTATTATAATATCATATGAATTATTATTGTTATTAAATTTTTGGTCCCCAAAATTTTCTTTATTTCAAATTCGACCTCAAATGATCTGTATAAATCATAAAAGGCTCTGCCTTGTCAACCTTCTTCCCTTTCCTCCCCAATTCATTCTCTTTTCTTTATTTCATTTTCTTTTTCTTTAGTTTTTAAATTTACTAGTATTTGCAGCTTAATTGTGTACAGCTCCTCTCCTTGAGGTAAATTTAATTAATTAGACTCCTTCCTTCTTTTGTAGTTGTAAACTAAGTGGGACTGATTTGTTTTTTTGATGCATGTATTATTCTGATAGCTCTATGTTGAAATGGGAAAATAATTCTGATGCTTAAAAAGTATGAATTTTATAATATTTAATTTGATTCCATAACCGTAAAGTGGTAATCTGTTTTTAAGCTATGTTTATTGTCATAATCTCATAAAATTATTCTGATTCATGCGTAGATCTGCATACTTGATAGCAAACTTCATATTTCCCTCCATTTTTATCAAATATCAAAAAAAGGATTGCTGATTTTGTTTAAATTGATCTGTTATTCCTCAAGCACATGGGGAATAATTCACAAGTATAAAAGACAAAATTAAGCTTCGATTTTTCCAACAGGTCTGTCTGTGTGATTTCCTTTTCATATATTAATAAACAATATATTTCTTCTTGTTTGTAAGAAAAAGTCAATTATTTTGGCCGGCTCTTCTAATTTTTTACCCTCTTTGACCGGATCTTAACTTAATTTAATTCAAAAATAAACAGACAATAATTAATTTTAAGCCCATCCTTTTTACTAGTTTCTAATTAGTGTGGAAATTGCAGGCTTCTTCAACTATTGCAAAGAAAATAAAAATAAAAATGAATCGCTGCGCAATTCAGCAGAACAGTTTTGCTGCCCGTGAAGAGATCTGGGTCAGCTACGCCACCGCCGGAAAATCGATAGAGAAGAAAGAGACGGTGGTTTGTCCGAAGCCTCGGCGGGTTGGCCTAATCCACACCGCACTTTATGAACCTTCTGCTATCAGAAGGCATGTTAGGTAATTTTTCATGTTATTTCATTTAGGAGAACAATATATTATTTTTTTATGGGATCTGATACTATAATTATTTAATATTAATTTTGGGTTTTGATTATCAGCCATCAGCTGGAGATTTGTGAAGCTGCAAATGAACTACTGGACATCATCCACTCAAAGGTTTGATTTTTTTTTTTCTTTTTTTAACAAAATTGTATATTTAGTCCTCTATTTTTTTGATTCGCCTTTTGGATTCTACTTGATTAGTACTAATATTTTTTGGATTTGGTTTCTTTAACACATCTTTTGGGTTAACCCTCACTTTTAGTCATTTTAAATTTATTAACTAAAAGGTCACTTGATTGAAAACTAAATGAAATCTTTACTTGAAAAGTTCCTACCAATTAAATTCATGTAATTTTGTTTTTTTTTTTGGACTTTATCCTATTATTTATTATCTTCTAGAAAACCAAAATATAGATAAATATGTTTAGCCAAAGAAGTAGTTGTGTATGGAAAAGTAGATCACTAAATAAGAAGAAATTAGGTATAGATATGTGAAGTCCCAAAAGAAAAGGCTATTTTTGCGGTGCCACTAAAAGTTAGGGGACCAAAATGCATTTTTGGCCTATTTCTTGAATGTACAGAACAGATGTATCATTCACTCTGTATGAAGTTGTACTAGTACTACATTTGTGTGAACAGAACACCCTTTACATTACAAAATATGATTTAGTTTAATTTGTTAATACTTGTTAAATCTAACGAGATTTTCCATGTTCTGATTTATAGGGTGATTGTGTTACCGATCAATCAATTACACAAATAGCCTCGTCGCCCCCATTTTTTCCGGGGTCACCACCGAGTAGAGTATCTAACCCACTAATTCAAGATCTACGATTCAGAAACGAAAAAGCCAGCCCTGTTATTCCACGAGCAATCCCTACTCCATCTTGGTTGGCGGCTCCTTCCCCAACATGTGTTTGGGGAAATTTTGGAAACAAACCGGCCGTTAGAGTCGAGGGTTTTGATTGGCTCGATAGGGATAGTCGCAATTGTAGCATCTCAGCCCTAGCTTAGAGTAAATGATATACAAACATCTCAAGAAGAAATTGAGTCTTGTCCTACAACAAAATGAGAGAGAGATAAGTGGTAGTGGTACATTGAGCAATTTAATTATGTAGTGAGTACAGTATATATATATGTTACAAAAGTGTGTATAGCTAAAGGTGTAAGTATTGAATTTATGCTATTGATTAAAGAGATGAGAGAGGGAGGGCTTTTTGGTCATTTGTTGTGTCCATTTTGGGGTTCGGACATCAATCTTCATGTCAATGTCATGGTCCCAGTCCACAACCATTTGGGCTTTTTTTTTTTTTGATAAATAAACTTCCATATATTACTAATAAAACATAGCTATTACAAATACAAGAACAACTGAAAAGAGAAAAAAGTCAAGAGTTAAGCTAGCAAACAGATCAGACCAAGCTTTGGGAACAAGAAACAAAAAGAAAAACAAAGGAAAGAACAACAAAGGAAGAAAATGAGCTAATGCACACAGGTGTGCAATCGCATGAAATCCTGACGGGGAGGAAGTTCAAACCATTTCTTTCACCTGAGCCCACACGGGACTAACAAGTGCTGCAAATACCATCTCCGTAGACAGAGATCTTGAACCAACATCCCAAAACTTGAACTTCGCTGCAAAACAAACAAAACTCAAAGCTATTTGCAACCAACAGAAGTAAAACAAGACCAACATAAAACAACACAACAAACAAAGACCAAACAACAAGAAAATAAAAAACATGAAAACGAAAAAACTTAAAGCAAAAAACAACTGAGCCACCATCACGGGGGTGGTGCTCCGAAGAATCAAAGTCTTGTCCAGCAAAACAAAAAGGTTCAAAACCTCTGCCGGACAGAAAATGTTGGGCTTTACTATTATGGAAGCAGTCAAGTCAAGCATAGCAGCTAATTATAATAATTATTATACGTATGATGCTAATAATTTGTTTGGTATTTGCCATTTGGGACTTGAAATCAATCAATTTAATGCTAGCTCCTACTTACCTACTTAATCCTTCAGAAATCCAATTTTATTTATTTTAGATGACCACAAGAACTACTACTGTTAATGTTAATTGAATTGAATGTAGCACTGGACTTGCACTAATTTAGTTGAGTTTATATTGGGCTTTCAGACCCCCCCCCCCCCCTAGAATAATATATAATAATATTTATACTAGGCTTTACTGTTATCCTCTGCCCGGTTTGGGCTTAAACGTGTTCTTCCTTTTAAGTTATATACTCTATTTTTTTGTTACTTGACTTGAATGAAACAATAATTGTTCTGGGATATTTGTTTTACAATTAAAAATGAATTGTAAGAATCTCTTTCCAATATCAAGGTACTTCATTTGAGTTCAATTCCTTTAGGGTCCATTTGGATGGATGGATTTGAAATGAAGAGGGATTTCAAATGAATGGATTTGAGATTCCATTGATTTAAAATTCATTCATTTGCAATCTCTTGTTTGGATAATTTTTTTAAGGATTTCAAATTCATTCATTTGAAATTCATTGTTTGGTATATATCATTTATGTTATTTGAAATTCTCAATCGTGCCTTATAATTTGCTCTATGAGTTAATTCTTGTTGTTGACATCCGGATAAAATCGCATAAATCGATTTGGGACAAAATTATAATTTTTGAAAATTGAGGGGCCAAAAGTGCAAATTCTGATTTCAGAAAATCTGGGGCCGAATTGAAAATCTTAATTTTCTGAAAATTCTGGACTGAATTGGAACTCGGGCTTTTCGTAAATCTGGGGTCAAATGGTAATTTTTGAAAATTAAGGGACTAAAGTGCAAATTTGGATTTTTGAAAATCAGGTGCCGAGCCGATTTAAAATTTTAATCTCTTGAAAATTATGGACTGCATTGCAGTTCTGGGTTTTTTGAAAATATGGAGTTAAATTGCAATTTTTGAAAATTAAGGGATCAAAAATGAAAAATTGGATTTCTGAAAATTAGGGGCCGAATTGAAAATTTTAATCTTCCAAAATTAACTGACTTGTAATTCTGGATTTTTAAAAAAGTTTAGGGTCAAATTGTAATTTCTGAAAATCTGGGCCGAATTTAATTTTTTTAATATTCTGAGAATTCTGAACTGAATCGCAATTTTTGGTTTTTCAAAAATTTGGGTAAAATTGTAATTTTTGAAAATTGAGGGACCAAAAGTGAAAATTTGAATTTCTGAAAATCAGGGGTCTAATTGAAAATTTTAACTTTCTTAAAACTATGGACTGAATTGCAATTCTTGATTTTTTGAAAATATAAGGTCAAAATTGCAATATTCAAAAATTGAGGGACCAAAAGTGCAAATTTGATTCCTGAAAATCAAGGTCCGAATTGAAAATCTTAGTTTATGAAAATTCTGGACTGAATTGTAATTCTGGGTTCTTCATAATCTGGGGTCAAAATTGCAATTTCTGAAAATTGAGGGACCAAAAGTGCAATTCTAATTTCTGAAAATAGTAGCCGAATTGCAATTTTAACTTTTTGAAAATTCTGGACTGAATTGCAATTCTAGGTTTTTTGAAAATCTGGGATCAAATTCCAATTTTTAAAAGTATACAACGTGGACATTTTTTTTAACTGGATTTCAAATGACTAGTTTTAGGAGGAATTTCAAATCCACTTAAAATTGGGCTGAAATTCATTGGACTAAAATCAAGAATTTCAAATGAATGGATTTAATTTTGTATCCAAATAGCATGATGAATTTGATAAGGGATTTCAAATCCACTTAACTCAAATCTATCCATCCAAATGGGCCCTTAAAGTTCAAGTGACACACAATCTCGAAGAAGATTCAAAATAAGCAAATTTTGAACAATTAATGTGTTAGAATTCATTTGATTCGTTTACTTTTTTAAGCCAGACATAACATTGATTATTCTGCAAGCAAATTTCATAAGATAATATGACAACATGTAACGCGAGAAATAGAAAATTATAAATTCTAGAGAAAAGAAATATATGCTTTTCGAAAAATCATATTATCAATATCCGATTGCAACTCTTTTATAAAGAACTCCATCTAAGGTAACAAAAGAAAAATATGTCTCATATGATAACAAAATTCTCCTTTAATGTGTCTACGAGCCTCGAAAGACCCTTGAAAAAAAAATAGACTCTATAGAAAATAAATAACAAAAAATCTGAAAACTTCGATAAGGAAACAAAAAAGAGTTAATAGCAAGTTACACCTTGTGGTATTCATAATGTTCAATTTATCTTCATGTGATTTTAAAAAGAGCATTTTATCCCCTGTAATCTTATAAAAGTTTCACACCGCCTCCCTCCTTTTTTATATGTGACACTTTACCCTCCCGTGCTATAATAAATGGGCAATTTACTCCATGTGTTACAAAATACTTTTCATGGCCACTTTCAATTTCAGTTAATGAGTTACACTCTCCGGCTGAAGAAGGTAAATTGCTTCTTTAAAAAAAAACTACAGAAGTAAACGCTATTACTCATATCATGATGAGGTAAATTGAATATTATACATTTCATGGGGATAAATTGACACTAACTCAAAAAAAATACTCTCCCTTTTATGTAAGATAAAATCAGTTGACAAAGCAGCCTATTTTTAATTGTTGAAGCATTACGTGCACAATCACTCCCGGCTACACAAATTATTCGTGTCTCTATGCAGTGGTGAAAAATCAAAAAGTAGTTTATTTAAATGAGTTTTACTGGCCAATGCATCTACAATATAAACAACCAATTACACATTACGAATAATATTGAATTAGGATTGTAATCGATTTTAAGTCGGTCCTTGTCCAAAAATGAACAACATTTAAACATTGTTCGAATATTGTTTCCTTTAAGCTTATTTGAATGAAATATTGTCGTGTTTTTAGAAAGAAAGAAAAAAAAGGTAGAATAACTCATATTTCTTTTTCGATCATTTTGATTGTAATTACAATTCAAGACCTTGGAAAGTTTTAACATAAGCAAGAGGGATTCGCAGATCTTCCAGACGTACACGTTCACTTGCATCACATACACAAGTAGACTAAAAAGCGAAAAAAATATATAGCTTTCTAAAAAAAATTAATTGGCAAAAGCCCTCTATATAGAGAGGTCAAAGACATTTGCACCTCTCAAGCCTCGCTGTGTTTCATTTACTGCGAGTATTTTTCATGATTTGCAAGGATGCGACAATTTTGCCTTTGAATATATTATATTTTCTTTATAATACAACGTGAAAACACCATTGTTCTCATAAGAGACTGACAATATATAACTCTATTATGAACTTAAAATTTTAGCAAAAACCCATTTAATATACTTTAAAGTATAGCAATAACTCCCATGTGGTTAACTTTAATTTTCAAATGGGTGCAGTAATTAAACTAACAAAATAATAATATTTTTCTAGTAAAAATGGGGATTTTTGGTCAATATTAAAAAGGCAGAGTAATATTATTTATTACTCATAATTGATAGATTCCGAGTTCCATGATAATTAACAATTAATGGGCAAGACTCCTTTCTTGCGTAAACTCGTAAATCAATTTGGTCATCAATATTCAAATCGTGAAACTTTTAAGGTTCTTTCTTGATTTTTGCCCCCTAATCAATAACAATTGAGTATTTTATTATATTTTATAAAATATCTTATAAACTTCTTCATCAAGTTATTTCTCGGACCTAAATCATAAAATCGTGGTTTCCTCTTCGTTATATGACTTTTTGAGCAAGTCCTATTTAAAATCAAAGATTCTGAAGAATCCAAATTGTTTTAGACAATTATATTCTGTCTATTTTTTATTACACAAGAGAAGTTAAATTCAGAAATATTAATTCAAGCTTGTATGCGGCTAAACTGCTCCGTTCAACTTTCTTTCCTTTTTATATTTTTTAGTCTTTTTTTTTATATAATCAAACTGCTATCTGACGTGGAACAATGAAACTGTAAATTTAGACTTCTATTATATATAATATTGTTTAATTAAATAAATTGGACTTATGAATTATAGTCAGGCCCTTAATTAATAATAAAAAACCATTCATATATTTAGTCAAGTATAGTCTTGAAACAATGTATCCTGATTATTTTATATAGTTCCAAATTTTGGAAGATACTCTTCTTACGTGTCGACGGACGTTATAAAATGATAGGCGTTTCGATGTAGAAATGGTAGAGAAATCCCTCGAATTAGTATTCTAGCATACAGAGTGTTGAATAATCAACGCCATATTCTTATTTTAAAAGAAAAAGGAAGAAGTTTGCACGATTTTATATATATATATATATATATATATATATATACGTTTCACTCAAAAAAATTATGCCAAGATTTAAGAATATTCAAGGATATGCACTTAAGAAAGTAAAGTTGTGTTGAATCTCCCTAAAAAGTGACATTGACATATATATATATATATATATATATATATATATATAATAAAGGATATGACTAATTAAGAGATTTGTTTGGCTGAGTAATTTAATTATATGATATTGGGTTTAGCCCTTCGCGGCTACTAGCCAACGTCTTCAAAACTCACTCGAAAAGCCACATGACAAAGAAGAATCTTGATTTTTATAGGCTATTATTGGATTTGGTTATTATTAATTAATGTAATAATTCATTCGATCTAAAATAATATCTTCGTTTTTTAGCAGGTCAGCATGTCAACATATATATGAAATCATGAACCTAGCTAGATTTCACTAACGCATTGCGGATATATGAGGCATTAATTTAATGGCAAAAGCAAGATAAAAGCTCCAAGCACAATGAATTTTGAATTCTATTTTCACTAGTGTTGATATTTTCTTATTTAATATATATACTAATCTTAAATTTATACGTTAATAATAATATAATGTTAATAGTAATATAATGATATATTCACCGTCTTATTATATAAATTTAAAATAACTCACTTAGTCAGTTACACATTTATTAATTCGAGAAGAAAGAACTGCATATATATGCTAGTTACAAGTTACCAACACATGATCAATTCACAAAATAAAAATATTTGATTGGAAATTATAATATATCAGTGACTATACAATTAAGACTTTGTCTTTATTTAAGTAAAGCAATATCAAAGGGTAAAGCTCCCTCGTTTTATAAAAATATTTTGATACTTTATAGAGAATGTCTTACACTTGGAAGTTGACACAACACCCATTCTCAGTTTTAGCATTATTGAATATTAATCCAAGTTATGTATACATAATGTTACACCGGAGCTTTATCAATATGATTTCTTTCAAGTGTGGTTCCTAATATATAATAAATCAAACTTAAATAATATTTAACGTTTTGATCATTTTTAGTTAGCCATTGGAAGTTTGGAACTCGACTCAACAATGAAAAATAATAATTATGTCTACTTGATTAAATTAGACTCATATTCAACTGAGCTAAGACTTTTTTCAGATCAAGTTCATAAACAATCAAACCAAATTCAATTGATATATCAAATAATAGACCAACGTACGTACGTGGACTCAAGGACCAAATAGAATTCAACCAAAACCAGATTGAGCGCATCGACGAGACCATCTCGACACCACCTAGTGATCAAATCGACATAACACTCCGACTAAAAGGAAGAGGTTATATTGCCATTGAAATTCTAGAGAAGTCTTTATACTAAACAATAAATTTGAGTTTAACCCAGAAACTCAAAACTTAAAACGACCAACCACACATGTTCAAAAAATTGTTAATTATATGGAGAGAATTGCATTTTTGGTACACAGTTATAGGTCAATTCTCACTTTTGGTACACAGCTTTATGTGTCCAACACATTTGGTACATCTCTTTAACAAAGTTCGACACATTTGGTACAACCGTTAAATAAATTACAAAATCACCGTTAATTCCGTTAGTTCGACACATTTGGTACACATCTTTTACAAAATTGGCATGCGCGCGGCACATGGCTGCCCAGAAAAAAAAATTGAAACTTGATAATCTTTTTTATTATATTTTATTCTTCTTCCAATATTAAACTATAAATGACATTATAGTTTATTATATTTTACATGTCATATAAATAATAAATACATATTTTTTAATAATTTTTATAAATATGATAAATTAAAGTAACTTGTTTATTATATTTTATTCTTCTTGCAATATTAAACTATAAATGACATTATATAGTTTATTATATTTTACATGTCATATAAATAATAAATACATATTTTTTAATAATTTTTATAAATAATAAACTATAAAAATAATAAACTATTTTTATAAATAATTTTTAAAAATTGAAACTTGATAAACTTTTTTATTATATTTTATTCTTCTTCCAATATTAAACTATAAATGACATTATATAGTTTATTATATTTTACATGTCATATAAATAATAAAGACATATTTTTTAATAATTTTTATAAATAATAAACTATAAAAATAATAAACTATTTTTATAAATAATTTTTAAAAATTGAAATTTGATAAACTTGTTTATTATATTTTATTCTTCTTCCAGTATTAAACTATAAATGACATTATATAATTTATTATATTTTACATGTCATATAAATAATAAATACATATTTTTTTATCATTATATAAATATAATAAATACATATGATAATTTTTATAAAAGTTTATCAAGTTTAAATTTTTTTTGGGCAGCCATGTGCCGCGCACATGTCAATTTTGTAAAAGAGGTGTACCAAATGTGTCGAACTAACGGAATTAACTGTGATTTTGCAATTTATTTAACGGTTGTACCAAATGTGTCGAACTTTGTTAAAGAGGTGTACCAAATGTGTTGGATACATAAAACTGTGTACAAAAAGTGGAAATTGGCCTATAGCTATGTACCAAAAATGCAATTCTCTCTAATTATATGTGTCGACATTCTAGAGAAAATAAAGATTTGATTAGTAAATTACGTATATATGCGGCAACTTGTTCGAGCAAAAGATAATTAATTAAGCATTTAATTAGCTATATATAAAACTAAAAATGGAATCTTGATTTCGTCATTAAATTAAGGATGGCTACAAAGACTTCTTGCGCAAAATCGTCATCCGTGAGTCATTAATTGAATTTTTAATTGGATAATTTCAAGTTTTTCCTTTAATAAGTGAAGGAAATAGTAATTAAGTACAAATAGTATTTTCAATCCCTAGTCAAATGTCAATCTGATTAATTTAAGTTAAATTCCCTGTCGATCGTTTTGGAGTGATATATGAGTAGTGTATGCGACCAAAAAACAACGTTTATATATGAGTACGTAGATCGATGTTATAAAATACTCCTATATTATGCCACGGTGGATCCTTAATCTTCATTAGTGGTGGTAATGATGCTTTTATTATTGATCTTTCATGGAGTAAATTCTTAATCAATACTCTATCCTTTTTTTATCTAATTATTAATATGTATGCAAATTGCAATCCTCCAAAACGATAATAAAAAAATCTGGAGTAATTTGCACTTCAGAAAATGGTTTTTTTTGTTTGATTTGATATGATGTGAGCTTAGAATCAAATAAAAATACTCAATATATTTAATTGTACATTTCATACCATAATTTAACACACGATTGCACATTTCATACAATTATTAATTATTTAGACAAAATTAATCATGTCCGTTGCATGTGGCTCTTTACTCGACATTTTGGAGGAAAAATCACATTGTCATACTATATAATAACTCATAATTAATTTCACTCAAAAAAAAAAATAACTCATACTTATTTCTCTATATATGAAAAAGGGGTCATACCTGTACCCGTATCCGTACCTACCTAGAATCCATCTCATTACAAAAAAAAAAAAAAAAAAAAAAAGGAGGATAAGAAGAAGAAGAAGAAACAAGCTAAGAAACTGGTTGTTGCATTAATTTTCTTTTCTCAGGTTTAACCATCAGAAATCTCAATCACTGTAGACATATTGTAGTTTTGCAGCATTGGATTTGGATTCAATCCCAATGTCAACTCCAGCCCAATCTCACTTAAATGGGGCTCCGGTTTGACTCTCCCAACCGAGAAGGAATCTTGACTTGGGGCCCGGTTCAATGTCTCAACAAAATCCCACCCCGTAATGGTAAACTTCACATCCGACTCGCTGATCATTAACTCAGTGACCACCGAATCATCGTAGCTTTTGGACCCGGAGCGCTTAAATCGGTTTCGGGTCCTGACCCGGTGGAGGGAAGCGGCGGACTCTTTGGAGAGGTGGCGGATGTCGCAGCGATGAAATGGGTTGGCAGTGGTGGAAGAATCGTATGAGACTCCAAGTCCAAGTGGAGACCCTTGGAGCACCGCCTCCACCGCAGCCTCGCAGCGCTGCCAGTTGTCCGAACTCATCAACCCGACCGAACCGTGTGTTGGGTTAATGATTCTCCCACATGCTTCGTACAAAAGGGACTTAAATGTAGCTGTGGATCACATACAATACAATAGTGTATATATATATCATGAGAATGAATTACATGTTGTTTTGTTTTATTTTTTTATATTATAGATGAAAATTTTGATGTATGATTATATATACATACCGGGGCGGAGGTGGGTGGGGCTGGCATTGAGGAGGTTGATGAGTCCGGCGCGGCCGTAGAATTTGGCTAGAAAGAGGGCGGCGTTGGATTGAGATTGGGAGGATTTAATATATTCAAGGGAGGATCTAAGTGTGCAATTTGCACTGCAGCCCTTGCGTAGAACTCTGCATCCATTGCAGCTCATTCTTAATTCTCGATCGGATAATAAATAAAAATTAAAATCAATTTCTTTCTTTCAAGAAGAAACAGAAATTAAATAAAAGCTAGCCAGGGATTTCAAAGGGATGCGGAATAAGAGAAGAGAAGGGTATTTATTTGCAGAAAGAAACTATATATGGAAAGAATCAACAATACGCACAGGTGCTACCTGGGAAAATTCTTGTCCAAGCCTGGCTTGGCCAAACCCATCCAACCACCAAGCAAGTGTATTGCACTTGCTTTATGATTGATCACTCTCCTGGGATTTACATCCAATCCCAAAGCAAGTGTATTACACTTGTCATGTAGTTGCTTTGGGTTCGGCCAAACCCGGTCTGGGTAAGAATTTCCCGTGCTACCTGATGTCACGTATAGTTATACGTACTATACATATATATTAATTTTAACATCTACTAGTACTAGCTGCTTAATTAATGTTTAATGTTACTTTCATTTTCTCTTTCCAATAGGGATCAAAACAAACCAACTTACTTGATGCTCCATATTTAATTCGAGTTCATTTGAATTCGGTTCGTCAAAAATCAAACAATTAGTCTAAATATTATTTTCAGTTTGATATAATTCTTAAAGCTCGACTCGTTTAACAATCAACCCAAATTCAAGCATAAAATTTTCATAAAATTCAATTTGATACATGGTATGATCTCCATTAATGAACGAATAATTTTCGGTATTACCGATTTACCTCGGCTCAAGATTCTTTGTACCACAATTTGTGTACCACAAGTGTTCATCACAAATGAGTAATTGACACATATATATATGATAATTATTATAATTCTCATGTATACATGTGTCAATTCCCCATTTGTGGTACACACTAAATTATGGTTTTTTAATACCAATTCCCAAGTTCTAAAGTCGAGCGTTCCAAATTTCCAATTCAAGCTTCATTTCACTCTCCCCAGTTCTTCTACGGACTGCCCTAGAGCAAAACCCAAATCTTCTTCTTCTCTTCAATTCAAAATCCCACCGTGCCGCCGCGCCACTCACCCCCATCGCGCCTCCACCATCTCTCTCTCGGCCCAGATTTGTAATTCACAGAGGTACAGTCCAAATTCTAAATGCCCAATTTTGTTCTTTTTCTGATTTTCTCTTAATAAATTGAGTTCTAATTGTATTTAAAACCCAAAACTTGAATGATGCTAAAGTAATTTTTGGAGAGGGGACTTAGGCTAGGGGGTCTCTGATGTATTCTTTATAATTTCTATTCAACTTCATTCATTGGATGTTTAGAGTGGTAGGAAGAATATCATTATTTACATATGTATTCAAGGCAAATTATTTTGATTCAATAATTTTTCGGATTTTTTGTACTGAATCAAAACGAACCACACCAATAGGTATTTTCTGTTTGGCAAACAGTACGAGATTTCAGAATACCAAACCAGGCTGTATAACGAAATTTGGTACGGTTCGGTTCAGTTTACCTTTTGCACAACTCTACCTAAGATCGTAGCGTGAGCAGAAATACTCTACTTTCATATTTTATCTATTTACTGATTTTGACAAGTAAAAAGTAATATGTATAGACTTACATTTGTTATATAACTATATTCACGATACTTGAATTTTCAATATATATATACACGATACTTGTAGTATTTGCTTTTGTTAAGAGAAAGTTTAAAAATGAAATGTCATAAAAAGATATAACGATTGAATCTAAAAAATATGTAAAAGATAACCCAAATTTTAAACATCGCCTAGGGCCCCGTAATATGTCAAGCCGGCCCGGGAAGTATCTATAAGAGAACAAACAAGACAAGAACAAAGAGATGAGAAAAGAGGAAATAATCTTCCAACTTTTTATATGCATTAACTGAACTTTAATTTCAGGAATGTAATTTCTAAAGTTTTTGCTTTCTGCTTAAAACTATCTAACTTTTGTGCATTTCTGTCCGAGTTGAACAGACCCATTTAGAAGCTATAAATATTAAATATCTTAGAAGTTATAAACATTAAAATGAGTGGTAATTTACTATGGTGTTAGAGGCAGGGGTAAACGAGGTCCGGTGTTCGAAAATCTCTATCCATTTATTAAAAAAAAGTTCCACGTGTTAGGCTTAAGTAAATAATACCGACTACGCATGAGTTGGCTTGTTAAATGGATAGAGACATTAATCATTAAATGTCTCTACTATACTGTCTGACAGCTTAAGCTCTATGAGGTAGTAATTTAATCAACCCATTGATGAAGGACCTGCATATTAATCACCACCAATGCTTCTTAATTAAACCTTTCTAACTTAGTTTTCTTACATAAACTCAAATTCTCGATCTTGTGCATATGGAAAATATTCCAAGTTCTCTAATTGATAATCTATATTGCTATCGCAAGCTCTTGATAATGTCTGGAAGAAATCGAATGCCTCGCCATCCCGATAGTTTTCGTGATGATCCACGTGGCGTTTTGCATCGGGGGCCTCCACCCCTTCCTCATCCCGTGTCTCTTGAAGATGAACTTGAACTCCAACACAGAGACCTTCAAAGGCTTCTTTCTGATAACAGACATGTGATTGATGAAAATGTGATGCTTCAGAGAGACCTAACATCTGTGAAAGATGAGATTCACAGACTAAATCAGATTATTCCTAAACTAAATGGTGACAAAGAGGCACACAGAAGGGAGTTGATTGAGAGAGGGATGAAACTAGAGGCTGAACTTCGATCAATTGAACCTATGAGAGCAGAGGTTGTTCAGTTAAGGTCTGAAGCTCAGAAATTAAGTGGAATACGTCAGGACTTAGCTTCCCAGGTTCAAACTCTTACAAAGGATATTGATCGACTTCAAGCTGAGAATAAGCAAATTACGACCATGAAAACTGATATTGATAAGATGCACAATGATTTGCTTGACGCCAGGTATAACGTAGAATTTTAACTAACTTAGCAACTATTCTGTTCATTCTATTTTGTTATTTTTTCCATTGAAAAAGAGAACTCAGAAGGCAAATTTCTTATTATAACTGACTGATTTTACGTAAATGATAAATAAAAAATCGGTTGGGACTAGAATAAGTAGTGTGCATTACAATGCATGAAGGCATGGAGATTTGAATATGAAAAGAATAGAACAAACAAATACGGCTAAGTTGATAGTTGGATTTTAGTGGGTAATATAGTAAAGAAAATGTTTTTCTGGCATCAAATGATAGACCAGAATGCTTTATTGTTCTTTCTCTCATTAGAGTCCAGGTTTTGGACATAGTCTAACAAAAAAATAACAAATGAAAAATGTTCCCTATTTCTTGTTGCTCCAGTTTACCCCGTTGATAATCTTGACATTAAGCAAAATGACTTATAACGAAAACATATGAAATTGGTTATTCTCAATAGAATGTAGATGAGTGTTCCAAGTATGGTTTGTTTCATATCAGTGTTTTACTGTTGTATATTTATGCATCTCACAGGAGAGCTTATGAGTATGAGAAGAAAGGAAATGAAGAGCTAGTGGAACAAAATCGTTCAATGGAGTCGAACCTTATTTCGATGGCTCGAGAAATAGAGAAACTACGTGCTGAGCAAGCAAGTGCTGACAGGAGGGCTAGGGGTACTGAATCTCTCTCTCTCTCTCTCTCTCTCTACATATATACATATATATATATATACATATATATATATATATATATATATATATATATATGTATAAAACACACGCGCGAAACCTCAATGGACGTGTTTTTAGTACTTCCATTTACGCAGGTGTTGGAGGATATGGAATGCTGAGTGGACCTGAATCAAGATATCCGGATCCGTATGGTGCTGGATCTTGGGGATCATACGGTAAACATGGTCCACCCCGACATTGAGAGGTGTGGCTGTTGAAGGACTATATGGTAATTTATCACCAATGAAGAAAAAAATGTTGAAGTATGGCTTTCCCATCTCTTCTCCTCTGATTTAGTTTGTGTTGGCTATACCCACTATTTCTTGTTTGTACTTGGAACCTGAAAGAGAATAGTGGTTTTGTATCCAAATTGTAATACACTTTCGATGAGATCGGCCTTTTATGCTAGTAATTCTATGTCAAATTGTTGACTTAGCTTAATTTGAATGTATGTTAATGTTATAGGATATAAATTTATGTGAATGAATGGTTGATATGGGAATGATTGTAGCAAAGTATAAATTTTGGGGTTTTTTACAAGTGAACTCCTTGTGATATGTCTAATGGACATTTTTTCTTCCGGTGAAATAAAAATAGGCAATTTAATTCTTTGTGAAATGAAATAATGAGCAATTTACTATTTTGTGATATAAAAATTGGCAATATACCTCCCTGTGAAATGAAATAATGAGTAATTTAACTCCCTATGATATTAATTAATAAGTAATTTAGAGGGAGGCAATGTGCTTCTTTTATAAAACATAGGGAGGTATTTTGCCCTTTTTTCTTATCATATGGAGTTAAATTGCCTATTTAGGATATTAGATGGAGGTATTTTGTCTTTTTATTTATCACATGGAGTTAAATTGCCTATTTAAGATAACACAGGGAGTTAATTTGATATTCACTCATAAATTTTGAGGTTCGTAGATAAAACATGTAGATATTGTGGTTCATTTTGTATGAGTTGGGTTTTTTACGCTTTACACCTCCGAAAATATGAACTTTCAACACTTTGCACCCTCTTTTATTTTCCTCAAGACACCTAGGTACAAAATAGGTAATTTTTTTTGGATCTTTGACACTTTCCATCCTTGAATTAAGAACAATTCAAGAACTTGCACCCCCGAAACACGAGCAAATGGCCACTTTGAATCCCTTAAACACAAAAAGAGAGGATCGACATGAAAGAGTGCTCGTTGGTTTCAACATCAGAATCTATGGAGAATTTCGATATATGAATAAATACATAATTAATACCAATAATAACAAACAAAGTGAGTAGATTAAGCAAGAAATTATCCTAAAACTACCAAAATCAACTTCTATATATCCTTGAAAACTTGAGAAATTAATTGAATCGTAGAAGGTGTCGTCCGACAGCAACCACCAATAAGATTTGCTCCGGCGTCTCTCCATAGAGTCGCAAATAACTCAAACTTTTCATCGTCAAAACATTTTGATGGCTGAAAATACATACAAGTCCCAAAAGGTCAATTTGATGTTTGGTAGTGGTATCAAATAAAGTTTGTAAATCACAATTATATGGAAATGTATAGTTTTAATTAATTTAACTGACCAGCCATTTCTTCGCGATTCCATCCCATATCTCACCACTATTTGGATAGACGACTATCGCCTTATCAGTCAACTGCAAACACGTACATATTAGTTACAAGTTATGAAAACAAAAATGGATATGTACATGAAAATGAAGTATGAATTATTTGTGGGAAAGAGTTTCCACCTCTTTGAATCTTTGAATAAGGTTTAGGACAAAATGAGGTGGTGCACAGTTTATTCCAACTGCACACACTTTGCCACTCTTGTTAATTATATTGATGCATTCCTCAAAGCTTTCTCCCGAGGGAGCAGTTTCACCGTCGACTGAACTGAAACAGATCCAAGATGGGATTTCAACTTTTTCTTCATCGAGCAAGTCGACACAAGCCTGCAAATAACAAACCTTGGAGGAATAAATGTATAGTTTTTGTACATACTAATTAAAGTGCAAAACTAGCTAGAGAATATATTAAATAAAAAATAAATATTTTAAAGAATTACCTTAGCCTCTAGTTTATTAGGAATGGTCTCAAAAGCAAGCAAATCTGGCCCTGCTTCCACAAGAACTTGAAGCCTACGCCTATGGAAATCCTTCAATTTCTCCAAACTTACATTAACTCCATAGTTCCCACTGAATCAAATTATTTTCTTAAGAAAAACCAAATATTTATACAAATAATCTTAATTAATTAATTAATTAATTTTCTCTATTTTTATGCACCTGTACTCTGAACCATCGGCAAGATATGCACCGTAACTTCCAATGGAGCCCGCAACTAAAGCCCGATTGTAGTTATGTCCAGCCTTCTTCTTTACTGAGGCCCAAAACTCGTCCCGGGCTTCAATGGCAATTTTTGAGCTCTTTTTAAGGAGTGACTCTGCCTCATCCATGGACAATCCCCTAGATAGAAATCCTGGTATTGTTGCCTGTTTTTATTTATCAAGAAATAAATAAAAAATTAATTACAACATTGTAGAAGTATTATGTTTATCACTTGGATAATTAATACTATGAATGAATTAAAGAAATATCATCCCATGTGCTTCTGTTTACTAGAATTAATTCCCATCAGTAACATTTTATTTTATTCCAGAAGTGCATTTATTCAGGACCTAAGATAAATTTCATAAACCCTTTAAGAATTGGACGAAATATTTATATATATATATATATATATATATTTGAATTAGCAGTGAGCACCTGATATGAAGAAGTAATTATAACATCTGCACCTGCTTCCAAATACTCTAAATGTACCTGCATAAATTCATTTTATTATTAGTCTCTGAAAAAAAAATTAATATCTAAAGAAAAAAAGAGGCGTTTGAAATATATAAAGCGTACCCTTTTGATTAGATGAGGGTTATTGATAAGGCAAAGGGCGCTCCAAAGGGGGTCATTAATGAAGGCGCCGTGCTTCTCCAATTGGGTGGCGAAGCCACCATCCACGACGGCGCAACCACCCGCATTCTCTATCAAATTATTCAACACATTTTCCTTTTCATTATCAGTTCCATTCTCTCTCCCCATTGTTCGAAATGAATGCGAAATATTAAAGAAATGTTAAGATATATATATCCGTTTAATCGAATCGAATCAAATGCAATGCGCGTTTTTTTTTTTTTTTTTTTTTTGAGGTTTTAAAATAAAATGTGAAGTGTGAACGAAGACGGATTGTCGTTTAAGATTCATTAATTCACTTCCACCTGGACAGACTTGTTGCATTTTGTTCTTTTACCCTATTTCATCTACATAATAATCTCACCTACAATTTCTTTTTTTTTTTTTTCTTTTGCTTTGTGATTTGAGTTTGACTCCATGTCTCAATCTACAATATTGGAAAATACTATGAACGCTAGTAGAATTTATTGAACTTTTGAATTTATAAGATTAACATTTGAATTTACAGTCCGTAAATAAAGTTGAGGTTCCAATATGAATAGATCATTTGGGCCTTGATCGAGTTACACTAATGTAAATATTTCTCTAATTTAATATTAGCCTTGAAAAATAATTTATCTACGTATTTTGTTAATAATCGAATTAATTGTTGGTGTAATTAAATTAATGTTAGCTAATCAAATTAAATTAATTAGCCAAGTTAATTATGATTGCACCTTAATGAATGAAGTGAGTAGAGAATGATGAGTCTCACTATCCCACATGGAAAAGAAGGAGAAAGTAGAGCTACAAAAGTGTTATAAAAAGGGGCATCTAGCTTTCATAGTGGAAAGGCTTTGTGGGAATGGGCCTAGAGTAATATCTGGGCCCAATAATTAAAATTAGTCCAAATTTTTTTTACAAAGATCCGTGAATGATCCGATTAGGATTCGCGTGTGATCCAATTAGGATCCGAATGTGATCCAAATTAGGATCCGCGAGACCTTCTAGAAGGTTCGAGAAGGATTTGGTTTGCCCGCCCGAATTTGAATAAAAGGGTGTGTTTGATTGGTTTTTGAACCGAATGGGTGGCACCCATTCGGACCAAACCATCACTTGGTTCAAATTCGAACCATTGTGACCCTGCAACAAGTTCTTTCAATTGCTATAAATAGGAGAGGAATCTGGCCAATTCCTCACACCATTTTTATTCAGCAATTAAGTAAAAATTATTCTCTACTTATCAAGTTAAATATTTCAGTCAAAGTTCTATTTGTTCCAACTCGCCCGTGTCCTTTTTGTTCGTGCAAAACAACAAGGATAGACTGTTGTATCCTGGGAGACTACCGAGGAATACTGATCGCACCGTAGGCAGCCTCGGAAGTATTGTCTTAAGGAGATTGCATTTGCAGCCTCAGTCTTTTACATCTCATTTCTTCCCGATTATTAATTAGTGAGTAAATTTAATTTTCAAATTTGCAAATTAAAATTATTTCTAAAAGCCGTGAGATTAAGTTATTCAAAATAAATTTGGTCACTTATTTGCAAAATAAATCCAACTTCAATTCAAAATTTTCATATACTGTTTTTGCTATTTTGTTCTATATACATATATACAGTACGTATGTAAGTAATATATTTACTTATGATACTTTGATTATTTTATTCAAGTAAATTCATTTCAATTACTTAAACTTATTCAAATAAAGTTGTATTATATAAAATACAAGTTGAAACACCAATTTTTATTTAAATACTCTTCTGTTCCAATTTATGTTTTATTTGAAAAAACTTGAATATAGTAATATAAATATACTATATTAGTTAAATAAACTATATTTAATTAAACTTATAGTTTATACTTAATTATCTTTATACGTACTACAAGAAATATAAATTGAGTATATTTCTATTACACAGATTGTTAAACACTAACAATCTTAAGACAATATTAAACCGTTTAATACATCTGTGTAGATGGCATCAAACAATACTGTGGTGGAGACACCAAAAAGCATTCCTACTCCACCGTTGATTCCACCCTTCAAATTCAAAGGGGTTGATTTTGCGACATGGCAGGACAAAATGAAGTTCTACCTAACGACTTTAGGCGTAACTAGATACCTTACTGATGAGGTACCCGTGGCCAAGGAGAAACAAACTCCTGAGGAAGTCAAGCAAATCGAGTCATGGAATCTCAACGATTTTATGTGCCGACATTACATACTGAGTTGCTTGGATGAGACACTCTACAAGGTTTACAGTCCCATAAAGACTGCTAAACTCTTGTGGGAATGTCTGACAAGGAAATACAAAACCGAAGACTCAGGGTACAGAAAATTTCTAGTGGACAAATTCCAGTTCTACCGAATGGTTGATAACAAATCTGTGTATGAACAAGTGAATGAGCTTACAACAATGATCAATGAACTCCTGGCTGAAGGGCATGAACTAAGCGAGTCCTACCAGGTGGCCTCCATAATTGGAAAGCTTCCTCCGGCATGGACATGGTTCAAACATCACCTAAGGCACAAGAAGTCGGTTTCTAAATGGACCGTGCAAGATCTTGCAGAAAAATTGAAGACACAGGAGAATAGCATGATCACTGACAAAGGGTTGAACTTTATGGGAATGCCTCTTCCCGGGGGAGCTAAGGCTCATATTGTGGAAGGATCCAATGAAAGTAAGAAGCGTAAGCTAAACAATTCAAACGAAGGGCAAAAGAGTAACAAAAAGAGAAAGTTCAAAGGCACATGCTATGTTTGTGGAAAGACTGGGCATCCAGCAAAGAAGTGCCGTCACCGCAAAGGACCTAACAAAAATGAGGCAAATGTGACTGATGTGACCGTTGACTTTGCTGCATCCGATATCGACAACTTGCACCTTGCGGCTGTTGTATCTGAAGCATATCTGATGAGTGATACTAACGGATGGTGGGTCGACACTGGGGCTACGCGCCACATCTGTTATGACAAAAACATGTTCACTTCTTACAAGAAACTCGAACATGAACAGAAGCTCTTCATGGGGAATGATGCTCACTCTGTCGTTGAAGGAGAAGGAAAAGTGACTCTGAAATTCACTTCAGGGAAAGATGTCACTTTGAACAATGTGCTCTATGTACCCGATATTAGGAAGAACTTAATTTCCGGTTCTCTCCTTACTAAGAATGGTTTTCGTTTAGCCTTTGAGTCAGATAAATTTGTGCTGACCAAAGGAGGAATGTATGTAGGAAAAGGATATATGTGTGATGGTCTTTTTAAGGCAAATGTAGCCGTTATCGGCAAAGACAACAAATTCATTAATAATATATCTAGTTCTACTTACTTACTTGAGTCTCCTACATTATGGCATGATAGATTGGGCCACGTTAATTTTCGAAAAATGAAAAAGTTGGCAAATATGGGTTTAATACCTAATTTTGATATTGATAAAAATTATAAATGTGAATTTTGTGTAGAGGCAAAATTTGCCAAACAACCTTTCAACTCAATCGAAAGGAGCTCACAACCTTTAGAGCTAATTCACACTGACTTGTGTAATTTAAAGGCAACTCCTACTCGTGGAGGTAAAAGGTACTTCATCACATTTATTGATGATTGTACGCGTTATTGCTATGTGTATTTATTACATAAAAAAAAGGAAGCAATAAATGCCTTTATACAATATAAAGCCGAAGTTGAAAATCAGTTGAATAAGAAAATTAAAATTCTTAGATCAGATAGAGGAGGTGAATATGAATTTCCTTTTCAGCAATTATGCGCCGAATCAGGAATAATTCATGAAATGACTGCACCTTACTCACCCCAATCAAATGGGACAGCTGAACGGAAAAATCGAACTTTAAAAGATATGATGAATGTCATGCTTTTAAAATCAGGTTTACCTAGCAACTTGTGGGGGGAAGCCATCTTAATGGCAAATCATATATTGAATCGAGTCCCACACAAGAAAAATGATTCCATTCCATATGAGCTATGGAAAGGAAGGCAACCAAGCTACAAATACCTCAAAGTGTGGGGGTGCTTAGCTAAAGTTGCTGTTCCAAGACCTAAACAGGTAAAGCTTGGATCTAAAACCGTTGATTGCTATTACATAGGTCGAGCTGAGAATAGCAGTGCTTACAGATTCTTGGTTTTTAAATCTGAAAATAGTGAGGTTCATGTTAACACAATTATTGAATCTCGAGATGCGATATTCTATGAGAATATATTTCCACATAAGAAGGACTCAAACGTCACTTCTCAAAAGAGAACATACGAATCAATTTCTGAAGGAAATGATTCTCAAGTCAACGAGGAAGTGAGAGAAGAGCCTCGAAGGAGTAAACGAGCTAAAATAGCTAAATCCTTCGGCCCAGATTTCTTAACCTTTATGATTGAGGATGATCCTCAAACATATAAGGAAGCTATGACTGTTCCCGATGCAGCACATTGGAAAGAAGCGATAGACAGTGAGTTACAATCCATCCTAAGTAATAATACTTGGGAATTGGTTGATCTTCCTACGGGAAGTAAACCTATTGGATGTAAATGGATTTTTAAAAAGAAATTAAAACCCGACGGGTCTATCGATAAATATAAAGCTAGATTAGTAGCTAAGGGGTATCGACAAAAGGAAGGTATAGACTTCTTTGATACCTATTCACCAGTGACTAGGATAACATCCATAAGACTATTAATAGCTCTAGCAGCTATTCATAATCTTGAGATTCATCAAATGGATGTGAAAACGGCTTTCCTTAATGGTGAATTAAATGAGGAGATTTATATGGAACAACCAGAAGGTTTCATTGTTAAAGGAAAAGAGAACAAATTTTGTAAACTTGTTCGTTCTCTTTATGGCCTTAAACAAGCTCCCAAACAATGGCACGAGAAATTTGATAGTGTCATGATTAAAAATGGCTTTCGCATCAACGAATGCGACAAGTGCGTATATATAAGACAATACGGACAATCGACTGTCATAGTATGTCTTTATGTTGACGATATGTTAATATTTGGGACTAACATGGAGGTTATTAAGTCCACGAAGAAAATATTAACTAAAAACTTCGATATGAAGGATCTCGGTGAAGCCGATGTTATTTTGGGAATTAAAATAACAAAGTCATCGAACGGTATTAAATTATCTCAGTCACACTATGTGGAAAAGGTACTTGAGAAATTTAAGAAACATGGATTTAAAGGAACTAACAATCCTTTTCTTCCATCAGTGGTGCTACACAAAAACAAAGGAAATAGTGTATCACAAAACGAGTATGCTCGTATAATTGGATGTCTCATGTATATCATGAATTGCACGAGGCCAGACATTGCTTACTCAGTCAATAAATTGAGTAGATATACGAGTAATCCAAGCAAGTTTCATTGGGAAGCATTAATGAGAGTGCTTGGATACCTAAAGAATACATCAGAGTACGCATTACACTATGGAAAATATCCAGCAGTCCTCGAGGGATATAGTGATGCAAATTGGATCTCTGATTCGGAAGAATCAAAGTCTACAAGTGGGTATGTATTCACAATAGGAGGAGGCGCAATCTCATGGAAATCTTCTAAACAGACATGTATAGCTCGATCCACAATGGAGTCGGAGTTTATAGCTTTAGATAAAGCTGGTGAAGAAGCTGAGTGGCTTCATAACTTTGTAGAAGATATTCCACTATGGCCGAAACCTGTGTCAGCCATATGTATACATTGCGATAATCAAGCGGCTTTACATAGAGCTCACAACTTTATGTACAATGGTAAGTCACGACATATTCGTCGTCGACACAATACTGTGAGACATCTACTCTCAAATGGAATAATTTCCATCGATTTTGTGAAATCGAAAGAAAACCTCGCGGATCCATTTACTAAAGGTTTATCTGGTGAGAGAGTAGAATGTGCATCGAGGGGAATGGGCTTAAAGCCTAAATTAGACTAAGTTACCTTGTACGGAAACCTAACCTGGCGACTGGAGATCCCACGGACCAGGTTCAATAGGACAACCAGTCTTGGCTAACTTAAAAGAAAGCACTTAAGAGTTTAACAATATCCCATTCTTATGATGCAATAAGTGCATGCCTATCGCGTTTAAAAAGGTTAAGCTAATGCTTTTAATGACGTCTATACCTTGTCCAGAACAAGTAGAGTATGGTAGGATACTCTTGATAGATGCGGTCACCTATGTCAGTGTGAGCTGGGTCGGCTCGTTGAGAATTTATTTATAGGCTGAATTCTCTAAAGCACTCGCAGAACCCAAGTATGTTCAGGACCGAAATGAACGCAACCGAGAGTTTGGGAACAAATCGGTTTACTACCGTGTTAGGTTTATTGTCTTGGTTTACACCAACAGCTGACGGTTCAAGATGAAATATTTCACCGATTGGCTAAGTAAATCCGATAAGCTTCAACTAGGGAAGGTTCAAGATGAAACGATTTCACCTATCCCGATGCGGTACTATTCCTAAAGAACAGTTTGACATGTTGTGTCTCGTGTTAAGAGAAATTTCATTCATGTGGGGGATTGTTGGTGTAATTAAATTAATGTTAGCTAATCAAATTAAATTAATTAGCCAAGTTAATTATGATTGCACCTTAATGAATGAAGTGAGTAGAGAATGATGAGTCTCACTATCCCACATGGAAAAGAAGGAGAAAGTAGAGCTACAAAAGTGTTATAAAAAGGGGCATCTAGCTTTCATAGTGGAAAGGCTTTGTGGGAATGGGCCTAGAGTAATATCTGGGCCCAATAATTAAAATTAGTCCAAATTTTTTTACAAAGATCCGTGAATGATCCGATTAGGATTCGCGTGTGATCCAATTAGGATCCGAATGTGATCCAAATTAGGATCCGCGAGACCTTCTAGAAGGTTCGAGAAGGATTTGGTTTGCCCGCCCGAATTTGAATAAAAGGGTGTGTTTGATTGGTTTTTGAACCGAATGGGTGGCACCCATTCGGACCAAACCATCACTTGGTTCAAATTCGAACCATTGTGACCCTGCAACAAGTTCTTTCAATTGCTATAAATAGGAGAGGAATCTGGCCAATTCCTCACACCATTTTTATTCAGCAATTAAGTAAAAATTATTCTCTACTTATCAAGTTAAATATTTCAGTCAAAGTTCTATTTGTTCCAACTCGCCCGTGTCCTTTTTGTTCGTGCAAAACAACAAGGATAGACTGTTGTATCCTGGGAGACTACCGAGGAATACTGATCGCACCGTAGGCAGCCTCGGAAGTATTGTCTTAAGGAGATTGCATTTGCAGCCTCAGTCTTTTACATCTCATTTCTTCCCGATTATTAATTAGTGAGTAAATTTAATTTTCAAATTTGCAAATTAAAATTATTTCTAAAAGCCGTGAGATTAAGTTATTCAAAATAAATTTGGTCACTTATTTGCAAAATAAATCCAACTTCAATTCAAAATTTTCATATACTGTTTTTGCTATTTTGTTCTATATACATATATACAGTACGTATGTAAGTAATATATTTACTTATGATACTTTGATTATTTTATTCAAGTAAATTCATTTCAATTACTTAAACTTATTCAAATAAAGTTGTATTATATAAAATACAAGTTGAAACACCAATTTTTATTTAAATACTCTTCTGTTCCAATTTATGTTTTATTTGAAAAAACTTGAATATAGTAATATAAATATACTATATTAGTTAAATAAACTATATTTAATTAAACTTATAGTTTATACTTAATTATCTTTATACGTACTACAAGAAATATAAATTGAGTATATTTCTATTACACAGATTGTTAAACACTAACATTAATTAACTAGAATTTCTTATTAAGAGTAAGTAATTTAAGACTTCTTAATATGATAAAATTTATACTACAGGCTACAGCTATATATTATGGCGTAATGGGAGGTGTGACGGTGGGAAATAATTATATCAAGATTTAGATTCTTAGCTCTATATTTTATTGTTTTTTTTAGATGGCTATACTTTATTATTAATTTGTAATATTTAGTGTTTTCTGTTTTCACGTTCAAACGTTAGATACAAAATTTAATAATACAAATATTATGTTAATTGATAGTATATAACACAATAAATTGAAACTATTGTTTGGAAAGAAAAAAAGAATCTCCACTAACTTTGATATTGGACGGATGTTAACCTATTATCATCTAACAATATTGGTAATAAATACAATTAGTTGAGAATTTGAAATTTATACGGATTCAATAAAATCAGAAAAAATATATTATTAGCAATTACAAAAAACTCAAATCAGGGCGTCTAAAATTATAATAATATCTTACCTAATTAGTAATTACCTTATTGCGAGATTTTCATGAATCTGGGTCATTTTTTCTTGGTGAGATACAACTCAATAAAAAAAAATTGAGTCAGATTTGTATCGAATGAAAGTTGACCCAAGAAATTCAATGAAACCAGAATAAATAACCACATAGAAGGAAAGAAATAAAAAAAAATCACATAAATATTAGTATATGGCTGGCGTAATAGTCCACCATGGCATTACCATAAAAAAAAGTCTAATTTGTATATAGAAACCAATTTAATTTAATACCAAACCTGCCACTATGCTTATGCTGCACACTTTACACTAATTACGATTGAAGTTGGAACACAATAATGGAAAATTGAAAAGAATAGTATGTCTCAAATTTGACAATTAATAATTAAGCCATTTTCCCACGGCCCAATAATAAATGTTGGACACATTTGATTTCTACAAACAAAACAAGCAATTGCAACAACACATTCAATGACTTTCCACCACCTATGACCTATCCCATTCATCATGTCATAGGCCACTAACTAACTAATTATATACACATATCTACTCACAGAACAACATGTAAAGCACAACATGTAATACTATACATACATGAAATACTACTTACCAATATATAATTATTTGAATTTAGTTTCATCCATAAAAAAAAAAAAAAAAAAAATTTATTTGAGCTCATTCGTTATTTCAAAAAACAATCAAACTGGAATAAAAAAAATTTAACTATGGGATAGTATAATAAGTTTAAAGTATATAAGTACATGTAAAAAATCTCTGGTTTTTTCTCCTTATTCATAGGTTCGAATTCTTACATTTACACTTGTGATTTGTGATAGTTGAGCTTGTAAGGTATTCAAGAAATAAAATTATGATAAACATAAGAGTATATATATATATCATTGGCAAAGCAAACGCAAATAAAATAGTATGTATAGCCATTTGTGAATGTATACAAAACGAGTATGCAGCCAGCAATTAGCAATTGAAAAGAAAAACCAGATCAGAGATTGGGACAAGAAAATGGAATCAGACCATTAGGAATATGTAACTTTCACTCACAACTATAAAATCCACGGAAAAAGACACTTGAATTGAATTACATACATTTTTTAGAAAAAATTAACCCATGAAAAATCGTATTATCATGAACAACACATTTTTAATTTCTTTCAGAATTTCTTAGGACCTTATTTTCAAAGTTAAAATTGTATTTGAGCGTTTTGTCCTAGCTAGTTTTAATTAGGTCCTTCACTTTGGTTGCATCCATGTTGAATTTTTGCTTGAAAAATAATAGAGTTTACTATTTACTCAAACATACACACTAGTACATGCATGTTCTTCAACGTTGAGCTCATCTACAAAGAGCGATTTCACTGGCACATGTTCCTCAACGCCGGGCACATCTACGAAGAGCGGGCAGGAATTTCGTGACATTTTAATTGATTGTCATATATTTCTAATAAATTTTAGCATTTTTAATATAGGACCCATGTCATGTCGAACGGTACTAGTACAAGTCTTGCCTTAAGGTGCCGATTGGTTCTCCCAATTAAATAAGGTGGGATTAGCTATTCCACAATAATATAATGTAATGCAATTATACAGTGTGGCGTTTGGTTGTACATTTTTACTCAAATTATAATTGAGTTATTATTTGGATTTAAGTGTTTGGTTTGCATGATTAAAACCAGTAACAACAAACTTGACATTTTTACCCTTTCTTTTATTCACAAGTCATGTCCCAAATCATATCAACTTTTCATTCATTGGGAGAGAGCTCTATTCCATATTTTTCTTCCAATATGTTCATATCAATTTGTGCCCTTACAATTTCATATACTAATTAATTGTTTCTCAGGATCATTACCTATAATTTCAAAATTCAAATCTTAATCAGAAAAGTTAGTTCTACAATTTTCACTACTATTACAACCCTAGAATTCTTGAAACCCAATCAAAATCCTATATTCAAATTGCTGATTCTCATTTTCCAAAACAATTTCCAGATATTCAAATGTTAAAATAAAAGATATATTACCATATTTTTGCAGTAGAGTTGAGTTGTAGAAGACTAGGGTTCTTCTTCAGCCCCAAAGCGATCGAAGTGCCTCTCCCGTCTAATTACTGATTTTATGTGAAAGGAATGTGTTAAAATATTATATATATACTTTAATGAAGAGTGAGGACAAATGTGTAATTTCATAATTTCCTTATTCCATCATAATGTAATTGTTGGGGTTGAGGCTCAATTGCAATGGAGAGATTAGAGCCATTTATTGGGACTGGCCCACCAAAATCCGGGCAAATTGGAGCTGCCCAGATTTTCTTATTTGTTGAACCAAACACCAAATAAACTCTCACTATTTAATTTATTGGGCCTTATTGGAAAACCAAACGGCACCTTATTGAAAATAGGCCCAAGTAGAAATGTATGATGTATTTAGTTTCATTCCAAAATCGACTCAAATCTTGCTCTCGCCAAAACCCTTTAAAAATGCACTTTACAAAGTCCATAAATATGATATCTTAAATCATTTAAAAATATTGATTTGATAGCTGCTGCGCATCCCACCTTCCCCGAAAAAAACCTCAACATTCATACTCAAGTGAAGTCTCATCTTAAATCTTTTAAAACTAACAAAAATAAAACAAGTAATATTTAGTCTCAATTCAAATTGTGTTCCAAAAATACACACTCAGGGTACTAAAACCAAACGGAACCAGACTAACATCGATCTTCATGAACCAATACGAGTTAGTTTAGAGCTTAGTTACCAAAAATCGATAGAAAAATCAAATTAACAAATAAGCCAAAGTAAAGTTTTCAAATGAATTTATCTAAAAACACTAGGAAACAAAAAAGTCATTGTTTCAAACGACATATATAATCAACTTAAACAAACAAAATCGGAGTTACCAATACTAAAAATGCTAAACAAACACAAAATAATAGAAATATAGAATAGCCACAATAATAATACTTACATATTAAGTTCTGAACATCTCATAATAGATCATTTTACCAAAAATAAAAAGAAAAATCTCATAGATCAAAAAGAAGAGAGACAGGGATGATACATATTACTTACTCTTCAAGAACATAACTTAAAAGCACTTTGGACGGCTCTAATAGCACAAGAAAACCAAAGAACTCTTAACACAAAAAACTCGATCCCTAGCACAAAATCTCTCTTTAGGAAACAAATAAATAAATACTCTCAATAGATACTAATACTACTAACTCATCCTACTAGCTGCAAAATTTAGAGGCATGCTATATTGAGGGGTGCTCCATTCATCAAGCTAGGTACTGGTGCATCATCCATCCAAGCCAAGGCTTCATTACAAGCCTCAAAGTCAAAATCGAAATCAATATCGAAATCGGGCAATGCAAGACCCGAATCCATATCCTCAAACCCACAGATAGGTAGATCCTCCAAACCAGACACATAATCATCCAATGGTGAGACAAAATTTTCAAGTGAACCAAGCTCCAAACCCAAGTCCAAGTCTTCTCCAATTTTTGCCAATGCCATCAATTCCTCCTCCATCATTTGGGATACATTTTTTTCCTTCTCCTTTTCACACTCAACTTCAACTTTGGAAGATGAAGAGTCCAACTCGAGCACAGATGATGGAGATGTATGTGAAGTGAGTGATGATAAACTTCCATTAGATTCCTCCTCAGACACAGAAACTGAGGCATCATTGAGGTTCTTCAAACTCTTCTCAGTCGAGAGATTATTGGAATTAGTCAAAGTTTCAAATTCCAAACGTTTTGTTTCATAAGCTTGTGATGCCTCCTCAGCAGTATTGTAAGTACCCAACCACACCCGTTTATGCTTAATTGGGTCCCGGATCTCGGCAGCCCATTTGCCCCATTTTCTCTGCCTGACGCCTCTGTATTTCCCTGCAAACTGGACGGGCTTGCTACCCATTTTCTTGGGTTTCTTTTCGCCACCGTTGCTACCTTGAAATGAATTTTCAAATGATGGAGGTTCTAGTAGTACTCCACTATGGTCTTCAATTGGGAAACAAATTTCACGAACAATGCGCTTAACCTTCTTTTCAGTGACTCTTTCATCATCAGAAGAGTCGGTTGCATCAGGGTCATTGAAAATGATCCGGACTTTTTTCATAGGTTTTGCGGGTAGAGGCTTCATTCTTGCTTTTCTGCTTAAAGTTTCTTGATTCAATGCAAATAGTTTTAGAGGGTCTGTGCTTCCTTTGCCCATCTAATTTAAACCCCTCAAAGAAGAATGCCACAAACAAAATTTTCTCTACAAAATAAATTAACTAAAAACTCAAAGGGGAAGTGATTTCAACCTATATAATTACTACTATGTAAGAGGACCTCTCAAGAACACTTGATTATTTAATAGCCGATTTATGTGATAACCCCCAAAGCACTCTACTCCAGAACAAGTCCTGCAAAATTAACATAAACCCACAAAAGAATTAGTAAAACCCACACGAGATTTAACAAAAACCCAAGAAAGAATTAACAAAAAAAAACCCAACAAAATTAATATAACCCATAAAAACATTAGCCAAAACCTCACAGAAAACTAACAAAAAACCTCATAAAGAATTGACAAATCCCACAAAAAATTAACAAAAACCTCACACAAAACTAACAAAAACACATTTCAAAGCAGCCCTTAAACCCCCCCCCCCCCAAAAAAAACCCCATCAAAGCAACATACATAACAGATACACATGTTCTTAAAAAAGAAATCAAAGGAAAAGTCATGAACAGGGTTTAAGAGAAGAGAGATTTATCATACCTTTTGGGCCTCAAACGCATCGAAACAGTTGGGAAACAAGAGAGCTTTCTCTGCTGGAGTGCACAGCAGAGGTTTTGTCGCAAAAAATTAGCAGAAAATATTGATGAAGAAGAAGAAGAAAAACAGAGCTTCAATGGAGCCCCAATCACAACATCCAATTCAAAACTTGCCGACATAAAATCACTTGCTCCAAATCCTTTATCAGTCCTCCTACTCTTCTTGTTCTTAACGCTTAAGAACCAAAAAATAAAGAGAAATAATCGGATCAGATTCACTCTAAACAAACCAAAGAAGTCGAAACACTCTGATAGAGGGTACAGAAGAGATCAGAAATCTACGGTTACGATTGTTTTCCCACCCACGTATATAGAGTAAATGACAAGGAGAAATTGGTTTTATGTTACTGTTATCGAAATCGAGGACAAAAGCTCTAGCCTAGTGGGTAGTTGTATGTGTAATATAGAGTGTAAAAAGTGGACTCTTAAAATGGGATTTTTTTTAAATTTACTTCTCTCCTTTAGTTTATTTCTTCATTTCACAGCACCAGCCCAACAACCAATTTCACTGACCAAGAAAAACGCAAATCTCGAAAAACCCAGAAAAAATTAAAAATATCAAACAGAAAATAAAAAAATCATATAGTAAAAAATAAATGTTTATGTTATTAGAAAGAAAGAAAGAGACATACGTTCTCTGTACCTGCTTTGTTTTTCAGAGTCCTTTTCACACACACTACCCTCCTATATGTGGATTTTTTTCCTCTGCCTTTTCACTTTTTCCTATGCAGTCAAAATGGCCTTATATTATGTGGTTAAGGTATTAATTGCATGATGAGCTGGCAGTTACCATCCATCATGCATGACCATAAAACCCATCTTCTTTATTTCATGCATATCATGCCATCCAATGGTTTGGTAAAAGATTCCTTAATTGCTTGGTTTCTCTATTCCACTCTTTTTCTTATCGCGTGGGCGGCACGTACCAATGGAGTTGCTGATTTGGGCGAGCGGGAGTCACGCTAGGTAAGTTACTGTCTTCCTAATAATGCTGCGATTATTAATCTTGACCGAGGCGTTTGGGTGACTTCTAGTAATCAATTACAGCTAATTTCGGAGTTGGTTACCTTTTTGGGTCTGTGATTGAGCACAATTTGCGGTTTTGCCACTGTGAAACTTGGTCACCACGTATTTATATTTATTTTAAGGAAGAAGTAGTACTTTATTTTTTATTTACATCCACATACAAGGAAATTTAGTACTTTATTTTTTATTTACATTCACATACAAGGAAATGATACTATATTATTGATTATTTTTATTTTCTCTTAATTAGGTAAAGATTTCCAACCTAAATATATGGGATGTTTTCCTTTTTCTTTCTTTACTGTTATTCATACGATAGCTAGCAATGGAATGATTGGGATACACCATATCGTTCTCATAGTTGAATTTTGGCTTTTTTGCGCTTTGTACCATCAAAATATAAAAAATAAATATTTTGCACATTCGAAACATAAATTTAACACTTTACATCTGCGAAATTTTAAAAAGTTCAATATTTTGCATCCTCTTTTATTTTCTTCAAAAAATCAAGGGACAAAATGAGTAATCTATTTTTGCACCCCCTAAACACGAGAAATCAGTATTTTGCACCCCAAAAATAGTTGGCATTTAACACCCTCGAATTAAGAACAAGTCAGCAACTTGCACCTCAAAACACGAGAAATTGATTCTTTGAATCCCCTAAACACAAAATTAGCACTTAGCACATCATATTGAGAAAAACTCAACAACTAGCACCCCTCGTTTTTTTTGGCAAAGTTGACCATCCGGGTCGAAAACCCCTAGGGGCAAAATAGGTAATTTATTTTCTTTTTTCTTAAAAGTTTCAAAATACGATTATGAATACTAGAATTTCATCGGCAAAATATATTTTTTAATTACCAATTTTTCAAATGTCCTCAAAATATCCAAAAGAATACGGAAAGTTTCTAGAAAGTTAATATAAAATTGATTGAACCAAATTTCAAGATGGAGAGAGAAATGAATATTCTAGTATTCATAATCGTAATTTCAAATTTGAGAGTATTTTTTACCCTGGTGGTCAACTTTGCTGAAAAAACGAGGGGTGATAGATGTTGATTTTTTTTAATTTGAGGTGCTAAGTGCTAATTTTGTATTTAGGGGGTTCAAATTGTCAATTTCTAGTGTTTCGGGGGTGTAAGTTGATGAGTTGTTCTTAATTCGATGGTGATGGTGTTAAGTAATAATTCTATTTCGGGGTGCAAAATGTCAATTTCTCATGTTTTGGAGTAGAAAGTGCCAAATATCCAATAATAAATTACCTATTTTGTTCTTAGGTTTTTTGAGGAAAATAAATTAGAGTGCGAAGTGTTGTATTATAATATTTCGGATGTACAAAGTGTTAAATCTATGTTTCGAGGATGCAAAATGTAATGCAATTATGGGACCCTACCTCGTCGTGACATGATTTTAGTTGCCATTTTCCATTTTTGACTGAGTTGATATATATGAAATTATGAATTAGTTTCAAAGTGAATTTAGTGAGTATTAGTTCGCTAGACAATTATTCAAATAAATAAGAAAATATATAATGTGTTGCTTCGATATAGTTGAGATCATTCTTGACCCAACCCAAACCATAATGGATTGACTTAGGATCTGTTATGTCATCTCCATTCGAGTAGTAAAGAGGGGGAGGGGAAGCAGGGGAACGCCGACGGTCTCCATTCGAGCGTGAAGGCTGGCATGGGGGCTTGAACGGAGAGGGGGGACGGGTAAGCAAGCGGTGGATGCTTACACACACCTGTCCAAGCAATGGGTAGCCGCCACTTGGCGACCACATGTTGGCTTTTTTTTTTTTTAATGTTATATATGTATTAAAATTGTCTAAAAATATAGTAAAATTTTTGTACAAAATGTGTAAAAGAAATTGTAAAGTTTATTTTTAAATATTTTGAAATATTTAATAACATTGTATTTTAAATTTTGTGTCAGATTTAATAGCGTGATTAGTTTAAATTTTAACTTTTGTCTACAACTCTAAAATTCATAAAAAAAACTTAATTAGAATTTAGTTTAAAACCATTGTAGCATAAATGTTAAAATCTTAAAATTTGTCGATGAATGTACAATTTAGTCAAATTTAAAAAATACGAAATATCTAGAAGAATATAAAATATACGACTTAATTAGATTTTGAAAGGCCATGAGCCTGTTTGTTTGGCATTTCTCAAAAAAAAATTTGTGTTCGAAAAATGCCAAACAAATATGTTTTCTATTTTCTTAAAGAAATTTTTCATCTCTTAATTTTCTCAAACTACTCTCTCAAAATCTAAACAAACAACAATTTTCTTATCTCTAAACAAAACATATACAAACTCTACTCCGATTAAACATAAAGTAACATATTTCTTACAAAATTTATCTCACAATAAATATGATTTGACATAAAAGTCTTACACATCTTATACCTACAAACCAACTCTTCCAAAAAAAATCTATACCTACTTTTTATTTCTCAAACCACACTCTCAAAACCCAAACAAACAATATTATGCAAATCGAGATTATTTCACAAACTTTCACTACTCTCCCAAACTACTTTCCCAAACACCAAACAAACAGGCCCCATAACTTTGCGTATAGTGGTCAGATTTGGACGATTTTTATTTTATTTGGGGTAGCACGATCAGATCTTGCCGGTTGCAATGATGTTTTCTTACTTTAATTTGATTTTTTAAGTGAAATTCACATTGTTTCAAAATTTTCAAACCTCTGAATTTCATCGATGGAAAATTGATGATCACGAAATATTTTTTGGGCAACCGTACTCAAAGCTTTAATTTTATAATGTGATATTCTCGAATTTTTTGTTTTGTTTTTATTATTAGTATTTTTAAATGAGAGTAAGAAAAATTGTGAAATTGAATTTAATGGAAAAAATTGCACTACAGTTGGAAATAAGAGGCAAGGGAATGCACAAGGGGAAAGAAGGCAAGGGCAAGAGTGGGGTGAATAAGTCATTCGGTTAGAGATGGCGTTAATGAATTTATTTTACAGATAGGTCCATGTTTTATATGTTCAATACAATTCAATTCAAGTTAATTTGAATTTTCAACTTATGTTAGATGAACATGGACCCTGCGAAAATGATGACTATATTACATCAAATGAGGGATGAAACCAGGATTTTATATTGAGGATGGAGGACGCGACAAAATCGTAAATCTATTATTTTTATTTACCAAAAATATGTGCAAATTTTTTGTAAAAATGAATTTACATATCTAAATATATATTATAAACTATTGTGAATAACTTTTACGATAATTAATAAAAAAAAAAATTGTCACTCATGCTAAACCTGTTTTACACAAATTTACTTATTAAATTAAAATATATGTTGAATATATTGCAAAACTAAATGTTAAATTAAAATCATTTACCTAAACAATTTTTTTAAGAATAAATGACCTAAATTAAATCATCAAATATAAATCAAGAAATTAGAAAACAAGTAAAAAATAATTATGTTATCAAACATATAAATTAATGGAAATTTACCCCGAGTATATACATAATCATCAATTTAGTTCATTATGATTAAAAAAAAATTATCTTTTTATGATCTTATTAAAGCTTCAGGGTACATCCCTGACATTTTTAAATCACAACTTCGACAAGGATGATATCATAGTTGATAGCCCTTGAAAATTTCAAACTTTCTCCTTTCTTTTAATCAGCCATACGATTGACGACTCTTATCTATTCATTCATTCATTCATTTTTGTTTCTTAATAAATTTTTGTCTTGTCTTAGCAGAGTATTTGCGAGTATTATAAGATTTAATTAATGGTTATTTTTTGTACTTGAGTCGAGTCACTAAATTAATTAATATTTTAGGATTTTAGACATGAATTTAATATACTTTCTTGTAAGGAATAGTTTGACGTGTAGAAAGAAAACAGAAAGCATCAAACCAGCACGTGAACAAGAGAAATGATCTTCTTGGATTATTTTATTGGGCTGATGTCAAAGCCAACTACATTTGTTAATCTTTGGGCTGGTAACTTTGGCCCAACATAATTGAGAACATATTTATTTTTCATTATTAATTACATCCAATTTTAGTTCATTTGAATTCAACTAATTTAAATATGTATTTATTAATGTAACATATTATTTGAGACTATATGACTTAACTTATATTAGTCTTTGCAGTGAAAATCAAATTAAAATACATCAATAAATTTTATTGCAATAAAGTTCATTCTTGTTGTTGACATTAGTTAAATATCTCACATTAGGATGATATAATCTAGACATATCAGGAGTATATCCATGTCTCACTATATGTTATATTAAAATAATAGATATCCCAAAATATATCTATATATATATATATATATATATATATATATATATATGGTTCTCCCTCTGAATATTTATAATCATTATTCCTAACATATACGAGTTTAAAACCAGTCAAGATTGAATAAGATTTTAATTAAAGTAAAACACGAATCAAACTGAATATATTAAAATTTCATGACACTTTTATTCTAACTTATTTAATTAAATGATTATCATACAATAATTAATAACTTTCAATTTTAAGTTTCACAAGAATAGGACCGGCTCTCATTAAACAATTAAACCAACTATATATATTATGGTGTCATATATATAGTATAGTATGATGTATCATGTAATGCATGTAGATGTGAATCCATATGTGCGTATGATGCATCATGTAATGCATGTGGATGTGAATCCATGTGTGCATAAGCATGTTGGGGTGAGTCGGGTGACCATTGGGTGGGCCGTGGAGAATGCATGCTTCATCTTCCCGCGATAGACGCAGAAATGGAGCCCACAGCCCATACCTTTTTTTCGCGCCAAAATTCTAGATGCGGCCAAAACAGGCCCCGACACGTGTCTCCGGCTGCATCTCTACGTGTCCTGCCTCCATCATACTCAGTCACCGTTTATGACCCCGAGGCTCATGCTCCTTTTTTCCACCTTCCTTTTATTATACGGTTGGAATTGCTATTTTTGGTAGGAGGACTGGCTATGGGTCGGGTGTAGCTCGATCCAGATTCAATTTATTTATATGGGTTGAATCCAAATTATACTTGAATCTACATTTATCGATATTAAAATTCGACGGACTTAATTGAATTTGAAATTCTTTTTTATCCAATAAATTTTACATTTTCAAAATTTAAACCATTAAATTTATTTAAAACAAATTTTTTAATTTTACTATTTTATTAAATTTAATTCATATGTTCAAACTTTCTTAATCAATGTTCATATTTTTAAATAAAATGCATAAATAAAGGTTATGAGTAAATTCCTAACACTGTCTTCTTAAATTGATTGAAAATATTATTAATGCGCGTGGCTTCATATATGCTGTGCAAAAGTTATGTTGACGTTTATTTTTTTTTTTAAAGGTTTATCCCGAAGGAGAAAACCCCCCTCCTGCATCAGAGGTCCCTTGACCAGGAAGGATGTAAATCGAGGGATGTGCCGGATGACAGGGTTTTGAAGGAGAGAGCCAACAGGATACCAACCCCAACATAACCCCCATAATATTTCAATGAAGAATTGTGCCACACGAGGTTCGAACCTGCGTTGCCGGAGGAAAAGATTCCCCACATCACCCCAAGCCTTACCAACTCCGCTATGCCCCTGGGGACAATGTTGACGTTTATTGTGACACTATTGGACATGTTATACACCACCTAAGCCTGTCAATTGGTCTGGTCAAATTAAACTCGTTTAAATTCGATTACATTTATATCAGATTGAATCCTGTTGAGTTTGAATCTTGTTCAAATTGTGCTCGGATCTAGATTTATTAATTCAATGGATTTTGATCGGATTTGGCCAGATATTGGATCTTTTTCGGATTCAATAAATTTCCATTTAAAAAATTAAATTAATCATTTTTTTTAAAAACAAGTTTAATAACTTTTCAATTTTATTTAATTTTAGCTCACATGTTCAAAGTTTCTTTACTATATTCATATTTATAGATGAAAATTTGGTTAAAATTAATTTATAAGCAAGTAATAAATTACTATATTCTTAGAATGAAAAATTCTTACAAGTCCACTTTAAAGAATTGAAAAAAATCTTATCCCCCCAAAGTTACATAATGTGGCACATTACCACCCATATGTACAAAATAAGTACTTTACTGCCTTAAATTATTTTATTTAATTTTTGTTCGACGGAAAATATACATGTGCCCTTCACATGAATTTTCAAAGTTAGTTACAACACTTCTTACAAGTCCAATTACTTCGCTTATGTAAAAGAACCAAAAATCCGAAGTGAAGTAGAAAAATATTTTATTTGTAAAGAGAGGAAAAAATGCACGTCATGTTTTGACTAATTTACTACCAAAATACACATGTGAGTCACATATATGAGTTTTTCGGCGATCAAAATTGGCATAAAATCATTTGAGGGAGAAAAGTGCAACGGATTTTATACTTTTTGGTGGTAAAATTTAAAATATGTAGCTTTGGGAGGGGGTATAAAGTGCATTTTTCCTTAAAAATGTTTGAAATGATCTTACACTGATAGTCTTAATTGTCAATTTCATCTGACCATTAGTTCTGGTATAGAAAAGGTTACGTGTCATATATGTGTCCGTTAAGCCATAATTTTTATCTCTTCAACGGTATTTCTAATTGATAAAAAAAAAAATACCAATTGGGAGGGATAATTGCGATTCCCCAATCCCTCTCTCTTCACATCCAGCACCACAATCACGGCCCAACCTTTCATTGGGCTTGTTGAGCTTTGGGCTTGTTGAGCTTTGAAGTTACGGACCATTCTTCTTTCCAAAACCTCATTGTCATTGTCAGTAAAGCAAGTACAAAAAACCATTTTCGGACCTTAGATTCGTATCAATCGTGCAAGTACATAACACAAAATCCCAGAAATAATTTATTTTTCACCAATGCATTGAACATTGTATTTGTGTACTAATAATTAAGTTGTTCACAAATTACAAAAGGGAAATGAGAAGCTAAAGTTTTTATTTTTGAGAGGGCACATGTATATTTTTCAAGAATATATATGTGCCCCTCAATGTACAAAGTAGGCAAAAGTTTGGTATAAAAAGTGCAATTTCCTCAATTTTTTTTTGTTTTTTTGAAATATATATGAAATTAATTAGAGATTAGAGAGATTTTTTTAAACATATTAATTAAAGGGTTAGTATATAATATGTTTATCTTTTTTAAATGTCCGATTTCACACCATCATTGAATATTTTGACCAAAAATTGTGGTTTAGATTTGTTATTGACTTTTTTTAGTGGTTGAGATGAGGTATATCATATACGAGTATGTTCCATACAATCTTAATTTAGAGGGACCTTAACTTGGCATACTTTAAGGTATTTAATTTAATATTTATTTAATATAAAAGTTTTGTTATATTCTGGTTATTTGTTTGACACACAATTCTCTTAGCTATTTATTTGGCACTATTTGGCAGGGAATGATTAGTCTTTTAAATTGGAAAATTTTCGGGTGAATTTCTTTTAATTAAATAATAGCCATTTATTTTGGAAGTAAATTTTTTCCAGTTTTAAAGTAGTAGTAGATGAAAATTCTTACCAATCAAATTTTTGTTTGAAAAAACTCTAAATATAGAAGTATAAACTACATATATATTTTATAAATATTATTTGAACTATTTTGTCACAATAATTGTTAAAATAATTTACCAGTTTTAAAGTAGTGTAAGATGTAAACTCTTACCAATAAGATTTTTGTTTGAAAAAGCTCTAAATAGAAGCATAAATTACATTCATATTTTATAAATATTATTAGAGCTATTTTTTAACATTAATCTATGATATCTTATAAAATATTGTATTAATTGTTTAAAGTAATTTATCCCTAACTTTTAGTTAATAACTTGACACACTTTAAGGTATTTAATTTAATATTTCTTTAATAGAAAAGTTTTATTATATTCTGTCTATTTGTTTGGCACACTGTTCCCTTAGCAATTTATTTGGCACAATATTAAGGAGAGAATTGCATTTTTGGTATACAGCTATAGGTCAATTCCCACTTTTGGTACACAGTTTTATGTGTCCAACACATTTGGTACACCTCTTTAACAAAGTTCGACACATTTGGTACAACCGTTAAATAAATTGCAAAATCACCGTTAATTCCGTTAGTTCGACACATTTGGTACACCTCTTTTACAAAATTGGCATGCGCGCGGCACATGGCTGCCCAGAAAAAAAAAATTTGAAACTTGATAAAATTTCACTATATTTTATTCTTCTTCCAATATTAAACTATAAATGACATTATAGTTTATTATATTTTACATGTCATATAAATAATAAATACATATTTTTTAATAATTTTTATAAATATGATAAATTAAAGTAACTTGTTTATTATATTTTATTCTTCTTGCAATATTAAACTGTAAATGACATTATATAGTTTATTATATTTTACATGTCATATAAATAATAAATACATATTTTTTAATAATTTTTATAAATAATAAACTATAAAAATAATAAACTATTTTTATAAGTAAATTTTAAAAATTGAAACTTGATAAACTTTTTTATTATATTTTATTCTTCTTGCAATATTAAACTATAAATGACATTATATAGTTTATTATATTTTACATGTCATATAAATAATAAAGACATATTTTTTAATAATTTTTATAATAATAAACTATAAAAATAATAAACTATTTTTATAAATAATTTTTAAAAATTGAAACTTGATAAACTTGTTTATTATATTTTATTCTTCTTTCAGTATTAAACTATAAATGACATTATATAGTTTATTATATTTTACATGTCATATAAATAATAAATATATATATTTTTTTATCATTATATAAATATGATATGATAAATATAATAAATACATATGATAATTTTTATAAAAATTTATCAAGTTTAATTTTTTTTTGGCAGCCATGTGCCGCGCACATGTCAATTTTGTAAAAGAGGTGTACCAAATGTGTCGAACTAACGGAATTAACGATGATTTTGAAATTTATTAACGGTTGTACCAAATGTGTCGAACTTTGTTAAAGAGGTGTATCAAAAATGTGTTGGACACATAAAGCTGTGTACCAAAAATGAGAATTAGCCTATAGCTGTGTACCAAAAATGCAATTCTCTCCAATATTAAGGAATGACAGACTTCTAAATTGGTATACTGCCGGGTGAATTTTTTTTAATTAAATAATAGTCATTTATTTTGGAAGTAAATTTTACCATTTTCAAAGTAGTAAAAGATGAAAAGTTAAATTCTTACCGTTTGAAAAAGCTCTAAATATTGAAGTATAATTTACATATATATTTTATGAATATTATTTAGACTATTTTCACATTAAACTATGATATCTTATCAAATATTGTATTAATTGTTTAAAGCAATTTACCTTTAACTTTTAGCTATTTGTTTCGCACACTTTAAGGTATTTAATTTAAAAGTTTTGATATATTCTAACTACTTGTTTGGCACAATATTCTCTTAACTAATTTTTTTGGCTGAATCATAAAGGAATGATTAATCTTTTAAATTGGAATTAATTCGAGCGAAAGATTTTTTTTTTCTTTTTTAAATTGGAAAAAATATCAAATAATATCAACAATATTTCCACTAATTTAATATATTAGACCGTAAACAAATACAATATCCACCCTATTGTGCCGGTAGCGTCTCTGGCCTCCAAGCAAGGTCACCCGACCCGAAACCCAAATCCGAATACTCAAACAAACCGTCCACCGACACCAACTCACCGTTCCAACCATCATGGTTGTCCGTTTCCCCTTTTCCAGAACCGAACGAGACATAACTCGGGATCTCCCATAACTCAGATCCGAGTTCAGCCGAATCGGACTGAACCCGGTCCAACCCGTTAGTTGGAGGAAGCCCAAGCTCATCGTCGGAAGCCTCCAACAAGTAACCGAGATCCGCCCCGGATTTCGACGTCAGGTCAACAACCTCCGTCGAAGGTGCAATCTCCTCTTCAAAGATTTTCATGAACGAGTCGAGATCCTGACTCGTGGTACAGAACTCGGTATCGTCATCAAAACTGTTTAATAAATTCTCCTTCAATCGCTTCACTTCCGGCGAGTCGACTTCTGAGTCGGGTTCCTCCGAGTTATCTCGAACTCTCTTTTTGTTAGCTTGTAATTCTTCCATATGTATGAAATGAAGAAATTATTTGTTCGTATTTTTTATTTTGACAAGAAAAGAAAAGAAAAGAAAATGTGATTAGAATAGATGGGGTGTGTTTGGGGGGAAAGGAAACGGGTGGAATTTATATATAGTAGGAGTACTAGGAGGAAGGGACGGTGATGGTGACGTGGGAATAGAGATCATATTATTATTATTAAATTATTATTATTATTATATTCACGGACGTCTCGGCATTTGTATTTTGCTTTCCTTTGACGTGTCTGCTCATCTTCCCTCGTCTGACTCGTGTGCATATTGTGGGCCATATTTTTTTATTTTTTTTTCTGTGGGAGGCCATAATGTCATATTGTATTGACAATGTTCAATTCTCAATTAAAAGTTATTTTTTTGGCTTACATAAAAGCTACTACAATAAACTTTAAAATACTCTTACATTTGTATCATGAGAAAATATAACGGTGAAGACTTAGGGCCTGTTTGTCTCGCCTTTCGGAGAGTGGTTTGGGAAAGTGGTAGAGGTTTGAGAAATAATCTCGATTTGCGCAATGTTGTTTGTTTGGGTTTTGGGAGAGTTATTTGGGAAAGTAGCCGCAATTTTTGACTTTTGTAATATAGAGAGAAATAGAAATAGAGTAGAAAAGTGGCATGTTTGTTTGGCCTTTCAGAGAGTGGTTTGAGAAAAAAAACTACTGTAGATAATTAATTGGGAAAGTGGTTGAGTTGTTTGTTTGGCCTTTCCGAAAACCGAAATTTTTTTCGGAAAAGCGAGACAAACAGGCCCTTAATCATTATTCTATTTGAGAGATTATTTTTGAAAGTATAATTATGATGTGAAGGTTTCTCTAATGAGCTGGTCATTTATATATTCTTTGGATTCTGTCCAAGATCACCAAATCAATTTATATATGCTTTAGTCTGTATAATGAACGTAACTAAGAGTTTTAGAGAAAGTGTTTGTTTTGGATAAATGATATTATAGTAGTCTTGTGGGTTGGCTCGTTGTTCTTCCATGTTGTGGGAGGATGATCAAAATTTTTCCATTGATTACCTGTCACGACTACGATGTATTTTATTTGACGGTCATCATGATCTCACGATCTCATTTAATTATGGTTACAATTTCTGTGAAAGTTGTTACAGTTCGCGTATATTGTTTGTAGGTTGGCTTAATCTATAGATCATCTTTATTCTACATAGAGAAAAATACTTTGACACTAAATTCTATTTTTGGAAATCGAATTTTTTTGAGACATTTCAAAAATTTAATATGAGCAATTATTTAAAGACGGGCAAAGTATTAAGTTATGTTATTATATGAATTTTTATTTGTATGCCTAGCAGGCTAACACAATTGAATTTTTTTAGTTTAAAAAATATTTTAAAATTTGAATGTTATATTAATGTTCTAATTAAATAAAGTTTATAGAAACTTATATTCTAGGTTAGACGGAGCTCGGGAGCTAAAAAATATAGCAAATGCTCCTGCACGGCCGCAAGTGTATAAAATTGAAGTTCAAAGCATAACAAAAATACAATTTTATTGAATTGGACACACATGTATAAAATAACTACCATACGTACGTGCTGTAAAGAATGGATCAAAATTTTATGGTGTATGTTTTGATTATTTAAATATATTTTGAAAAATTATACAAGAAATAATTAGGGCTTGTTTGTTTGACTCTCAAAAAAATTTGTGTTTGGAAAATGCGAAACAAACGTCATTTCTACTTTATGAAAAAAAATTATTCTTACTCTCTCAAAATCCAAACAAACAACGATTTTTTATCTTCAATAAAAACCCGCACAAACTTCACTATAATTTCGGCATAAGAAACCCTACCTCTTAACAATAAAAACATAGAGTTTTACACATCTAACACATATCATCTAAACTCTTCCAAAACAGGAAAATTCTTACTTAGACCTGGTCTAGGAGATTTTCCTAGACATTGTGGTTGAAAAATACTCCACATCATTAATTGTGATGCTCTCACAATGATGATGTGGAATATTTTTCAACCACAAGGTCTAAGAAAATCTCCTAGACCAGGTCTAAGTAAGAATGTCCCTCCAAAACAATACATGGACCTTATTTTTCAAATCATTCTATCAAAATCCAAACAAACAATATTACGTAAATCGAGATTATTTCACAAATTCTCATTACACTCACTAACTACTGTCTCAAATTCAAAACAAACATACCCTTATCTCTTGCTAAATTTGAATAAATTCGTTTCCATAAATTAAAAATCGAATACTTTTGATATTTTGAGAAACACAATGGAAATTTTACACTGTATAGGACTACCCTTTAATTTGCCACGAATCGGAGTTGGATACCTTTGTCATTTTCGGTGCTAACTTTTTGGAATTTTGTACCGTTTGATTAACTAGATCTGATTTGGGTTTGGAGTCCGGACAGTAAAGTGGGTCCCATTAGAGCATAGTCGACTCAATCCCGGCCCCCGAGTTTTCTTTTTTGTATGGTTCTTGTTTGTTAGTGGATTTGGGATTTAGGGTAAAAATAAATTTTACCAATTTTACCTCGACCGTCGGCAACATTGAGAGCCACTCCGAAGGAAAAAGTTAATTTATGACTGAGTCCGTTTGTCTCTTTTATGTTCTCCTCCTTGTTGGGTTTTTCGGCTCAAGATCCTCTGTACCACAAGTGTATATAACAAATGAGTAATTGACACGTGTATATATAACAATTATTATATAATTGTTATATATACACGTGTCAATTACTCATTTGTGGTACACACTTGTGGTACACAAATTGTGGTACAGAGGATCTATTGCCGGGTTTTTCGGATATTTTGGCCACCCTGTCCTTCAGTTACTATGATACTTCTTTTTTCACTTTTCTCTTTTATGGTACTGGTACTGGTACTGGTAATAGATGTGACATGTTTAATGATTAAAGTAGTTCGGTCATTAATTAAACAAAAAAATATCATAATTATGTAAATTTAATATACATTATTTATGTCTATATTAATTTGAAATGCTACCCTTTTACCTTAATATTTAATTAATACTCTCCTATATATATAGTAAGTAGCTTATGTTTAATTTAACTGAAATGATTTTTTAATAAAATAAGAAAAATCTTATATAAATGTAACCAATTAATTTGATATACATACGTATTTTATGATCATAGCTGAGAAATTGTTGTGGTCCTCATTTGTACTCTCTTCGTATATTCAATCAAAATTTGTTGTCAATCTCAAAAGAGAAAAAATTAAGGGATGAACATGGAAAAAAAAGTTACTACTGTATCATTCTTATGTTAATTTGCTGAAGGAAGAAGAGCAGATATGTCATTTAACGACCTTTTGCTCTGCCATTAGGAGAACTGCTCTGGCTATACATATGCGTACTATATATTATCAAGTGAAATTAATTTTGAAAACTCCATTAATTTGGGTCTAAATTTAGATTAATTTTTCTGTGGTATATAAATTCAATCAATAATTTTATACGCTACGGCTTGGTACTTCCTCTCCACATTTTAGGTAACTCCCAAGTATCAATATACTTTTGTCATTCATTTATACTTCATTATACTTAGATCACTATCTTCCATTAAGAAGATGAAATTCAAATTTCTTAACTTAAAATTAGTAGCACAAATCACGGATAAATACATTTTTTGTTTCCCAATTGTTTAATTATATTTTAAAGACGGGTCAGTTGCATTAAGTGAGCACCTCTCTCTAAAAGAATTAGAACATGAGTTTGTTACTTTACAGTGACTAGTATTTTTCACTAAACCAATCACTTATTGATAAATCACAAATTTACAGTAACGCTAAATTTAGAATAAATTATGTAAGTGCTTTCAGAAAGATCTTGTGAATTAAATATAAGCCCGTCATCCAATATTAAAAAACACACATTAATATAAATTGCCTGAGAAAATTAAAATGTAGTCATTGTAATCATTAAATTGATTTGAGCAGATTATCCTTGTAAAAGTCATTTCACAAAAGAATTTCTACGAAATAGTTTCATTTCTATAATTTTTTTTCAAGTATTTAATCTCTTTCAAAGAGCGTTAGACACATTAAATATGAACATCTCCCAACAAAAATTCAAATTTTGGTTCATTGCTTTAATAGTAACTAGGCAGTTATACTAATGACATGTCGTTCATAGTTCTAGTTCTATGGCTCCCATTGTTATCTATGCTTTTCTTCTACAATATTCTACAAATTACTTTATTAATATTGGTTTTCAGTACTTATTACTGATCTTGATTTTCTACAGATAACTTTATACTTTCATTAGTTCTTCTTCTTTTTTTTTTTTAGTTTCAGCTCTCGATGTACACTTTTTTCAGTTATCCTGATTAATTAATATATTTTATTTACATCACAATCCTTTTTTACTTCTGAATTTCTTATTTAACAGGATGAGAAATTGAGAATTGTTGTTAAACGGCTCAAGCTGAAGGCTACTATGCAGTAGTATATTTTTTGTCATGTAATTTTTATTACAGTATAGCTCTATTTGGAAGGGTATTAGCCCGGTTTTATAGGTCTCATTTTTAGAAAAAATGGTTCGGGTTGTTTTGGTGAAAACTTTGAAATCGCATTTTGTTAGATTTTTGGATATTGAGTTTTATAGTTCTGAAAAAGTTGCAACCCCACTTGAATTGGTTTTGGATGTTCGGGTGGGAAAAAAATAGGTGGTAGATGTCAAATCAATATATTTTAAGAGAGCTTATAGGTTTCAAAAGTTTGGGAGTAGATTTATGAATAAGTTTGTGCTGAGTTTCATGGATATGACGAAAACTCATTTGAAAGAGTTTTGTTCCGGTCTCGTAAATTTGTAAAAAATGTAAAAAAAATAAAAAATTAGACTGGGACAAAATCCATCCACTAGAGCCTATAATTTTTTTTTAAAATTTTTTATAAATTTACTTAACGCGAAACCGGGCCAAAATCTATCCACATAAAGCTTATAATGTTTTATATATATTTTATTTTTACAAATTAAATCGGACCAAAACCCATTTACATAGAGTCTATAATTTTTATTTTATTTTTTTCAAATTTACTTAATTCATCTAACTTATCTTACCTTCTATTTTGATTTTTTTGGATTGTGATAGTATGTACTCTTCAAGCTCCTCTTTTTCATTGATTTTAGAATTCAGCATCACCACATATCTGTACTTCTCCCGTTGAGAGTCATTGCTCCCTGTTAGACTAGAAATAATGAAATATTGTATGTTCTTCATTACAATTTATCAAATAATTTTAGTATATTGCATGTCTAATTGATAATTTATTTATTTTATGTAAGAGAAGGTTAACATCAACAATTTAGGGTTTTCTTAAAGTAAAATTTTATAGAACATAAGTGTATATGAGATACCCATCTGAACTATTAGAAAAAGTCAACAACAAATCTGAATCACAGTTTGTGGTCAAAATATATAATGATGACGTGACATCAGACATTTAGGAAAAATAAACATATGTAAAATTACATATCAACCCTTTAATTAATATGTTTAAAAGAACTCTCTTTTCTCTAATTAATTTTAGGTCTCGTCCAAAAAAAAAATAGAGGGAATTACACTTTTCATAACAAACTTTTGCCTCAAAAAGGCACATTTCGTAAAAAAGTTGGATAATTTTTTTGTACATTTCATTCGCCCATTAATTTTTGGATGAAAAATGTCACGTGTCAATCACGTGTCCATTTAAGTCATCATTTTTATCTACCTAAAATGGTAAAAATTGGGAGGGGGTAATTGCAATTATTGCCGCCACCAATTCTTCTCTAAGTAGTTGGACTTGTAAAAAGTGTTGTGACTAACTTTGAAAATTTATGTGAGGGGCACATGTATATTTTCCGTCGAACAAAAATTAAATAAAATTATTTGAGGTGGTAAAGTCCCACAATATGTAACTTTGGGGATCGGATAAGATTTTTGTCAACTTTTTAAAGTGGATTTCATAAATCATATGAAAGTTTTTGTCAATTTTTTTTAAAAAAAACCAAAGGTTTTTTTGCAAAATTTTAAAGCTACGGGTTATTAGTAACATTTTAAGTTAAGGGGATGATTTTTCATCATTTTATAGGGTAAAATTGTCATTTCGGAATGAGATGGGTATTTTTTGGTAACAATTAAAAAAAGTAGAAGGTTTTTTTTGCTAATAAAAATAACAATTTTTTTTAGTTGGGCAAGATTTTCACTCATTAAAAAATGTAATTTTGTCTTGAAGAAAATAATTTATTTTTACTTAAATTTTAAGAGGACTCGTGTCACCAAGATAAATGTTATCTCATGAACTCTTCATCTCTCAAAATCTCATTTTGAACGGATCCAAATATATTTCGTGTGCAAAATTCTATTTGCAATAAAACCTTAAATCCTAAACGAATCCATCTAGTTCGTTGTTTTCTTTCTCTTTATTTTTTCTACTTTTCACTTATGTGTTCTCAATTTTTTATATCTCTCTTAATTAAATATCTTTCTACCCATCTCCTTCTTCGGTGTGGCTCTGGCTAGAACTATACATATAGCCATATAGGGCTGTCAGGATTCGGAGCGGATCAGGGTCCTCTCCAAATTTAAAAAATAAAAAGTGTACCCAAATTCGACTTCCAATATCTGATTGAACTTTCAAAAGTGCAATTGAATCTTAAAAAATCCGACATCAGCCACTAATTGTGTGTATATTTTCACTTAAAAATATAAATATTATGAATTGTCTAATAAAAAAACTATACGCAGAAAATCATTGAATGTAATTTAAATTCATTGGGTAGGATTTAAGTAGCCTTTGTAGGATCAAAATACAAATTTGACAAGTTCTATATTAAATGGTAAAATACTAAACACGACTATTTATAATTGAATACATTTTAGCTTATTGGTAATATCATTGGTACGTTAAGTAAAATACATTTCCTTTTCACTTGTAGCTATCAATATTATAATTATAAGTCAAAATAATAAATTACCATAAAAAAATGAACATAAGAATTCATTTTATGAAACATAAAAATTAAATGTATATAATATTATATGAAATATTAATCGGACGCAAATCCTTAACGGATCTAGATCCATATTATTCCCATATAATTAAAATAACGGATCTTTTTAATTGAATCAGGTTCATGAAATCTCTAATCGGAAATACGGAACGGATCCAAATTAAAAACCGCCCCATCTAAGTCTATATATGTTTCACAATAAATTCTGTTTTATGAATCATTTACTCACTTGAGTCTGAGACACAAAGTAAACAACTTCATGGGCGAAGGTGCGATTAGTCATTTGAGCCCAATGGAGTAATTATGCCTATATATATATAAACTCACAATCCGGGATGTGAATTTTCATCACCTACTCTGGAACCTACCTAGAGCGTTCAGCGGCCTCACACAACCAACGATGGTATATCAAAAATTCGACTGAAAATCTGATTTCTTTAAAATTTTGTTCGTATTTTCCGAGGATAATTATTATTATTATTAATTTTTTTTTTCTGATTTTTGCAGACCTTCAAGAGAAGGAAGAATGGCCAAGGGTATGTCGGTTTCATCCGGTGCTCCAACTGCGGAAAATATTCAGTCAAGGTTCTTTATTTTTTAGTTTTCACTAAAATTTCTGAATATTGATAAAAGTTGTTGTGAATCTTGGTATGACATGGGGACACTGCTATATTTATAGAATAAATTTGATGCAGTTATATTCTGCTAAATTATACGTACATGAAGTCTTTGTAATAATTAATATACGTAGGTAGTATTTGTGTATATGCACATATATAATTAGATGGTATGGGATGATAAAATGGTGGTGGTGTTGTGTAATTATTGTTTTTGAATTAATTTATAATTGATAGGATATGGCAATGAAGAGGAATATATATATATATATATATATATAATTGAGCAACCTGCTGTAAGAAATGTTGAGGAAGCTACTCTCTTGATAGTAAGCTTTTCAATTCGTTCTGTGCCATTAATTAATTAAATGGTTGTTAGAGATGGAAGAGATAATTAATTATCTGTTATGTCATTGTTTAAAATTCCATTATGAAAAGAGATAGAGATAGAGAAATTAGATAGATAATCTAGCTAATTAATCCGTTCTTAATTTGTACTTAATTGTACTTAGTGGACTTGAAGATGATGCAGTACTGTGTTTCATGTGCTATTCACTCCAAAGATCAGGTGAGTATTACTATTTTCAGGCGTCCAAGGGTTGGTTAGTTTTACGTACGTACATATTTAAATGTTTGATGCCATTTATTTATTTTCTTTATATGTTTACAGGTTGCATGATATGCCAAAACCAGATCCTGCAGGCCGTGTACCACCCTTCTGCTCGAACACGTGCATGCATGCATTTTCTTTCATGTAATTTTATTTTTATCATGATTTAATTTTGAGAAATCTGATCTGGCTTTGTTCAACATTCTTAATTTGATATCAAAATTGAAGATAGGAATTTTAGTTTTGCCGACGAATGTAACTTTCAAGATTTGTCTAAATTACCAGTCTCTTTGATGTAAGTTAAAAGAGGCTGGTAATTTGGACAAATCTCAAAAGTTACATTCGTCTGCAAAACTAAAGTTCATATAATATACAAATGGTACGTTCGCACATAATAATTGAGTTTAACCTCATTAATATAATTGAGAATATTCATAAAGTGATTTATAAGGATACTTACTTTAATAGTACTACCATCTACTAGTGCCTTTGTTCCCAAGTACTGGGCAGAAATAGTTTTTGCACAAGAGTCTCTACCCAACACCAGTGTGCCATCTATCGACAACCCTATTATATAATAGACATCTTCTAACCCTAAATAAATAGAAGGATTACCTATTAGAGGTATTACTCTCTACATTATAACATCTACAAAGGACAGTCAATATGAAATTGTGTTTACATTTAACCACTTCTAAAAAATATCCAAAACATGTATTTTCCATTGCTTGCTTGATCCTGTCATCGACAATTCACTTTTCAAATGAATTCAACTGGTCCATGGCCTTAGTCTACAGAATAGCCATCCAAAAACAGTTAGAAAATTATATTGCCTAGAATAAGAATCCTCACATATACGCGTGAATATATATATACATTAATGTATGACATACATCTTGCTTTAATACGAATTAATCTAAAGATAAACTGGAAATTGAAACATATTAAATATCCTCAATGTGAATAGCTATCCATAAAAAAATATCAAACGATAAAAAAGCCTAATAACTCACAATGATGATTTTCATTTCCAAAATAACTTCAAAACTTTATCTGCAAAATCAAATGGAGTGTTAGACCGCGTCTAACTACCGTAATCGGCTAATAACCTAAGAATCGCACAAGAACCACACTTTTTTCTTCCAAAACCAATCGAGATTTTTGGTAGAGATTTTAAGAAAAAGAAGAAATTGAAAGAAGTAAAGAAAGGCTTAACGAAAAATTGGAAACACTCATGTTTTTCACCGGAATCGAGTTCTGGCAAAGGTTTGCCTGAAGGAACAGCTAGCCCGGGGCCATGCTGTTGGAGACGAGGGTGCGGCCATCGCTTGAGGTGACCTTAAATGAGAGGGTTTGACCATTAATGATGCAGACCGAAACCTGCAGTGGTAAAGGAAATGAAAGGATAGATGACCGGGAATCACTCAACCGGCGGTAGCGGACTCACTCGACGATACTAATCGCGGAATCACTCGACGCGACCAAGTCACTCACTTGTAAAAGAGGAATCACTCACTCTTAATGCAAGAACACTTGCAAACAAATATAATTTTTATACTTCAACTTATCTCTTTATTTATTTGGAAGGGGTTTATATAGGAGTTTTGGAACATCCCTCCAAAACATAGGAAATAACAATTTTAATGGTCTTACAATTTCCCAATATAAACTTGAATCTTGACTCATAGAAAATATAAAATATGACCTTATTTTCTGATAACAATGATAATAATATGAGAATTGACTAACAAATCAAGTAAAAATCTTAGAAATACCAAAAGACATAAGTTTTGTTGTTTCCCGAGTGCAATCTGGCAGCCTTTAGTAAAATGAACATAACTTTCTCCACAGAACTTCGTTTCGTAAACCGCTTAGTGTTCTGAAAACTAGACTTCCATAGCTTTCTAACCATGTATGATACTCCTTATAATTCATTGTGAATCGAAAATTATTGTTGTTCAAAGTTACCCTATCTGCTGGAACATATTTTGAAATTGCTTCTGCATCATTCTCCTCGGCTTGAAAATTGAACTCGTCCTCGAGTTCGTGTTGAGATTGAAACAAAATGAAGCATGAGTGGTTATCAGCTCTTCTCTCGAGTTCCAAGCATTTTTAAGTTCCCCTATGTGCACAACATTTGGGTCCTTAATATAATACCAATAACTACATGCTTTGTTAGGATATATTGTACTCCAACTGCCAAATAATTCTCGAATCATGACTCCAAGGTAGGAGAATATTCTTCCTCTAATTTTGATCAACATCTTAATTAATGTAAATAGGAATTTCATCATGACTCCAAGGTAGGAGAATATTCTTCCTCTAATTTTGATCAACATCTTAATTAATGTAAATAGGAATTTCAGTAGTGCAATAAAAGAATATGCATTTCGGCAGGATACTAACGGGGACTTGAAATACTTCAACCAATTGGCATGCCTGTATAAAGAATTGAATATAATTCCATGATCAGCTAATGAACCAATGACAAAATCAATGTCATCTTGAGGATTTGTGTCGAAAGAGAAGCTAACTAGAACGCCGCAATCCTTTGTACCAAGATCCGAATTGTATTTGGTATGAAAAAATGTATTGCTTAGCCAAGAATCATCTTCAAAATACGTTGCATTTAAAGTGTGACAATTCAATGGTTCATTACATTCTTCATATGTATCGTTTTCTTCTCCATCCTTATATTCATCGTATATTGGAGGTCCATCGTAAAATTCTTCACCATAGGATACATCATCTTCTTTGTCAATCTCTTCACCAAAGAGTGAGCAAAGATCTTTTAATTCTTCATCAAATAGGGGACTATCTTCATCTTCAACGACTTGATTCGTCTTGGCAATATGAGTTTCAATTGTTTCCTTTGCACATTGTTTATCAACTTCATGTTCTTGAACTTGATAATTATTTTCTCTACTTCGAGACATAGAGGTTGGTCTTCTGACAAGAAGTTGAAATATCAATTTTCGAAGTTCTCCAATCTCGGCATAGATATCAAGATCTTGCACATATTTGATACCATGAGGTGACATGTTATTTAATCAGTGTACGAGCAAGAACGGAATGAATCGCTCTGATACCACTTGATGCAGACCGAAACCTGCGGTGGTAAAGGAAATGAAAGGATAGATGACCGGGAATCACTCAACCGGCGGTAGCGGACTCACTCGACGCTACTAATCGCGGAATCACTCGACGCGACCAAGTCACTCACTTGTAAAAGAGGAATCACTCACTCTTAATGCAAGAACACTTGCAAACAAATATAATTTTTATACTTCAACTTATCTCTTTATTTATTTGGAAGGGGTTTATATAGGAGTTTTGGAACATCCCTCCAAAACATAGAAAATAACAATTTTAATGGTCTTACAATTTCCCAATATAAACTTGAATCTTAACTCATAGAAAATATAAAATATGACCTTATTTTCTGATAACAATGATAATAATTTGAGAATTGACTAACAAATCAAGTAAAAATCTTAGAAATACCAAAAGACATAAGTTTTGTTGTTTCCCGAGTGCAATCTGGCAGCCTTTAGTAAAATGAACATAACTTTCTCCACATAACTTCGTTTCGTAAACCGCTTAGTGTTCTGAAAACTAGACTTCCATAGCTTTCTAACCATGTATGATACTCCTTATAATTCATAGTGAATCGAAAATTATTGTTGTCCAAAGTTACCCTATCTGCTGGAACATATTTTGAAATTGCTCCTGCATCAATTAAGATAGGCATTGCTTTGCCAATTTTGACCCCAATTTCTTGACATGGACTGCCAATTAGTTCTTGACCTTTGATTGAAACTGAATGTACCTCACCAGCACCAGCACTAGCACTAGCACTAGCACCACCAACATTAGTTAATAGTTATTAGTACAAGGTTGAAGTAAGAGTGACCATTGATTGTGAACCTTATGCACCCGGCCTCTTCTACCAACCCTAAAAGACGTTGAAGTAATTGTTGGCAAAAACCGGTTTTAAGATTATCAAAACTTGAATACAAAATTGAAACTGAAACAAACAAACCAATATGAACAATAAACGAAAATATAATTAGTTATATAAACCGAACAGATAAATTGAAATCAACTTATCTCACAATTCTGTATAGTAACAGAATTGATCCAAACCAAATCGCAGAATTATTTCTGCTTGCCTTGAAGAAATTATCGACCCACTTCCGGTGCAATTGGGAATCACGAACACTTCTTCCAGGATAATTTGGCTACAAGAATTCCTCCACTGCACAGTAGCAGAAATTCTACCTCGAAGAACACTCAAAAGCAGAAAAGTAACCCAGAACTATTTTTCTCAGAATGGATTTCGAGTTGAGAAAGAACAGTGTTATTGTTCGTTGGTGTGTTTTTCAGTGCTGAAAGGCACTCGTATATATAGGCTAATGGGGAAGCCTTGGGGAGCCTGCAATTTAATGCTGGCCATTGAATTCGATTCTGTAACTGCAGCACTAATGATAAAAAACGTTTTTATCAATTCAATTCTGTAACTGAAACGTTACATTTTCATCTGAATTTATTCAAATTTGAATTTAAAAAATTAGTTTAAAATTCGAGCTACAGAGCCCAAACGCCCCAGCCCAGCCCAGCCCAGACCAGACCAGACCAGCCCAGTTCCGAGCCGAGCCGAGCCGAGTCGGGTCGGGCGGGCGGCGGCGGCGCGCGTGTGGTGTATTCATATGATCCCCTTTGTAAAGACTTATACCAAGTCTAAACACTTAAGTTCATATATACTAGTACACACAATTAATAAAAGTCAATGTGGGACATATTAAGAGTTTGTAACTCTTCAACTTCCTCACAAGGCCTTTATTAGTCTTGGACCAATGAGGGACAAGCCCACATACAATTATCTTTATTGAAAATTAATTTCCCCATTTTATATATATAATATTTATCTATGGATTCCAACCATTTAATTAGGCATCCATCCACATAATTACAACAGTAATGAAAGGAGAAATGAGTTAGTTACACTATAAAGTAAGGATGACATATATCATAAGTACATTCACATGTGCCATGCCATCCAAAGTTTTACTAAAAAAATAATATTGTTTTGTACATTCGCGGTCCACATATCAATGTGAAATTTGAACAATTTGCATCCATGTTCAATGCTCTTTTGAGATTTTACAAAAAGCCAAGGAGGTGGATGCAAATTGTTCAAAATTCAGGAGAGTTCAATACTTCAATGCAATTCACCCACCAAGTTTTTTTCGACCCAACCTATTTTTAACCCGCCCAACCAAAATCACACCTTGTCTTCCCCTTTTACTTAGAGGGGTAGAATTAAACAATAATTAAAGGGTAAATTCATCAAAAGCATCTAGTGATCATGGACCATAAACATGCAATTAAAGCTGCTAAACTAAGTCAAGAAAACACCCAATGAAATAAGCAACAGACACAATTCCAGCTTTGTACTTAGCATTGTGTTGAAATTCAGGCTGAGACAGATCAAAGTGGTGGAGGGGTGGGTTGCACCACCCCCTGCATTATTTGGTAAGGCTGTTTGGGGGGCAGAAATTAGTTGCAGTCACCCCAATAGACCCTGACAAACACCATTTTCTCTCATTTACACACTTTATATCATAGCAAGAGCCACAGCTCAACCCATTGTTGAACAGAGCTGTACTCAAGGCTGCAGTGTTTGTACCATACCCTTGGCTGTACAAATTTCCATACCCACAAGCCCCACCTATTTCAAGAAAATTGGGGTTAGTTTAATTAAAATGAAAATTACTGAGTGAGGGTAAGAAAAGTAAAGATTGGATTTTTATTGCATACCCATTGTTCCTGAGGCATCATTTCCTCCATAAGGTGGCATGAGCATCTCAAGCTTTTTTTAGCATATTTCTAAAAAATTAGTAATATGTTAAACAAATGTTGTAATTTTAATTTGGGGAAATGTAAACTAAGGATAAAATTCCTTTTGGGGTTTAAGGGCTTGAGAGATAATGTGGGGAGTAGAAGTAATTGAATGTGGAGAATGTGAAGATGTGTAGTGCTATAAATAGAGGGTATTGAATCCGAAAAATGGTCTCGTGCAGTATGCAGTACTCCGGGGATACGGATATGCGTGGGATACGCCTACGGTACGCCATTTGGAGTATCCTGATTAAATTAAATAAAAATAATTCGGATACGGGTACAATACGTTTTTTTGGAGTATCCTGCAGGTTTTGGACACGTATTAATACACAGAGGGTGTTTTTGTTAGTTTTTCAAAGTTATGGAGTAAAAAATTAATAAATTAAAATTAAAAAAAACGTAAATTTTGAATAGTCTTGGATACGGGTATCAATACTTGTGATGTTTACTTGAAAATTTTAAACCAATACGGGCTTTGTCTAACTTTATCAACTTTTGATTTATAACTTTTGTGTGTTTTGAATGGTCTTGGACAATTTTAAGATAAAACTTTTATGTGATGTTGTCCAACCCGAAATTAAACTAGTAAACAATACATATTTTGAATATAATATTTTGCCTTTGTGGTATATTAGAAGGATCAAATTAATTCTACTGTTATGCATAATATAAAATTATTTTATTTTATATGCGTATCCTTACCGTATCGAATTCTGTAAATTTTAAAAATCCATATCGCCGTATACGTATCATATTATATCATATCGCCGTATCCGTATCCGTGCAATCTAAGTACTAAGTTACTAGTCACGCAATTAACTGAAACTTTTTGGGCCAATTTATCGATGAGAGTTTTATCCAAAATCTTAAAAAAAAAGAAAATCAATTAAGGGCCCATCCCATTGGGCGGGGCCCAAACTTGTAGTTAACAATTCAGCACTAGTTCTCCCGTGAGATAAACATGAGTTAAATCCACACCACACTCCCACACAAAAATCTAGCTCATTTGCTATCCCATCTTATCCGCGCCCCTAATCTCCTCTTGTTATCGTCATTTGCACGCGCCATTCTTTATTAGGATAAAATAAAGGGTAAACACCACTTTTGGTCTCTCTTATCATTAACTTTTTACAGAGTGGTTCTTTTTATGTTTTTTTTTTCCACTTTAGTCCCTACTATGAATTATTTGTTTCACTTTAATCATTTTCAAGTGGTCCAAGGCGATTCCGATAACATGTGATATGCTAATAAGGGTAATTTTGTCATTTCAAGTAAACTAACATGGATATTTTCGTCTTTCTAATTATTTAAAAAAAAACTAAATATATAATCTCTTCCAAACTAGGCTTTCATTCAAATCGTACATTTCGTTCCAAACTAAAGTTTTTTCCTAAAATCTTTTTCAAACACCTAAATTGCTCACCAATTAAACAATATCTCAAATAGTCTCAATAGTGAACGGACGAAAATGCCCTAAAAAATATCCATATGCATGTCACGTGTTATCGGAACCACTTGATAAGGACTACAGTGAAACACATAATTCATAGTATGGATTAAAGTGAAACAAATAATTCATAGTAGGGACTAAAGTGGGAAAAAAAATTTAAGAGGGACCACTCTGTAAAAAGTTAATAATAAGAGGGACCGAAAGTGGTATTTACCCTAAAATAAATTAACATATCTGATACTTAGTTCGTTGGATAAAAGTTTATTTGAATTTGTTTCATTATTCAAACAATATTTTCGAAGATCAATTTGATTCATTCAATAAAAACTTATTTTCTTACTAAGTTCGTTTAACATCAATGTGTGTAGGGCTGTAATCAAGCCGAGTAGTACTGAACGACACACTGTTCAAGCTTGGTTTGATTTTTATCGAGCTTGAAATTTTGTGTTTGAGCTTGGTTTGATTTTCAATCGAGCCAAGCTCAAACGAACTCGAGCCGAGTATCGAGTAGCTTGATATTTTACATGTACTTTTTTAATTTTTAGGTTATCAAGTCGAGCTCGAGTTGAGCTTCAAAAGTTATAGAACGAAAAAAGATGTTCAAGCTTGTTTGATTAGTATGATGAACCGAGCTCAAACGAGCTCGAGTCAAGTATCGAGTAGCTTGGTTTGATTTTCAGCAATAAATGTGTGTGAGCTCGACATAAAACTCAAATTAAATTTTGAATAATATGTCCCCATGCACCCGTGCCTTTATCAAGTTCCTCTCACGATTGACAAGGCGCGTGTTAGAAAGGCAGGTAAATTATTAAACAAAAAATACTTAAGAAAATACTAAAATATTCTTTACTTCACCGTGGGGTTTGGTTTCTAAACACTTCTTCTTCTTCTCCGATCCAAATTCCCAGAGAAAAATTCAGAAAAAAAAATGAAGATTTTCGTGAAGACTCTCAAGGGTAGTCACTTCGAAATCGATGTGAAATCCGAAGACACGGTTGGTATTATTTTATTTTTTGTATCTATTCAGCAATAGATTCTCATAATTTGTTATATTCATGTTTGAATAATGATTTTTAGGTGAGTATTTTTTATTTACTAGTGATAATTCATTTACAGTGAATTATTTTTACTTTTGATTCCTATGTGAAGTAGGGAGTCTAATGCAGGAAGAGTCGCAATGTTTTGTGGAGTGGTGGATTATCGTGTTTAATGTAGAACATAATTGAAAAGATTATGTAATTGTGGAATTTGATGCTGATTTGGCAATCTTAGCTTTGGTTCACCAAAAAGATGATGTTGGCGTGCTAATAGTTGTGAATGACAGGCTACCATTTGGTGTTAATGGAAAAAAAGCCAAAAAAAAAAAAACTTAAGCTAATTAGTTGAAAAATTACAATCAAAACCTGTAGAAAATCTTCATTAATTGATTTAATTCAATGGAAGGCATGTTGGTGAACACTAAATTGTTCATTATAAAGGCATTGCACTTTTGAGAAAACTAATAAACAAGAATCCATGTAAAAGTTATCTAAAGATTCTTATATATAAGAAATATGTGATTCAGGAGGAAGCAGATGAGTTTTGATAAATTACCCCAATTATGAAATCGAACAACTCGATCCTTTATAAGTCCGCAATTGAAGAAAAATGCTAGCGGTGAGAACTATTTTTATATTGATCCCTAAGTTTTAGATCAAGGCATCAGATCACATCTGCTGGTATTCACATTTCACGTAACATCTACAATTGGACAACTTCTTAACCCCATAAGAATGTAGAATCACCTGCCAGATGAAGTATTTATGTTGTGAACCAGAATATCCTCGTAGAGTTCCACAAGGGTGGTGATCATGGTGGTGGTGGTGATGCTTATGCGGGAGATCTTACTACACCGTAGGGCACGCTGGGACTAGATCTGGTAAAATAAATGGAGGCTCGATAAAAAAATTATATTCTCACACTGTATTAATACCTACCAATTAATGATAAGTAAGAAGCATTGGACCGTCCGACCGTAATTTTTTAAATGCTTTCAAAGCTCAAATTTACTATATAAAGTAAGTTTTGAAAGTTACCTATTGCGACATGGTTACATCCATATTGACATTTATTGTGACATACTTTTCAATGCATTATTTGATGTCGCGTGCGTTTATCATGGAGTCTTGTGAACCTAGTTATTCAATCTATTTGCCTTTAGCTCAAAGAGAAGAACAAAGTCATCATTGTGGACCTTAGAGGTTGTTCACACAGAAGAATGGGTGTGTTAAAATTCTCTTTTGGAGGACCTAGAAAGGAAAACTTACCATTAGGTGGAATATTGACATCATGTACAATTTATTGTTGGGGAAATGTCATATAGGACGATTCTTGAGAAGATTTCACCAGTAAAGTGGTAGTTATTGTTTTCTATTTGGCTTTCCTGGGGTATTTCCCATATTACCATATCTTCATGGTTTCTGTCAATTTATTTTACCAGTAATGCATCTCTCTGCAGTGTGCATCAGTGGAATTGAAGTGAGGTCACTAATATTTGTACTGTGTTTCCAATTTAAGTGCAAACTCCAAAAATGTGTGTAATCTATTCTTAAGGGGATTGATATACTCCCTGAACTCTTGATTATCCTTGAAAGATGTATTGAGCTAATAAAAGAATTGGAAAATGGGTGTAATGCCATTATTAGACCAACCATGATCAAATTACGCAAGTGCTTCTCATTGTGGCTGTGAGAAATAGAATGAAATGCAACTAATTGACGAAAAATCATACTTGATTTTATTCTTTGTTGTTAGAATTTAGACAAAGAAATATCAAGAATTGTACTACAACCTAGTTTAAGTCTTTAAAGCTAGCAAAAGAACGGACACGTGCTAGGAAGGTAGGTATGACAAGGTCGTGGTTGAGGATCAGAAATCATGTAAAGGGAGATGATATACAAAGAATGATGTTTTCTTTTAAAAATGAGTTATATCTAAGGAAGCTTTTGTATGTGGGGGTACACTTGTGAAATTATTAAATGTCCACTTATGCATTTGCACTACCTGTATTGATCAAAATGTTTGGTGGAGTTTTTTTCCTTCGTATGATGTTGTCTTACTGAAGATTGCACCTGAGAAGAGAGAATTATCTGTGTTTGTTGAAACTTGACTTTTATTAGTTCTCTATAGAGCGTCTTTCAATGTATGCATTGCGTGTGGTGACATGTTTCTTGGATTGGCAACTACCATGGCATGTTTTTAATTTTTATTTTTCTCCTCAATTTTGGCCTGCCTTCATTTCATCAATGCGTGCGACCTTACAATAGTTTCTAATCAATAGTTTTATTCCGCAGGTTGCAGATGTGAAGAAAACCATAGAAACTACACAGGGAGCAGCTGTTTATCCAGCTACACAACAATTGCTCATCTATCAGGGGAAAGTTCTTAAAGATGACACGACATTAGAGGAAAATAAAGTTGCTGAAAATAGTTTCGTTGTTATAATGCTGACAAAGGTAAAAAGTTGAAGCCCGTTGCTAAATTTGGAAACATAAGGAGAATACTTAAATATATGTGCTCGCAGTTATAATTTTCAGACCACAGCTTGTTTTTCATTAGAAAAAATAATAATTTCTTCTTCTGTTTATTTTTGTTTACGACACTTCTATCTTGAGATCTTGAGAAGTACTACTTGATTTAGAAATCATTTATTTTTATAATTGAGCCCTTTCTGTGAAATCAGTTAAGTTCACTGCGCTTGAAGATAAATTACTTGAAGCATGCCATAGATGGCCTCACCTTTTTTATATTTATGAAGAACGTGACCTAAATTAATAGTGCATCTCTTCCTAAGTTAAGGGAATGAAGTTCATGACTGAAGAATCTTCTCCTTCCCTACTAGCCAAGTCTAAAACTAAATTAGAACTTGACCAGTATAACACTTTTCGATGGTAGTGTAGGATTTGGGTCACACTTTTGGCTATAGGTTTATTTACATAGAAAATCATCTTTATCTACTAGTGTATATGCAGATTATAGTACCCAATAAATGAAATTCATGCCAAATAGTCTGTCAAAATCTGTAGAACTGAAATAATTTTCTTATGTAACTTATAATGGTCCTTAATGGTGCTCTTTTTCTTTATGTATCCAAAGTTGATCATGTTGTTTGGATTTGTTATGATCTGTCTTCTAGAATTGGATTAACTCTGCAAAAGGCTTTTCTTCACAGAAACCAAAATTCTGCACCTTCTTTGCTATGAATCAACCCTTACAAAGTTAACTTTAGATTTTGAAATTTCTTTTTTCTTTTGTTCCCCTTCGTTTTTTAGTTGTGTGCTCAGTATATTAGGATAAATTATTAATGTATGCAAAATGGGAATTATATTTGTTACGTGCATCATGGTGAATTCTGCCACACAATGATGTGCTATATTCAAATTGGTTCTAAAATTTCAATTCAGAATGAAATTCAGATGTACCAATAAGTTTTGTACAAGTTTGACCAAAAAAATAAAAATAAATAAGTTGTGTACAATGGAAATGATCCAATTTCTGAAGAATGCAAATTAAAATCAAGTCCATGATTGAGATGGAAATGAGTCAAAAGCATGCAATTCAGTGAAAAGACCCTGTGGGATCGCTTTGTGCATTTCGAACTTCAACTTTGAAATTTTTCGTGCTCCTCGTTACAGCTTTGACTCTCAACTGAATATTTATTTTTTGTGCCATGGTGTCCAAATATTTATAGCATGGAGACAAATAGTCTCCTTTGAAAATTGGATCCTTTATTTTTTTTAATTCACGTAATGTTTCTTTATCCAGCGATGATCTGAGTTCAGCGGTTCTGGGTCCCAAATATTTTGTTGATGCTTATGCTATTGTTTACCGTGATACTATTTGCCATAAACTTATGAAGTATGTGTATAAAGTTCTCCATATTTTGTTGTAGAATAAGGTTTCATCAAGTGAGGGCTCAACTACATCAAATGTACCTACTGTCAAGGTAACAGCGAAGTATTTTGCTATTCTCTGGTACTATGTTATTTTTTTAAACAACCAAATGTGTTTATTTATTTACTTTTACCCTTCGTTGTATTGTGATGCCGTATTTTTTTTAAAAATGGCATTTGTGTTTTTGGGGCTTGTCAGCGTATACATAAAGTGTATAAATATGTTAAACACAATAGTTTTATTTGAAAAAAATCATTCTGATATGCTACGTTTGACATATATGTTCTGGCAGCATGACAAGATTTTTCCCTTCTAGAATCTAGAGATCGTGTATACTATATAGTTGGTAAAGGTTATAAAAATGACAAATTAACATCATAATTATTTCCATGTCAGTGACCTGAAACATTTGTTAGGTGCTCCAGTGATTTTTACTCTATATGGTCTTTATGGTGAAGATGAAACAAAGGATATATCATAGATTTGCCATTTTATTTCTATAGGTTTGAGTGAGGTGAGACACACATTTGGTGTTCTAGTGTCTTGGTCACTATTGAAGTTCAGATGGAGGATCTGATTTTTATACAGCTAATAATGTAATAGCAACCAGCATGGGAAGAGTTTGTATTTTCAATTTATGAAGTTGCCATTTTCCATCTGTTGCCCTCATCTGGTCAATAAAATGATTTGATTATTGTCATATTATTGATAAATAGAAAAATAAGTTCCATTAATTTTTAATCATGAATTTTCATGCATCTAACTGTCGTTTACTCCTTAATAGGCACCACAGACAAGTGTTACACCTCCTACCTCAACTCCGGTTTCTACAACTCCCCAACTTCCTGCAGCAGCGTGAGCTTTGTTTACTGCCTTCACACCCCCCCCCCCCCAAGATGACGTGCATGACTGATGGGTGAATCCGATTTTCCTGTTTAATTAATTTCTTGCTTGAATTTTCTACTTCACAGGCCTTCACCCGCACCTGCACCTGCACCTACTTCTGCTCCTGCTCCATTTCCTGCCCCTGCCCCTGCCCCTGCTCCAGCTGCCAATGCTTCGTGAGTATCTGTCAAATAAAACTTGATATGAAGGACTATTTTGTTCTCCTTAATATGAGCTTTTGCTCGTTTGATTTTTGTTTTGAGTGTTTGTGACTTTCTGGTAGCAGGTCAGATGTTTATGGCGGAGCTGCATCTAATTTAGTTGCTGGTAACAACCTTGAAGGAGCAATCCAGCAGATACTTGATATGGGTGGGGGAACATGGGACAGAGACACAGTGGTTCGAGCCCTTCGTGCTGCTTACAACAACCCGGAGAGAGCAGTTGAATATTTGTATTCTGTAAGTCTATTATCCTTCCGTTTTTATGTGCGCTCAAACTTTTGATGCTTTGGGGATGGTGAGTTTTGTGATGATGCTTAAAACGTTAATCCTGAAAAAAGACTCTCTCTCTCTCTCTCTATATATATATATATATATATATATAAAAGACTCTCTCTCTCTCTCTCTCTCTATATATATATATATATATATATATATATATGTGTGTGTGTGTGTGTGTATCCCTGTTCATGAGTGTGTGTTTGATGTACTTTAGGGGATCCCTGCATCAGCAGAAGCTCCTCCTACGTCTGGGAGCATACCTATTGGGCAGGCTGCTAACTTGCCTGCTCAGCCAGCACCTGTTCCTTCAACCGGACCAAATGCAAATCCGCTAGATCTTTTTCCACAGGTTCTTGATTTTAGTTTAATCTTTTCATTATTCATTCAAGGTAGTGAAAAATATTAAGGTGGTGAAATTACGTTCTTCTAACAGGGTATGCCAAGTATGGGTGCAAATGCTGGTGGTGCAAACACCCTAGATTTTCTGCGTACCAGTCCACAGGTACAATTATGCGAATCATGAAATGTAAACGAACAAGAGATTTTTTTTTCCCCAGTTATGAAACCTCTTTTTTTTCCCCTTTTTTTCTTCAGTTCCAAGCATTGAGAGCAATGGTGCAGGCTAATCCACAGATTTTGCAGGTTTCTTTGACGCTCCATCATACTAAATGTTGTCTAATAAAAGACCACTATAATTCATGCAGATTGATATTTTTCTTTGTTATGCAGCCAATGCTTCAGGAGTTAGGAAAGCAGAATCCTCAATTAGTGAGACTGATTCAAGATCATCAAGCTGATTTTCTTCGTCTGATCAATGAGCCTATTGAAGGCGAAGAAGGGTACAATAAATTTTGTAAATTCTACTTAACTTGATTGGTGGCAAGTTCTAAATTATGTGTATTTATGTCATTCGTCTCCCTTATGTGGTATCAGTAACATTCTGGGGGATCTTGCTGGAGCCATGCCACAGGCTATAACAGTCACGCCTGAGGAACGTGAAGCTATAGAACGGGTAAGTGTTTTATTTTTTATTTTTTAAATTGAGGGTACACATCATTTTAAGATTTGATTGCAGTATGGAAGTATAGTAGGGCATGAGGGAAACCTACAACAAAAATGAATTAATGTGGTTTATTAGAATTGGAATAAATTGTGAGGAAAGTAGTGAAAGCATTCTCTGACTATGGGTAAAAGCTGCAGCTTGAAAATTGATGTTTTGGTTAGCCCTCTAATTGAGAATTTTTGTTATGAATGCAAAAATGGTCCTAAATGCGTTAGTCTTCAGAGCGAAAGTTCAATTTTATATATATTTTTCAGAACTTTGAAATTAATATCTTTTTTCATTGTTTATGCCAAAAATTGATGTTAACTACTGATTTGTGGTGCTTCTTTGCCTCGTTTTTTTTCAGCTTGAAGCTATGGGATTTGATCGGGCTCTTGTACTAGAGGTGTTCTTTGCCTGCAACAAGAATGAAGAGCTGGCTGCTAACTATCTCTTGGATCATATGCATGAATTCGATGAATGACAGGGGTGCAAAGGTTTCATCTTTTCCAGAGTTACTTTTTTCTCATTCAATAATCTTTCATTTACTTCCATTTATTAGACTTTTTGGGGTGCTTAAAGTAAACTTTTTACCCTTTTTCCAGGGGTTTATGTGACCGCTAAGGAGTTGAGAAATGTGAATTAGGTCTGCGTGCATAAATTTGCCACTCTTAGTTTAGTGCGTGAAAATATTGTTTCGGCTTTTTAAGATGGTTGTAGTAATAGGTACATATGTTTATATTTTGGATGACTAAGGTTCCCAATTTGGACAAGTCTTTGTTGAATGATCATTAATTATGCATGCTTGTAAGTGGTGGCAAAACACCCTAGTCCTAGTGAGAAACCCATTGCCTGGGAATGGATATATATATATATATATATATAATATATACACGAGTCAGTGTGAAAAGCTTTGTTTCTTTTGTGCATGATTTTGATTATTGCCTTCAATTTTTAATAAAGAAAGTACATGATTGATTATTGCCTTCGATTCTTTTGCAAAGAAAGAAGCCGCTACTAATAATCGACAAGGTTCAATAACACTTCACATCTAGTTTACTCTAATAGTGAGCGATCGCTTCCGCCTCTTTTGTTACTATTGCATCGGTGATAATTTCATTAGTTAATATCATACGTAGGAAGGCTTGGTCTAATTTTGAGCCGAATTAAGTTTAATTCACGAATTCGAGAATATATACGAGGAATTAGCAATTTTTTATCTAGATCTTGCTCGGATTTTGTTTTCAACGCATCTTTGTCTGATTCGGTTTGATATCTGATTTTTTGGGATCTAATAAAACCTTCACTTTCAAAATTTACACAAATATTTTTTTCTAAAATAAATTTGTTGACTTTACGATTTTATTTAATTTAGCTCACATGCTGAAACTTTCTTAACTAGTATTCATATTTTATTTTATGAAAATATGTTTAAAAATAAAATTATGAATGAATTATTAACTAATATATTCTTAAATTGATGGTAAACTACTGTTAATGTTATCTTAATTAAATATCATGTATATATAATTTTAGTATTTTTGTATGATGTGGATTGGACCTACTTAAATCTATAATTCATTGTATGTATTTCAAACAAAGGATCTTTATAATCGGATTAGATCAGTTGAATTTTTAATCAAATAAAAATCATAATAAATCGGCTCGAATTTGAATTGGATTCGGATTGAACTATGCTCTATTTATATTATCAAGGTTACCAAAACACTTTATTCGGTTAACAAGTTATGCCATCTTCAATCGAGGAGGGCAAGAAGGTGAGGGGGGTAGGGGAGGCAGAATTCAGTTGGAGATGGCAAGGGGGATGGGGATCGACGGTTGGTGAAGGAAGGGGGAGGGGGGTTAGCCCATCTCCAATGGAGATGCCCGGGCTGCAGCGGCGGAGTCGTCTCCAATGGTGCAGGGGCACGGGCGCGGGCGGCTATCGAGTGGGAACGGGCCACAGTATGGGCTCCGCGGTGCCCGTGGCCGCGTGAAGAAGAAATGGTAGAATTAGGGGCTTGTGTTGGCACGCGCCCCTAATTAAGTCAGGGTCCCCTGACTGGTTCCGATTTCTTTTTTTTGTTTAAACAAAGGGTTTATTTAATAAATTAATATATATATATATATATATATATATATATATATATATATATATATATATATATATATATATATATATATACTTAAATAATTAATAAAATTAATTTTCCCTATTAAATTAAATTAAATATGTAGAATTGAATTATATAATAAAATTTATTTAGTATATTTACTAGTATTTAGTAAATATATGTAGTCACCAATTTTTAATTTTATTATTTAATATAATAAATTAATGTTTTTAAAATTAAAATCATTAATAATTTATTAGAATTCTAATTAAATTTATTTATGGACAAATTATTAATAAATAAATAGCCCATTTATGTTAAAACGTTTACTGTAATTAAAAATTTAATCATTTAACTACAATATTGGTGGTGGCTATATTTTTTTTAAAAATACGGAATTGTTAAAAATAAAATTAAACACTTATACAAATATTTTAGATTAATACTTAATTTTAGTTTACTTAATTATTTATTCTCTTTATTTTAATATAATTAATAATTTAACTACAAGTACTAATAATTATTACTATTATTAATATTAATATTAAAAACAAAATTAAAATTAAAAATAAGTAGAAAAAAACTTACCAAAAAATTGGTTGACACTTTATTTTTAAATATTGTGAAAGATTTAATAACATTGTATTTTAAATTTTGTGTTAGATATAATAACGTGATTTCATAAAATTCATATAAATACAATATAATAAGGATTTAATTTATAATTTAAACATTGTTAGTTCTTATCTTTAAAGTTTAAACTTGTAAAATACAAAATATCGTAGAAAGAATATAAAAATACGACTTAATTATAATTACTATTACTGCAACTTAATTTAAAAATAAAAAATATGACCAAGTCTTTCGAAGTTGCCCATTGACATCTTTATTTCGATGCCTCATATATCCTTTCAATCTTCATCATTATTATTATTATTGATAGTGGAGAAAGTTGTGAAATTGAATTAAATAAATATTGATTGTCATTCAGTTGAAGATAAATTTCTATATGGGTCGATAGGGGATAAAAAACGCACGAGGGCATCTCCAACACTCCAATTGTCTTCCAATTGGGGATGGTCTTAATATTTTCAATCAATTAAAAGATGAGCAAAATTCCTATCAGGCGAAATTGGAGTTGAAATAATAATCAGGGTGTCAGAATTGGATTTTTTGCACTTTGCACCCCAGAAACATGGAAAATAGGCACTTTGCACCCTCAAAACTTAGATTTAGCACTTTGCACCCTTGAAATATGAAAAATATAGCACTTTGCACCCTCTCTTATTTTCAAGCAAAAACTCAAGGGCAAAATAGGCAATTCTATTTTAAATCTTTGACATTTTGCCCCCCAAAAATTAAAATTAACACTTAACACTCCATAATTAAGAACAAATTAACAACTTGCACCCTCGAAACACAATAAATGGACACATTGCACCCCAAAATACAAAATTAACACTTAATACACTCAAATTTAAAAAAAAAAAAAAACTCAAACCCCTCATTTTTCCTGCAAATTTGACCATTAAGGTGAATTTTTTTTAAGGCAAAATAGGTAATTATTTATGGGTCTTTGATATGTTAAAGTAGACAATGGGTCTTCGAAAAGTTTACTTGTACTTTATTTAGTTATTTATGGGTATATTGTTGAATAGAAAAATGGAGAGAGAAATGAGTATTCGAGTATCTATAATTGTATTTTGCAAAATTTAAGTAAAAAAATAAATTACCTATTTTGCTCAGAATTTTTTCACTCTGATAGCCAACTTTGACAAAAAAAAAAAAAAAAACGAGGGGTTTGGATTTTTTAAATTTGAGGGTGTTAAGTATTAATTTTGTATTTTGGGTTGCAAAGTGCCAATTTATTGTGTTTCGGGGGTGGAAGTTACTGATTTGTTCTTAATCAAAGGTTGTTAAGTGCTAATTTTATTTTTGGGGATACAAAGTGCAAAATTCTCAAGTTTTGAGGGTGCAAAGTGCCAATATTATTGAATTACCTATTTTGCCCTTGAATTTTTGCTTGAAAATAAACGAGGATACAAAGTGCTTCATTTTTCATATTTCGAGGGTGCAAAGTGCAAAAAACCCGTCAGAATCTGACAAATTCCCTAGCTAATGAACTTTTTTGCTAGATTATTCTTTTATCTCGGAATTTACATGATAACCAAATATGTACTGTAAATAAATTTAAATAAATAATACTATCATGGTTTATATTTAGAACCAGACACGGAGTTTTTTAGGTGTCAATTTTATGTTTCATTTAGCAAGATAGATACCTACAGGAACAAAATGATGTGAGATAACAAAAAAACTGTAAATCACACCTGAATAGATGCGCGAGAAATTAAATTATAGCCCACAACGGGATCGGCTGAATCTGAATTAATTAATGAATCAAGTAAAAAGCAACTGCAATTTTACGCACTCCTAAAATAGCGGTGTTTAGGAGAAGCTACATAGTGGGTAATGCATATTGGCATTCTTTGCATGACATGTGTAAAAAGTGGACTTTAACATGTGATATATGTTTAAACATAAGGGCCCCTTTTTGGACACGTGTTGATCAAAGGGAACCGATATGCATTACCCACTATGTAGGTACTCCCAAATCAGCGATCACTAAACATGTACAAAAGTAAGTAAAAAATTACATTGTTCATTGTAATAATGATAGAGTGTAGTATTAAGAAATTCAGCAACAATTCTCCATCATCATTATATATACTTCAATGTAAATACTAACAGAAGTGGAAAGAAAATCCTCCTCTAAATAGACACCAAAGCTAGATACTTCAAATGCCTTTGCTCCAAAAAATTGTTAGTGTTCAATAATGAATCAGATACAACAAAACAAATGAACATTTACCGAAATCTCTAACGGAACTCTCAGATAAGCTTTGCTCAGCTGCATTCTTCTCAATATGATAAACTTAGCATCTCTTCTCAAAGTTTTGTTCAGCTGCATTCTTCTCAGTATTATAAACTCAGCATTTCTTGTCCACTTAAATTTTTATCTACATTGTAAGGCTTTCTGGGTTCTCAATTATGTTTGAGAATGTTTGGAGGAATGCAGCCAAATCGGCACCATAGATGATTCGATGATCAGCTGTCACATTCACCTGATTTTTTTTTTCAAATTAATTAGTTAACTTTCTCGAAACAACATTCTTCAATCCCATAGATATTATATTATAGTCGGAAAATGACTTTTTTGTTCCAGAGTATAATTCTATATTCTGGCAGAAGCTAAGGCTTCATTTGGATCGAGGGATTGGGATTTAGAGAGAGGATCATTTCATATGACTCCAATATTGTGAGAATTTCAAATTCATCATTTTGGTTGAAAGAATAGTACAAAACGAGGAGATTGGGATTTGGAAACTATTATCCAATTACTTTTTATGGATTTCAAATACTTGGATCCAAATCCGTCAATCCAAATAAGTAACATAGATTTACATTTTAGAGTTCTGCAGCATGCATAGCATAACATAGATTTATCAATGTTCAAACATTTGTAACACGTATTTGGGTACCTTCACGATGAGGAACCACACAACAAATTGTTGATGTATGTGTTTTGAGACTGTCTTATACATTAAGGCATATGACATGAATATTTTTTATGAAAAGTCATATAACTGGAAGATACTAATATGCATAATCATATACTATATTTTAGTGCTAAAAATCTTTTAAATTTGAATTGAAAGGACATGTACGGGCTGCCTCAGATAAGACAGAAGCACTAACTTTTCTTCCACTAAAATTGCACCAGAGAATAAATTAAGCTGAATCATTATCACAATCATTTTATTAGTAGTAAAGTCTCCAAAACCAGCAAAGTAAACTGACTAGATATCATTCTCAAGAACAATAGAAACTATGCACAAATAGGAAATGTGGGACTCAACAATTAAAACCACAATGTTTCTTGTAAAGAGTTAGCTTTTAACTTCAACTTATTGCTTATCAAATTATAGTTGGGAAGAGTCCGGTTGGTTTTAAGATGCATTTAATTCAAAAAAAATTGAAAATTAAAACATATTGTGAAGGAAAGTACAATGTCATGCAAAAATTAGTGTAAACACTTACCAGCATCTTGTTTTTGACACTGAAGAATCCATCTTTATCAGCTATAACGGTAGGCTTTGATGCTCCAACAGCCATAATAGCCCCCTGATCATCATCCAAGTTACTTTAGCAACACTTGCACTATTTTGTGGAACAACTACATTCTTCTTGACAAAAGTTTAAATCTCATTCCTCACCTGTCCTGGAGGAAGGATAGCATCAAATCTGTCCACTCCAAACATGCCCAAATTAGATAACGCGAAAGTCCCTACATGTCAAAAAAAGCCATATGTTTAACAAACCATGGATCTAAAAATATCAAATAATGTAAGTTCTTGATAATAAATACTACAGTTTATTGCTGTTTAAGTACCTGAATTGTACTCCTGAGGCTGAAGTTGCTTTGCCCGAGCCTTCTTGACTAGCTCCTTCCATTTTTGAGACAATAGATAGAGATCCAACTATAGAAGAAGCAAATAAGTCTTTAAATTATAACACGTATAAAGCTACAAACAGAAGAATGCACAAACAAACAAATATGTAAACCATAGTGTACCTTATCGGCATCTTGGAGAACAGGGGTGATCAATCCACCATTGATCGCCACAGCCACGGCTATGTTTATACTGCTATTGTAAGTAAAAGTCTTCCCATCTTTGCATGTAGAATTCACAACTGGATGCTGAACTAATGCCATTGCTGCAGCTTTTGCTAACAATGCGGTCATGGTAACACCCTTTGGCTTCACCTATCATTAACCGAATAAAGTCCGGATAACTGTAATTTCTATTTTTTATCAATACAATGGGATAAGAAGTACATATCTATAGTTGATACTGAATTGAACTTGCAGTTACCATCAACTCATCTTTTCAGTCAAGATTTTATACTAACTAATTTGTCATCAAGTTTAAAGTATCCAACATACCAACACGAACTAAAGAATACCGTAATCCATAATCATATCTGACAAATTAAGATTAATGCATTGCAAACAATTAAGATTAATAATTACTAAACAAATGTACCTTCTCATATAGAGCATCAAGCGCATCAGTGGCCACCGGGTAACCCACTCTAAACGTCGGCACACTCAAACTCTCCACCATGTTCTTCGACACCGCAGCCTGCATTGTAGTGAAAGGCACCACACTCGAACCCAGAATCTCAGCAAAACTCGCCCCACCTTTCACCACCGGGGATGAAGGGGTAGGCTCAGCAGCTACAGCAACATTATTAGCCTTTGGACTAATTCCAGCAGCCTTCTCCACATCTTCCGGAGTTATCCTCCCAAACGGACCAGTACCAACCAATTTATTAACATCCACTTTATGCTGCTTCGCCAATTTCTTCGCATAAGGCGTCACCACCACTTTCCCCGTCGCCTTTGGTGGTGATGACGAGGCGGAAGGATTTGAAATTAAAACCTCGGCTTTCGGTGGTGGTGACGTGGCGGCAGGAGGAGCTCGGGACGATTTCGCGGAAGCCTTGGCTTTGGCTTCAGCAATTTCGTCTTCATTTTCGGCTAAGAGGCCAATTGGAGAGCCAACGGGAGCGGTTTCGCCTTCATTAACAACAATGGCGGCTAAAATTCCGTCGTAGAAAGTCTCGACATCCATATCGGCTTTGTCGGATTCCACAACGACGACGGATTCGCCTTTGGAGAGGAGGTCGCCTTCGGATTTAATCCAAGAGACGATTTTTCCCTCGGTCATTGTGGAGCTGAGTGCGGGCATGAATATTTCACGGATCTTGGCGCTGATGGTGGAGGAGGAGCGAGGTCGGAGGAAGAAGGAGGAAGGGCGGAGGAGAGGGGTTGTGGTGGTGGATAGAGAAGAGGAAAAGGAAAGAGATGGAGAAGCCATGGAGAGTAGTTAGAGTGTGGAATTTATGTATAATTGTAATAGGTAAGAAGAAGAAGAAGAAGAAGAGGAGAGTTGGTTTGTGCTCTTAGCTTAGCTTTGAGTAGTCCAGTTCCAGTCCGCCTGCCAAGTGCCAATCTATTCTGGGTTGTTGAATAGCCGATCCGGACTGAGTCTGAATCGGGACTAGCTAACCCCGCATATGTGCGGTTTGGACTGGATTGATTCGGTCTTAACATGGTCGGTTCCAAGCTGTCAACCAAACCAGCAGCCCAGCTGGCATCATCATAACCCACAATGTATTGACTATCTTTTACTCATTATTAAATTAAATGAAAACTTTACAAGAATCCTTTTTCCAAAACTAGATACTCCGTTCCGTATTATGCTAAGGTTTACATATAATAATTATATAAATCAAATTTCATTCAGTTAAACAACAATTTACCATAAAAGTTATGGGAAAAAAAGAGCATGTTTTATAGGAAAGCAAGAAAATGGTTCTGGACTGGTTTGGATTCTCAACCTGCTTATAGGTTCCAGATTTACATGTCATGATCCCAAGTCGATTAAGTTTTGGAACAACTTCGTTTATATATGCTTAAATACTATTTATTCAACAAATTTAATTGGTTAATACGAGTTTCTATTACAATAAATTGATGGAACCATAACTGACCTAATAGTTTTATAGGGTGGGTTCGCTTAGTGGTCAATATGATCAATGGCTTTTAACTTTTCTATTTTAAAGATATTCGGTCCATCAAAAACTAAGAAATGTGAAGAGAGAAAAAGCATGAGATGGAGATTCCAGTCCAAAACTAAAAACTACAACGCATGGATATGGGCCAACTGCTTTAAGCCCAAATAAGGTGCACCAATAAATAATGATAACTAAAAATTCTTTACAAAAATTGTTGTTCGAATTCCTTAAATTTTAAGCCTATATTTACTTCCCTTCATGTTTCTTTATTCGACCCAATGTTCTTAGGCTGTGTTTGGATGGGTTTTGGCCCGATCTCGCGGGTTTCGCGAGATCGAGCCAAAACCCTTTCAAATGAATTTTCGCTAAACTCATAAAACCATCAAAAACCTATTCAGAAACTCACACTCAAACTCTTCAAACCTATAAAACATTGATTTGACACCTACCACCTACTTTTTTCCCCAAATCTCACTAAAAAAGACATTGATTTGACACCTATCACCTATTTTTTTCCCTAAACCCCAACATCCAAACTCAATCTAAGTGGGGTTTCAACTTATTTTAACCACAAAACCCAAGAGCCAAAACCCATCCAAATAGAATCTCGAAGGTTTCATTGAAACCCCCCAAACCAATTTTTTTAAACCAAGACCCATGAAACCGAGTCAAAACCCATCCAAATAGACCCTTAGATTTCAAGTCCAATTTCAAAACTTGAAAATTATAACTTTTAGATATAAATGCATATGACATGACATATTTTTCAAAACTCAAAGATCGTCTAATTCTCCGAAAACATATACTGATCCAACTATTAATCGCTTAAAGATAAATTCAAGCGTATTGTCAACTAATAAATGTGGTATTTGCAAAAAATTGTGATTGTGCTCAAATATTAGAATCTAAAAAATAAGCTAAAAGTTGTAGAGAAGTAAAAATAAGTAGTGTTTGCAAATTATGTCAAGAAGTAAAAAAAAAAAAAAAAACCACTTTTGTGTGTTTGCAAAAGAATACAAAATCCACTTTTTTCTCCAATTTTGCTAAAAATGTCAAACTAAAAGCTAAAAGCACCTCCTCACCAACTTCAATTTAATTGTATTTTTTGACTTTTTTTCAGATAAATAGAATTAAAATTTCAATATGCAAACACTACTTAAGTGCTTATTTTATCCTAAAAGTTGGAAGTACTTATGTTAATTTTTTGCAAACACCACCAAAATACCATTGATCACTTATGTTTGAATCAAAGCTCCTGCAAATTTTTTATGAATCTCAAAGTGCTTTGATGAAACTTTATTCAAATTGGCATTTGATAACAATGAGTGGTTCTTATTAACAAGCAATATTATAATCATACCACTGAAGCCTAAGTACTGTTTATGTCTCTATTCATTTCGCTTGATTTCAATTTAGTCAGAAAAAAATATTATTTGTTTTATTTTTAACATAAAAACACCCAGCAAGTTTAGTTGTTAATTAACTTTGAGTCAGATCGTTAACGATAATTTTATCTTTCTTAATTTATTATATGGGGGTGTTAAGAATCATTTTCATCTTAAAAAATTCTCGAATTCCCTCAATTTACAAGTACTCAATAATTGGATAATTCACCATTGACTCCAACAATTCAAATTCATACACTTATTTTGAAAATGGTTTGGCTCAAATCGGGTTCGTCTAAACTGGGTTAAATCTCATTTGACAATGAAATTGGGCATGTATCGGGCCAAATCTCATGTTCCAATCAAGACCGAGACGTTTATGCGTAAAGACTAATTAAATTATTGATTTGACATATATTGACATATACTAAACCTTAATTTCAGTCATATCTTAATTTATTGCTGATTGTCACATACTAAACCTTAATTTCAATCATATATTAATTTTTTAAATTCAGCAACTATTATTTTACTAATACTTATCACCTCAGTATTCTATTGAAATCATTTGTCAAATGAAATTTTATAAATCTCTTCCAAATCTTCAAAATCAAGTTTTGAAATCAAACCGTAACAAACTTTTCCGTGAAAACCCATGAAGTCCAGGAGAAAACTTCATTTAACCAAGGTCAGCCCATTGAGGGTTATTTGGATTTACATTTTTTTCTCTTAGTTTGTCATCACTAACCCTTAAAAACAAGTGCAAACTAATTTTTTTTATTTTTTATACCATGACAATAAAAAATATTATGAAGAACACTTTCCTTTTTAATATGATACAATTAATTTAGCATTAAGTTGCACGGATATTAAGAAATTATACATTGTGTAGTATCATACACGTATCGGATACTCATATAGGTCATCATGGCGTTTTTCATTAATAAGAAAATACAAAATAATAAAGAAACCGTATCGGAGACATCGGAAGGCGTATAAAAAATATCCAAGATATTTAATTACATGTATATCTTCAAAAATATTTTAAATTATATATATTGACAAAGTGATCTAAAGACTTTGCATAAAATATTAATATTACAGTTTTACTTGAACACTTTTGTGAAAGGGAGATAACATTGTTTATTTTAAAATGAAATAAAATTGAACTAAATATATATTGTATAACTTTTATTGAACATTTTTAAGACAATAGTTTTATTTTATAATATATTTTAAAACATACACATGTATGTTAGTTGTATTGTATTTTGTAAATTTTAAAAATTCGTATCGCCGTATCCGTATCGTGCCCATTCGTATTGCAGTATCCATATCCGTTCAATATAATTTAGCAGTGATCCCAACTTATTTAACTGTTTCAAATCTTTTAGAAATATTTTTGTCAAATTCTTTGCAATTCCAATTAATAAGTTGGGCTTTATCAACATATCACGGAGAAAAAAGTGTCAGCCGTGCAATTTACAAATGTGATTTCAGTTGTTCATCAAACTTGGACATTATATTTAGTAAAGTCAAACAACTTGATGATATTCTTGTGATTCTACAACCAAATATATCGAGAACTCTAGACCTTAATTGCTAAATCAATCAAATTTACGATTCATAAAAGACACCAAGTGTCCACATCATCGGAGATTGCATGCATTAATTCCAATTATTTTCTTTAGATTGCAAGATTTGCATAAAATGAGTTCAGAGTGTACTAGATGAATCTTCGGAATTTTGTCCCCTCTATTGGATTAGATGGATTTATATGAAGCAATTTGGTTAATATAATTTATCAAATTTGAATTGAATTAAATCCTTCTTTATCATTTATACTAAAAGTCCGTGATATCTTATCTTAGAGATGAAGTAGAGGTTCCAAGAATTTTATGTAAATGTGGAACTTTGATATTTTTTCATCCGAAATTGAAGTTATAGACCCATCACGTAACTTGAACTTGCAAAATTTGGAGTCAGAAAAATCATAAATTTCAAAGTGTCACTTGACACATGATATTTTTGACGAAAAATATTATTTTGGTTAAATATGACATAAATTGATGATTTTCGATAAAAAAAAAATCAGGTATAATATAAGACATAAATTGACATATTCCGATGATAAGGACTAAAATTGATGACGGTGACACAATAAACCACCAATTTTAAAATGTAACCACTTTGAAAAACCAAAAATAAATCTTGCCTAAAATAACTCATATATAAGTTTTCAAAACATAACAGTTAACACGTTTTCCAAACAGGCAAACACCATCAAATCAGAGCCTTTTATTAGTTGACTTGCGGGCTTCCGAATGCGGGAAAAATGCAAGAAAACTCCTGTGTTATATTAAACCTGTAAGAAATTATCCTATAAAATTTTTGTTGCGTCGAACTTTCTTGTACTTTAAATTTTTTTGCAAAAAACACGCAGTTTGTAAAAAATAGGTCTTTTTTTATCGATATATTTGAAGAATTATTTTTAAAATACTTCAAGTTGATCACTACAATTTCACTTGAAATATTTTAAAAATGGTTTCTTGAAGTATCTTGATTCAAAATGATCTATTTTTTTTACAAATTGAATGTCTTTTGCAGGGATTTTGAAAGTACAAGAAAATTCGGCGCAACAAAAATTTCACATGGTAATTTTTACAGGTTTAACATAACACGTGGAAGTATTTTGCATTTACCCATTAGAATACATAGTTCTATATTTCTATTAATTAGCTCTCATTATCTGACCAACTTTTTTCAGTACGCCATTCTTTTTAGAGAACGGTACACCAAATAAGGCCATCTCCAATGGCACCTTGCGGGCTCGGGGCGGCTCGGGCTCGGGCTGCGGCGCAAAAACGGTTGGAGACGGTGCGGGGCGGGGCTGCGGGCTCGAGGCGGCACGGGAGAGAGAACGGGGCCGCGTCGCTTTGGTTGGAGAAGATGAGGGGTGTGTCCCTCTTTAAAACAGGTGCTTGGCGGCACCTGATTCGTCCGTTTTTTTTTTCTTTTGTGTTGTATTTATGTGTGTATTTATGTATTTATGTAGTGTATTTATGTATATTGTTCTGTATTTAAACCTAATTAATGTTTCTTAATTAAAATCTAATTAATGTTGTTTATTGTTGTAATTAATGTGTTGTTTTAATTAGTGTTTTATTTTAATTAATTTGTTATTGTAATTAATGTGTTATTTTAATTAATGTGTTTTTTAATTAATGTGTTGTTTTAATTAGTGTTTTATTTTAATTAATGTGTTATTGTAATTAATGTGTTATTTTAATTAATGTGTTTTTTTAATTAATGTGTTATTTTAATTAGTGTTTTATTTTAATTAATGTGTTATTGTAATTAATGTGTTATTTTAATTAATGTGTTGTTTTAAATAATGTGTTATTTTAATTAATGTGATAGGTTTTAATTATATGGTATATAATATGATTAATTATTTAAAGTTACACATAAATAAAATTATGATATACTTATAAATATAGAAATAGTCCATTTAATTAAACACTCATACAAATATAGAAATAGTCCATTTAATTAAATACTCATACTTATAAATCTTGTATTTCCCGTATTTTCGATTTCTTGTATTTTCTTCCTTCTTATAAAAATGTTTGTTTGCGTATTATGTATTAATTTTAAGTTACTTTAATTATTTATTCTATTTAATATTCATAGTTTAGTATAATTAATAATTAAATTACGAGTACTAATATAATTACTATTATTAATATTAATATTAATATTAAAAAAATTTAAAAGTATAATATTAATAGGTGAGAGTGTGCAAAGGAAAAAAATAGAATTAATTCCCCCACGGAGCCCGACCATTGGAGACGACCAGACAAGGCCCCGGGCTGGCCCGTGGCTAGCCCGGGGCTTGTCTTGTACCATTGGAGATGGCCTAATGAAGTTGATTTCCTACATTTCATAACCAATTCAATTATCACTATAAGATCGACATAAATGGAGATAGCACGATGCAACTGCATAGTAGAAGTAATTTTCAGCGACTAGGGAAAAAAATCTGTTTCTTAAGGCTATGTTTGATTCAAGGATTTCAGTGATGAAAGTGCTATGGAAAATGTTTTTCCTTGCGTCCAATGACGCAATATTGAGCTTCTTTTATTGTTCATTTGCATTTTACTTATCATTTTACTCACTGAAATCCTTGAATCAAACATAGCCTAAATGTTTAAAAATGCAACTTCTGATTTTACTTCTCTGTGAAAAAATCCTGAAGAAAAAGAAAACCAAAAAAGCAGATTTGTAAACACTACGTACGTAATTTTCATTCTCTTTCTTCTACTTTCTCATAGCCGAGCAAAAGGACAAGCAATCGCAAACACCCTTTTAAAATATTGATAAATTATCTTTCTTTAGGGGGCAAAAGAAATTGCTAAATTGCTATTGGCTGAAAGTTGCATGAGCGACAAGTAATTGATCAAGGTCGATTTAGTTATGGGCCCTAGTGTCTTGAGTCAATGGTTCATGACTATGACCCGGCCCATTTCTGAACAACATTAGTAAATTCGTAATCTTGTTAGGTTTAATAATAACCGTTCAGGTGAGCTTATTGGTTGGGTTATTAATCAATTTTTGACAAATGACGTTACCTCTCTAAAAAGGAAAGAAAACCAACATGTATTTTTTCTGTTAGTTAAAAAAAAAGGTTGACTATTTCTTAGCTTGATGAGTTAATGCACAATTAATGTGGTAATAATGTTGACATTTGATTGAGGATAGTTTGGGCATCTGGTTAGGGGCAATAGAGCCTTAGGGGCAATAGATCCTCTGTACCACAATTGTGCCACAAATGAGTAATTGCCACATGTATTTATGACAATTATTATAATTGTCATAAATACATGTGGCAATTACTCATTTGTGGCACAATTGTGGTACACAAAATTGTGGTACAGAGGATCTTGAGCCTTAATTTGGATTATAGACATGATCTTATATTTAAGTACTCTTCTTAATTCTCTCATCAGTGTTTAATTTGCACGGATAAAGACAACTTTACCAATTATAGATGTCGAAAGTTATTACACACAATAAATATATGAGTGCAATCAATACTGGAGTACAAATTATGCAAAAAAAGAAAGAAAAAAAAGTCTGAGCAAACAAATTAAGCAATTATTAAATCCATATTAAATGCAACAATCATTATTATGATATACTCCCTCCGTCCCATTTTAATTGTCGTTTTAGAGAATTTATTTTGTCCCAAATTATTTGTCACTTTAGAGTTTCAATGCAATATTAATTACATATTTTCCTATTTTGCCCTTTGCTTTTTATTACTCCAAGAGAGATAGAAAGAATAAGAGAAAAAGGAAGAAAGAGAAATAGTTAAGGGTATTTTAGGAATATCATTTGTTTTTTTCCTAAAATTGAGGCAATAAAGTAGGTGCCTTAATATGTGTGAAAACACCTAAAACGACAATTAAAATGGGACGGAGGGAGTATTAATTATTTTTTGCAATATTAGTTGTGCTTAATCAATGTTGAATAAAACACAGCTGATACATGAACCTAAGGTGTGAGCAAGCACAAAAGTCCATTGATTTTTGTTCTATAAAAAAATTGCACATGTGGTTTTCAATGTTAGACATGATTTGAAGGGTGTTTTCTAAATGTTAATGTGTGAACACTAGTACAACTTCATTTTAAAATCGCTACATATATTATTGGGCTTAATTATGTATAATATTCAATTTTTCAGTATTAATTGTAGTATGTATTTTAAATCACACATACAATTTAATTAATGCTAATACTATTTTTTTTAGCGGCGATTACATCATTATATCAATAAATCTATTCGATCATTAGCTAGTAAAGTACAAATAATATTCAGCTAATAAATATAAAATAAATTCAGTAACAAGATTAATATTAAACTATAAAAAGACTTGCGTCAACATTCAAACTAAATATACGTTAGTATCATTGTCTACATGATAAATCTTTTTAACTATATTTTTTTGTTTTCCAATGGTTTAACCTCTTTCGAGGCGCGTCAGACACATAAAGTGGGAACCTCTCCCAACAGAGATTCGAACCTGAGTCCGCTACTTTGTAGTGACTAATCTCTTCCACTAGATCAATCACCTGTTGGTCTTTTTAACTATTATTTGCACTAGCTAGTGAGGAATTTTTTGTATTTCTATTTAATGAAGTTTTGAGTCTAAACTTTGTAGTTATGCAATTTTTAATATGTCATATAGATTCCTATAAGAAAAGAGTGAAATGCAAAAATATCCCACACTTTGTATAATTGATAAAAACTCATGAGTTTATTTGTAGTTAATATTTACTTAAGCAAAGTTTTGTGTCTTATAGACAAAGCGTAAAATATCTTTTGAATTTTTTTAAAAGACACTTATGAAAAACGCTTATTTTTGTCTTATTGAAAAGCCTAAAATATTTCGAAAAAGTAAATCAATCCATAAATAGTGATATATAGAGATAATATATTTTCTTATTTTTCTGAAGTTCGTGTTTGATTCAACTCAATATCCTATAAAATGACAAAATTTATGCATTTCATGTTAAGTAATTCAAATCGAATTATTTGTACCAAAAAGAAATCATCTTTGAATTATGTTTGACTCAACCAAATTTTGTTTCAATTTGTTCAAAAGTAAAATTTATATTTAAACTGAAACTCGACGTAAAAATCCCTAGACTCATTGATAGGTTGAGCTTAAGACCACATTATTAGTCTCCTAATAAAAATTAAGTTTTTGTCTTTTAGCATATAAGAAATATTGAAAGGACATAATAAAGCTAATCTCTCCTCACCCCACCTAGGCTATAACAGGAAAGATGGACAAAATTTGGTCATTGGATGTTGATAGTATCATTGCGAAAAGTATTTGATATTTCACGATATATTCCATTGAATTTTTTAGATTGAAATATATAATAATATATTTTATTTATTGTGGATGTTGACGTAGCAGTGTTCATGCGCAACGCTTTTTCACACTTTTCGATTCTTCATTGGGCTAATATATTATTTATATATACTCTTATTCATTAAACTGTAATTTATTAAGAGGCCTTTCTTAGTTGGGAAACTAAGATAGCCCCACTTTGATAACTCATGAAAAATTTGGGAAATTAAGAGTTTCAACCAATAAGAAATATTCAGAATTTTTAGTTTAGCCTTTCTAGTAATATATGTATTATATTTTCTACCAAAAAAGAAATTGTATTATTTGATTGGTACATTTTAACCTATAGATATTTTGGATTAAGCTTATATTATCATGTGTGTTTAATTGTTTTCTTTAAGTTCAAAAGAAAAAAAAAAGTTTTGATATATTTCCATGTTTGTCTGCAAAGAGCAAGACTGATGAACAAATAGAAGACGAGTTTTGTTTATCTTGGTTTGAAGTCACAATAACAAATGAAAATAGACAAAGAAATATGAATTATTGTCGAGTGAGTGATTTAATTACATACCTCGTGACACATATACTCAATCGAACTCGACTAGTAAAATCATTAAAAAAAAAACCTTTACCAACAATTTGGTTAAGCAATAATTAAGTTTAAGAAAATATACGACAACTACTTTACACCCTCATCTATAGAAAAGTTTTGATTTCGACCTTATTACGGAATGAAATGTACTGATATTGCATGATTGGTAGAATAGTGCGTTATAAGAAAATAGTAAATACATGTCCGATGAATTGCGTTATAAATATTGACAATGAATAAAACATGTTTATTATACAAATAGAAATTAAATGCAACTTTGTAATCAATTATTTCAAATAACCAAAAGTATGAAACATGAAAATAGAAGACATGCAAGAAAAATAAAGTCATATATTTCCTGTACAAGGACTATGACCCCAATAATAGAATATTAGGGCATTTGTGCAAAGAGACAAGCACACATTTGGAATCCAAAAGTATGTTTCCTATGCTCCAACCACTCATAACAAAGTGCATCTTTTTTTAATGAAGGAAGTTTACAAGTGTCAATAGATCCGCACCTCCACGCTTCTCTACTTAATTTAGTGCGCCAACGCACAAGAGTGAAGTTGCAGCAATCTCAGAGCCAAGCAAATTGGATTCTCTAAACTACCAAATCTAAATCTATTACTGTTTGGTAATAGCCTAAGACGGACCCCTCTTCTTAAATTACTAAATTTTCTTTCGTAATTGAAACAAACATAGTTAAACGTGTGAAATCTAGTTGTTTGTTAGTGTCAACTTTAATGAGTCATCACATCCGGCCTATATTAATTTCTCTATTTTTTTTTTACTCGGGCTAATATAGAATATTCCTATATATATTGTTTATGATCTAGATATTTAAGGGGTGAACGACCATTTATGATTTAAATTGGATAATACCGGTTAACCATTTTCTGGTATGATAATTTAAAATCTTTTGGCCAGAATTTTGACAATAATTATTTTGTGGCAGTGATGTGAATGTGAGTCAAGATAAAATCTCATGTTGTGGATTCTTGTAAACGTGGATGCACTTTAAAGTTAGGGTATTCAATTTTTTTAACAACAATTGGTTACTGGATAAGTGATTGTGTCTGAGGTCCTGCAACTGGTATCAAAACCAAAGTCACGAGTTATATTTTTAGGAAGAACAATTGTTGATTGTTGGTCAAAATTTTACAACAAGTGCCCTATTGATCGAAGCGAAGGTATGGGTGTGGGTCATTTTTGACTAAAATGAAATTTGAGAGATTAAAATTTAAGAAAAAGTAATTTTAGATCATAATTTATTCAATCCAAGAATCAAACTGGACCAAAACTTTCCCTTTTTTTTTTCCTTTTTAAGAATAAACTGGAATTTCATTGATGAAGAATCAGTAACATAGTTTGGAGGATTGAAAGGAACTATAATTGATTCATCTGAAACAATTTCACTTTAATAAGTTATAGAATGAAGTTTTAACAATTACCACATCTTATTTCACCTATTATAAACCTCCATTTTATTACGTACACCTATTATAATATAATCAACAAAAAATGCCATGTGTAGTTGTTTTACAACTTGCTTGATTTTCATTTTATTTTTAATTAGATTGATTGCCACGTGCATTATACTTGGAGTTTAATTATACTTCAAAGTATTTTCTTAAAAGGCTATCAAATGGGAAGATTACAAACATTAAACTTAATTAAACAAAGTGTTATCCTCAATTATTGGTTTATTATAAAGCATTAAACAATACAAAACCTCTAAACCTAAAACTTTCTTCCTTCATTGTGTGATATTTTTAGGGTTAACGTGGCTAATCTATTAGCTAGTGAGGAGAGGACATTAGTCTATGTGGAGAGGCTTCATTGGAGGTCCACCATTTGAGATCTAATCAAAACGACGCCCATTGGGTGAGCGAAACGATCACTGTCTTAACAACATGGTCCACAAGTAGTATTTGTTAGCCATTGGCCCAAAAAAAAAAAGGAAAAGTGCAAACCGTCTCCTTTCCCTAATTGGAGATGAGAAGCTTGTTGGTTGAATAAAGTTTATTATCTAAAAAATTGTTAAATTTAAATAATTACATTCAATTTTACCGATCACTATTCATGTTCAACTCGAGTAGTAAGACTTCTTTAAGTTCGGTATGTTTATTCTTATTCAAATTAACATAATCTCAAATTTAATTACAAAATGAAATTAATTTTGAGAAACGTATTATTCAAGAAAACAAAACTTGTTTGTGTGCCTTCACTATTTGTCATTTTTTTTTGTGGTATCGATATTAACTTCTTTTCAATTTAATCATTTCACTGACGTAACTTAACTTAACTAAGTATTTTCTTTGTTGCATACATAATTGAAAATCAAATCAAATTATTCAATATTGATTCAAGCCTAATTTATCATACATATCAAATAAACTTGAACAATATTTTTCGTTCAATAAATTTTGAAGTTACATCGAGGTCAAGTCAATAAGCAAGAATTGGCAACAAACTTGACAAAATATCAAGTTATTCGGTACTCAACTCGAACTCATTTGATCGAATCTCGGTCGAACTCGATTTGTTTAATAATTAAATCATAATCAAACACGATACAAATTCAAATTGACAGTGAACAATATATGTGTCATTCGACTCTACTCGACCCATTTATATCCCCTAGTTGCAGACTTAAAATCCTCTCAAAAAGTCAATTATCTATGAGAACTTTTGGAATCAAACCCAAGTCAAGATATCCACGTAATGAACCAACTATTAGAAATTATGATACATCATCCTCATGCGTTGTCTTTCTTTTTCCCAAAATGGGAAAAAAGGAAAGGAGGAGTGAAGTTACATATATACAACCACACGAGAGGGGCAGTCTCTCCAAAAAATATTTACCAGAAGAGAAGGGGCCAACAAAGGGAAAGAACCAAAATAGTAGGACTAAAATGACAAATAAAATTCCTCTGTTTGGACACGATTCGCTTAGCTGTAAAATCCAGCTTCACCCAATTGGCATCTTCAACCCGACAGTGACGCGTTGCAATTTCTTCAAAAGGGGCCACCTTATAAAAATAAACGATTCACAGGACATCATACCTCCGCCAATACCGAAGCGCGTGAACCCCACCCTCGCTAAAATATCTAATCCTACCATACCAATTTGAGGATAAAAAAAGGTAAATAGAAAAGGGAAGTGGGACCCTTCTCGTGACCCTTTTAAGAATATGAAGCCTCATCTCTTATAAGCTCCACGTTATCATTTCACGCTCGTTCCTGTGAATTACACTTGTTGGCAACTTGGCATGACTTTTGTGGGGGTGATATATACTTTATGTTTTTCCTTTATATCATTTACATATTAATTAATTTTAAGAATAATAAATAATATGTTGAAATTAAACTATCTTTTATTTTCTCGTTTTCATTAACTTAAAAAAAAAAAAGAAATCGATATTTTCGATGACAATATAACTTTTGATGAACAATCCCAACACACCTACCCCAAGCCAAACCCATACACTCACCTGACCTGACCTTACCTTATATATTATAGTCTTAGTCTCACACCATAAATTAAATATTGAATGCAAAAACTTTAGGATTGTTACTTTTATTGTAAGCTGTTATATTTGTCTCTCTGTCTGTCTCTAGCTAGCTCTGTTCTTGAGATATTTTTGAGCGACGGAATGGAGTCTAATAGTAATATGATTGCACCTTTTGTGATGAAAACGTATCAAATGGTGAATGATTCGAGGACCGATTGGCTCATAAGATGGGGAACTGGAAACAATAGTTTTATTGTTTTAGAGCCTTTGGATTTTTCACAGAGAATTCTACCGGCCTACTTTAAGCACAACAATTTCTCCAGTTTCGTGCGTCAGCTCAATACCTATGTACGTATTTCTTTCAATTCATTTTACTCTTTTGTATGTTGTAGTAGGCGTAGTATAATTCGAGAAAGTTTTTTTTTTGCCAATTTGTTAGTAATTAGTGTTGTTAAGTTAATTATGTACTAGGTGTTTCTGTGAAATTTGAGTAATTTTGATAGATTTTTCAGTTTTATTCTTTTCTTTAAGTTTTTTCAAATTAGGGTTTTAGCTTTTTCATTGGAGAAATTGGCAGAATTCTGATTTCCAGTAAGAAATGAAAGGTTCAGAAGTACTGTTTTTGTTTTAAAAAGGGGAAAATAATAATTAAGGATTTATGTGAAAAAGCAAAGTGCCAGTTTGCAATTGTAATAAATAGGAAACTTAATCTACTTTTAAATTGAGTATGATTAAATAAAACATAAACATATGCATATAAATATTAAATACTATTTGTGTGTGACAATTCCAAGATTGTTGTAGTAAATTATGAAAATATATGCTGAGCCATGTGATTATTGTAGCTCACCCTGTTTTCATAATACTTGGGAGCAATAAGAATATTACTCATATCTCTGCATTATATTGATATTTATTTTTCTGGTTTTCCTTCATATTAGTGAGTGTTTTTTGGCAAAATGGGGGAAAGTTTACAACTGGAACTCTCCCTTTCCCCCTCCGCCCCATGTATTTTGTGATTTTGTTAATCCAGATCATCCAAAAACTCCTGTAACTGACTTATTCTCGTTCATTAATGCTTAATCATTTGCCCGCTCATCAAGAAATAGATGTGTGTTTAAGTAGTTTCTTAAAGAATTGGTCCCACGTCGAGTTTACAATACACAATGGTTGGTATGTTTGTTGGTGTACCCTGGTGCCTACATTAGGTGGCTTCAACTTTGTTGGCTTGGTGATGTCGATATTAATTTCAGGTGTAAAGGGGTCCTTAGGCCAGTAGATATTGCCTACTCCAGCCTATTTTTCAATACAGTGTTCTGTTTGGTTGGGCCTTCTTTATTATGATTACAGATCTTTTCATGCCTAGAAACAAATGTGGAATTACAGTAAAAAACATGAGCAATATCTGGAATTTAATCAAGTTGTACGATTCCCTTTGAGACTTTGGGCTAAATGATGAATCTTTACCAGTCTAAATTGTTATCTTCAGTGTTAAATATGACTTTGCTTTAACTCTGCCTCATTTGATTAAGAGTAAGCTTGACTCTCTCTGTGATTATCTCAATTGATTTATATCATGGGTTTAGAAAGATTGATCCATGTTGATGGGAATTTGCTTGCTTTATGACTTTTTTTTGTCCTATAAAAAGTTGATCCACTTAGGTAGGAAGATTTTTCTTTTAGTTTGCATTGAAAATAGTCATTCCATCCAACTACAAGCACGTGTATTACACTTATATTGTGATTGGTCTCTATCCTAACAATGTTTCTATCAGAAGGTAAATGTAGCATTTGTCATGTGAATGAATATTTTGGGTTTGGCGGAGCCTTGTCTATTTGTACTACTGATTTTAAGAAAGTTGATCCAAATATGTGGGAATTTGCTTAATTTGTATTTTTTCATTAATTTGCATCAGGGTTTTAGAAAGGTTGATCCAGATAGGTGGGAATTTGCAAACGAATGGTTTTTACGCGGGCAAACGCAATTATTAAAAAACATTGTGAGGAAGAAACACACTGGTAAAATTTACACTTCACATCATATCAAACACGAGGATGATGAAGACGAGGAGCTTTTAGTTGAAATCGCAAAGTTAAAGCAAGAACAAAAGAGTTTAGAACAAGAACTCGAGACCATGAACCGGAGACTTGAGGCAACAGAAAGAAGGCCCCAACAAATGATGACTTTCTTGTACAAAGTAGTTGAAGACCCTGAAATGTTGCCGCGTATGATTCTTGAGAAAGAAAAAACAAGAATGTTAACGTCTAATGACAATGAAAAGAAGAGAAAGCTTATGATTTCTTGGAATTCTATGTCAAGTTCATCAATTAAGAGTCAAGAAACGACTTCAACTTCATCGCCTGATGTGAATTTTGATATTGAAAATTACTGCCAATCTTCACCATCACTTGAGAATTCATCCCCTGAATTGTTGAGTGATAGACCGACCACAAAAGAGCCTATGATTACGCAAGAATATCAAAATTATGGCAGTAGCTCTTCTGGTCTAGGTGGTGGTTTTGTGGGAGATGAGCCGTTGATGAATGCGAGGTATGATAGCTCTGGTGGAGTTAGTATGAATTACTTTGAAGGATTGGGAGATGGGGAGAGTTCTAGCCGGCAGCCACCGTATCCGTTTTCATTGTTGGGTGGTGGTTTTTAGTTAGTATGTTATACAATGTTGTTTAGTATATCCATATCCGGCCTTTTTTTGTAGTTTAGATGTTTTCTTTTTCGTTTGGTATAATATTATGGTGTATTTTATGAAATATGTATGCGTTTCTTAGCATTACATTCGTTGTATTCTTGTAAATATTTATTAATTATAACCAAGTATAATCTCATGGTCCATTTGATTGGTTAAGGGGTGTTTATATATTTCCTCTGTGCAGTGAGTACTGGTTCCAGCCTCTGTTGCCGGTTGAGTCACCATGATTTACCTCCTCTCACAATTCCGTCGGACAGGGGGGTGAGGGGCGCCCAAGGTGAGCGATTTCATCTTTTGGAACAAGTTTATATATTTCCTCTTGATCCGACGACAGTTTGAGCGTCGGGAGATTTATGGTGGAACATTCACTCCTATGCTTTTAATCTTGTAACTGAAGGTAAATGGTTAAATTTTCGCTCATATTCTTTTTCTTACGACGTTACAAATTAATTTTCTTATCTAATTTGAAACCATTAATCCTCAGTCACTTCTTATATATTATTTCAAATTACCACTTTTCTTAATTAATTCATATTTATTAAATTATGTTCGGATAAAAATTCCAACAAATTGAATAAAATCTGAATTGTATTCTGGTTAAAATATGCTGCATATGGCCCTAAATCAAAAAGGGATATGGCTCTTGATCCGGTCCAACTTCGATCTGTATGAACATAGCCCAAACCCAAACGGCCCAACTAAAAGAAAATCAGAAATGGATATCGTATAATGGGCCAGTGGCCGGTGGTTCGGTTAGTTATGTTCTTAAGCATCCATATAGCATGTAGAGACATGTCATTAATTTCAATCACTGTATATAGGCGAACCGAACAAATTTTAGGATTCATTATTACAATTTGTTGACTTTCTACTTAATAATAATTTGGCTTAATAACAAAAGAAAAAGAAAAAAAAAAATACAATTTGTTACTAAACGAGTTATAAGGATTCAAAATTGTTAATATTTCGAGGACAAAAATTAATTCCCATTCCTAATTCCAAGAATGGAATAGATCCCAAATGCTTAATGGCATTAAGGAAAATATGAAGCTTCCAAAACCCGACAAAGGAGGTTTGGTTGTTGATCATGCGCTACGTACGTGGATCGGACAACTATTTATAGACCCAATTAAAATTGGAATGGGGAAAACAGCATAAATCACTCCAGTAAGACACTTACAAGAGATTATTCACAAATAATGTGATGCAACAAATAAAAATAATTTTATTCAAATTATACTTATATATTATATTATATGATTCCTGGGAATGAGATTTTAAAATCCACTTTTCAGTAAAATAAGAAACAGGTGAATGAGGGAAGTTATATGATTCTGATTCTAGACCCACCTAATCTCAAGAAAAATGGCCCAGAAAACATTTGGGCCCTCAAATAACCATTATTTCCTTTTTTAGTAACATTTTTCATACTAAAATATTTTTTGTAGGAAATTCCTATTTAGTAACATTATATTTTCTTTGTTTTTATTTCACGTTTTTTTTTCTATTTTTGGTAAGCTTATAAACTATTGACCTTGGTCGACATTTATACCATAAAAGACTTCCTTGTCGTGTTTGACTTTGTTAGAGTGTTTAATAACAATCTTTAAAAGCATTTTAGAAATAATTTTCCTCTTAACCATTTTTTTCTCAAAATTAATTATCTGCTTTATTTCAATTTTTTTTTTCCTTCTAAGTTATGCTTTTCATTCTTAAAAATATATATAACTATTACATTTTACATTCGTCTATTTCTTCTCTCTCTACATATATATCTTTCTTTTCGTTACCAATTTTTTCAATATTAATCCACCAACAAGATGAGCACCCTGGCCAAAAATATGTCATATATGAATTTTTATTATAACCTTCATTGAAACAAACATTTTATTCAAAGTGATCCCAAAAAGATACCTAAAATTTCTTTTTAGAAAACAGGACAAACAGGGTTCATAGTTTTGTGGTGAGAACAGAATATTAATCAATTGGGAAAGAAGTCTTAAGTAGTAGTAGGTTTAGATCTCGTTGGTTGTGGTGTCCAATTATTTCTAATTATGTTTAATCACGATCATTCTAAAACGTGCAAGCATAAGTTAATTAGCCAATTTTTAATTAGTTCAAACATCCCTCCCTCCTTCAAAGTATTTGCCCTATGGTCATGATGACTATTTGGAAACTAAAAATATAGTATATTGTCTTCTCACTTAAAAATTATAAAACAATTAAATTAAGTCGGGCAATTATATCAAACTAGAAGTTATTATGCTTGAATTTTGTTTAAACTGAACTTCGATGAGGAAAATTCTTGTCCAAGCCTGGCTTGGCCAAACCCATCCAACCACCAAGCAAGTGTAATGCACTTGCTTTGTGATTGGTCACTCTCCTGAGAGTTACATCCAATCCCAAAGCAAGTGTATTGCACTTGCTTTTTAGTTACTTTGGGTTTGGCCAAACCCGGTTTGGGTAAGAATTTCCCCTTGGATGATGCTATTGATAGAGCTCGATACATATACTTCAATATTCAATATTTTTTTCCTTATCCCTTCACACTATAACCTTACTTTCAAAAACTATAAAGTATAAACATATACTGCTAGAGTACTCGGTCAAAATTTTCAATCTTTTAAGTGACTTATCATATTAAAGTATTCACAGTACTTATATATAGTGTATTAAACCTTTTCAGTTCTATTTGAGATAGATCCTTAATCACACAAAGCAGCAAATAAGCTATCATCTTGAGCTTAATTATTATGACCTAATCTTTATTAATTTGACCTGATTGGTTTACAGCAATTAATTAAAATGTCAATTGCGATGATTAATCTTTGAAGCAACGTCCTTAGGTCAATAATTGTGTGCAAAGAAAATTAAAGTTCAATGCACTGTGGGGGCTGCTGCAATAGTATCTTTGTCAACTTAGAGAAGACCTTTTCCACTTAACATATATATAGCATTATAATTTATATGTTTTTATTACAAAGTAAGTTCCCATTTTCTCCAACATCATTAAAATTAAAGATAGATGCCATATATATTTCTATCATTGTGGTAGTAAGTAAGTAGATCATGTTGTGAAATCATTTTCATACCAGCACTCATTCATCACAATTCACAACATGAAGATGAAATTTTGGCCTATTCCTTATTAATTAGTGAACCTACCTTCTTTTTCCCAATATTTTTCTAAGTATATATAGGCCATGTCCATGGTTAAATTGGAGAAGGATGAGCTTTTAGCGATGACCGGGACTAAGGGTGGTCGTTATCCTCCTCGAACGACCCTAGCCGCCATCGAATCCTTAGCCATGCCTCTTGTGAGTTCTTTTATCCTTTTTGCGTAGGAAATTAAGTTTTAGATAAGAGTTGAAAAAAAAAAAGAAAATCAGTATCTTTAAATTATTGTTGTAATTGTGAAATAGTGGTATCCTAGCTATCATTAGTTTAAATGAGAAGAAGATTTGAAAACATCATCTATTTAGAAACATGCTACAAATGAGAGCAAGAATGAAAATTTCAGAAAATTAGTCTGCAATTTTGGCAGAGTTTCTTGGACCATAATTAATTCATGGTATATTTTTTGCTTTTTCTTGTTTTGTTTTTTTGGATGGAAAATAGGTGCAGGAAGTGGTGTTCATGGCTGATTTTCGATGTGCAAGGTGTCAACAAAGAGTGGCTCAAATTATGTCTAAAATGAATGGTAAGGCTTCTTCTGCACTTCAATTTCATTTTTTCATCCATTGATTGATGTTGGGTCTGGTACAGTTCGACCCATGGGCTCAGCCCATTTTGCCAACTTTACCGTTGGGGGTGGTGGTCCTGGAGGTGATAAAAAAATGACCCTTCTTCCCTTTTGTGGCTTTAAATAATAGGCGTAATAACCAAACATATCTTATATATATATATATATCGACAATTCTCCAGCCGTGATTAGTGTACTTTTTCATAGGATTCCTTCATATATTAGTGATAATAATAAGTAATAATTTGGGATGCACTCGTACAATGTTTTCATAAAAAGGTCTTTTTCTTTATTATTTGGATGAAAGTGAAACAACCCACCGGTGACTACAAAAGAAATGACATTTAAAGAGTTCAAAATGAAATAAATGATGCTTTTACCATTGCATTGTTCTATGAATTATTTGATTGCCTTTCATTCAATTAGGACCCAAGGATTTCGGTATTGGACTATCTAGTTTAAGATAGAAAGTTGTATCTTGTTCAACACGAATCGTTAGTCATGTCGCTTACAGTATAACAGAAATTGAAAACCTCGAAAACAATAGAACCAATTTAGGGAGATCTCGAGGGCTAGATAATAATGTCCTTGTGATAAATGTGTGAAGTTAACATTGTTGTCTATCTCTCTCGTTTGCTATTTATATAATATATACTCTCTCACGTTTAATACGGGTCATTTCTTCTTTGTCTAATAGTTGGACGGTTCATTTAATAAACTGCCAAATCAGTATATTCGACTTGAGTTCGTATAGTCCCTCTATTATATTCCTCGTGAGGATAGTTGTTATTTATTTGTTGTTGTCCATTTGACCCTTCCTTTCAGCCCTATTCTTCTAATTAACGTGCCTAGAGGGCTATATATGGTTCGGTAAACCGGTCAAACAGAATTTTGTACCAGTAGTATGGTATGTATATGAGTATCAAACTAAAATTTTGGTTCATTGTTCACTACAACTCTTGTTCACCAATATAACATTAGTATTCAAGTTCGATTGATTTACCTAACCTAATCGAATCGAATCTAACATAACAAAATACTTATCATTTTTTATTTTTATTTATAATTTCAGGAGAGACTCAATCTGTGATGATTAGTGTTTTGGAGAAGAAAGTAACTCTGACTCTGACTTGTACAAATCCCATTACATCTCATAGACAACAAGTTTCTTCATGGAGCAAAGTTTCTTTGGTTCTACGCCTCTTTCGAGCTTCCTGCAGCTAATTCAAGATTTACACATTTATTAATTGTATTTGTAAATACCAAACTCTGCTTTTTCCTTAATTTCTTTCTTTTGGTTAAATAATTGGGTACATATATACATAGAAGGAAATTGGAAATAAAATTGAAAGCATGTATATATTTTGCACTGATATTTCTAGGAGTCTGTTTATATAAGTTAACAAATCACATATCGATTAGCAGAAAAAACCACATTTGATGTTAATTAACACACGGAAGCATTTCATATATTATATATATATATATATATACCTCTTTGTGTAACGCATAAGATCGAATTGAATAGTATTTGTTTCTAATTTTGTTTTCTGTCCTGTATTTGTATAACTTAGAGGGAGTAATACAATATGACTTTACCCTTCTTGTGTTAAGAAAAATGTGGCACTTTACTTCGTGTGTTATGATAAATGTGATACGTTAACCCCCCCAATGGTACTCCCTGAGTTTTGAGTAATTTGAGTATGAGATTAAATATGAGGTAGCTTGTCCAGAAGTTCAAGTATCTGAGATTAGCTCTTGATGGAAAAGTATAAGTGCGAAAGTTTGTGTTTTGGAAAAGGAAATGGATTTAATTATATATATATGATTCCTTTTGAAACAATGTTATGTTATGTTATGTTATTATTAAGTTGGGAAGATTGCTGAATTTGAGTTGAGACAAATATGTCAATATTGCCCAGAATCATATTCCTTGTTTGTTCAAACGAGAAAGTATTCCTCAATACATAGAATTAAATACCTAAATGATCGAAATCCTTTTTAACACACAAAAAAAGTAGTCGATCTCATTCGTTTTCACTTTTCCAGATATTGAATTTTTCAAGATTCATGTCAGCACAGGCAAGAGTTCTAGCATCATTAATTAATGTGCATATATATTTTCATCTTTTCTAACACCAAAATCTTTATGTAACTTTCTAAAGGTTACAAAAAAAAAAAAAAAGAGTCCCTTTAGGAACTATATATGACGAATAATTTTGGATATTCTTGTGTCTTCTGATTGAGGAAGAACGGATTCTAACTAACTTGTTTTTGGCAATTATGTGTAAAACAAGTACAGGTATTTTGTATGGTGATGAGGATTAATCTTGACTGCAATGCTTGTTGCAGAAAAATGAGAAGAACCCTCCTTAGGATGAAAGGTAATTAATTAATTAGTACTTAATTTGGTATTGTCTCACAATTAAATTAAATGGGGACTAATTAATTCTTACTACTTAAATTTGATTGAAGAAATAGAGACACATTTGATAGAGAAGCAACAATACAAGGTAAGCGTTTGTGGAAGATTTGTTCCGGCAGATGTAGCAATAAAGATACGGAAAAAGATGAAACGCAGAGTCGAAATTATGGAAATTCAAGAATTGATCAATGTACAACAACAACAACAACAACAAATATTGTCCCAGTAATATATATATATATATATATATATATATATATATATATATATATATATATATATATATATATATATATATCACAAACAACACCACCTGTATGTATAGTGTATACATGTAGAGGTTTCATTAAGAGAATTTAATATATTAAAGTATTTTGTACTATCTTTGTCTTTAATCCCTTTTATTAATTCTTACAGTTAGATTAGGTAATTAATGTTGAGGGCCGGGGTAACCGTGAATTGAATAGATATTGTATCTCACCCTAATATTTTGGGATCCTACCTTCTACACCTAATATTTCATGTACTTCACTTTTTCCCTAATCGACAAATTAATTTGTATAGTAAATTGTTTAAAATTACAGACTTAATTTAGCGAAAGATTAAACTAGAAAATTTCATCCAAATCACGTTCGTGAAGATAATAAAAATTCTATAAAATGAATCCACACATTCTAAGCCAAGGGAATTAAAAGTGAGTACCTTCATATGCCTCGTGACCAGACAATGGGACGTAAACAGGATTAATGAAACTTTTTTCGAAGAGGATTGCAAAAGCATTTTGTCCATTCCGTTAGGAAGATTCACACGAGACGATAAGCGTATTTGGCATTACAATAAGAATGGTATCTTTTCGGTTAGAAGTGCTTACTATTTAGCAATGCGAATGGATAATGAGTACAATCATACTTTAGCTAGTTCTTCTACAACAGCAGTACATAATTGTTGGAAATGGCTTTGGGCACTTCAACTTCCGAATAAGGTAAAAATCTTTGTTTGGAGAGCTTGTCGTAATTTTTTACCTACCCGTACTAATCTTATGAAATGTAGAGTTATTGAAGTGGATAAGTGTGTGTTTTGTGGTGCTGAGGTGAGAATATTATTCATAGCTTTCTATATTGTCAATTCGCGAGGCAAGTTTGGGCGTTATCCGGAATTCCATTGGGTACCTATCGCTGGTTTGGCTCGGATTTTAGAGGATGGGTGATTAATTTGAAAAGGAAAACTGATGTGGCTGAATTTGAATTAAGCTTGTTGATTTGCTGGTCTATATGGCATGTTAGGAACAAGCTTTTCTTTGAAGGTGAAGTGCCGGATGCATTAGCAGTGACTTCTTTTGCTAGGAAGTATTTGGAGGAGTCGAAGCAAGCAAGAAATTCGGTGATGTGTGCTTCTATTCCCCATAATAGGACTGCTGTCCGGTGGAGCAAACCAGGTCCAGATGTGGTCAAGGTGAATTTTGATGCTACTATTAATGTTCAGGAAGGCTGTTGTGGTTTGGGGGTTGTTGCACGGTCGTCTTCGGGCGTTTGTTTAGGCTGGAAATCTGTTTGTCTCAAGCAACCTTTTGACGTTACAACAGCGGAAGCCAAAGCCGCGCTACTTGCAATGGAATTTGCTATTGACCGAGGATGGTCTAGAGTGGTTATTGAAGATGACTCAAGTGTTGTCATAGCAGCTATTGAAGAGCAAAATCCTTCAAGAACAGACTTTGGGAGTATTATTGAAGATGTAAAAGAATTGGCATCTTCGTTTAGCTCGTTCCATGCCCGGCACATCTTTCGCGAAGGAAACTATGTGGCTCATGAATTAGCAAATTTGTCTAGAAGTGAATCTTATGTTCCAGAAGTTTTACCTGATTTTATTTATAACATTGTAATCCCTGAATCTCTTTGATTGAATGAATATCGCTTTTTATCTAAAAAAAAAAAAAAAAAAATCCACACATTCTAGATAGTGTGCTTAAGGTCCATCGATCACTCCATCCAATTATGAATCAGTTTGAGATTTCTTGTTGGATTAACTCTTTATGTAGCCATGCAGTAACTTGGAAACTTCTCACCATATATAATATATATGTATTCCAATTTCATGTGGTGCTCTGCTCTTGACTAAATGCGGTTTTTTTCTTCCTTAAATTCTTCCTTTTACACTTGGCCATATTTTAATTATTAATTATAAACCTTAATATTTTCATCTTAGCATCAGAATTTCTTAAAAGGTAAATGTCCATAATAAGAGCCTTTGGCTTTTTCTTGTTTTGCCTTTCACCGTTTCACATTATTTAATAGTGTTGGCATTAGGCCATAGTTCTTCTGCCAGGCTTAATAACACGTCTTGGGGTCGACCTAAAAATCTTCTATTTCTAATTGAGGTTTGAACCCGCGGTTAAATTAGTAATTTTGAACTAGTCATACTCATATATATATATATATGTGGATGCTCTTTATATTGGTTAGGGCTTAATTTCACTTTGCACCCTGCATATAGGAGCATTTTTCACTTTGCATCCTACAAAATAATTTATCCTACTTTGCATCCTACAAACCACTATTTTATTTTAAATTGCACCGTCAACCATTTTCAGTCCATTTAAGTCGCCTATGTAAGGGTAAATTCGTCAATTCAAATTATTAACCACCCCAATTTCCCTTCAAAAATAGTATATGGGCAAAAGTAACATATCACCATAATAACTTTGAAAAAAAGGCTGAAAAATAGAAAACAAGTTTTATGGGTATTATATTCTTAATTTCTCCTCTTTCTTCTTCAAATTCAGTCCAGTGCCGTCTTTTTCTTTTTTATGTTGGAAGAAAAATGTGTTGGGTGCTAAGAAAAGATAATAAATTGTGTTTACCATATTCTCAATTTCTTATCTTATTTATGTTTTGATTCTCATTTTCGTTAACAACTCTATTATACTTGTTTGTAGAATTAATAATTAGGGATAGTTAGGAATAACTACGTGTATATCCTCAAAATTACTCTAGGTTAATTTCAATAATTATATGTAAAGTGAAAAAGAAAAATGCGGTAATGGAATCGACTTAAAAAAGAAAGATGATAAATTGATCAAACCCTAAGTCCCCGTAAGACTTGTTTTCTATTTTTCAGTTATTATGGAGATATTTCAATTTTGCCCAAATTTTTTTTTTTGGGGGGTGGGGGGGGGGGGGAATTGGGGTGGTTAATAATGTGAATGGACGAATTTACCCTTACTTCGGCAACTAAAATGGGCTGAAAATTGTTAAGGGTGCAATCTGAAATGAAATACTGGTTTGTAGGGTGCAAAATGGGATAATTTTTTTTGTAGGATGCAAAGTAAAAATTTAGGGTGCAAAGTGGGATTAAGCCATTGGTTAGTTAACATTCTTCCCTTTATACATTGCTAATAATATATTCAATGTAGGGGTGGGCGCGGGTAGTGAATTTTCATACCCGAAACCCTACCCGATTTGGCGGGTACCCGAAGTTCGGTACCCGAAATTTTCGGGTATTTCGGGTATTGGGTATTGGGTACCCGAAATTTCACACTTTTTTTTTTCCAAGAGTTTTTTTTCAACATATATGTACGTAAAATTGTAAATTAATGAATTCAAACAATAATTGTACACAATAACTTCAAAACAAAACAATATAAATGTCTAATTGATTTAGTAGTATGAACACTAAAATTAATTTTCAGATTTGGGAGTTCAATTGTTCAAATGTCGGCTGCTGTTGTGAGACTTTGAGAGTGTGAAACTGTGTGTGAATTGGGGAGAGGTCGTCAAAGGAGTTAGAAGAGACTTAGGTCTTAGAGTTAGGCAGTTTAGATATTTTTTTTCCTTTTTGGGCTGTCCACTACTTAATTGGGCCAAAATTTTTTTTTTTTAAATACCCGAACGGGTACCCGAATACCCGTTCGGGTGTGAAATTAATACCCAATACCCAACCCGAAAATATATTTCGGGTACGGGTACCCGAACCCGAATGTCAAAATATCCGTTTTTTTGTCCCAATCGGGAAATACCCAAACGGGTCGGGACGGGTCCCAAAATACCCGACCCAAACGCCCACCCCTAATTCAATGTAACTAAAAATACCCAAGGTTGTTGAAAACCGATCACCAAATAAACTCAACTTTATGTACTAGCTCTTTTATTGCGGCTGACACTTAAAAACGGATTACTGAAAATAAGGTTATGTCCAATTAAATTTGATTGCCATTGTCCACACTTCATATATTTTGAAGGGTAGGTAGTTCTTATTTCTGGTTTTAGGCAAAACAGTCACTTTTCACTGAACACGTAGGTAACTTGACCGTTGATGTTTTAATTAATGTGTCCATGTCTCTCAGCTTTAATTTACTTAGCAATTTACAAAATTTGGTACATCATATAAAAGTTTAGAAAGCTTTTTTTTTCTCTTCTCCCCCCCTGCAATTATGCTTCTTACTCGGCGAAGGCGACCATTTGATTATCCTTCATGTCGAATTTGAACCTTACCGATTCAAGTTTAGCTAGATCCACAAAAACTCATGCATGTGACCTCAAGTGAGCTTCCGGTTAGGCTCGGGATTAATCCATTTTACCAACTTCGATCTAGATTAACTTAGCAAAACAGATGAAACTATATTTGCATGCAATTATGCAAACATGCAAGCAAGTTTCTATTTTAGCACCATTATCTTTACCCCTTTATATTCATTTTTTTTATTCCTTACCCCTTCATATTCATTTTCCCATCTATATGTATATTGTGATTAATTGAGTGAAATGCAAAAATAATCTCTATGATTTACCTAATTAATGAGAAAAAAAATATCCATGTGTTATTCTTATTGCCAAAATAACCCTAGATTGTACTATTTTTTATTAGAAAAAAATCATCTCACAAGTATACCCCACACTAAAAAAAATGCAAAACACTAGTATTCACGTAAAAATTTGACAATAATTCTTCTGTTAACTTTGAAAATTAACAAAAACTCCATTGTTCATTTAAAAAATTGATAATAATCACCTTTCTGGTTTATGAAGAAATTTATATAAAGTTTTTTGCTAACAAGATCGAAGGAATGTATATAAAGTGAGTTATAAAATAAAATAACAGTCAAATAATGATTAACTTGGCTCTGATTAATTTATCATTCGGCCGTATCATTTCAACAGTCACATAATGATTGGGTTGTTGTGCTACATATTTAATACCATATACAATACATTAATTAATGACACGGAATTAACAATAAAAAAAAAAAGAGAGTTATTTCTTACTGATAAAAATTTAAATGTTACCAGTCCAGTAGAACAAAACCCATTGTAATACTTATCATAGTTGTAGATAAGCTCTCAAAAATTTCTTACTCCATCATGCAATGCAATAGGACCGCTTGATATAATTAAGAAATTCCTAGGTTATTTCTTTCTTCGACATCATCGACACAAATTGACCGCGTAAGCACCAAAAAATACTCCTCCATTCCCATTCCCATTCCCATTTTTCCTTCCTTGAATAAAAATTAAACTTCTTCACGAAGAAATCTCCCCACACGCTTTCATATTTTTCAATATTCATTCAGACAATAAAAATATCAACCATTTTCAAACCAAATATATACTATATTACACACAAGTCTCGATCTCTCCCCTCGTCACCAACAAAAGGTGCAAACCAACAGTTCTTGTTTGTACTAGTATTTCTTTATTTAGTAATCAACTTTACTAATAAGTTGATTACTAATATAGCTACTAGCTAGCTAGGTATGGGGAAAAAACTTGATGCTTTGTTGGGGAAAAGCTTCAAAACTTCAAAATTTAAAGCCATGGCGCACATGGCTATTTCCCGGCTGGCCGTGCTCAGGAATCAACGCCAGGCACGGTGCGCCATCGCAAGATCCGACGTGGTTGAGTTCCTCAACATTGGAAACCATGAAAGAGCTCTTCTTAGGGTAATCAAACTTCTTACATATATAGATAATAGTAATCACTCTATTGAGTCATTTCTAATTATATTGTTACAAAGTCAGTCAGTCAGTCGTGCTATGTTATCTAAACTAACAACAGATTTCATGTTACGAGTAGCTCAATATAGCACAAGACATCCAACAACTATTTCCAGTTTTTTGTAGCCTAGCCAACTAACTTACTTTTTGTATCATATGCATATACCTAAAACTGAATTAAGATGGCGAATATGTTAATTTATCGCTTGGAATACCAAGGTCCGCATGTGGATACCACCAAGTTTATTTTTTTCTTCAATGACACACCAGTGGTTTTGCCTAATACAGTCAGTACCAAATGAGATTTTGTCGATTAGAAGTAACAGAGTAATTGGGAAATACTAGAGGAAAATTGCATTTTAAGTAATGTTATTCAGTATTTAAGGTGGTTTTGATTTGATTAATAGGCTGAGCAAGTGATCAAGGAGCAGAATATGCTTGATGTGTTTGTTGTATTGGAAGGCTATTGCCACTTGATGATAGAGAGGGTCAGTCTTATTGAAAAAGAAAAGTAAGTTTCACTTTCTTCCATATTGTGGGTATTTACTTATAATGTTCTTCATGTGCTTTGGTTTACACTCTTAAAAGAGTGATCAATCAGAAAATATAACTACATATACTTAATTTGTGTGATTGAGTGAATCGGACATTGGTATTGAACTTGAGATTTGAGAATTTTGGTATCAGATTCAATACTTATTTGATATTTTCTTCTTTATTAGAACATGCCCAGAAGAATTGAAAGAAGCTATATCAAGCTTGATATATGCTTCCACAAGATGTGGGGAATTCCCTGAACTTCAAGAGATTCGCATGATTTTCACATCTCGGTTCGGGAAAGAGTTTGCAAATCGCGCTGTTGAACTACGCAACAATTGCGGTGTAAATCCTAAGGTATGATTAGGACACAAAATAGTTATTCAAACTTAGTTTGTTATGGATAATAAGTGATGCACACACACAAACAAAACTTCATCAAATCAAACTCAAGAAGTAGTTTGATATGATTCCCAATTCTACCTGAACCTTTAAAATGTATCTAAAAGATAAATGAATGATAACTTCGCATATCTTATACAGATAATACTTTGAAATGTATCTAAAAGATAAATGAATGATAACTTCACATATCTTATACAGATAATACAGAAGTTGTCAACAAGAATGGCTAGCTTGGAGACAAAAATGAAAGTGCTCAAGGAGATAGCTTCAGATAACAACATTGTTATGCAAATTCAAGAGGTATGTATGTCGAATTATCTGTTTGTATCCACAAATTGTCTATTGGTTATATGTATTTATGGAAATATGGCCTTGGTTATGTTGATTTTAGGAAGATCAAGATAAGCAGAGTACAATCTCATCGACAGCAGTATCAGAAGTGATTACTCCAGTAGAGAATAAACAGATACAGGCTGAAAACTTAGAAATTAGAGGAGAAGAATTCACTGATTCATTTAAAATGAGGAGAACATACAGGGATGTGGCTGATGCAGCTCAAGCAGCTTTTGAATCTGCTGCTTATGCTGCAGTAGCTGCTAGAGCAGCGGTTGAACTCTCCCGTTCCGGATCAAGGGGTCCCCATGATCTAACGGTCACGATTGAGCCTACTGTGCAAGCTGAACTTCAATATAACGAACTGAGAGATTCATTTGAGGATGAACATATGAAAACTGAAGTGAAATTTGAGAAAATCCACCCAATTCAGAACTATGATTTGGAAGCTAAAAAGGGTATTGACAGTGAAGAGTTTAAGAAATCTTTATCTATTTCAACTTCAGATTCAGTAGATGAGAACGTTAATGAAATGAAAATGTTGGCTGATGAAGAGGGACGGGTTGAAACACGAGCTAGGGAGGTGGTATCTGATGAAAGTGATGGTGAAAATGAGAAGAAAAGTAGGATACCATGGACTAGGACCTATAGTGTAGAAAGTGATGCAAAGAATGATATTGTGGAAGGGAGTAGCAGAAAACCGAAATATTCAATTCACGAGCATTCTGTTTTAAGATCTCAAGTTGCACCAAAAATGGAGTTGGGACCTGGGAATTCTCCTGAACACTTTACTGCAGAAAACAGAACTCAGAGTGCTGAACCTTTAAACATCAATAAGAGGCCAATCTCTGTAAGGACTAGACGCGCACATGGACGGTAACAAAATATGTAATATGTAAGATGTAAGATGTAAGATGTTACTACTACTACTACTACTACTACATGAGGTTTTCTGTAATAATATATAAGCTATGAAGCAGGCTATTTTGTGCTTTTTCCATTGTAAAGTTTCTAAGATTCTGTGATGTTTTTGACTGAGCATAATATTCTTTTGAATCTCAATTTCAATTCAAATTTCACTTGCATCCAAAATTTTGCAGTATATCCAACAATAGTAACTTGTGCCTTCCAAGAGAGTGGCATCAGTTCATGGACCCTCAAAATACCAACAATAAGAAGCACACGAAGTGAAAAGAAACTTTCTCCAGCTAATTTCTGCTATAAATCCTAAGAGTTATATGATTCACAGCTTTCTTCCAAATTTGAGATGAGGAGGTCATTGTCAACTCAAAGTGATACAAAATAATGTGATTATAGCATATGATGACAAGTGTTACCACTACTAGTAGAGAGTCTAATCTGAGAATGGTTTTGGCTTTAATTTATTATAAGATTCCGTTTTGAGTTTTGTGGTATAACCTAATCTCTGATGTCACTAAATGATGCGATGAGATGAGCTCATGCATTAGCATAAACAAGCCGCAATAGGAACATATGAGTCGCATCGTAAAATCTTACATGACAGTAGATGTACAAACAAAAATTACCTTAAAACAACAAGATACAAGCTCTTGAACTCTATATAATGTTAAAATCTAGCTCGCTTCCTTCCACTTTGCATTAAGTCGCCAAAGGACTGCAAGCTTACACCAACATCCTCGTCGTACTCTACCCCAAGTTCTTCCTGCAAACATGAAATAGACACATGAAAAATATCTCTAAGTGACTGAGAACTGAAACATAAATGGCTTAAACAAATTGAATACCTTAAATTCTTTTAAATTCTTGGGTGAGTTCTCAGTTATAGCGTCCCAAACGTCCTTGAACATCCTCTTACGTCTTCTCCACTGATTTATCATATCCACATACAACTTCTCCACAGCTTTCCTCTCTTCTGGACTCACCAGAGTAACCCCTTGCCTCAACTGAATCAACTTTTCCTCCATCTGCGTAACCTGTGAATCATTATCATGTCATGAATCAGATATCCATTCTAACAGAGAGTAATAATTTTCATCTTTGCATCACATTACCTCATTTTCCAATTTGGTTTTCTTGGTCTGTATCTCCTCTAATGTCAAATTTGATTGTAATGCTTTCATCTCTGCCATAATTAGTTCATTCAGGTCATTAGAAAATGAAACACCTCTTTTCGCCATTACTATAAAAAATCACACATGCAAGCATACACCCAACCCCAACACATATGAAGAACAAAAACCAGTCTTACAACATCTCCATTTTACAGGAAATCATTACTCATCAGCGGCAATAAAGATTAATATAGCATATACCTCCTTCAACCTCAAGAATAGCTTTCTTTTGTTCACCGAGCTGTTCTTGTAGTTTAGCGTTGTCTTGTTTCATCTGATTGAGCTCTTCATTGTTTGGAATATCGAACTGATCTTGTCTTGCCATGTATATTTTCTGCTTCCCATACTCCTTGAATGATATTTTCCCACTATCAGCAAGGCTATCCAATGCTTTTTGTACGGCTGCTTTTTTCAAATTAAACTTTTGCAGTGAATCAGCTGCATTTTGCGAATTCAAAGGCCTATTTTGCTGCAAAGGATACATATAAAATCTACATGAGGAATTTTTAGGTAACAAGTCAACCTATCTACCATAATTAAACTACATTCAGGAAAACTTCCATCCTTGAGGTATTTCAAACATAATTTATTCAGAAAATAAATTAAAAATAGGATTTGTTTCTCCTTTGCTCTCAATTGAATATAAAATCAACCGAACTAAATCTAAAGTCAGTTACAGCAAGTTAATTTCCGAAAGAAAATAAGGAGACAACAAATTCATAAATTCTTCGAACGAAATTTACCTCATTGACGAAATTGAGCACGATTCCTGGATATAGAATCAAACGAATTAATAATTTATTGCAGAGCTATAAATATTTTTTCATATTAATAAATACTGGAAAATACTTACCTTCAGCGCTATCGGTTTTGGGAGCCATTGATTGCAGAAATTTCAAAGAGCGGGAAATTATTTTTTGTGCGCACTAAATATATTTCTGTTTGCAGAGTGTGTTTTGAATTTAGACTAATATTATGTGGTAGATGAAAACCATGTAAAGTACCTATTTAGCCCTTATTTTGCTTCAATATCACCAGATAAGTAGTTTACAAATTGCAATTAGGGTACCTTTTGGTTTTGCATTTAGTATATAGCTAGCCATGGCCCATGGGCCCTTGCTTTAGTTCAATATCATGAGATATTTTCTTTTTCTTTTTAGTGATTTTAAATCAATGTTTCCAACCCCTTTTTGAATACATTACACATTTTTCTAAAATATTTGAATGCCCCCAGACAACAATTACATAAGCCTAGAAGTCTCCCACTTTACATTTTTGCTAATCCAGTTTGGAGCATAACTTCTTACGTCCCTTTAGAATTACATAGCTAGCCAATGGCCCATGGGCCTCAAGGAATTAAAATGGGCCGAACTTCAGACTTCAAATAACAAGTTTGATATGGTTTCTATAGGGTCCAACTAATTGTCATTAACAGGAAAAATAATTAACTATAAATTGAATTGTCAATCCATCATAGATCTATTTCAAAATTGATTCGTGTTCATAAAATATTGTTGAAAATAAAAATAAATATAGACGCAGATATAGACAGCATTGCATGCTCTTGAACTTGAACTAATTTTCATAATTGATTAATATTATTATACAAACAATGTTTTTTCCAAGCAACTTAATTTCGAGCTACATCAAAAGCTCTTTTTTTTTTTTTTTTTCATTTCTCTTCATTCGATATTTTGGGTCTTGTGGAAACCATGAAAGATTCTTTTAGTATTATAACTTTAGAAACATGGAAAATCTGATGCAGTTGATAAATGGCAAATTGGGACGTATAATTTCAAAAATCTCATTGATCGATCAAGTTTACTTTGTATGGTGAAGTGTGCTCATAGGCCCAATTCAATCTCAATCTATATGATCTTTCTTTTCTTTTCTTTTCTTTTCTTTTTCTTTTGGCTAATTCAATCTAGCTAAATGCTTCAACCTTCATGTAGTCTATATATAATACGCCTCTCCGTACTAATGAGAAGTTATATATATTCAATGTGGCCGGACTTCAGAATAAGTTACTCGACCTGTATACCCTTCAAAAATAAAAAATATACAATTCGCATAACAAATCATGTTCGAATAATATTTATCATTTGACAATTATTTAAATGAAAAAAATAGAAGAAAATATATGTGAAAATATAAAACTACTCAAACTCGACTTACGTTAGACTGCATTTGTTAAAAGTCATTTTTATTGAATTTATTTAGCAACTTAAGTGAATTCACTCCTTAATTGTTGATGCATCATGCATGACTGCGCTAAATAACTGAAATTTTGGTAACCCTTTTCTTGACCAAAAACATTTTGTAAGTGTACTGGTTTTTTCACTGATATGAAAAGCCATGACAAATTATCTATGTAAAAGTTTTTGTTTAATTTGATGCCCTCAAGAAAAAGAAAAAAAGAAGTTTTTGTTTGTTTCTAGAGTACATGAAAAGCCAGAAATGAACTGTTCATTAATTTGTCTGCTTTTTTAGATTAAATAATTAGCCAATAAAACGTGAAGGCTTCTAATTCGAGCCGCTGGCAAAAAAGAGTTGAAGAGAAATAATATCTGAAAGAGAAATAAAAATAAAAATGATTTATCTTGTTAAGACCAATGAAATTTCTGACTTTTGGACAAGGTTATTAAATTTCCCTGAAGGGTTTCCACATTTTAAATTTATTTTTTAAATTTTATAACGATTCTCAACTTCTTTAGATTTTATGTGACAACAATTATGTCATTTGGATTCAAGTCATGTTTAAATTATAAGGGATCAACTTTCTTAATTACTTTCAAGCTGTCATGATCAGAAATTTTCATGTCATGTTAATTAAATAGAATAATCCTGCTTAGTATTCACAAAACAGAAAATTTTCCATATTAAATTATGAAATTCAATTGACACGTACTGTTGATCGTACAACTATATTTTGTACGTGAATATATTGACCGCGCATTTCACTCGTATACGGCATAGTCTTGACTTTCAATGGGATTTATAGGTCTATTTGGATGGGTTTTGGCTCGGTTTCGTGGGTCTCGGTTTAAAAAAATTGGTTTGGATGGTTTCGTTGAAACATTTGAGACTTCACTTGGATGAGTTTTGGCTCTTGAATTTTTTGTGGTTGAAACCTTTGAGACCTCACTTGGATTGAGTTTGGATGTTGGGGTTTGGAGAGAAAAAGTAAATAATATGTCAAATCAATGTTTGTTATGGAGTTTTAAATATGATATTGTATTATGTAATGATTGTAATAACAATTTTAATTAATAAGTTTTAATATAAAAAAGCTGATGGTCTCAAAGGTTTGGGCTCTAGTCTCAAGATGGTTTGGACTTAAGTCTCACTAGTCTGAATAAATTCCATTTGGATGGGTTTTGGCCCGATCTCGCGAGACCCGCGAGACTGAGCCAAAACCCAGCCACACAAAGCCTATGTGTTTTAGAATTTTATCAATACAAGAAATCTCTTGTGAATTTTTTTCAAAAAAAAAAAAAAAAAAAAAGAAGAAGAAATAAAAATGAGTTTTAACAAATAAGGAGTGAATTCACTTAAGTTGCTAAATAAATTCAATAAAAATGAGTTTCAGCTCTCACTAATGTGAGAATTTATGTTTAATTTATTTTTATACTGTAATAGTAATTGAAGTAATTAAATTTAAATAGAATTTAAATGCATCCATCATCTAAAAAAACATATATAGAAATAGTCAAATTCATATTTATCTTCAAGAAAACTCCAATTAATTAATTACTTAATTAGTCTATTAATATTGCTTCTTGATGATTCATCCACACAACTGATTCTTAACCTTCCATAGATTGACGACTTCATTGTATACATTATACATGTCTTTCAAAGACAAAGTCCATTATAAGTTCTGTCATCCTTTTTAATTAATTGCCAACTTTCCTCAACTCTGTTTGTTATATATATAAACTCACTACACATTGCTAATTTTAGAAAAAAAAACCCATTCAAGATCAACTATGAACAAGGAAAGATTGCTTCCAAACGTTAATTTAGAACGTGAAACAAGAAGTTGCATAAATTGTAGATCAATCCACGATGGAGTAACGCGTTTTTGTAACAAATTACGCGATTTTTCAAGAAAGGCGTTGGATGTAGGCCGAAATGACCCGAGAAAAACAATATATGCAATCAAAATGGGATTTGCTCTCTCGCTTGTATCATTATTGATATTCTTTAGAGAACCACTTCCTGATATTTCCCACTCGATTTGGGCTATTCTCACTGTTATTGTTATGTTTGAGTTCAGCATAGGTATAATCGTGTTTCCTATTAAAGATTGAGTTTTTGCATTGTAAAAGTGATTATGTTTTTAGTAATTAATTTGTGCAGGAGCAACTTTTATCAAAGGATTTAATCGTGGAATTGGGACGTTCTTGGCTGGAATGCTTGCGATTCTGTTTGCTGCCTTATCAGTTTGTGTTGGAACGTGGTTTGGTGGAGAATGGGAAAAAGTCGTTATTGTCATCAGCTTTTTTGTCACTGGTTTGTTGTTTATTTTGAATTACGTTTCCTAATATGTTTTCACATGTTCACATTTTATTAGATCACGGCATCCATCTAAAATCTCCTTGTGAGTCAAGAGGGTGTGATCTGAAATTCCAATTGTCTTTAATTAAATGTTGATAAATTTGACAGGATCTTTTGGATCATACTAGAGATTCTATCCCTCAATGGCATCATACGATTATGGATTTAGAGTTTTCGTGCTCACATATTGTATCCTTATGGTGGCCGGGAACAGAACAAGGGAATATGCTCAAGCAATTATTTCTCGACTAGTGCTATTTGCAGTTGGAGGGTTCGTTTGTTTCCTTGTAAACATGTGTATCTATCCCATTTGGTCCGGAGACGATCTAGAGAGTTTGGTTGTCAACAATTTAAAGGAGCTTGCCACTTCTTTGGAAGGTTTGATATACATTACTCAAAGAAATATATTAAATCGCGTATTTTCCCTTTTTCTATATTACATTTTGACACTTTTGTTTCCTCTTAAAAAATATATTGCACTCCGTATTAAGTAAGTTTGTTATATCAGTTATATGTTGCACTTACAACTTTCATGAATTCACGGTGGAGCTGATGTCACAAACACAGTGAAATCTTTCCAGGGTATTTTAATTAGTAAAATGATATAAAATTCTCAAATACAAAAAGAAGAGCCTCTATGCTCTACAGATCTCCATTAATGTAACTTTCTTTAAGATTGTGCAGTGCTTGCCTGACAGAATCTTCATCCTGGTTGGAATATTTCAGGCATATCAATCGTTGGGCAACACGGTAAGCCATTTGAATATCATGATACTGCCCGAGATTCATCTCCATTCTCTTCACTTCCTATACACAAACATAAAAGCAAAGTCATGAATGTTGATGATAATTTCCTCAGTTTATACAATCGCATAGTTCTTAATGATAGCGAAGATTAATGACTCCAAGCAATTAACTTACAAACATACCTTTTGGGTAATACTTGATGTGATGCTTTTGGCGGATTCTATCACTGAACTCGGTAATCCAGCCACTCCTGCTAGCATAAGACCGTAGTGTGCTACATGCCGCAGCCCATCTTTCAATTGAAACTGGCAAAGACTGTTGAGGTAAGAATACACTATATAAAATCTCTTAATTGATACCAATTCTAATAGTTGAATATCTTACCTTGAAATCCATGCGATTTTTCTTAATGTCAACATCAAAGTGTACAGTTTTCACATTTGGATACATGGTCGCCAATTCTGACAGGTTTTGCATGTGAGTGGCAAATATGGTGTACCTAAAAGAAACAATATTAATCCATGTACGAGTATGTATTATAGTATATTTTTTTTGTTACGTAAGTATTACAGTATACTTCCCTCTGTTTACTAAATTCATAGAGTATATATGAAACATTTCAACATGATTATAAAGGTTTAAGAATAGAACTTATTCTAAATAAGTTATACTTTAACTGTATTCTGGAAACTAGAATTTTGTTTGTTCAGTCTATGATGTCTTCATGAAAAAACAAAGAAGGCCTAAATGATGATAGCTTAATCAGCAGTCATTTGACGTTAAGATATACACAGTTTAAAATCCAAAAATAATACGTCCTTCAATTTATCATTGAAGCTGTTATCACCTGCTAAATGTATTAGGAAATATGTCATAAACCCTAAGGTCTATATCCTCAACTATTTGGCTAACCGGAAAAATTCAAACTAACTTTGTTAATCACAAACTCTTTCAAAATATTTTTATTAAGCTTTTCCCATTTCACGTACTAAAATTATTTTATCAGCAGAAGTTGAAGACAAAGATAAAGAGGTGAAAATAAATTACGCTCTTAAAGCCAATAAATGCTCGCAGCAGCTCCATGCAATTGCAAAGCCATCAGAGGAAGATGTTGCTCTTCCCAATTCATCCACAACTATCAGACTTCTGTTTACAGAACTAAAGCTATGTGACTCATATCTGATAAAAACAAATTTTATAAACTAACGAGTAGATAAGATTTGACAAATATACCTAGGAGAAACATTTTGCAGGATAAAAGCCGTCTCTTTCATCTCCGTCATAAACTGCACAGTGAATGAAATATAGAAAGAATGTCTGTCAACTCATGATCTTAATGCTGAAAAAATCCTTATTCAACTAAAATGTATCTGCATGATGAGATGAGATGACATGATTAGCCCAGCAACCCTTCACTTCTGCAACTCAAAGGTAGGATTAACTCTGTTATTCTCTTCCTTAGCAGATCTTCTGAGGTCTATATTTAGCTCTATGGCAAGTGAGAGTTCTTGAATAAAGATGACAAGAGCTACACCAAGTGTCCAGGGACAATTTTCATATTTCTAGCTTTTACTAGTCGAAAGATGATCTTAGAAAGGTTGTTACTGAAGATCAGGTGGTTGGAACATGGAATACAGAAATCTTTGGTAAAATATTGAAACCAGCTTGGATAATGACCGTTATTATATACACGGGAATATTTCTTCCATGTCCAGAATAGTCCACGAATTAATTTATTTAACTTATGACTAGACCATGGCACCATGCTTACTCCTAGAAAGTAAATTGATTGGTAAGATCAAGAATAGAAATTATATTTTAATTTTATTGAAGACTGTAATAGGCTGAAGTGGAACTATAGCTCTAGTTCATCTCTTCTGAAACCTATGGTTTACTGCTAGGCTGCTAGTTATTAACCTAACATCTATAATTGGTCTCAAAGAAAAACCTATCAGTGTAGCTTTTGTTCATTACAGTTGCACCAAATGATTCCACCACTTTTATTTACTTTTAAACTGTAATGGAAGATCTCATAAAATTTTCTAGACTTATCATGTGAACAAAATACATTATAATGAGACTAAGATACCTCCACAAACAATAGTTTCAAGTGGCTTTTGATCTTCACTACAAGAGTAATGCTAGTAACTTACTAAGTCCAAACAGTACAATAAAAAATGACTTTCTATAGATATCACGTCAACTGCATATAATTGACAGCCAAAACTCTCAAATCTCCTACAGCCTACTCCTGTCATATTGAGTTTCACATACAAAGTGACCAGCACAACTTTCTCTTAGAATGGATATCTAATTTCAAAAAATCCTCGGCTTGCCAAAGGTCTTAGCACTCCTCACTAGAAGAAATCAAAAAATTCAAGAAATCATCATCTATATCTAATCTAAATACTTGCATATTATTATTTCTGATGTTCACACACCACCTCGTTTTTACTTTCTCATTTTTGTCATGATATTAATTACTCTTCATGTTTGTATGATCTGTAGGGTTTTGTGCTGGTTGGTGCCGGGGATGGCGATGGGGAGGTTATATTTTTGAAGGCAATATAGAACAATGAAGGCAATATAAAACATTTAATATGTGATTCAAATAATTTACCGTGCTAGAATTTGATTCAAGACTGTCCACAGTTCCCATTCTAGTAAATATGCGGTCAACTACTCTAAGAGTTGCAAAGCGAGCAGGAACATAACAACCAATTTGAGCAAGGATGACTACCAGGCAAACTTGCTGAAGAAAAGTACTCTTCCCACTCCTACAGGTAAACAATATATGAATACAGTTCAGAAAAGTCACAGATTCAAATTATACTAGGTCAAACCACATATCCTAGATCACATCAACAGCAGAGCTGCTCAGAGGTAGGATCATTAGTAGAAATGACAAAAAAAATCATCTTCAAATGAAAGAACTAGCTAAAAGTGCCTAGTTAAAGTATAATGAACAAAAAAGTAGAGCAGGAATTCACTCTGTGCAGTATCCAATTTGCCTAAAACGGGATAAGTCTACCGATTGGTGTATCAACCATGAATTATTTCATTGTATTTATTAACTTCACTTGCATCAATTTTTTCACCAAAGACACCAATGATGCACTGCACTCACGATGATGACATATTAAGTGTCCGAGAGGAGGATATTAACAATTGTCTCTATCTTTTAAATAGCATACTAGAATTTATCATGGCTCTGTTCATTACTTCTTAGCAGGATGAAATTAATTTATCTTGCAGGACACAGCTTCGGACACTCCAAGCACAAAAAAGCTTTGGTTAAGGAAAGAGTTTCAGGACTAGATTTTCTTACATGTTTGGGCCTGTGACAATTACCATATTTGAAGCTTCAGAAAGAAATATATTGTTGGGCTGCAGAAGAATTAGGCCATAAATTTCAAATAAATTCATAATGTGTTTTATCTAAGATAGAAACTTCATAAGATCGTCATATCATAACATGCGATTTTAATTGTAATACAAACTTTAACATACAATAAACTCATTATGTACGCCTTCAAGGATTGGGTGCCTTCCTGAATCCATTGCTAATGGACCATCACCTGCAAGAATTATGGGGACATGCAATAATGCATTGTTATATTCCTGAGATAAGAACTACTACCAAGCTAATTAATGACTAAACTTACTTGTAAAATGAGGTCTAATATATTTGTCAACTGGCTTGGTAGATATTGTATGAGCGAATGAATTAACAATCATATCCATAAGACACAAGACCTCTGCTAGAAGAGTGAGAACAGATACATCTTCTCGTATGGCATCCATCAGTGCTGCATGTTAACAAATGGATCGTAGGTGTTAGATCGAATAATTGTTTCATCCAACAGAAAAATGGAATGAAATCTAACAACCTGATTTTGATCTCACAGTTGAAATATGATTAAACACACATGCTAAAAGAAGAGAAGCCCTTGTAAGATTCAAATGGAACAAGATAAGGGGCATACACATATTCGTCTCCAAAGAAGAGATTTTAGAAAAACGATACACAGTTTCAGGGAATAAAAGGTGATTTAGTGTGGAGAAAGCAAATGAAAAGGGTGAAAATGGCCAAAGTAGGCCTCCAGCTTAACCAGATCAGGAAAACGTATCCCTGAGAGAGAAAATGATGCCTTTGACCAAAAAATCAGAAATCTCATCTTAATACTAGATCATCTGAAACATTCAGTCCCATAAAAGATTTCAGATTTCTTTGTCTAGATATTCCAACAATTGTGGAGAAAACTACACGTGCTCCTACTTAGGTTTATTTTCCTTGTGTTCCAGCAGAATACAGCATGTATAACCTATATTAGTTCAAAACTAAAGCACCAACAGTTTCATACGAAGAAATACTTCAGAAGCTCGGGTTTGAAAAGCATGCAATGCAATACAAGCTGCATGGGTACAGAACTTTTGCAAACTTAATATTAATGTTGGTAGTCAAAGATAAAATGCAGAAAAATATCTGATCAATGTGTCATTGTATTAGAAAATTTTGGGATACTAACTGTAAACCGTTGGTTATACAAGGTTTTACAATTCAATTCTAGTGGGCATGTAAACTTATATATTAGTAAAGATGTTTTTACATCTGTTGAGTTTTAGACCAACCTCCCAGGCAAAATTCTGTCCGAATATAGCACTCTTTAGCTGCAGACTTGTTCCTTACATTTAACTGTGAATCCAAACAAAGAGCAAATAAACAAAACATGGATGTGGATCTTGGGCACACATAATGTAACCCAATGTAAATAATTTTAGCAAACAACATGACACACAAGAGCATGATTAGGATCTAAGATTCTCCAAGGTCCTGATTCACAATTAATAAAGTATTCCAGATTATAATGAACATTTACCAATTTTAATTACTTTACTGTGGAGCGATTACAATATACACCATATATCAATGCAATCTGGAGACTCTCAGTGTGAATCACTTGGAGCATCATCCAGCATGACTGAGGTAACAATCAAATTCATGGCAAAATGTGGATGTTTCATGCTAGAGCCTCAAAAAGTGATAATGATAATACACAGCCGTTGGCAAAACCATTTATTCTTGAAGCAGTGATATTGTGATACCCAAAGCTACCTCTCGTATTCTTATAGCAATAAATAAGAAATTTAAGTACCAGATATCCAAGTACGTTGCTTTCAAAAAAATTACTAATGGTCTCCAGACATTTTGACACCTAGGCATCATGCTTCTACCCCATCATTTGGGGATGTTCCAGATGCTGTCAAAACAGTCTCTAAAATACAAAGTCAATAGAGTTAAACTGAACTTCATCAAACTGAAACTGTTTCACTAAAATAAGTAATAAAAATTGAATTTGTGCATAATCATCTCTCTTAAAATTGTGTACCTTTAAGATTCCAATTTTTGTTAACATTGTGTCGCATTTCTATAATTGCTATGGATGTTCACATCCAATTCCGTAAAAGATACAGCAACCCTCATTCTAACAAATCTGAAGTTTCCCCATTACGAGATCACCTCTAATATGCGCACACACAAACTCACATTTTTCCACCCCCTCCCCCCCACCCAACAAAATAAAGTTCGGACTATGATGACTTGGACCAAGCATAATATGGCATAATGGTGAAGCAAACCATAAAAGTCGATAAATGACTCAACTACTTCCACTCAGTTTGCACTGAGACGTGAATTTAGCTAGTAGATTATATTTTAAAATTTTACATTCAATCAAATGATTTAAAAGTGTGTTATCGACTATAATCTAACAAGCATAGTGAGAATTCTACTCACAGAGGCAAGTTCCAGAGAAGAGCAATGCATGTTGTTTCCCTGTTTTATGACCTAATTATAAACCCATATTAAGGAGAAATGTCAGAAGAAACCAACTAAAGAGGTCTTTGAAAGCGAAGACGTATATTCTTCATTAACCTGGATGAACTTGCTGGGAAGTTTTCCTTGTATGTCCCTTTGAGGGATACTGAAGTAAAAACCTTGCCTGTTATTGAATGGGATTTTCAAATTAGGCAGCTTAAAATCCTGCCGGTACTTATTTGCCAAGTTGTGTATTGCTGCAAAAGCTGTTGATCAGAATGCTACATATGGAATGCTTGGGGAAAAAATATCCAACCCTTCATTATGCAGAATACCTTCACTAGTATCACAGAAAGATCTCCGGGCAATATCTAGAAGTCCATCGATTCCTGCCTTGACAGCAAAACACTGTTGCGTTCGTGCAACAAAGGGAACACGTGCATGGAGAACATCTTCATCAATCACCTCTCCAATCCTAAATCAGCCACATCTAATCATTCTTTATACATAATACTATGACCAAGCTCGTAAAATTACTGGCCAATAAGGTTGTTGATCACATTTAGGACCCCTTTGAGTAGATAAGGTTGTGCCAGAAACAAACATACAGAAACTGGAAGAACAAACCACAATTTGAAAAAATTTAAACTTTTTCGGGATCAGATATATAACTATCAGGTTAACATATGAAGTATTACGGAAACAGCTTTTCATGAGAAATGATATGTCAATTTCATACTCAATATGCAGAAGAACTACTTCAACCTAAAAATTCCTAATTTCATATTTGCTTTTATATTGCACAAATCTAAAAATAGCACGCAAATTAACATAGATACCAAACTTAAAATTAGATCCCAGTCATATTAAATGGTCAAACACTTCAGTGCCTTAAAGTAATCTCCAAGCACCAAATTCTCAATGCTTCGAGATAAAATCTCTGTACGAACTCAGTCCCCCCTAAAAAAAAAGATTACCATGTTCAACTCAAAAGCAAAAGACATAGCAATTATACCTTTCCCTTATGGAAGAAAATTTCTCATTCTCACAAATGGACTTGTAAACATTCTTGAGTAGGAAACAGTTAGCATCCTTGAGAACCTAAGATGATTGAAGTCAGAATAGAAATTCATTGACATACATAATTATAAAATCACACTCAGAAAGGTTAATGTACCTTGGAGAGTAATGGTACGGCATCTAAAGCTGTTTTGAGAACAATAATGTTGGATATTAAAATTTGGCTCTTTTTTGAGTTGTCTATGGCCAAGACTCCGTTAGTAACTTTCTTTGGTTTAAAGCAGAAGTGACAAAGTACCTTATCTGGATACATGTTGTAACAAGTAATAGTGTCATACAAGAACTGCTAAGTAAATTTCTCCATGGTTATAATACTTACCAGTTTCTTTCGGAAACTTGCTGAGAGCCTGGGACAAGCCAAAGAACAGCTGTTCATTGCTCATCAACTCATCCTGAAATTAAAATTCTATCAAGACATCAATGCTGCGAAGAAAGTACTCTGGAAGCTACTCACAGTTTTTTCCTATTTTTTAGACAGATTAATATTTTGAAAGCTTTAAACTACAATAGTCATTTGACGTGGTGTCAAAGCAAAAGCAAAAGGTCCTGGGTTTGAGCCTCACCTCGCTGCCACCTTTTTAATAAAAAATCTATTTGCAAGGCCTAAAAATATGAATCTGGCATAGTGGCATCCATGCAAGGAATTAAAGTCTTTTTCAGTTTTCACTCTACAAGCTTATGTTTTAAATGATGCTGTCATTTAACATATTTCAAACTTGAGTTTCCTGGTAAATAATAGCGGCTTGCTCCTTTTTTCTATCTTGCATGAATAAGGATTAAATAACTACACCCTCTCTCGCGGAGAGATTGATTTGAATAAGAAGCCTAGTTATATTAGGAACAAATCTCGGATCCACCTATTGCAGGTAAAAACATAAACCAATATCTCTCAAATTCTAAAAGGTATAACGAAAAAAAAAAAAAACTAATATTTGAGATGTTGACAATGATACAGAACTTTAGCATGTCCATGGTAGCTAGAACTGCGAAATTTTACTTGTTAATGAAATTATTCTACTTCGTGCTTAGTTGGTCTCGGAGAACCTTATATGCTAGTCTTTCTTCCAGCTCTCAAAGACTAAAAGCACACAAAATGATTTATTCATAATAGCTCATGTGGTCGAGTAAACAGATCTTATGACGTGAACTATATGACAAATCTGGAATATCAGCCATTGAATTTTGGTTCTAATGTAACATAACACATAGAATATATTTGCTCAGACGAAGAATGAAACTAATTATTCAATTTCAAATTATAGAGAGAATTATATGAAAACTAACCAGGCAATCAAGTCGAGCATTGATAGTCTCAATGTCTTTAAGAGGCTGTAGAAGATTGGCACGCAGAAGTCTTGTCCTGCAGAGAGCTAGATCTATAAGACTGCTAGAATTAGGCAAACCATGACATAGTATTCTGCAGATGCATCATATGCTAACTTTAGCGGAGACGAATATCTAACTCACCAAGGTGTGACTTGCACTACTGTCTTACAATATCTTTATATGATCAGAATTTTTGGAGATCGCAGAACCAACTGGTTGTGAAATAGTAACATGCCGAAATGAACTTTCTTTATAGGGGTAAATACATGGCAGTCCCATGTGAAAGGTTTATAAACAACGATGATTCTCATTATACTGCCTTTAGGTTTTATTACAACAATTGGAAAGAATAAATAGTAAATGAGCTACCACCTGAAACCATGCAAATGAAAAGGCAATAAACAAAATTTTCACAAAATAGAAAATGAAAAGATAGTGTTCTTTTAAAAGGCTTTAATCTGTTGAAATAATGGCTACTAATGAATAGTTATGGTGAAACATATTGATATCTACCTATCAAACACTAAGTGTGATTAATGCCATCAATATTGAATAGAAACCGGCATACCCTCCAGCGGTTTGTGTTGTCTTGAGCATGTGAAACAGACTTTTCTTCTTGTTATTCGTGCCCCAAAGACTAGAATGCATCGGCTCAATGATCTCCAAGTTCTGGACACTGCCATCAGAGTACATGTTAACTATACTGACATAGTGAGATGAACGCCATTAGATGATGTAAACCTGTTGACCTTTTCAAGATAATGCATGCGCATAAAAAAATTAAAATGAAAAAGAAGGAAGTCCTATTCTTTAACGAATTCCCCAATATTCTTCTACCCAAAACATAACGTAACTTGAAGTGACAAATAAAAAGGTTCATGAGCGAGTGTGGCATAGTTTTCAAGTAGAAGGATACCTAGTAGCGTCTATATTCATGTGATCAAATGATCCATTAAAAGTAACCTGAAAAACATAAAAATTGCATAACAAAGAGAATTTGGTCAGTTACAATGGGAACTTGCTTGAGTCGGCATTGTAGTATAGATCCACTTGAAGTTAGGCGGATGATATGTGTTTAGAGGATCACAATCTGCAGAGAAGCAAGATAATAAAGACTGAAACGAGGAGGAAATCTACCCTTTTGGAGAACTGACCCTGTTGGAGAAAAAGATACACACCTGTAAACAAATGAATCCTCCTATATCCTGCATGCATTAATATTTCATTTCCTAAAAGATAATCTTCTTTTCACATGTACCATCGCTTAAAATACTTTATCTACACAAGTTTAACAAAGCTCCACAACCAATAAAAACATTTTTACAGCATTATTATCTTATCCTACTAGGAAAGCTAGTAATCACAATAAGTAGGCCAACTAAACAGGAGATGTGTTCAAACATTGATAATGTTAACCTAAATATGTCCTTTTGACTTTCAACTAATTCATGACATGCTTCTAGCTTTTTATAACTTTGTCACATTAGAACCAGATACTGGAGATTCAAGATACTAAAATACAAGCACTTACTGATAATGAATGGTTAGTAATGATCAACCCTTTCTCTGCTTCTATCCTGTGCACAATGCAGCAGAAAAATATCTAAAACACCTACCTGTATAGTTTTGAGCAGAACAGAAGTTCTCCAAAAGTTAAAATAGTACGAGTAAACTATCATGAGTCGAGTGATGGATGCTTATATTAGTATGGTTTTCATAATTCTAAGCGCTTACATTTGAAAGCCAGTGAAATATCATCAATAGGAATCATGCTTCTTTGCTGATATACTAGTTTCGTTAGGCCCATGTCCAATTAAAAATTATGATAAGCTTGACATTGAGTGGCAAGTATGAAGAGTCAAGCGAAGGCAATACAGAAGTCAAGAATGCCCACACTTACAGGTTCTCTGAGAAGACCAAGAAATAGAATAAAGAAAATATACAAAGCAAAGATTTAGCATTTGATGTGATTGTTGTAAAAGAGTCCAAAACTTCGCTGCAATAATGTTTTGAGGCATTCTATCCAAACAAAATTGACACTGGCAAAGGCTTGTGAAGGAATAATAATAGGAAACATAACGTATAAAATGAGTTCCATAATTTTAAGGTTTCCTCCACACCAATAGTTCCAAGTGGGTCTTAATCAGTCGTATGAAATCTTATCAGATGTACAGGAAGGAAATGGCTGAATTCTAAGATTAACATGAATTGTCCATTCATGTCAAAGAGACTGGATACAATGAAAATGATAGCGTAGGTTGCTGCACCAACCTAGCAGGTGTCGTAGTTGAAACTTGAAAGCATGTTTTTCATTTCCATTTCTTTTACTTATCTGTTGTTTGTGGTATGGGTGAACAAACAACCTCTTTGCATTCAAATAAAGGAAGAGGTATGATATACCACTTGATGGTTGCAGCAGCTGCAGCCAAGCAAAGATAATATTGCTTGTAATAAGTATCTAAACCAAGCGCGGATGGTTCTTTGGCTGCCAAATTCTTTACTAGCACAGCTCCCTTGAAAGAGGAATCCAGCATTTGAAGTTATACATCATCCCCATACATAATAAGGAATGGAACAAAAACTATAGGTACATGGCTGGCTACCTTGGTGTCATCAAAGCAACCACGAGCAATTATGACCTGCAGTTGCAAAAAAGAAAATTAGCTTATATATCACGAATCTAAGCTCACAAACACAAAAATGTACCTTTGTGGTTGAAGAGAAAAATCTATCCACCAGTTCAGAAACTCCAACCATACCATCAGGAGCTGACTTAGTAGGTGTAACAATAACAACCATGGGATCATAAAAGTTCAATAGCGTCTTTGTGTTCTGGTATGAGCTGCTAGTCTCAATATACTGAGAAAGGTGCAATGAGGCTGATCTCAAATCGAACGCAGCAACTCCAACCTAAATTTAGGCAGTATAATAATCATTGGCCAACAACAATTACTAGAATTAACGCGATATCAAAATTCAACATCTTTAGAACACATTCATGCATTTGACAATTTATTTCAAATATGAATGGTGTGAAAGTTCTTTAAAAGTCAACGGATAATAACGACCAAACAATAAGTTGTTTTGTAGATTCAATGTCTCACGTCACCAAAAGAATGGAAACTTTCAAATAAATGAAAGCATGTAGTAATTTACCCACTCCACAATCATCAACTTTAACTCTCCATCAATGAAAACCTCTTTACCTAATTGTGATGCATCATGCATCATCCACTCATCAAATGTAGATACACTTTCATTGCTACGGAATAAACACATGATAAACTCTGATTTAGCAATAATCCCATACATACAATCATACAATAAAATGTAGATCTAAGTAATCAACTGCACATTATGCATAGAATTTCCAAATGAATAACAACCTTCAATATGAAATTGAAGCGTCTCCACATATAATACTCAAAATACAAACACATATCCTCAAACTCGAGTTGAAAATGCAATTCATAAGTATCATTCTAAGCTTCAATCATAGACCTGCAACTTAACTTCTAAAATTCGTCGTAATGGGCAAGTATTTTACACAACGGATGGGTGTGAATATATTAATAATAAGGATATATTGTGAGAGAGAGAGATGAAATTGACACCTCTTTGGCGCGGTTCTCGATGAGGCCAACGACGAAGGTGGAATTTTCTCCATTATCGTCTTCCATTTGAATTTCCCAAAGTTTCTCAAACCCCACTCTGCTCTCTGTTTCAAAAGCGCGCCAACCGATTTTATTTATATAAATGAACGTCTCTGTGCTTAAATTCATTTTAAATGAAATAATACTATATTTAATTAATTCTGGAAAAAAAAGTACTACTATATTCATATTATCCTATCAAGTTAAGGGATATCCTTTACACTAATTCATATTATTCCGGGTAAATTGAAGTGCTATTACATTGTTATTCAACTTAATAATCGATCGATTGTGAGAAGTGGGGAAGAAGTCTCAAATAGTTTCACAACCGCGGACAAGTTTACTTCACATGTTCTCGAACATATAATTTTATACCATAATTTATAGATTCAAAGTAATTTTTTTCTACTTAGTTGCAAATATGCGCATATGTATCCCTCTCCCTTCCACCCAAAAAAAAATGAACATTTGGATTGAATTTAAACACATATATTTAATTATTTATATATTTTATCCCAAATATAGAATTGGGAATTTTTGGAAAATTTTAAAATTTATTACTAAGTGTGTATATCAAAACTGATGACTTTATATTTAACCCCAAATATTAAAAAAAAAAATTGTATGTTTCATAATGTTTTAATAGGTATAAAATAATTGAAATTTTATACATGGATCATAAACTTTCAACTAAAAAATCAACAAATTCTCTTACAAATTTAAAAATAACTTTTATTAAAACAATAATGTATATCGAATTAAACAAATTCTCTTACAAATTTAAAATATTTTTTAATAAAATAATAATGTATTTCGACTTAAATGATTATACCCATTAAAAATGTTTAATTTATTAAATTCATTTTATAAAATTTAGAACTACCCATTTAAATCTTAAGAAAAAAATAGTGTAGCTTTAGATTTAAATAGTTATGCAATTATGAACTACTATATTAGTCAACATTGACTTTAAATGTCAAGAATCCCAAATTATTGAGCGCTTGACACACAGGTGAGGTCATCTCCAATGATCAAGTCCAAGGTTGGACTTGATTTGAAGATGGCAAATAAAATCATCTTTTTTTACTCAAGGGCTAATGCCTTGAGGTGTTGGGCTTCAAGCTGAAGCAAGCACCCATTAATCAATTTTACACGGCCCAGCATGTAGGTGGTCTACTCTTTTTTCTCTTCTTTCAATTAGTTTCTTTTCTTTTATTTATTTATTTTATTAATTAATAAATATATTTTTTTTAACTCTAATTAATAAAAAAAATTCTTGATTTTAATTAATAAATACATTTTTCTTTAACTTTAATTAATTAATAAATATTGGATTGCACTTGAGATAATTTTAATTACAACGATTTTGAACTTCGATTTTAATGTCAATGTAAAGTTAATTTAGAAGTATTAAAATGTATTGGTATGAAATGTTAATTTCAACACATATTATCCATTTGTTATGGAAAAAAGCATGGCTTCGAATTCTACTTAAATTTTAGAAATTAAAATTCTTATGTGCACTATGTCTATCCGTTGCGGACGCACCAAATAATTTTCATGTCAAATCTTTTCATCTTTCTTTGTAGCCCTTTTTTTAGCTTACTAAAAAAAGTGCACATACGCGGTGTGTTATATGTGTCTAGTTAATTTCATGAATAAATTTTATAAATTATAGTAAAATTTATTTTATCATATCACAAAATAACTCAAATTAGTAGCTAATATTCAATTTAATTATTATTAAAATTATTAATTCGTAAAAAAATGATGACTTTAAATGATTGTAATCAAATATAAATTGATTATTGATTTTTTCATTAAATCTTGTAATTTTTTTCTTAGATAAGATCATAATAAATTTATTTAGTTCATTTTATTATAGAAGTTTTCATTTGAAAAAACACTATTTTTTTCTATTTGTTTTAACTTGAAATAATATCATGTCATTTGAAATGCATTTGTTTACATACCTAAGCCATTTTTCACCTATTAATTAATTAACTTAATTCAAATTTTTTTCACGGGTTTAATCCGTCTTTTTACCGATTTTATTCATTTTGCATCGATTTAATATATTTTTTCTCCGACTTACCTGTTATTTTATCGGTTTAACCTATTTTCATTATTATTCCCGTTCTTCATTGATTTCTCTTTTTTTACTTTTTAAACCATTTTCTATCGGCTTCACCCTGTTTTTGCCGACTAATTTGTTTTTTCTTTTTACAGATTTCACTCGTTTTTGCCTATTTAACACATTTTTTCACTGATTTACATATTTTTTCCATCAATATTTTTACCTCATATTTAATTGATTTCACATGTTTTCACCGACTTTACATTTGTTCCCCGATTTCATCAATTTTTAATGATTTCATACGTTTTTCACTAATTTCACCGGTTTTATCCTGTTTTCACGAATTTAATCCAGAGTTATTCGAATCCATTTGTATTTATCGATTTCACATGCGTCTTTTTACCGGTTTCAATCATTTTCACCAACTTTACTATTGTTCACCAATTTCACCCAATTTTTTTTTAATCATTTTTTCATGTTTTAACCAACTTTTACCGATTTCACCAATTTTCATCAACCGATTTCGCATGTTTTTCATTAAAATAATTCCATGGAAATTCAATTATCGCATATTTCATCTATTTTTCACGAATTTTACTCGAATTTTCACAGATTTAACATGTATTTACCGATTCACGAACATATTTTTTATCGCTTTCACACCTTTTTTCACCAACTTTACCAGTATTTATGTGTTATAAGAGAAGAAAAATGAATTTTAAAATTGAGATTCTCGGAGTTTATGTAGGGAATAAATATATTAAGACTCCATGTTTAATTATACCTCTTTATTTAGTTTTCTTATTTTATTTCTGTTTATTTAAGTGTTTATAGTGATGTAGACTTCTTTTTCATATTCTATTTTTTTTAATTAATTTAATTATCTTTTAAGTATGGGTAGATTGACTCACAATGCTAAATTGACAACCCTAACAAACATAGAACAAATCTATATCTATATCTATTCTATATATATAAATATATTATATTTTATTTTTATACATATAAAAGTCCGAGTTAATAAAAACAATTTCTTGAATTTTGTTTATACTTACAAATTTTAGTCCAACACATGCATATAAATAAACTATTACAACCCATTACCCGTAGACAACAAAAGTAAAAAACTAGGTCTTTTGTATAATAATACCTCAAGTGATGCCATATCCGAAAAACACTAGCTTTTGTTAATGACAGTGAAGTTCTGAAATTATTTAAGATCTCAAGTGAACATAAAAGGTCTTTTGATAAGTGATAAAGTTATAGACAAAACATTTTTACGGATTGACCCATTTATCCAGAAGATATATGGGTCGGATTATCCGAATGACGTCAATTAGACAATGAAAATGACATGTACATCATGACGTGCCTTCAATCTTCTCAATCAAGTGCCTTGGTCAGAAGTACAAGCTGAAATATTAGGTCATTTGATTTGATCAGAGATCGAGGTATTCAATTGGGATTAAAGGAGGACGATCAGTTACAAATTAGGGTTGTGTTCGGCCAAGGTTGACTCGATCTTCACGGATCATGGGTCGGGGTCTAATAGGTCGTTATTTGATCTTCTGCAGACTATACCTTTGACCTGGTCAATGAAATTTGACTTTTCATGTACATGTCATTGTCATGTGGAGGATACGATATATGGTACCTTTCTATCATTACAATAAACCATATGTCGAGTGCACTCAATCTCAACCAGTATACATATTCACTTCACAATATCACTATCTTCCTTAAATTTTTATCAAAAGAATGAAAGATGGTTATAATTGGAATAATAACACCAATCAGTTCTATTTTAATAAACTAATTAATTTTAATCTGAAAACACCCTAATAACCCTCAAGTAGAGAATGTTAAACAAATAAAGTCTCATGTCAAAAGCCTAATTCCATCACTTCCTCAATGGATACAAATCGACCCTTCTCAATCGAGAGTTGTGCAGCAACTCCTATAGCTACAGAAACCAATCCATCATGAAGATCCACAGCAAGAGCTTGTGCCCCTTTCGCTCTTATTGCAGATAAAAATTGAAGATGCTCAATATAGCTAGAACCATGATGCAGTCCATCATATCTAATAATAAAAAGTAACCAAAAAAAAAAAAAAAACATGAGTAGAGTTGCTTACATATGGTTTGAAGCCTGAAATATCTATGAGTAAATGAGACTCACTTTATACGATCATCCTCGGCTTTTAATGCCTTTACTCCTTCTCGTCCTTCTACTCGCATGCCCCAACGGACAATGTTCTCCGGGACAAATGCCTCACCCTGTCAGCACTTAATTTTATTTAGTTCTAATCCAAAATTTATTTTATGTAACTAATTGTCCTTAAACGTGTGCATCATGTTTGAGTTACAAACATTAACATATATATGCTGCTGTGGTTAGAAATAGAGAAGGATTTATTTACCTTCCCAGAGTCACCAACAACAGATATCTCCTGTTCATTTTTACTGCCTTCAGCAAACATACAAAGATCGAGCATCCCACGTGAACCATTTTCAAATTCAACAATTACATATGCATTGTCGATTATATCAGGAACCTACGGATACAAGAAAATTAAGGCTTTGTTTAGAACTTAAATGGAAAATGGAAAATCAAAATGGACAAACCTTCCCATCATAGCTTTCATCTTTATGATTTACATCAATAGCTCCGGAAGCCATAACACGGACAGGATTAGCACCTGCAAATAGCCTCATGAGATCGAAGAAGTGGCAGCATTTCTCTACGAGGGTACCCCCCGAGTTACAACTGAACCGGTTCCAGTTGTTGACCTGTAGCCGAAAAAATTGGAACAAGAATCTTAGTCTACTCAACGCAAATTCAATCAAGTAAATAAAATACCTTGACTAAGAACGGGAATCGATGTTCCCGTATCGCCACCATCTTCACTTGTCCCAATGTTCCACACTTCACTATATCAATCAGTTTAGCAACAGGTGGCATGAATCTATATTCTAGGCCAACTTGTACTAACACGTCTGATCTACTTTTAGCAGCATCTATCACCTGAAACACAATTCTGGACTTCCAAAAGAGATCATAATAAAACGGAAAATAAATTATACATAAATCAGATCAAGTTCAAATACAATTTCAAGTTTTATACGAAAATCAACTCAACACAACTCTCTTACACACCTAAGTAAAAGAAAAGAAATGTGAATTCATCAAATCCCATGATCTGTTTATAGGCTCTAAACGACAACCAATTAAGAAGACATGATGAAAGCAATTTAAATCCTGATTAATGAAAATGACATTAAATATTCTAACTTTGTGCTTGTATTTTCCAACCTTTCTGCAGTCAGCAACAGTTGTGCAAAGAGGCTTCTCCACCAAAACATGATGGGTTTTTGTGTGGTTGAGAATATCCATCAAGATTTCACAGTGAGTCATGTTTGGAGTCGAAACAACCAATACATCACACAACCCACTATCCAACAACTCCTTGTGACTCGAGAAAACCTTCAAATTCACATAATCGTAAAATAAACCCAAACAAGAAGTTAAAGTTATTAAAAAACTAAATTTCAACAAGTCAAGCTTTTCTATCTAGTTAAAATGGGTGTCTATAAACTATCGCATACCTGAAGAGGCCAGTTGAATGAGTGTGCAAGATTCAGTGCTTGTTGTTGGGAAGGGGGATAGGGATCAGCTACTGCAACCACAGCTACACCTTCAGTTTTGAGATGGAAGAGATTGATGAGATGTTCTCTTCCCATCATCCCAACACCGATTATTCCATACTTGACAACTTCATCACCCATTGGCTTCAATATTGGTTGGTCTCGAATAATTATGAATTTGTGAAGTACCAAGTCATTTAATTTATAGATACAAAAGTGTGGGAGCTTTGGAAGAAAATCCTTGGATAATTTTCTCAATTAATTTATTTCCTATAGGAGTCTGAAGTTGATCACAATCTGGTCAAGATATTGAAAGTTTGAAAGCAACTTCCATTATTAGCAAATTCCCATTCTTTGAAAATCAATTTATTTCCTAAACTCCCGGCAATAGAAAATTCTTGACAAGAAAGTTTCATATTATTGATGAGCAATTAATTGAGTTTCCTAATGCTTGCATATATTGCCAGAACCCCATACTTGGCTTGATAAGGAAAGAAATCTCTGCAATCTTAAATTGGATAATTTTGATTATCTACACGTTTTCTACAAGTATAATGGGCCAAATTTGTAACGCCCCGTAAATTTCGGACATCTTTAATCGTATTTTAGTGAATTTTTAATCCAATTTCATGTGATATATCTTATTTTTAAAAAATTAAGTGTTACTTTGGGGTGAAATGTACAATTAGTTTATCTCCTATGTTCTTATTAACTTTGAAATGATTTAGAAACACAAAAATACTTTAAAACAATAGTATACCTCTTTTGAAAAATATTTGGACTTAATTCTGCAAAATAAATAATATTTGGGGCAAAAATGCACTTTACCAAAACTTCAGGGGGCAAAGTGCAAATTCCGCCCCTACTTGATTTCAGCTGATAGGAGAGCCTTTATAGCTCTCCTAGCCAGCCCTAGGGAGTGGCCAAGCATGCCTCTTGGTTAGATAAATTTCTCTATCCAAGATGAACATGCATTGGCTTGTTTCTTGGGGAGTAATCATATCTCCCACCTTCCCAAGGTGTATTTAAACCCCTTTCTACACATCTTTCAGATTTTATTCATCTCATTTTAGTATCCACATAGTTAAGATTTAGAGAGAAAGAGAGTGTGTGAAAAAAGGTGAAAGTTAGTATTCATAATATTCTACTAGCTTTAAAACAACTTAGCTTAAATTACTAGGTCTCTATTTTTTTGAGTTATGTCAAAGATGCATTGATTTGAGATATTGATACATGAATATTTCTTATTAATATTTGATTTTGTTAAATGTTTAATAGATCTATGTTTTTTTCCATAAAATGATGTTCTTGGAGTTTGTTGGAATTTTCTTAAATAAATAAAAAAAAAGTGTATTTTTCTCAAAGATTTACTTGTGTAAATTCACTCAATATATGCCATATTATAAATCTACATTTATGAAAATTTTGAGTGTTAAAATGATTTAATTATTTGTTTAGGGTTATCTATGTATGTCTAAAAATTAGGGGGTGTTTTGAGAACATTTGGTGAGGTGGCCAGAGCCACCCCACCTCCGGCAGCACACTTGCTGCCGGGTGCAACATACCCAATTTTGGGCCCATTAGGGGCTGTTTGTGGCATATCTTTAAAAAAAAAAAAGCAAAGAAAAGAAAAGGAAAGAAAATATATTTTTAATACATAATTAAATTCCGAAAATAAATTAATAAATTGAAAACATAGTTTTAATACTTTCTTAAATAATCATTATTATTAATTGAAAAATAGAAAAATTATTTAGATAAATAAAATAGTTTGAAACCTATCTTTAAATACTAAATTCTCAAAATAAAATAGAATAAATTTGAGAAAATAAGAATTTAATAAATCTAAAAATAATTTTGTAAATTTATAAATGAATTCTGAAAATAAAAGTTATAATTATTAAAAATAATTTAATAATGATTTAAAATTTAATTTTGAAAATAATAATAATACTACATAATAAATTTATAAAATAAATCTAGAAATTATTGAAATGATTTTTAAGTATATATTCTGAAAATATTAAATATTTTATTAATATTAATAATATTTGAAAAGGATATAATTAATGATAAGTATTTAGAAATATGTATTACTGAAAATAAAATAAAATAAAATAAAATTCTAGATAACAAAATAAACTTAGAAATAATTTTGAAAACTAATAACTAAATTTGAAAATAAATTTGTAAATCTGAAAATAATTTTTAATAATTATTTAACATTAAATTTTGAAAAATAAAAAAATAAAAAATAATTTCGAAAATAAAATTAAATAATTTTAATTAATTATTTTCTAAGATATAAATAATAAATCAATTTTTTTTGGAAAATAGATATTTATTTAATTTAAATAATAAATATATTTTCGAAAATAAATATATTACTTGGATAATTTTGAAAAGAAAAGAGAGTTTAATAAAATAAAATAATTTTGAATAATAATTTTCGGGAAATAAATAATTTGAAAATAAAATAAAATATTTTTGATTAAAATGATTTTCTAAATTTAATTAATTCGAAAGTAAAATTAATAAATAAATAAAGTTTTTAAAATTAGAAAAATATGTAATTTTAAAATAAACTTTGATTTACTCAAATTAAATGAATGCCTATTATTAAAGAATTTTCTTGGGTTTTTATCTATGAAGCACAGACTCTTCCAAAAGTATGAAGAATGCCGAGTCGACTCGGTCGGGACTCGGACTCGCCGTCGACTCGGCTGCGACTCGCATCGGACTCGCCACGTGGCGAGTCCAAGAAAAAAAAAATAAAAAAATTCGGACTCGCGAGTCGACTCGGTCAAGTTGAAGAGTCGACTCGGTCAATGACTCGTTTGGGGTTTTTTTGCAATTTTTTATAAAGTCTTGGGTTGAAACTGCAAATTACTCACCTAATTAATAAAAAATTGAACATTCCTTCACTTCCTTTCCTTTTCTTCGGTTCTGCTTCTGCGCCCAGTTCATTCATCCAAAATTGAAAATCCAAATTGACAATTCAAAACAAAATCCACCATGAATAAGTAAACAAATTCTTCATTTCATTTACTCCCACCATTACCCATCACACTCTAACAAGTCTACAAACCTAGATCGATCCCCAATTTAACAAGAACCCTAATTTTTGCATATGTACTCTTTTGAGACTTTGTTTTGATGTTTTTTGCATATGAGACTTATTTTGAATCATCATTTATCATGTATTTGGAGTGAATTTAGACATCGTTCTTGATATTTTCTTTTGATTTTGTGTTATTAATATTTGAATGAGTGTTTATTCAATAACTTTGATGCTAAGGTATTTTTTTTATATATAACTATATAAATTTATTTTATTAAAATATACGTATCCATGCCGAGTCGTATCTTTAATTTTTTTTGAAAACGAGTCGCCGAGTCCGAATCGTGTCGAGTCCGAGTCGCCGAGTCCGTATCCGTGCAACGTAGGTTTTTATAAATCCTTATTCGTGACTTTCTAAATCGGGTTAATTAGTTCAAGCTGGATCATGGTCTCATTTCGTCCATGACCCGACTATAATTGCGACTAAAGTATTTCTTTAGTCAATCATAAGTTCTTCTTCGAGTTTAGATCCTTAAACGTTACGTAAATATGTACAGGATCTGGAATCGCCGTTCTACCGAGAAACTTTCAAGAACCGTAAGCAGAACAGGTGAGCGATGTGTGTTCATTTGTGTGTCAGTCTAATATGCTAGTAGGTCGAGTCTAAGCACGTGTTATATTCTAATTTCTCTTGCATGTTGTCACGAATAGATTGGACTTGTTATGTCGATATTACTCGCATGAAATCCTAAGAATATCAACATGATAATTCAATACATGCTACATCCGAATCTACTAGTTGCAAGTACATTTTATTAAACTATCATGACACCTAAAATTGCATATTATAAGTTGTTAAATGTTGATAATATGTTAAATATGTTTGATATGTTATGTTTCCGTTTGTCTCCGATTATGTGTTTCCGTTTATTTTCGATTTTGTGTGGGCCCTATTTGTTTGGTATATGGACCAGATGCCGGCAAGGACCGGCAGGATTGTCACGGTTACCCGTAGGCTTAGCCTTACAACCCAAGTGGGGAGGAACACTTGGGGAGTAAGGACGAACTCCGGCAAAGACATGTCGATGCATTTCAGATAGTAATGTCGCTCCTTACTTGGTGAGTTTGGATGGAAATCAAATAAGGATGGAGGGTAAGCGGAGAACGGCATCAGCAACTCCTGGTTAATTGAACTCTATGCTTTGATTTTATATATGTGGTATATGTTCAATTCATTTATATGCTCACGATATATGTTATGTTGCATCCACGTGACACACGCACAATGCACCACAGCCTCACTAAGTTGGACGATCAACTTATGCGTTCTTTATCATTCTTTTCAGATGCAGGAGTTTCGGGTTATGATGGTTGAGTCAGTTTCCGGGATCCAGTCGGTCGTTGAGGGATTGTCCTCCCTTTTGTATTACATGTTTTCACAACTTTACTACTTTTATTTTCACCTTGTTATTAGGTTGAAAGATGTAATTTGAATATTGTGTTTATGCTTTCCGTAGGCTTGCGGGGTTACCCGTATGACTGTATATTTGCCCTTTCTCCGTATATAACGGAGCTAGTGGGCCCTTTAAATTTTAAATTCGGATTTATCGCATGCTCTATTTATGCTTTCATGTCGTCATGTTAAAAAAAAAAATTCAGCAACTCTGATAGGTTATCCCGCACCGGACGATCCCAAACTCGGGGATGGGCCATGTGGGACCCAACCCGGGAAGCGGGGCATCACGAAATTGAAGGCCACTTAAGTGGTGGGTCTTTTTTAATCATTTGTAAGAAATAAAAACTTGACACAAACCCATTTCATTTTTGTGCGCCTATGAATGTTTGCGGGCCGATATATTCACTCCTTTCAAATCTAATGTTTTGACTTATTGCTCAATTTTGTTAGTGGACTCCACATGCGCAGGAGCACACAACTGGGCTTAATATTCAAAGTTAATTAATAATCCTAAGCACACTTTTAGAATAATAGATATTTATTTTAATTCTTTCCCCAAATCGTGATTCAAGGAAAGAGGTAGCATTTTTGTTTAGAGCAAAAAAAAAACTATAAGTAAAATAGAAATAATTCTTTAGGTCAATAATATGCGGGATCTATAACATAAATTTTATAGTTTCAGAATAAGTATGATGCAATTATTTTAATTTATAAATTATAATAGAATTGAACATGTGACTCAATTTGATACTGAAGTCTATTAAAATAGTAAGTATTGTTTGAAAGTTAAAATGATGCAATTATTAGTTTAGATTTCAGAACTAAATTGGCACAATTCTTACTTAAAATTTGGGGATTAATGTGAGTAGTAAAACTGAAATAACAGAAATGTTGCAGTTTAGGAACCATTCAACTTATTATTATTCCCTCCGTAAAATGTGTATTTTGAGACTGACGGAAAGAGTGTGAGCCACAAATCAGTAGTAGTATTAGTAGTAGTAGTAGTAAATTACTAGTAGTAACTAGTAAGTATTAACAAATGGGAAAAGAAAAGGTCGTGGTCCATTTCCAACAATCTGGATTTAGTTTAATTAATTAAATAACTCTTCGTGTCTCGAGCCCTCCCCAAAATTTGAATTCAAATAAACCCTAAAAAGAGAGAAAAAAAAAACCGTCTCTTTCATTCATTAACCCTTATCTCCTTCTTCAATTACATATGCATTGTCGATTATATCAGGAACCATGGTTATCAAACCGTGTATCGTATCGCGTATCGTTTTCCTCTCGTATCGAATTGTATCGCACGTATCGTATCGCGAATCGCATCATTTTGGGCCATCCGAGTCGTATCGTTTTGGGCCAGTATCGAATCGTATCGCACGTATCGTATCGCGAATCGTGCGATACTAACTACCATGTCAGGAACCTACGGATACAAGAAAATTAAGGCTTTGTTTGGAACTTAAATGGAAAATGATAAGGAAAATCAAAATGGACAAACCTTCCCATCATAGCTTTCATCTTTATGATTTACATCAGTAGCTCCGGAAGCCATAACACGGACAGGATTAGCACCTGCAAATAGCCTCATGAGATCGAAGAAGTGGCAGCATTTCTCTACGAGGGTACCCCCCGAGTTACAATTGAACCGGTTCCAGTTGTTGACCTATCACCGAAAAAAATGGGACAAGAATCTTAGTCTACTCAACGCAAATTCAATCAAGTAAATAAAATACCTTGACTAAGAACGGGAATCGATGTTCCCGTATCGCCACCATCTTCACTTGTCCCAATGTTCCACACTTCACTATATCAATCAGTTTAGCAACAGGTGGCATGAATCTGTATTCTAGGCCAACTTGTACTAACACGTCTGATCTACTTTTAGCAGCATCTATCACCTGAAACACAATTCTGGACAACCAATAAGTAAAAGAAATGTGAATTCTTTCTTTTCAATTCATCAAATCCCATGATCTGTTTATAGGCTCTAAACGACAACCAAGAAAACATGATGAAAGCAATTTAAATCCTGATTAATGAAAATGACATTAAATATTCTAACTTTGTGCTTGTATTTTCCAACCTTTCTGCAGTCAGCAACAGTTGTGCAAAGAGGCTTCTTCACCAAAACATGATGGGTTTTTGTGTGGTTGAGAATATCCATCAAGATTTCACAGTGAGTCATGTTTGGAGTCGAAACAACCAATACATCACACAACGACCCACTATCCAACAACTCCTTGTGACTCGAGAAAACCTTCAAATTCACATAATCTTAAAATAAACCCAAACAAAAAGTTATTAAAAAACTAAATTTCAGCAAGTCAAGCTTTTCTATCTAATTAAAATGGGTGTCTATAAATTATCGCATACCTGAAGAGGCCAGTTGAATGAGTGTGCAAGATTCAGTGCTTGTTGTTGGGAAGGGGGTAGGGATCAGCTACTGCAACCACAGCTACACCTTCAGTTTTGAGATGGTAGAGATTGATGAGATGCTCTCTTCCCATCATCCCAACAGCGATTATTCCATACTTGACAACTTTATCACCCATTGGCTTCAATATTGGTTGGTCTACTCGACTGCTATTGCATAGATATACTAGTATTATATAAGGGGTTAATTTCACATACCACCCTTACCCTTTTAAAACTTTCAATTACTCCCTTGCCGTTAACTATTCCGTTAGAAGACTTTTTAAATTGTTGACATGGCAAAAAATAAATTCTACTTTCCCGATCTCACCCTAAATGAGCAGGGGGCATTTTATGTTGAGATTTTATTGGTTTAAATGTAATTGAGATAGCTGTTCTTGAATTGACAAATGTCCTATTTTTTATTTATGATAAATTGTTTAACCTTAAAAAGACAAAAATACCCTCTTAACTTTATTTAATTTTCTTCTACAACCCTAAAATATTAATAATTTCCATAAGTATATAATCCCAAAATAATTCAAACTTAGAGTACTCATAAATATTATTTTTAATAATAATAAATGTTTAAAAATATTGAATTAAAATATAAATATACAACCTCAAGATAAATGAAAATTTATAATATTGAATCTTTACCATTATTTGTGAAATATATATTTTGCTTGATTTATTTTAAATAAAACAATGAAAAATGTAAGATAATAGGGGTTAATTGACACATATCGAAAAATTAAATATTCAATTGTTTACTCCAATAGTCCAATTACATCCAAAATATTTCAACATTGAAATTTAAGGGTAAAAATTATAATAATGTAAGGCTGCGTTCGGTTGCTGCTATTAGGCTGAATTATGTGTGATTTGGGCCTTGACTAATATGGCTGACTCCTTGTATTGGTGTTCGGTTTGGGCAATTAAAAAATGGGCTGCCCGTCCAATTTTGAGTGATTTGTGGGCCAGCCCGATGTAATCGGCCGATTGTAATGATACCACTTGAGTCCGGATAGTGAAGTAATGGCCCAATTCAAATATTCTATGCCCAATTTGCCACTCTTTTTCGTGTTAATTACAAAAAAAAACCAAGCACATATTACAAAAATGTCATCCAATTACTTATCTCCTACACACACCAAAGTGAACTCAATTCCAGCTGCTGGAGCTCGCGAACAGGGAGGGAAAAAGTTTTGTTAGCCGTTTCAATTCTCCAGGTAAGGTTAATCTTTGTTTCAATTTTTTTATACATAAATTAGATCCATGTTTTGGAGTAATGTTGCTTCATTTTTTCCCCAAAATAGTTCCATTTATAAGCTTCACCATTTTTTAGGTTGAGATATTAGGTTGAATTTTTTATTTTCTTTGACAGTGAGGAGGCGAAGATCTACTTGCTCGGATTAGTCAACATTGTTGGATTTTTTCATCAATTCCTCTCTAATTTAATAAAAATTCGTATTGCATATTTTCTAACCTATATCTAACTATTTGAATTTCATGACTTTTAGGACTAACAAATCATATCCTTCGAAACCCTTTGAGGTTTGTTCTTAAGTTCATAAGAAGTGTTAAGCAAAGGTACGATTTCGATTGCATTAATGTGTGTTAATATCCGAACATATTTTATAATATTGGAACTCATTTATTTGAGTACATTTTCGACTTAATTTGCACCTTTTCTTTCTTGAATTTTTTTTCGAGTGTGTGAATAAATTTGTGCGTATTTTATAGAGGTTGATTATGGACTTTATTTTGATATTTTAATTTGGCCAATTTCCTACTTCATATGGGTTAATTAATATGTATACTTGTCATGACCAAATATGTATAATAATCTTCTACTCGATATATGAACAATTTTGGGCCCTCTTGATATGAGTATAGTTTGGAATTAATGACTTGGTTTAATTTGAAGTACGATATGTATACCAATTTACTACTTTATGTAGAGATACATGAGCCTACTTGATATGGGTATAGTTTGGAATTAATTTGAAGGTTTCTTGTATAATTTGGCATCTATGACACAAACAAATAACAAGTTTTTCTTTGGTCACATTTTTGGGATGTATAGTTTTGTAGTCTTTATTTAACTTGTGTTATTTATCCATCATAACTTCACTTGAATTACGAAATATATTTTTTTCTAGGCAATACAAATGGATGAACGGAAGAAACAATTGATTGTGTTATTCACACGTTTTTTTTGGTCGGGCATTTTCCTTTTATGGGTCCGTGCTAAACTAGTCCGTAGTCAAGATGTGAATCAACCGGTGCGATATAGCCTAATTCGTAGGCGGCGCAAATGGGCTAAAAATCTAAAAAAAATTACCCGGAAAAATACAATAGTTTGTAAAAATAATATTCGTCTTCATATTAGTTCATTTGATAAGTTTTGTTGTTTCCTACATAACGTCGGTGGTCTAAATGATACTAAGTACGTATCCGTTAGAGAACAAGTTGCGATGTTTTTAACGGTCTTTGCTCATTACAAAAGGAATCGTGTCGTCGCCACAGATTATAAACGATCCGGTGACACTGTTAGTAAATGTTTTCACCGTGTACTTACATGTTTGATGAAACTCCACCCGATATTACTATCTCAACCTGACCCAATACCGGATGATTATGAGGACGATAGATGGAGTTGTTTCCCGGTAAGGATAAAACTTTCCATTCTGTCTACGTTTGGTGTTATTATCATGTTTATTACAATATACAATTTCACGACTGTATAGGGCTGCATAGGGGCTCTAGACGGAACATATGTTCATGCTCATGTTCCGTCTAAGGATAGACCCCGTTATAGGAATCGAAAAGGTGATATTACAACCAATTTACTTGCGGCTTGTGATATTAACGGAGTTTTCACATATGCACTCGTCGGTTGGGAGGGGTCTGCTGCGGATGGTCGTGTGTTAAGAGATGCAATTAATCGGCCGAATGGATTGAGAGTGCCCACGGGTAAAATTAGTTTTATAAAATATACTTCCCAATTGGGCCATACCTAACAACACTCACTAATTCCTATTTAATAATTGTAGGAACGTATTACTTGTGTGACAACAGATATACTAATGGACCAGGGTTTCTTACGCCTTATAGGGGAGTACGATACCATCTTAAGGAGTGGGGAGTTGGTATGGATGCCCCTCGAAATGAAAAAGAATTTTTCAATATGAAACATAGTCAAGCTAGAAACGTTATTGAGCGGACTTTTGGTCAAATAAGAAAACGTTGGGTAATATTAGCGAGTCCCGCTTTTTATCCATTACAAACACAAAATAGGATGATGATGGCTTTGATATTGATTCACAACTTCTTGCGTAAGACATCACGCGATGACGTCATGGTGTTGGATCCGATGCGTGATTCAAGTGAGTCGAGTGACGATGAGAATGATGAGGATGGTGAAGGTTATGTTCAAGGGGTCGAAACGTCACCCGCGTGGAACAATTTTCGTGATAACTTGGCTCGAGAAATGTTTACGAAGTGGAATTCGGATCGCGAATGATATCATGCCTTAACATATGATTGTCTACTTTGATTGATGTACCAATTTGTTTATGGGTGTATTGTGAACATATGTTCCGTTTGTTTGAATTCTACTTTATTGCATTGTTATTTGTACCCTATTGTTTGTATTTGAGATATTATTTGATTGTGTAACGTACAATATCAATTGAACGGGACCAATTTCGTGCACATAAGAATTATTTGGCTTATGTTTTCGTATTATATTAACAACTTGATTGTGTAGGCATATTTGAAGTGATATGACTTCCATTCCACGTTTCGGCGAAACGGATCCTAGACAAAGAAAGACCCAGGGCACCCGAAGGTCGTTGAATGCAATCGAAGAACAAACTTTGATACATTGCTTGAAGGATCTAATTTCGGCTGGGTGGAAATCGGACAATGGATTTCGTCCAGGGTACTTGAACTCATTGCTAAAAGCTATGAACGCACGACTGCCTCACTCAAACATAGAACTCAAGCATATCAACTCGAAGTTGACAGTGTGGAAAAAAACGTATTATCAAGTTTTGGGAATGCAAGGGACAATATATTTAATATATAAATTCATGTTTTTATGCGGATAATATATGTTAGCTACATGGATATCTTACAATTTTACAAGCAAAAATAAACCAAAGGTAAAAGGTGAAACACATAATTTAAATAATGATTCAATATGATAAACACGACAAAGAAACCATTATTAAGATAGAGATTCTAGATAGGGTTGGAACCAATGAGTTATAGTAAAACATTATAGGTTCAAAACATGAGGTTTAATGATTCAATATGATAAACACGACAAAGAGACCATTATTAAGATACAGATTCTAGATAGGGTTGGAACCAATGAGTTATAGTAAAACATTATAGGTTCAAACATGAGGTTTAATTTTCCCGTGATGGTTACAACCTGAGGTAGGCGGTGAATCGCTAAAACAATTGGACGGGCCGGACGGAGGAACATGCACTCCTTTTGGTAGCTTTCCAAATATAATTTCCATCTCAGAAGCAGCGCCATGAGGTTTAATTTTCTCGTGATGGTTACAACCTGAGGTAGGCGGTGAATCGCTAAAACAATTGGACGGGCCGGACGGAGGAACATGTCCTTTCGGTAGCTTTCCAAATATAATTTCCATCTCAGAAGCAACATCGCCTCTTTTCATGAGGGGCGGATGGAGGAATAGGGACTCCTTTTGGCAGCTTTCCAAAAATAATATTCATCTCATCAGTGGTGCCTCTTTTGACTAATACTGGCCTGGCAATTGCATCCTTGCTATTGGCATACATACATAAAACCAACACTATTAGTATTATGGCAAAATTAGACTGTAGAGATTGAGTAAACTTTGCCATCTTTAATTTAATTTTCCTCTTGGCCTCGAATTATGAATTTGTCAAGTACCAAGTCATTTAATTTATAGATACAAAAGTGCGGGAGATTTAGAAGAAAATCATTGGAAAATTTTCTCAATTAATTTATTTCCTATAGGAGTCTGAAGTTGATCACAATCTGCTCAAGATATTGAAAGTTTGAAAGCAAGTTCCATTATTAGCAAATTTCCATTCTTTGAAAATCAATTTATTTCCTAAACTCCCGGCAGTAGAAAATTCTTGACAAAAAAGTTTCATATTATTGATGAGCTATTAATTGAGTTTCCTAATGCTTTAAAATATTGCCAGAACCCCATACTTAGCTTGATAAGGAAAGAAATCTCTGCAATCTTAAGTTGGATAATTTTGATTATCTACACTTTTTCTACAAGTATAATGAGCCAAATTGAAGGCCACTTAAAGTGGTGGGTCTTTTTTAATCCTTTGTAAAAAATAAAAACTTGACACAAACCCATTTCATATTTTGTGCTCCTATGAATGTTTGCGGGCCGATATATTCAAATCTAATGTTTTGACTTATTACTCAATTTTGTTAGTGGACTCCACATTTAATCACCAATGCGCAGGGAGCACACAACTGGGCTTAATATTCAAAGTTCATTAATAATCCTAATTAAAAACTATAAATAAAGTAGAAATAATTCTTTAGGGCAATAATATGCGGGATCTATAACATAAATTTTATAGTTTCAGAATAAGTATGATGCAATTATTTTAATTTATAAATTATAATAGAATTGAACATGTCATGACTCGATTTGATACTGAAGTGTATTAAAATAGTAAGTATAGTTTGAGAATTAAAATGATGCAATTATTAGTTTAGATTTTAGAACTAAATTGGCACAATACTTACTTAAAATTTGGGGATTAATGTGGGTATTAAACCTGAAATAACAGAAATGTTGCAGTTTAGGAACCATTCAACTTATTATTATTCCCTCCGTAAAATGAGATTGGCGGAAAGAGCGTGACTATAAATAGTAATAAGACCTAGCTAGGTCATATATATATTGATGATTATTTGATGATATTCAGGTTGTGTGAATGGATATTTGAAGTATGTTGATTATGCTAGAACGTCGACTAGATTCTCGACTCATCAAGCATTCGATGATCAACTTTTGCATGGTTATAAAATAGTGATTGAATCTGCAATAAGAGAGCAAAACTTGGTAAAGAATTAATTACTATATATATAGTATACGTCGTCAAATCAATAAATTAATATTTGTTAATAAATGCATAATTAAGATGATAATGATATATCTATAGTATATATATTTGTTGAGCATGCAGTTAGGCTTTGCGGTATGGGAGCCGCCTCACGGGAAATATAGAAAAGTGTATAATCCTTGGAAAAGTTATGTGAAAGTAAGCATTGCAATCAGACATTGTGCAATTATACTGTCATGGCTCTCCATGGCTGCATCTTATCGGAAATTCAGGTGAATATAATAATTAATTATTTATTATTTATATAAATTATAGTATATACGATCGAGCAGCATAAAACTTTACAATTCTTAGCTAGTTTTTCCTTGATGTAATAATTATCCTTTTGAAATAGTCGATCTATAGGCACCATCAGAGAAAAGACAAGTTTTCCGTAGCCAACTTCAACTAGTCAGCACAGAGGGTGCAAAAGTCCTCCGCGAACTTGGAAAAAGAATTGAAAAAATGGAAAAATTAGGGACGAACGAAAACATTCTAAAACAAGTACACGAAGTAGCCGAGCAATTACAAAAAACAATAGATCAAAGATCATATCTTCTTGTAAACTCCGAGAGCTGGAAAATTGGAAACAAAAATAAAGAGCAAAAAGGTCGTGATGACCTCGGAAAAGAAAACAAAACTTTGCATACAGGCTTCAAATCTCAAAGTGAAACTGCGGTTTATGTAAAGTCACCTTTACTATTAGCGTCGAATAAAGATTTTCCAAAGAAGAATAAGCAGTTGAGAAAACATGCTCCATGGCCATCTTGGATTTCATTCCAAGGTGTTGACTTGATTAAAGAGGATGAAGTTGAAACCTTTAAATGCGCGAGTGCTTTGTCTTTAGCTACTTTTGCTTCGTTGCTTATCGAATTTGTTGCGAGGTTGCAGAATGTGGTGGATTGTTTTGAAGAGTTGAGTGAAAAGGCCGAGTTTAAGGATCCAAATGTTGCCTCAACTTCAGATACTCGTGTGTGAATTGCAATTTTCAGTAAGATGCACATGATACACTTTAGGACATGTTTATGTGGATGATCAACTCTGATTAGTAAAAGTAATGTGGACACTTGAGTTAAAAAAAAAAAAAAAAAAAAAAGTAACGTGGACGTTTCACAATTATTATTTTGGTTATAAATAAGGGATCGTATATTTGATGATCGTGGCTCTCTCGTAAATTTTTCATTCATTATAATGAAATATGACTAAGCTTGAATAAAGAAATAGTCTCACACTGAGACGAATTAATTATATGTTTGAATTTGTTTGTTTCTTATTGCTTTTACTTTCTATATTATTATTGCTCACAAAACTAAAATTGGTAAGTCAAAAACTTAAGATTTTGGGTTCTTAAGTTGATAATAGTAGTATATGTTGTGATATAATCTAAATTAAAAGAATTAAAAAAATGAAATATATATCAGCAGCTTTTATATATTGCCTACTCTGGCAATATGAAAATTGATCAAGCTATATATATATAGCAACCATATATTAAAGGCTAATTACATATAGAACTACATTAATAAAGAAAAATGTTACATTGCCCCTAAATTATTCTAGCATGCATATATCATGACCCTTCAATTTGGGGATTGGGGATTTTTGGCACATTGATAATCAAGTTTTTTTTTTTTTTCAAATTTCCGATAATACATTGACAATCAAGTTGACTAATTATTTACCTGGCAATTATATGAGACCAATTTAAATGAAGAACTGTGTTGACGGACTAATAATATATATGAAATGAAGAAAAATACGAGAAGTAAGTTTTACTTACAAAATAATTTCCCACTATCAGCAAGGCTATCCAATGCTTTTTGTACGGCTGCTTTTTTTAAATTAAACTTTTGCAGTGAATCAGCTGCATTTTGCGAATTCAAAGGCCTATTTTGCTGCAACGGATACATATAAAATCTATATGAGGAATTTCTAGGTAACAAGTCAACCTATCTACCATAATTAAACTACACTCAGGAAAACTTCCATCCTTGAGGTATTTTTCCAAATCATAATTTATTCAGAAAATAAATTAAAAACAGGATTTGTTTCTCCTTTGCTCTCAATCGAACATAAAATCAACCGAACTAAATCTAAAGTCAGTTACAGCAAGTTAATTTCCGAAAGAAAATAAGGAGACAACAAATTCATAAATTCTTCGAACGAAATTTACCTCATTGACGAAATTGAGCACGATTCCTGGATATAGAATCAAACGAATTAATAATTTATTGCAGAGCCATAAATATATTTTCATATTAATAAATACTGGAAAATACTTACCTTCAGCGCTATCGGTTTTGGGAGCCATTGATTGCAGAAATTTCAAAGAGCGGGAAATTATTTTTCGTGCGCACTAAATATATTTCTGTTTGCAGAGTGTGTTTTGAATTTAGACTAATATTATGAGGTAGATGAAAACCATGTAAAGTACCTATTTAGCCCTTATTTTGCTTCAATATCACCAGATAAGTAGTTTACAAATTGCAACTAGGGTACCTTTTGGTTTTGCATTTTCCGTCTAGTTTAGTATATAGCTAGCCATGGCCCATGGGCCCTTGCTTTAGTTCAATATCATGAGATATTTTCTTTTTCTTTTTAGTGATTAAGACTTTGCATTAAATTAAAATAATTGTTCAAACAAGGGCGATAAATTTTAAATCAATTAATGTTTCCAACCCCTTTTAGAATACATTACACATTTTTCTAAAATATTTGAATGCCCCCAGACAACAATTACACAAGCCTAGAAGTCTCCCACTTTACATTTTTGCTATTCCAGTTTGGAGCATAACTTTAGGTCCTTTAGAATTACATAGCTAGCCAATGGCCCATGGGCCTCAAGGAATTAAAATGGGCCGAACTTCAGACTTCAAATATCAAGTTTGATATTGGTTTCTATAGGGTCCAACTAATTGTCATTAACAGGAAAAATAATTAACTATAAATTGAATTGTCAATCCATCATAGATCTATTTCAAAATTGATTCGTGTTCATAAAATATTGTTGAAAATAAAAATAAATATAGACGCAGATATAGACAGCATTGCATGCTCTTGAACTTGAACTAATTTTCATAATTGATTAATATTATTATACAAACAATGTTTTTTCCAAGCAACTTAATTTCGAGCTACATCAAAAGCTCTTTTTTTTTTTTTTTCATTTCTCTTCATTCGATATTTTGGGTCTTGTGGAAACCATGAAAGATTCTTTTAGTATTATAACTTTAGAAACATGGAAAATCTGATGCAGTTGATAAATGGCAAATTGGGACGTATAATTTCAAAAATCTCATTGATCGATCAAGTTTACTTTGTATGGTGAAGTGTGCTCATAGGCCCAATTCAATCTCAATCTATATGATCTTTCTTTTCTTTTCTTTTCTTTCCTTTTTCTTTTGGCTAATTCAATCTAGCTAAATGCTTCAACCTTCATGTATTCTATATATAATACGCCTTTCCGTACTAATGAGAAGTTATATATATTCAATATTTCAATGTGGCCGGATCGGACTTCAGAATAAGTTACTCGACCTGTAAAATATATAATTCGCATAACAAATCATGTTTGAATAATATTTATCATTTGACAATTATTTAAATGAAAAAATAAAAGAAAATATATGTAAAAATATAAAACTACTCAAACTCGACTCGCGTTAGACTGCATATGTTAAAAGTCATTTTTATTGAATTTATTTAGCAACTTAAGCGAATTCACTCCTTAATTAATGTTGATGCATCATGCATGACTGCGCTAAATAACTGAAATTTTGGTAACCCTTTTCTTGACCAAAAACATTTTGTAAGTGTACTGGTTTTTTCACTGATATGAAAAGCCAGGACAAATTAATTATCTATGTAAAAGTTTTTGTTTGATGCCCTCAAGAAAAAGAAAAAAAGAAGTTTTTGTTTGTTTCTAGAGTACATGAAAAGCCAGAAATGAACTGTTCATTAATTTGTCTGCTTTTTTATATTAATTAATTAGCCAATAAAAACGTGAAGGCTTCTAATTCGAGCCGCTGGCAAAAAAGAGTTGAAGAGAAATAATATCTGAAAGAGAAATAAAAATGAAAATGATTTATCTTGTTAAGACCAATGAAATTTCTGACTTTTGGACAAGGTTATTAAATTTCCCTGACGGGTTTCCACATTTTAAATTTATTTTTTAAATTTTATAACAATTCTCAACTCCTTTAGATTTTATGTGACAACAATTATGTCATTTGGATTCAAGTCATGTTTAAATTATAAGGGCTCAACTTTCTTAATTACTTTCAAGCTGTCATGATCAGAAATTTTCATGTCATGTTAATTAAATAGAATAATCCTGCTTAGTATTCACAAAACAGAAAATTTTCCATATTAAATTTTGAAATTCAATTAACACGTACTGTTGATCGTACAACTATATTTTGTACGTGAATATATTGACCGTGCATTTCACTCATATACGGCATAGTCTTGACTTTCAATGGGATTTATTAGAATTTTATCAATACAAGAAATCTCTTGTGAATTTTTTTCACAAAAAAAAAAAAAAAAAAGAAGAAGAAATAAAAATGAGTTTTAACAATTAAGGAGTGAATTCAATTAAGTTGCTAAATAAATGGAATAAAATGAGTTTCAGCTCTCACTAATGTGAGTATTTATGTCTAATTTATTTTTATAATGTAATAGTAATTGAAGTAATTAAATTTAAATAGAATTTAAATGTATCCATCGTCTAAAAAAACATATATAGAAATAGTCAAATAATTCATATTTATCTTCAAGAAAACTCCAATTAATTAATTACTTAATTAATCTAATAAATTTTGCTTCTTGATGATTCATCCACACAATTGATTCTCAACCTTCCATAGATTGACGACTTCATTGTATACATTATACATGTCTTTCAAAGACAAAGTCCATTACATGTTCTGTCATCCTTTTTAATTAATTGCCAACTTTCCTCAACTCTGTTTGTTATATATATAAACTCACTACACATTGCTAATTTTAGAAAAAAGAAAACTCATTCAAGATCAAATATGAACAAGGAAAGATTGCTTCCTAACGTTAATTTAGAACGTGAAACAAGAAGTTGCATAAATTGTAGATCAATCCACGATGGAGTAACGCGTTCTTGTAACAAATTACGCGATTTTTCAAGAAAGGCGTTGGATGTAGGCCGAAATGACCCGAGAAAAACAATATATGCAATCAAAATGGGATTCGCCCTGTCGCTTGTATCATTATTGATATTCTTTAGAGAACCACTTCCTGATATTTCCCACTCGATATGGGCTATTCTCACTGTTATTGTTATGTTTGAGTTCAGCATAGGTATAATCGTGTTTCCTATTAAAGATTGAGTTTTTGTACTGTAAAAGTGATTATGTTTTTACTAATTAATTTGTGCAGGAGCAACTTTTATCAAAGGATTCAATCGTGGAATTGGGACGTTTTTGGCTGGAATGCTTGCGATTCTGTTTGCTGCCTTATCAGTTTGTGTTGGAACGTGGTTTGGTGGAGAATGGGAAAAAGTCGTTATTGTCATCAGCTTTTTTGTCACTGGTTTGTTCTTAATTCTGAATTACGTTTCCTAATATGTTTTCACATTTTATTAGATCACGGCATCCATCTAAAATTTCCTTGTGAGTCAAGAGGGTGTCATCTGAGATTCCAATTGTTTTTAATTAAATGTTGATAAAATTGACAGGATCTTTTGGATCATACTTGAGATTCTATCCCTCAATGGCACCATACGATTATGGATTTAGAGTTTTCGTGCTCACATATTGTATCCTTATGGTGGCCGGGAACAGAACAAGGGAATATGCTCAAGCAATTATTTCTCGACTAGTGCTATTTGCAGTTGGAGGGTTTGTTTGTTTCCTTGTAAACATGTGTATCTATCCCATTTGGTCCGGAGACGATCTAGAGAGTTTGGTTGTCAACAATTTAAAGGAGCTTGCCACTTCTTTGGAAGGTTTGATATACATTACTCAAAGAAATATATTAAATCGCGTATTTTCCCTTTTTCTATATTACATTTTGACACTTTTGTTTCCTCTTAAAAAATATATTGCACTCCGTATTAAGTAAGTTTGTTATATCAGTTATATGTTGCACTTACAACTTTCATGAATTCACGGTGGAGCTGATGTCACAAACACAGTGAAATCTTTCCAGGGTATTTTAATTAGTAAAATGATAAAAATAGTAACAAGACCTAGGTCATAGATTGATGGTTATTTTATGATATTCAAGTTGTGTGAATGGATATTTGAAGTATGTTGATTATGCTAGAACGTCGACTAGATTCTCGACTCATCAAGCATTCGATGATCAACTTTTGCATGGTTATAAAACAGTGATTGAATCTGCAACAAGAGAGCAAAACTTGGTAAAGAATTATTACTATATATATAGTATATGTCGTCTAATCATTAAATTAATGTTTGTTTATTAATGCATAATTAAGATGATGATGATATATTTATAGTATATATATGTTTGTTGTGTTGAGCATGCAGTTAGGGTTTGCGGTATGGGAGCCGCCTCACGGGAAATACAGAAAAGTGTACAATCCTTGGAAAAGTTATGTGAAAGTAAGCATTGCAATCAGACATTGTGCTTATACTGTCATGGCTCTCCATGGCTGCATCTTATCAGAAATTCAGGTGAATATATTATTCACTATTTAATTAATTGGGTAAATTAATTTCTCTCTCACGTACTCGTATATAAATTATAGTATATACTAGCAGCATAAAACTTTACAATTCTTAGCTAGTTTTTCCTTGATGTAATAATTACTTATCCTTTTGAAATAATCGATTTATAGGCACCATCAGAGAAAAGACAAGTTTTCCGTAACCAACTTCAACTAGTCAGCACAGAGGGTGCAAAAGTCCTCCGCGAACTTGGAAAAAGAATAGAAAAAATGGAAAAACTAGGGACGAACGAAAACATTCTAAAACAAGTACACGAAGTAGCCGAGCAATTACAAAAAACAATAGATCAAAGATCATATCTTCTTGTAAACTCCGAGAGCTGGAAAATTGGAAACAAAAGTAAAGAGCAAAAAGGTCGTGATGACCTTGGAAAAGAAAAGAAAACTTTGCATACAGGCTTCAAATCTCAAAGTGAAACTGCGGTTTATGTAAAGTCACCTTTACTATTAGCGTCGAATAGAGATTTTCCAAAGAAGAATAAGCAGTTGAGAAAACAGGCTCCATGGCCATCTTGGATTTCATTCCAAGGTGTTGACTTGATTAAAGAGGATGAAGTTGAAACCTTTAAAAGCGCGAGCGCTTTGTCTTTAGCTACTTTTGCTTCGTTGCTTATCGAATTTGTTGCGAGGTTGCAGAATGTGGTGGATTGTTTTGAAGAGTTGAGTGAAAAGGCCGAGTTTAAGGATCCAAATGTTGCCTCAACTTCAGATACTCGAGTGTGAATTGCAATTTTCAGTAAGATGCACACGATACACTTTAGGACATGTTTATGTGGATGATCAACTCTGATTAGTAAAAGTAATGTGGACATCTGGGTTATAAAAAAAAAAAAAATTAATGTGGACATTTCACAATTATTATTTTAGTTGTAAATAAGGGATCGTGTATTTGATGATCGTGACTCTCTCGTAAGTTTTTCATTCATTATAATGAAATATGACTAAGCTTGAATAAAGAAATAGTCTCACACTGAGACGAATTAATTATATGTTTGAGTTTGTTTGTTTCTTATTGCTTTTACTTTCTATATTATTATGGCTCACAAAACTAAAATTGGTAGGTCAAAAACTTAAGATTTTGGGTTCTTAAGTTGATAATAGTAGTATATGTTGTGTGTGATATAATATAAATTAAAGAATAAAAAAAAATGAAATATATATCAGCAGCTTTTATATATATATTGCCTACTCTGGCAATATGAAAATTGATCAAGCTATATATATAGCAACCATATATTAAAGGCTAATTATATATAGAACTACATTAATAAAGAAAAATGTTACATTGCCCCCTAAAATTATTCTAGCATATATCATGACCCTTCAATTTGGGGATTGGGGATTTTTGGCACATTGATAATCAAGTTTTTTTTTTTTTTTTTTTCAAATTTCCGATAATACATTGATAATCAAGTTGACTAATTACTTACCTGGCAATTATATGAGACCAATTTAAATGAAGAAATGTGTTGATGGACTAATAATAATATATATGAAATGAAGAAAAATATGAGAAGTAAGTTTTACTTGCAAAATAAATTTATAATAAAGAAAATTTATCCTTGATCTTTATTGAGTTAAAATAAAATACTGTGATATTATTTCCTAGAAACAATATAAACACAAATAATTTAGTCATACAAATTACTAATAACAATAATTAAAGTAAAAAATGTTATATTAAGTATGTTAATATCAATATTTTATAAAGTAATCAAGAATTTCAACTTGATTAAATTATTACAGAATTATAGAATTTAACTAAGTAGTTATATATTTTTAAAGAGAAATTGGAATTATATTTAGAATAACCTTTCATATTTAAAATATTAAATATTAACAAAATTCCAGTAATTTAATCTAAGTCAAAGAGAAATTTTCACGTGTTTTTATGTGATCTACTTTTGCCGGAAAGTGATCGGAAAAGAGTTTTAGGGGAAAAATTCAACATTAACGTAAATTAGGGTGTACAATTCAAACATTCTAAATTAAGGAGAAAAGTATAACTTAGCTGTAAGTTCAGGGGAGAAAGTGCGATTTCTCTTAACACAATTTTTGAGTGTACAGTCTAAAAAATCTAAACTGCAACACGATTTCATTCTTAGAGATATTCTCGATTCCGGCGATAATAGTTACTACATGAAAAGAAAAACTGCAGTTCAAAAACTCGGCAGGAAATTCGATCCATAAATTTCTCTCTCTCTCTCTCTGAATCTGTGGAAAGTCACCGAGAACTCATTGCCTCCGGTAACTATCTTTCTGTTTCTGAAATATATTAGCATATGAATCTTCTCATGCTAAGTTACTTTTTCTTTATTTGTTTTTGGTTTGATTCAGATCTTAGGTTTTTTACCACTTTATACAAATGAAGATACTAATGGAATTAATATTTTTGTACCAATAAACATGTGTGTCGAGCTGTAATTTTGTATCTTAATACGAAATTTATCAATCAAGGTTTAGTCCGATTGGCTGCATTTCTAAGGATTTTTGAGATTTGAAAAGGAATTTCTTTATCTTTATCTATGTTTTAATTTCTCTTGAGTAAATCATGTACCTGTGTCGACTAATCAAGTTTTGGTTCCTTCGGATTTTCAAAATTGTATTTAGTTTAATACTTCTATTGGTTCCTTCAGCTTCTGCAACAATCAAATTATGATTTCACCCTACAAATTTTTCTAATCTTTCTTGTTTTTAGATTTTCCAGGAATTTTATTTATCACACTATGGCAGGAGTGGACGAGCCACTATATCCCATAGCAGTACTGATAGATGAGTTAAAGAATGATGATATTCAACTAAGGTTGAATTCTATAAGAAGACTATCCACCATAGCCCGTGCACTTGGGGAGGAAAGAACCCGAAAAGAGTTGATCCCGTTTTTGGCGGAGAACAATGATGACGATGACGAGGTGCTGCTTGCCATGGCTGACGAATTGGGTGTGTTTATTCCGTATGTTGGAGGTGTGGAGCATGCGCATGTTTTGCTACCTCCTCTGGAAACACTTTGTACTGTGGAAGAAACTTGTGTGAGGGATAAAGCTGTGGAGTCATTGTGTAGAATTGGATCACAGATGAGGGAAAGTGATTTGGTCGACTCTTTTATTCCTCTTGTGAAGGTCAGAATCAGATATCAGTTTCTTCACATGTTCTTCTTCTTGAGTGACTTGCAAATTACTTGCATTAAAATAGAAAGTCTGGAAGGTGAATTATATTGTTATCCTTTAGGCTTTATTTGGACTGAGAGATTTGGAGCTAAATATTTCAAATCCATATAACAAATTTATAGCACTTGTTTGGTTCTGTAAGGATTTTGAATATTTAAGCAACCATTTTGTAATATTGTATTAGCCAAAATGATGAATTTGAAATCCACTCAATATTGGAGGAATTGAAATCCTTCAGCAAATCAGATTCCCTCAATCCAAATGAAATGGTAGGTTTATTCTCAAATACATGGAAAACCTTGTTTTTAGAAGGCCTTGGGAATCTCATCTTCGTCATTTTTTTTCTAATAGTTATGTGAGGTCTGTTAGAACTTACAGTTTCTTTTTTCAATTTGCTATGCTACTTGAACAATGTTATCTTCCTTAAGTCAAGTCAGAGGATGCTGAAATGCATGATATCTTTTTTTTTCCTCCCACATTCCCCTCTCTTGAGTATCTGAAAATTGTTATTAATATCGGAAGTAAAAGTAAAAGAGGCCGCAAAAATAGCATTATTAGTTTCTTCTTGTATCAACTATAGTTTGATAGAGCGCGCAGTTTATTTAGAAGGCTTTTGGAGTCTGTTATAGTGATTTCATTATGCATTTGATGATCTTGTTGTTTTCTTTCTTTATCCATTATTCAGATATAATTATTCTTTGCAGCCTTTTCCGTTTTCAGTTCTCATGTTTACATTTATTTATTTTGATTGGAGATGGTTGTATTTTAAATTACAGAGGCTGGCAGCCGGCGAATGGTTTACAGCTCGAGTCTCAGCTTGTGGACTGTTTCATATTGCTTACCCGAGTGCCTCGGATATTCTAAAGACAGAATTAAGGTCAATATACAGTCAGTTATGTCAAGATGATATGCCTATGGTGAGAAGGGCTGCTGCAACAAATTTAGGGAAATTTGCTGCCACTGTGGAAGCTGCTCATCTCAAGACTGACATCATGTCTATGTTTGAGGATCTTACACAGGATGGTAATTGCAAAATTATTCTTTGTTTTTTGTGATACAAGATTATATGTATTCAAAAGCAATTTCCTACTTGTCACTCTATGTTGCTCTTACTTGGAAATTAAAATCAACCATGTGAACTTATGCGTAACCATTGAAGTTGTGAGAATAGTAGGGAAGGGAAGGAGAAAGACTGCATTCCATTTTTAATGGCGACCGTGACCTTTTTTAGTCATCCACTGAAACAATTATCAATTTTTTTATATTTAGTTTGGTAGAGATTAAAATGAGAACTTGAATTACGACTAGCTGCATCATGTATGATATGTGATGCTGATGGAGAATTATACTTAACTTTTGAATGCCTCTTTTTTTAGATCAAGATTCTGTTCGTTTACTAGCTGTTGAGGGCTGTGCTGCTCTTGGCAAGTTATTGGAGCCTCAAGACTGTGTTGCACATATTCTCCCTGTAATCGTCAACTTCTCACAGGTAAAATTTCAAAATCTCATTGCTTGTTCTAAGTTATGATTAAACCTGCTGCTAATATGTAATTATAGATTCTTTTATATCTGCCGTGATTCCTTCATGAGATATTCTCCCTATGTATTTGTGTGGATAATTTATTGTTATTATGAGCGTATTTATATTCTTGGATGAATGGCGGGGATAAGAGCTATTTTTTTTTTGAAACAGTTTGTGATCATTTTTCCTAGTTCTGATATATCATAAACTCCATATGTCCCAATTTTTTTACTCTTGTTTCCTATTCCGGATGACCCAAAACAAAGCTCCCCGCCTTAATGAACTTTTCCTCTCCAAACTACCTTCTCTCATAAGTAATGACTGGACACCACTGATTCTAACTACTACTTCTGAGGACACGCTTAACTCTTATTTATATTTCGGTTCCGCACAAAACCAATAGGGAGCAAAAATTATGGTACAAAAGGAATAATATCTTACTTATTTTGCGTAAACATTACTGCAAGTGAATCTTGCCTTTTTTTTCTTTTTCCTTTTTTAATTTCCTTTTCATTTTTCTTTTAAATGTGATTTGCTAATTGTGTATCAGGATAAGTCTTGGCGTGTTCGCTACATGGTTGCAAACCAGTTGTATGAGCTTTGCGAGGCTGTGGGACCTGAACCTACTAAGTAACTGTTTAATATATAGCTTTACTACTAATGACTATTAGAAAGAATTCTAATTGGCATATTAGATCATTGATTTGTTACGATATTGTATTTCAAGGACGGATTTGGTTCCTGCTTATGTGCGCCTACTTCGAGATAATGAAGCAGAAGTTCGAATAGCTGCTGCTGGAAAAGTCACAAAATTTTCTCGGATTCTCAATCCTGAACTTGCTATTCAGCACATTCTTCCTTGTGTAAAGGTACCCACTTGGTGGATAAATTAACATGCGTTTATTTATGTATATTGAATGTATTCTTCGTATTATGTTTACGGACATGACTAATCGCAGGAATTGTCATCTGATTCTTCGCAACATGTAAGGTCAGCTTTGGCTTCCGTCATTATGGGAATGGCTCCAGTGTTGGGAAAGGTAAAACTATTTATGATTTGAAGTGAGATATACTTTCTTGATGCAAACATTTTGGATCATCTATGCTTAGCTAGAATAGGAGAGTATCTCCGTTCCTATGTTATGTAATATTGATTTATGTCAAGAGTATATTATGTATGATTTAATTTTTAACACGTATTGATGATATTTATACAGTAAGTTGCTTATAACCTTAGATAATTATCTGCAAGAAACATTATTAGTGGACGGTAAAATTGCATATTTAGTCCTTTCCGTGACAGAAATCATCCTTTATCTTTTGAAGTTACATTACTTGGTCCCAACTTCATCACTTTTAGTCTTAATATTGGGTTAGAAAACATTAATATTTATTGCATTTTAAGTAAAAAATTCACTGAAATTTTCTTTATCTTCCAACATTGTGAAGTTTCGGAGCAAATTTGTTAGACCCAAAAGATGGAGGACCAAAAGCTATAGGACTAAATGTGTCCGGACGAAAATATAAAGGACCAAATGTTTTAACCCTTAAAGATTAAAGAATTGAATATGAAAATGTAGAAAGTTAGCTAAATATGCAAGTTTGTCATTATAGAATGAGAATACCAATTTAGTTGAGTCCTTATCAGTTTTTTGAATTTTTTGTGCTGCCCTTAAGTCATTTTATTTTCATGATTTATTTACTTTTGGACATGATTGCCTTGGGGTTTAACACTGTATTTTCTTGTTGACTCTCAGGATGCAACAATCGAACAACTTCTTCCCATATTTCTTTCTCTATTGAAAGATGAATTTCCTGATGTTCGTCTCAATATCATTAGTAAGCTAGATCAAGTCAATCAGGTCTGTAATGTTTTATTCTACTGTTCTTTGTTCGATAACTCTTTCTAAATTTATTCATTTGTTCACCTCTTGTCTTCAAATACAGGTTATTGGAATTGATTTACTCTCTCAGTCTTTATTACCAGCCATAGTTGAGCTAGCAGAGGATAGACATTGGAGAGTTCGTCTTGCCATTATCGAATATATACCTTTACTGGCTAGTCAGTTGGGTGTTGGATTTTTTGATGATAAGCTTGGTGCCCTTTGCATGCAGTGGCTACAGGACAAGGTCCGTGTTTTTTTTTTTATTTAGTATGGAATCATTCATCATCATCAGTTTATTAATAGCATTTTATATTACGATTAAGCGGAGAACATTCAAAATTTATATATCATGGCATTCGTCAGTTTTCATTAGCTTTTCCAAAATTTGCCCCTTCCTATATACTGATGCACAATGAGGCTAATGATCGAAGTATACACTATTTGCATCTGCACTTGGGATTTTTGTGCAGGTTTACTCCATTAGAGATGCCGCTGCTAATAATTTGAAGCGATTGGCTGAAGAATTTGGTCCAGAGTGGGCAATGCAGCATATAGTTCCTCAGGTTTTTGGATCTGATAAAAATATACTCAGTTCTATTTTGTGCAACTTTACGACTCTTCAATATTTATGCCTTTTTTTTTTTAGTCACAATTGAGCAATGAAATCTTTTTATGTAGGTTTTGGATATGATCAACAACCCACATTATTTATATCGAATGACCGTTCTTCGTGCAATTTCATTACTTGCTCCTGTCATGGGTTCTGAGATAACATGTTCTAAATTATTACCAGTGATTGTTACTGCAACAAAAGACAGGTAAATTGTTTTTCTTCTTTTCTTTTATGTTTGTTCATTGTCTATTGGGTTATTCTAGTCCAGACACCAGAAACCTTTATATGTCAAGTGCTGTACACTTCACTTTAAATGCGATAATACTCTTAGGAGAGTGACGATTCACAAGCCATGTGCAAATAACTTGTTTTGTGATTAGATGGGTTTGGACAAGGTAGATCTTGTTAGAATTTTCCTTGTCTATATTATTATAATCATTTTTTTTAGTGGCTAATAGCTAAGTTATGTTATATTTCAGAGTGCCAAACATTAAGTTTAACGTGGCTAAGGTGTTGCAATCCATGATCCCAATCGTCGATCAATCTGTGAGTCCCTTATTCATTGTTCTCTTTTGCTTATATTTCAGATGGCTATCTCTACTCTTGTGCTTTTTTTAAATACCTATTTTTCATCGATTCATTTTGCTATTTAGGTGGTGGAGAAAACCATACGCCCGAGTTTGGTAGAGCTGGCTGAGGACCCGGATGTAGATGTTCGTTTCTTTGCCAATGAAGCGCTCCAGTCGATCGATCATGTCATGATGTCGAGCTAGATAAGTTAATATAACTTAGATTTGGTTTGCTTCAGAATTTTGCTATTTGTATGTACTGATTTCTGTTGTATTGGATAATCTTTGATTATTTTGAAAGGCCTAACTATATTACATTTCATTTCTCTTTATGTCTTCATTTTGATTGCCTATTTTCGTAAGGGTGCTGTGATCTTAACCCTATGGTTAACCTATGGGTTTACATGGACTGGTGTAGATCGATTTTGTTTTCGAGAATTGATTTGGATGGTTTCGAAGGAAACTTTTTAAACATGATTTGGTTAGGATTTTTTCCCCTATAATAATTAACCTTTTGGTATTGCAATCATAAGCGGTGATGCTGAAGGTAACTTTTGACAATTTATTTTTTACTCAAATTAAGTCAACGAGCTTACTACTAGATCTTGTGGTCTAAGGTTTTATTAACTTAATTAGATTTAAAAAAAAGTCTCAATTATTATTTGATTTGATTAATCTAACTCTATTAATAAATCAAAATTTTTTTCACTTTTGACAGTCTTTTATAAGTGATTTTAATTGAAATGGTAAAAAAATAGACTATGATACTTAGTAAGAATATTCCCTTTAAAACGGTCTTTACTAGTAATTTCTCTAAATAAGCAAAAGGGGTAGTTGTAAATAAATAGGGTTAAGTAAAGCCAAACTTTAGAAAAATTCGTTCAGCTTTAAGATAGAAAATATTAATTTTAAACACGTGTGACCACTTTGCTTTAATGAATTGGGAGAATTACTCAAATTGCCCTTGAAGTTTAGTGTAATTACACAAACCATCCTTTATATTTGATAAATTACTCAAATATATTACCTTAAGGTATTGAATTCATTACAATTACTCCTTAATTAATTTCATTAAAAAAACATTAAATTTCAGAAATTCCTCTAGGTGCCATCTAAGAAATCACTAATCTCAAGTGCCGTAAATTGATTTCATTCCACCGATTTCACTAATTTTTTCATTGATTTCAACAATTTTTCCATCGATTTAATTCAATTTTATCGTTTTTCATCAATTTCACCCATATTTTCATATCAAATTCTTTTCTTAGATGGTATTTCTGGAACTCAAATTTTTTTTGACGAAATTAACATTGTTACTGAAATGACTCCAAAAGATGATATGGGTAATTACACTAAACCTCAGGGACAATTTGAATAATTTTCCATAACAAATTTAATTGATTTGGTCGGATCGATGACATTGGTTATGATATTAATGTATCAAAATTAATTCTAGGGACCAGGGGAAAAGTATGCATCAAAATGAGATTATAAATTTAATATTAATTCATATCATCATAAGACTTTACTAATGTTTTTTTATATTTTGTTTTGAGTAAATTTTTTTATATTATGATTTTTTTTTATTGATTGCAGTGTCTAACAAACCAGATCAATTTATATATATATATTCTCGCTGTATATCTCATATTTGAATTTTAATATATTGTTGTAGATCCATTGACCTTCATCGTACACATATAAACATTCTAGTAAATTTTATTGAATTTAGACAAAATTCCGCCTGTACACCCTAGAGTACTCTTATAAAAGTGAAAGACTTGAAAATAATTTTTAGCCAGATTGAGCCTGAATATGATAATCAAATAAAAACAATTTTTTTTTGGTGCTCGTGTCTTGCATTTAGTATTTTTCTCTCAAGCTTTCCCCTTAATTTCTTCAATAATTTGTAAAGATGCAAAAACTGTGCATGAAGATTGAATCAAGAAGGTGTTGAATCACCGTGAAAGAACTGAGAGCTAGAAATATATATGCGCGCATTAATTATAAGCCATGAGAGAAAATTGAACATGCAGGAAATTAAATAAAAGTACTTTTCAGTGTTATTTTATTGATAATCTGAAATTGTAATTACAAAAGATGAAGTCGCTTCTTTATATAGATACTAGCCATAAGAAAAGCGATATATATATAATTAAAAAAATTAGATCAAAATATATATATATATATATATATATATATATATATATATATATATATATATATATATATATATATATATAATTAAAAAAAAAAAACTCGTAACTAAGCCTACTTACAAATATAATTAAATCGAATTTACAGAAATGCATACTTTAAGTTCTAAATGTATATGAATAATATGATGTCTGCATACTTGCTATAGCTACATATGTATGTATATATTAATGAACTTAAAGAAGGATCATGAATTAATTAATATTGTTCAACTCCAAATTGATGGTATGGCAACGTTCTAACAAGATATTAAATCATGAATCGTCAAATAAATATAAGAATTCCGACATCAATGTCGCGAGCGGTAGGAGCGGAGTATATATAAACATCTTCTAACTAGAAGAGACAAATAGGTTCACTTATAAATCTCAATATATATATATGCTAATTAATATACACATACATATATGATTTCCACGTTTTTGTACGTATAATCATGCATAAAATGTCCACCACTTGGTTATAGTATCTTATGAAAGTAAATCGAATGAATATCCTTCATTAATTACGTAGTAGTACAATTTTAAAACGGGCAATAACCCGAGCGATCGAGCAATGTAATAAATATTTGGACCCATGAGTGGAACGTACGTACATGCAAATATCTAGGTAGATGGGTATTGGACATAAAATGAACTAAGACAATAGTAGCACTTGTGCTTTTCCTCATGTGGTAGTAATTAATTAAAGTAGCTATATATATATATATATATATAATATTATATGGCTTTGGGGGTTGAGACATTGTCACCTACGAAAGGTGGCTAGCTGGTGCTAAATCGTGTGATCACCAACCACCAAACTTGTCAACATAAATATTACTAACACTTCGATTTTCTTCCTACTATAAATAGAAGCTTGCTCTCACTTCAAAACTTGCATATATATATATATATATATATATAAATCAAGCTAGGTTAACTAGCTAGTAATTTATTTATTGCATGAAATATGGAAGAAGATGGACAAAAATATGAAAGAACGAAAACTTTCATCAAAATCGAGGTAATTTTAATTCTTTCTTGTGCATATATATGTATTTATGTCACACTTGATAAATGAACTATATCAAAATCTATGTAATTAACATTGAAATAATTATGTCTTTATAATTTTTCGTGCAGGACATGACGTCATAAAGTTTTATGGAACACTCATTTGAGCAAGATTTCTTTTCCAATTGACATGATGAGGACACAAGGTTTTTAAGCTCTGTTACAACCTCGACCTCGAACCTTCATCATGTTGATTGAGTAACTTTAATTTCTACAAGATGATTATATATGATTGTTCTTGACTATATTATTGTTAGAAGTAGAGAAGTCTAATTGTTGTTGCGTTTAATTTGTTGTGGTTATCAAATTAAGGTATCATAATAAAAAAAAGATAGTAGCACAAATTGGTTTGGACGTGCATGCGTTTGTGCTTGAATATATCCAGTAGCTCATTCCTATTTTTATGTTCAAATTACATGACATATTTGGAAAGGTAAATAAAATAGTTGTCAAATATTTTGCTCCCTTCGTCCCGTATTTCTTTATTTCTTAGAATGGTTGAACTTGACTAAATTTTAAATATTTATAATAAATAATTGTCTAATTAAATTATATAATAATTATTTGATAATATTATATAATAGCTCTCTCCATATATTAATATTTAAATATTAGATTAACATATATGTAAGAAAATTGGCTTGATATATAAGTCAGTTAAAAAAAGTTTGACTCTGCAATGAAGTTAATGGAGCCAAAAAATTTAGGATAGAAAGAACAATAATTTTTTATCGAAACGATAAATTACATCATTATATAAGAATATCGGTTGTTCGTAGTGTAAAATTATAATAAAATAAATAAAAAATATTAGCAATCAATAAGACTTGTATGAAGATAAAATGTTGGATTTGACCTAGACCTTAAATAATGGGATCTCAACTTTACCACTAGAACAAAGTCTCGTTGGCAATCATGGGCGGATCTACACTTGTAGTTGGGGGGGCCAATCATTTTTTTGTCTTTAAACTTGTATGTATTTTCCTTATATACATTGGACATGTTTAATTTGTTAATAATCAATTAAATATATATATATATATATATATATATATAAAGTTTTGTAATATAAAAAAGTATGCTTGTAAATTGTATTACCCAACTAGATAATAAATTTGTAACATGTAGTATTACCGTTTAATTTTTTTCACCAAATCTTTACATAAAATATTAAAACGACCAGACACAATCTTTTCCTTGTCTGAAATGACTAACTTGTTAAATTGATTGTATCCATTCTTCAAAAATATCTCATAGAAGATCAATTCTGAATTGCATATTTCATATGCTTTTGTTATCTCTAATTTAGTTTAAATGTACGTTAATTGTTTAATAATGTGTTAAAAAAATATTAAATAGTATATATAACTCGGCCCCCTCGACTATATAATCCTGGATCTGCCTCTGCTAGTAATTTTTCTCATACTATTTGTTTAGGGTTTCATCTTTATATATATTACATGTTTTGTATAAAACCATGGGCGGAGCCACATACAAAATAGGGGGGTGCACGGACCCCCCTGAAGTTTTTATTTTAGGTTTATATTATATGTATTAGTATGCTTTATTATAGAATATACATAATTTTGAAGTATAATTATAATTTTTTTCTAATGGACCCTATAATAAAAACTAAAATCTTATATGAGAGGGTCCATATTTATTATTACTGAGTCATGAATTAATAGTCGTGGTAATAAAGTGAATATTAAAATAGATAAACAATATATTTTGGGAAAGAAGAAACTTTTAAATATTTAATTTCATACCATTATCTCTTTTTTTTTTTTTTTTGAAAAACATACCATTATCTCTCTCATCTCATATCTACTAAACTGAGGTTATACATAAAATATATTTTTTTATTCAACAATAGTTTTCTCCACAAAAGGGAAAAAAACCAAATATAGTACTCCTACTTACTTTCAAATATGATTTATTTCTGGTGGTTTTTTTTTTTATTTAGTCTTTCAATAAATTTGTATTATCAAGGTCGATTAGGGTCTATATTCAAATAAGATTTGTTATGAGTGATTATGAGGTTGAATTAATTGTTCAAATTTATTTGTTATTGTAGAATTTTTTTTGGGTAATTTTTTTTATTTTTATTTAATTATTAAGTATAATGTTGGTTTTATAATGGACCCCGGTGAAAAAATTTTCTGGCTCCGCCACTGTATAAAACTAAAGTACTATAATATTAGACTTATCAGGTTTAATAATGTATTAACTTTAAGAAATAGAATTTATAATATTGACAATTTTATTATTGCATATATTATAAAATCAACAAAACAACTTCTATATTTTAATTTAACATCACTAACCAAACATTGCTTCAAGAAATACTAAGGTATCTTCTTGAATAAACACATCCAAAACAATTCCATACATAAAACATATTTTGACTTTTCAACTGTACATCCAATAACCTATTAATTAGATTGATTATAAAAATTAAATAAGCATACACTGGTATTACTTAATACAAAATAAAAATAAAATATACACATATATATTCAATTTTAACCTTATATACAAAACCGAAAAGAATAGTACAAATTAAACTCCAAACCAGATAGAAAACATTGGATCCAAACTAAACAAAACCAGAAACAATCCAGTCAGATTTTAGTTCACATTAATTACTACCAAACGGAAGATTCTGGCCAACCTGGTGGAGGTAGGTATACTTGATCCTTCTAGAAGTCTGTCCCAACTAAAAAAGAGAGTACTATTAATATTTATTATGACTGGGTATTGTTCTTTATTTTTTCAAATATTATAAATCTAAAGTTGGACACTGGCAACCGGCAACCTAGCTTAATTATGAATTGTGGTTGATTCAATATTTCAAATTTATGAGTCGGACAAATAAGTTTTTTTTTTTTTTTTTTCGTAAATCTCCATAATATTATCTCTATAAGTAATATCAATATTGTTTTACCATTAGTTTACCAATGCATAATGTATAATCTCATTTTTATACATGCAATTTCACATAACAAAATCTATACATTAATATCATTTTCACTGTCTTCACACTTGATCTGTCAAAATGTTTGAATTAATTGGTAAAATGTGCCGGAAATTAATATCTTTTGTATTGGAGCTTAGTAAATCATAAACAAAATTTAAACATGTGAGATAAGTTGGATGAATGTAAAGTTAAAATATTTATATTATAAGAAAATATATAAATGAACATTTTAAAAACAAAGATTTTATTGAATAAAAAAAATTGATATCCGGGCAAAATTATTGCAATTCGATTCAATTCAAATTTAATTAAATAAAAATGAAACCTTATTTGGGTTGGATCTAAATCATCTAATCCGACTCAATTCCGACCAGTTGATACCCTCAGGCCTACGCTCACTCTTGCTACAACAAAATCTAAAATTCCACGGAAAACGAAAATGAATTGGCCCAAACCGAAGGTGCAGAGAATTTTAAAAATTGGGCTGGAAAGCAGCCCATGATCTGTCTGCCTATCACAATTGAACTGTCTTGATCCACCCATCCCCTTCACCAAAATGAAATTTGTTATGGAGCCTGAACAGAAATTTTAATGCATAATTTTTTTCTACAAAAGGATTTTTGTTTAGCTATAAGCCTATAGGCTATAATGGGTCTAACTTAAGATAATACGGAGTATTTTTTAGACTTTAATTTTTAGATCTATTTTTGCCGTTGAGGTCTGATTTACCCCCTAAAATCGCCTGACTCAAAAATCATATTGAATAGGGTTGAATCGGTTCAACTCGATACTGATTTTTTTTTAATTTTTGTAATGTTAAAAATAAATTAAAAATTATTGTAAAAGGTGAGATTTGCACTGAACCTCTTAGATGAAAAATAATTTTTTTATCATTTGAGCTAAATCATTTTTATTGATTATAAATTATATAAACTTGTAACCAAATTTATTTATAAATTAGATATTTAACTCAAATTAACATTTTACACATTATCAATGAAAATTAATACTCAAATAATATTTTTTTATTAAAATTTGTTCTATAAAATATTTCTTTCCAATATTATATTTAGGATGGATAAAAGATAAATTAAAAAACTGTAGTAAAAAGACTCCCACCGAGTAGGAGAGAGGAAAAATTATAAATCATCATGAATTTGCAAGTTTGAGATGATGGGTATTATTATCTCTATTGCTAGAAAATTAAAGACGGAAGAGATTTTGTTTGTTTGTAATTATGGGGAAGGTGGTGAACTATCAACTATGAATTAGGAATTACTACTTACTAGTTACTAGAGTAGTATTTTTCTAATTAACTTTCATTATCATATCTCCAACTCCAAGGAAGTCAACTTCACAGAAATGAAATGGTAACTACTACGAAACAGAGCACGATGCAACTTGCTAGCATTACTTTTCAAATAATTGATCTCAAATTCAAATCGGTATGTGAATTTCCGGCGATCTATCAATTCCAAAATGGCCGACGCCGCCGTGGAATTCCTCCTTGAAAACCTAAAACAGCTGCTCCTCTACAACGGAAACCTAATTCTCGACGTCAAAAGTGAATTCGAATTTCTATACAACGATCTCTGTCTCTTCAAAGCCTTCCTCAAAGACTCAACGGAGAAGCGGAACAAGAATGAGGTTTTGAAGGAATTAGTGAAGCAGATTCGCAACATAGTCTACGAAGCTGAAGACGCCATCGACACCTTTGTGGCCCACGCGGCGGTGCACAAAGCCAGAAATCATTTGGAGAGAGCTTTCCGTATATTCGATTATCCGGCGAAGCTTCGTAGCGTCGCGAGGGAGATTAAGACGATTCGAGAAAAGGTTAAAGATATTTATGATACTAAAAGGTATGGGTTTGAGTATCATCAAGTTGGGGATGGATCAGATACAAGTAAAAAGGAGAAAAAGGTAATATTCGGAATCAATCTATGGTATTTGATTATATGTCTGCATCATACTATGACAAAAATTCTGTTGCCAACTAGACGTATGGTAGATCATTATTGCATATACTTAATACTCGTATGACAGAAATTCCTTGGTTGAAGTATTAATTGTTCTTTGTGACACAGGCTCCTATCGTTGAAGAAGACAATGTGGTTGGTTTTGAAGATGAGGCAGAAAAGATAATCGATCTTCTCACCGGAGGGTCGGATGAGCTAGAAGTTATCTCCATTGTCGGTATGCCTGGTCTAGGTAAGACGACATTGGCCAAAATGGTTTATCGTGATCCCAAGATCGAATACGAGTTCTACAATCGTGGTTGGGTTTACATCTCTCAAGACTATAATCGGAAGGAAGTGTTTCTCAACATTTTAAGTAATTTCACCCAACTGACAGAATCCATATATAAGATGAATGAAGAAACTTTAGCTAAAGAGCTTTCTAAACTGCTGGAGAAAGGAAAGTATCTAATTGTTATGGATGACATATGGACCGAAGAGGCTTGGAATGACCTCAAAATCGCATTCCCCAAGAACATGAAACGGAGTAAAATACTTATAACAAGTCGTATAAAGAAAGTGGCTAAGCATGCTAATCCAAATAGGGATCCTCATTATTTGCGTTTTCTAACGCTTGATGAGAGTTGGAGGTTACTCCAAAGGAAGGCACTTGGAGCCGAAAATTGCCCTCCGGAGTTGATACAAGATGGAATGCACATATCGAAAGAGTGCCAAGGATTACCACTTGCTATAGTGGTAATTGGAGGAATTTTGTTAGAAAAAGGTATAGATTGGTGGGAAAAGGTTGCTAAAAGTGTAGATGCATATATTGCTATGGATTCGGAGAAACGAATGGACAATTTTATTGCTCTAAGTTACAATCACTTACCTTACCACTTGAAAGCATGCTTTATCTACTTTGGCATGTTTCCTGAAGACTTTGGGATCCCTGTTTGGAAATTGGTTCGTTTGTGGATTGCTGAAGGATTTATACAGCAAAAAGAGGGAATGAGTTTGGAGGATATCGCGGAGGAATACTTGGACGATCTTGTTAATCGAAATTTAGTGATGGCCGGAGATTGGAGATCAAATGGTAAAATCAAAACGTGTCGTGTGCACGATATGCTACATGAATTTTGCAAAAAAGAAGCTGCACAAGAGAATTTTTTCCAGGAAATAAAAAGATTTGATTCGGGTACATTTGTATCTTCTAATCCTGCCTTAGAAAGGTACCGCCGCCTTTGCATTCATTCTCGTGTATTAAACTACATAGCTTCAAAACCAGTCGGTCCTCGAGTGCGTTCCTTTTTGTGTTTCTCGGGTGAAGAAATTATCTTACCAGCCGAGCACATATCTGCTATAACCGGAGCCTATAAATTGCTCAGAGTATTAGATGCTAAATCCATCATCTTCACTCGTTTCCCGGCTGATTTAACTCAGCTGGTTCATCTACGGTATATTGTCATCTCTAGTAATTTCAAGATGCTTCCTGCAGCTCTCTCTAGCCTATGGAATATTCAAACTCTCCTTATTGAAACATCTTCGCGGACACTAGAAATCAAGGCCGATGTATGGAAAATGATACAACTGAGGCACGTAAAAATCAATGCATCCACGACTTTGCCTGGCCCAAAATCCCGTAAAGGTAAAGATGAAGTTTTGATGGTCGGGAGCCTACAAACGCTTTCAACTATATCACCTGAAAGTTGCACTGAAGATGTGTTCGCCCGTGCTCCGAACCTCAAGAATTTGGGAATTCGTGGCCAATTAGCTAAACTTCTTGAAAACAAGGCTGGTGGGAGTCTTTTATTTGATAGTTTGGGGAAATTGAGTCATCTTGAAAATTTGAAGCTACTTAATGATGTTTTTCCTCGCCCACCTTCTGAAGGGAAATTAGCTAGCTTACCTCAAACGTATAAGTTTCCACCAAATCTAAAGAAGCTAACTTTATCGGATACATTGCTCGATTGGAAGTATATGTCTACACTAGGAATGCTTGAAAATCTTGAGATACTCAAGTTGAAAGATAATGCATTTAAAGGAGACTGGTGGCAGCCGGATGATGGCGGTTTTCGTGCTTTGAGAGTTTTGCATATTGGAAGGACAAATTTGGTTACTTGGAGAGCTTCGTCTCATCACTTTCCGAGGCTTAGGCATTTGTCTCTTAGACATTGTAGTAAGCTTGAAGCACTGCCTATAGGTTTAGCTGATGTTTTTAGCCTTCAGTTTGTGGACTTGTACTGTACAACTAAACCTGCAGCTGTTTCTGCTAGAATGATTCAGCAGAAAAAAAGAGAGATGCAAGCGGAGCAAAGCACCAGAGGCAGTGGATTTAAGCTCTCGGTTTATCCTCCAGATCAGTGATCTTCATTTGAAGAGGTAAGTGAGACCTATTACGTGTATTCTCAGAATGCAGCACTGTAGCAATAAAACCATGTTTTTTTTTTTTGTAAGCTAGTATCCATATATATGTCCATCCAGATTCTTTATTCCTTTTCAGCTGCTGGAAACAGGCTTACTTTGAGGTTTTCTCGAACGATAATAGTTGTTAGGTCGGCTTAGATGTAACTATTAAAATCGGAAATATCTATATATCTCGACACCAAGCTATCTTGAAATCATGTGCTAAAGTACATAAAATTGAGTAAGAATGAGTTTATAATATCTAATTTATCTCCACTTATGTTTTTGACAGTGTGTTTTGTGCCTCCAAGGACGTGAACAAATAAAATCAAATGTGAAGAGCTTTAGATATACTCTTTCCTTACACTTGCTCAAACTGAAGAAACCTTGTACTACTTTTATTTGCCCTTTTGAGATTCAAAAATATTATCTATGTATAATAATGGTTTTCATTGTGTTGAACTGCTGCTCTGATATAACTCATTAAAATGATTTTCGGGAATTTAATACAGGAATTTATTTTGTGAAAACATCTGGTTGTATGTTGGTTTTGGTGCTCCACAAAATCAAGTTGCATGTAGCTCTTAAATTTAAACCCTTAGGGAAGGCTATGGGCCTGTTTGTCTCGCCTTTCGGAGAGTGGTTTGGGAAAGTGGTAGAGGTTTGAGAAATAATCTCGATTTGCGTAATGTTGTTTGTTTGAGTTTTGGGAGAGTTGTTTGGGAAAGTAGCCGCAATATTTGACTTTTCTAATATAGAGAAAAATAGAAATAGAGTAGAAAAGTTGCCTGTTTGTTTGGCCTTTCGGAGAGTGGTTTGAGAAAAAAATTACTGTAGCTAATTAATTGGGAGAGTGGTTGGATTGTTTGTTTGGCCTTTCCGAAAACCGAAATTTTTTCGGAAAAGCGAGACAAACAGGCTCTATGTATTTTGGTTTCTTCCTGTTGATATTGAAAATTGAGGTCAAATTTGATTGATAAAAGAGCTTATGTGACTCAATTTATTCCCTATGATATGCATAATGTTGAATTTGCCCCTCTGTTGTTTGAAAAAATAGCACTTTACTCCTTCGTGAAATTTTGAAGAAGCATGTTAACTCCTTTCAGCGAAGAGTGTAAGTGTGTAACACACTCGTTGAAATTAAGATTGAATATGAAAATTATTGCGTAAAAAGAGAAAAGTATCTTTAAAAACCAAAGGGAGGTTAAGTGTCACGTTTATTATAACATAGATGATAAAGGGTTACATTTGTAATAACACATTAACACTGGGGTAAAGTGCTGCGTAAATTGATTGAGTCAAAATATATTATATAAGAGGGATATTTTATCAATTTGTATTTTTCTAAGTTTAAAAATATGAGAAAAACAATATTGAACTCTTTCAAAATTACACGTGGGTAAAAATTGTTATTATTGACACATGAAAGTATCTTGCTTCTATTCTAGATATATAAAAGTGAAAAAATATGGTTTCAAATTTAGTTGAACTGCACAAATCAGCCACAAGAAAAATAAAATTACATATGTTCGGTGATTCGTTAGTCTCCCCTTTATATTATCAAAGCCAAATCTACCTATCTTGTGATGTTTGGTAAAACCGAACTAAATTTGAATTTGAATTCTAAATCTATTTTGTCCACATTTGATTTATGTATTACTATGTCGGGCAGCTTGAGCAATTCTCCTACATGCTTTTACGTTTTAACTTAAAAAAGTACAAAGAAGGAAAATTATGACATGAATTTAAAATGGACCCAGACTGGATTAATTACACTTTAATCTCATTAATCACTATCCTAAAAAATTAAATTTTATCATCAAGTAAGAGTACATCATATACAAGATGATTTAATAAAAGCATATTTTGACCGGACATAAAGATTTGGTCTTTTGCATAGACCGTTGAAAACCAATTCAACGCGTTTTATACCCATTAGAGACTTGGTATGAAAAATTAAATGTAAGAATTGAAATCCAGCATAAAAAAATGAGTGACAAACAACGCACTAAATTACAAAAAATAGCATAATTTTTGCACTTGCGGCCACTAGCTTAGAGACGACTTGAAAGACCATCTTAATTAATAATATTCATTTAATTTGACCACAATCAAAACAACTTTTCTCTGCATCCTCAAACAATATAAATACCATATATACATATATATGCCATTTGTAACATCAATTATTCAGTTCATATATTCTTCCCATGGATCTTCTTCATATAAATAATAATCAGCTAGAAATTATGCATACAAGAAATATTTACTCGTGTGACGAATTTGAAAATGAAGATGATGATTACTATAGTGAACTTAAAAGGCAAGTTTTGCAATTGACAGAAGAAGATGAAGAAAATGATGAATATGTATATGAAAACAAGAATCCAAACATGGCGGTAGAAGCTCGTAAACGAGGCCCGAATAAGAACCCGTGTAGTGTAAGACAACCGAGATGCTATTACAATTGGCCTGGGCCCGGACCCAAGGAAGATTGTGCAGCACCTGCATGGATATTGAACTTGTGGAGAACAGGGAATAATGGAACTGGTGTCTTTATACCACAACTTGTTCAGTATAGAAGAAAGAACAAACCAAGTAAATGTTCTTCTATTTATTATATATTCATGGTCTTATATATTTTCTTTTTGGGACGTTCATGAAACGAGTTTATTCCCCAATAAAATTCAACGGTTTGACACTAGCTACTATGTCTCAATTAATATTTTCATGATAAAAATGTAAACATAGCTAAAAAATTAAATTTTCAATTCCTATCTATAATCATAGAGAGGAAGAAAATGAGACGAAGAAGGAAACATTATGTATATATAGCATCTTGTTGCTTGCTTAATGTCTTCTGTTGCTAACAATAAGTTGGTGACTGAATATGGGTGCAGGAAGGAAAATGAATGAAAGAGGAAGAATTAATTACAAGAGGGTAGAAAAGATGAACTGATGTTTAGTTTAATTGCAAAACACCTCTTGTACTTTGTATAACTATCAAAATCCCCATTTGTGATTTTTTTTTACTGAAAGCCCCTTTGTGCTTGTTTATTATTAACAAAAATATCCTTTCAAGTCATATAACAACTAAACTCCCACAAAATGACGTAAAAACACCCTTTTACCTAATAAAATTATCAGAAACCCCCTATTAACTTTAAAAATTGACAATAACTCTCTATTATCTATGAAGATTGATATAAATTCGAAATATACAACATCGTCAAATTAATTTATAATAAAGTTAATATAATGAAAACGTAATTATTCATACAATATATTAACAAAGAAAATATAATTCATAATCAAACAAAAATATTTATCAAAAATATTATGTTACTAAACTTTCTTAACAACCAAACAATCGCAAAAAAATAGTTTTACTCACAACCAAACATATTGAGGAAAGTAACTTTCTTTTCCTACAATTTTTCCTCACTTTCCAGACAACCAAACAAGCTATAAGTCTTATAACAGATCAATCCGATCAAAACAGACTGACTTATGATTAACCGAAATTGTATACATCGCTTTTTCAAATTTTAAAAAAAAAAAAAAAGTGTATTTGGTCACTCTCTGTCACAGTGGCAAACAAGCATCACCTACCTATTTTTTTAAAGAGTGATTAAATCTTAAGAGTAAATCGCACTTTTTGTCATTCTTATGGATGCATTTTTACACTTTCGTTCCTTTTAAATTTTTTTTTGTAGCAGATTGGTCCATATTATCAATATAGTATATCACATTCGTTCCTCTTAAATTTTTTGTAGCAAATTCGTCCCTCTTATCAATGTAGTGTAATACATTAATCCCTCTTAAATACAAAATACTTCAATTTTTGTCCACTTTGAAGTATTTTATATTTAAGTGGGACTAGTGCATTACACTACATTGATAAGAGGGACGCATTTGCTTAAAAAAATTTACACTCTAAATTTGACCCATAAAAAAGATAAAAAATGCTTTTCACTCTAAATCTTAATTATTTACGGTTTGGTAGATTTGACAAGCGAATTCATGCACGACTCTAAATCTTAATTATTTACGGTTTGGTAGATTTGACAAGCGAATTCATGCACGAGGCTTCGGACGATTCTTTTAATTTTTTCACCAAACCTTTCAATAAACTCTTAGAGTTGCAACGAACTTACATTTAAGTGTACGGTATATATCTACTAAAAATGCAATAATAATATCACAAATCTACCATGTGGGCCAAAACTCATGGGCTTACAGGTATTAAGATTAGGCCCACTGTCACCCACCACTCATAAAAGTAAGTATTAATTAAGATCTAAAAATAAGCAAAAAGAAAGAGGGGGAACACTTTAAAACCATCATCACAGGGATAAAAACAAATTAAATTTTCAGCATTTATTAGGTGAAAATCCAATAACAGAATTAGCCAGATCGTAACTGACACGTGTCCCCTGCTGCTGAACGTTTCCAATAATACCAAGCGACGACGTCGTAGGCGCGAACGCCAAACAGAAAGTCCCCGACGAATCAACCGGTATCAAATAATTCTTAGCCGGTAACCTTAACTCATTCCCATTCGAAAAATGAAATGACACCGTCGGCACCTCCACACTCTTCCTCGAGCTCAAATCATAGCACGTATCAAACAACGCCACGCTGTCAGTTAACGGCAAATCCCCCGTCCCCTTTCTAAACGCATCCCGCAAAGGTTCATATACCGTCGTTTGCAACCTCGTAATTGCCGTCCCTGAATCCACAATCACTCCACCGTCGCCAATATTATTTAATTGAAAAGACGACGGATCTATCTGCAACGGTTCTCCACCGACGCTAATTCCTGTCAAATCAACGTAGTAAAAAGTGTCCATCTTAGAATTCCGAAGTAACGGAGCCGTAACGGCATCATGTGGCGGAGGTGAGTCGAAGTCGAGAGTCGAAGCCGAGTCGGAGTCACGGTCTACAAGACAATAAGAAAAGGTTGACGCCTTTATCTGTGACGGAAAAGACAAAGGACCGCCGCCTAAGCCAATTAAACCGGCGGCTCCAACGAATAAACCCTCGTTGTTGTGTCCGCAGCCAATGGCTACGTTTTCAACTGTAGCCAATTCACCGAAAGAAATAGTTTCCGTCACGAATTCCCCAACCGTATACGAACCGTCACGTAGGAAACCTCATAGAGGCACTTTTGATTACGGCATTCGGAGACGTCCAATGACCTGCATTGGTAAGTGTCGCACGAGAGCTTTGAGAAAGATGAAGATAGATTTGGGTCGAATATCGGGTCGGATTGCTGGTAACAGTCTGCGCATGGTGCGCATTGCACCCAGTTTACGTCACTCCCCGTGTCAAGCACCATGTAAGATTGGGTGGGCGGGTTACCGATTCCGACCCTACAGAAATACTCTCCACTTCCTTGACTAGTACCTGAAATAACTGGAACCTCAAGCTTTTGGTCCTCGAATTGGGTTCCCAGAGGGGTTAGATCTGCTTTCCGGATTCCTAAAGTGGCCAGATGTACGCTGGTTTGAATAGCTTTAACCCGAGCCGAGTCACGAGCGAGTCGGGTGAGGGTGAGGGATTTGTAGTCGTTTTCTGTTGTTCCATGGATTGAGATTCGGGTATGGAGCTGGAAAGTGAGGGAGGAGTTGAATGAGATGATGGGTTGTACCTTCTGATTAGAGGGCAGTACGTTGAGTGAGGAGAATAAATCTTGGGTTTTCGAGAGTGTGGAGGAGACTTGAAGAAGTGTGGTGAAGGGAAGTGTTCTTGAGAGGACTGATGAAGAGAGAAGAAGAATTGCTAAGTGGAAGAAAAGAAAGAAAACCATTGTTGAGCGAAATGGAAATGGAGGTAGATGTGTCATTGTATGGATGGATAGAGTGGTTAAGATAAATAGAATCACGAGAGGGTTTGGTGTGGGGGAGACAAGTAGGGAGAAGCTTTGAATGTGGTTGAGTTTAATGCAGTTTTAGATATTATTTTCAAAGATCGGATAGATTTTAGAGAAAATCATAATCCCCCTAAATTTATAGTCAAATTCCTGAAATTATTTGTTTTGTACTGTTCATCCCGAACTTAAATTTTTCCTATTATGCACCTTGAATTTACACTAATGTTACACTTTTCAGCCAAGGAGTTTCAAGGAGAAAATAAATTCAGGGTGTAAGTTCAGGAAAAAATACAACTCGACAATAAATTCAAGGGGGAAAGCGTGCTTTTCTAATTGTAATTATTATTTTGCTTCTGTATTTAATAAGTTTGCCTCTTTATTCTTCAAATATCAATTATCAAGTAGAAAATTCACGATTTCATAATCTCAAACTCATTTTTTTTTTTTTTTTACAAATAGTAAAAGGTAACCTTATTTAAATAATGTAATGCAAAACTTGAAATATTAACCTAAAAATGAAAGTAAAATGTATTCTCGATTTAATACATATATCTCTCACTCTGTAATGTCTATTTAATATTATCTATTATATATAAATTTGTTAGCTTTATACTAAAGTTTTTGTTTTTTCTGTATTATAAATCATCTTAAAATTATAAATAATTTTTTTTATGTTCATTGTCTTTGCACTTTAAATTATAATTAGTTTTAAAATTTGAGTTTGACATTCTAAACTTACATCAATGTTACATTTTTCCCCTAAACTTACACCACTGTTGTATTTTTCACTTTGAACTTCTGTGTTGTACTTTTTCATGAACTCTTTTGCTTGAAAAGTGCTACGAAAAGATTTTAAAGGAAAAAGTGCAACATTATTTTAAATTTAGGATGGACAATATAAAAAAATCAAGTTAAAGGGGAAAAATGCAACTTGACTTAAGTTCAGGTGGGAAAGTCAAATTTCTCTAAACTTTACTATAAAGATTCACTTCATTGACATGATCTTTTTGTTTAAGGTCATGTCATGAAAAGATTCTCGACTTAATTATAAGTACTAAGTTTAAGAAATGGAATGATGAGCTGGTCCAGTAATCTAAGTGGAATAAGGTCATCTCCAATGCAGAGGGCTAGCTCCGGGGCTCGGGAGCCCTGAGCTAGCCCTGCCCCGCCCTCGAACCCTGTCTGGTCGTCTCCAATGACAAGTCTCCGAAATGGAATTAATTCCATTTTCAACACATGCCCACTCTCACCTATACTTTTAGGTTTAATTTTGTTTTTAATATTAATATTAATAATAGTAATAATTATTAGTACTTGTAATAAATTATTAATTATATTAAAATATTAAAATTAAAGAGAGTAAATAATTAAATAACTCAAAATTAATTTTATTTTTAACTAATTCCGTATTTTTAAAAAATTATAGCCACCACCAATATTGTAGTTAAATGATTAAATTTTTAATTACAATAAAAGATATTAAAATAAAATGGGCGATTTATATATTAATCATTTGTCCATAAATAAATTTAATTACAATTCTAATAAATTATTAATGATTTTAATTTTAAAATCCTAATTATATTTTATTATATTAAATAATCAAATTAAAAATTGGTGACTACATATATTTATTAAATATGTATAGTAAATATACTAACATATTTTATTAAATAATTAAATTAAACATATTTAATTTAATTAGGAGGAAATTTTAATTTTATTTAAAATTACTTTAAATAATTAATCATACTATATACTATATCTATAAGTATATATCATAATTATATAAATTAACACATTAATTATATATATATATAACACATTAATTAAAACCTATCACATTAATTAAAGTAACACATTAATTATGCAACTAACTAATATAAATATCACATTAATTAAGGCCATCTCATTAATTATGCAACTAATTAAGGCTCATTAATTATAATTATTAATTATACAACTAATTAGGGCTCGTTAATTAAGGCTCATTAATTATAATCAACTAATTATGTCTCTAACTAATTAAAAGAAATATATAAAAAAATGGAACCACTCAGGTGCCGCCACTTGGCGCCACCTGTTTTAAAGAGGGCTCATCTTCTTCCCGAATCCCATGGCGCCCCGCCCGTTCCCGCCCGAAGGCTGCCCCGCCCCGGAGCTCTCTTCCACTGGAGATGGCTCCTTAATTCTCCCAACCCCGACCCCACCCCTGGCCCGGCCATCTCCATTGGAGATGGCCTAAAGAAGATTTGATAAGGCAAAAAGTCCGTGCTTGTTTGGATGTATAGCGTTTTCTTTTCTGGTTTTAAGAGAGAATAAATACTGGAATATTATTTGGATAAAAAAAATTTGTTTTCGAGGACATGTTTGTATTTAAGGATGTGACAATAGGTTACTTGAAATGTTTTTTCTTATTGGAATTTGGGGATGTGGGGCTATTGGGGTCTTTTTATTTTTAAATTTAAAATCATAAAGATTTTTGGAATGTAATTTAAATGTTAGATGATTGATGGAACAAAAAATTCCTACCTAAACTATGTGGTTAGAAAATGCATCACTTTCTTTTTTTATTCCACGAGAAATGAAGCTATGTTGATGTGGTGCACTTTGTAACTACAAAGTCTAGGAATTTTACATGTACATGGTCTAGTTAAGAATTTTTCGGAACGAAATAATTAATATCATGTATTCTTGATAAAATGAAGAATTTTGAATTTTGAATTTTGAAAATTTAAAAATCCGAAACAACCTAGCGAAATTAAAATATTAGATTTTGATGTTGTCACATCGACTCTACAATATGTGACATGTGAAAATCAATTTGTTTCAAACGCGATTTTACGGGATTGGAATCATGTATCTCGAAGACAGATTGCGAAGTCCCAGACTAAGCCAAATATAAAAAAATTAAATTCGGAGTCCCCTTCTCAAATCGTAAACTCACAAGGGTCTTGCATGAAAGAGGCTAGTGAAATATGATCTTTCTTTATTGGCACGAAATTGGTAGAATTCTGTGAGAAAAAGGTAAAACCCATTTTTTCAATGAAAACAAATCAATTATATTGAAATATTTGATAAAATTTCGATGGAAATACTTCCATCAAAATATTTCGACCAAGCAAAACTCCGTTCGGTCGAGGTAGTTTGGGAAAGAAAAAGAGAAAATAAAAATTTCGACGGCATATTACATTTGTTATGACACTATCACTGATCAAGTGGTTGTTATTTCTACTGTATAGAAGTATCACGAGACATATATGCATAGGACATTGATAGATATTTATGTTCCCCAGCCTATTGATCTCCTTCATCACCAAATTTCGAGTGTTAATTAAAGTGTGATTTATTATTTAAAGTGTAGCTTTTGTTTCTATTAGTGAGAGTTGAAGCTTTTGGCCGTGATCATTATATATTGTGATTATTACGGCGTGTGGTTTATAGTATTCTTTATACATGTATGTATTCATTTGGTATTATTGTTTGCCATGTTGGTGAAATGGGAATGGTAGACCAAATGAGTTGTTCTGGAGTGAGGACATATAATTGTGTAAGCTACTACAGTATATCATTATGCAGGGAAGTTGATGCTTGTGATTATTGGTCAAACACTTTACAAGTAAAGAACTTCTAAGCTATGTTTAGTTTATAAATTTGAGCGAGGAAAATTATAAGTAAATTAAAATGAACAAGAAGTAAAACTTAAAATTGCGTCCTAGAGAAAATATTTTCTTTAGCGAAATAAAAGAATCAAAATAAGCTCTAAGGAAATAATTATCTTTTGTTGAATAATATATCATACGATACACATTAATTAAAAATACTTTCTCAAAACTGCATTAATGAAATATCTAAATATATAGTAATTGTATCAAACGTGTGTTGACTGAATTGATGCACCACATCGTATGAAGATGAAATAAAAACAATATCTCTTTAGTAAGATGTATCTTTCAATCAATTCGCCGGATATTGTTATCTTTAATACATCATAACACTCCACTACCAGAAAAAAATGATTTTTCAACTGAAAATGGCCCAAAATCGGTTGGAAAATTGACTTTCAGCCCCATTGGAAATGGAAATGCAACCGAAATTTTTTTCAATCGATTTTATCTCTTAGAAATATTGAGCCTGTTTGTCTCGCTTTTCCGAAAAAAATTTCGGTTTTCGGAAAGGCCAAACAAACAATCCAACCACTTTCCCAATTAATTAGCTACAGTAATTTTTTTCTCAAACCACTCTCCGAAAGGCCAAACAAACATGCCACTTTTCTACTCTATTTCTATTTCTCTCTATATTAGAAAAGTCAAAAATTGCGGCTACTTTCCCAAACAACTCTCTCAAAACCCAAACAAACAACATTACGCAAATCGAGATTATTTATCAAACCTCTACCACTTTCTCAAACCACTCTCCGAAAGGCGAGACAAACAGGCCCATTATAATTTTATCTTTTTACACAACTCTCTTTTCATTTCATATTTACTTTTAAGCGAGAGACTTACAATCTCCAACAAACAGAGGTAAATTGATCCTGTAAAATTTTTTAGAGAGCAAAACGCGTTTTTAAAATCAATGGATTAAAACAAGTCGAAAATTGCGAAGACGACAGAGGAATGATAATTAATTCCTTATTTATTTTAGGTCTGATAACTCAAGTGATGAAGTGCAATTTTTTTATTTATTAATAAATAAATATCTATTAGTTTTTTAAAAGGGGTATATTAGAAGGGATAAAAAATATAAAATGCGATTGACTTTCTTTTTATTGGAGGAGGATGCCACAAGCATAAGAATAATTAGAGCATTAATTAATAATAATTTGATAACAAATAGTATCATAATTTAACATAATAGCGTACACACTTGTGGATCTGCGTCTCCACGCCAGCTACCGAGTTATCCACAGATTCGGCCGATCAGCAGTACAAATAATACTCTTTTGATCTCCCCAACGATCTAGGCTCCTTCTCATTTGTTTTACTTTTACGGAGAAAAAGGCAACAACAAAATGGGTGTCTCTGTTATTCAAGTAAATACTCTGAGCTAAATTTGCTGAAGTGACTATCTGTTTTCAATCGAATCTGATTTTTCTATTTGTTGTCGATTTTGGTAGGGTTTTACGAAGTCATTGGCAATGACGGTGTTATCAGAGATCGGTGATAAGACTTTTTTTGCAGCTGCGGTAATTTTTTTCCTTTCCTTTTGACTTTTCCAGGAGTTTCGTTGATGAAAAGAAGATTTTCATATTACTGTTTTTTATTTTAGAAAAGAAAAAAGTCCTGATTGTTGTTTCGATGAAATTTAGTTGTGATTAATTAACAATTAAGTTGCTTTGAGTAGTTGACCAATTATTTTAATTTGGAGTTCAATGAAGACAGATGTGTTTATGAACTCAACTTTATTAGTTTTTTCGAATTTAAATACTGCAGTAGGTAATCAGTGCTGTGACAGATTAAGAGATGAATTTATGGGACTAAAACAATTCATGTATTTTTTTTTTCTCCTTTTTTTTTGGGGGTACAAGTATTCTTTTTTCTCCTTGAGTTGGAGTTGAGGGAGGATAGAAGGCTTGTTATTTTTTGCTTAAAAGTATTCTCTTTTATGTGAAAACAACTACTGTATCAATTTTGTTCACTTTAGACAGTATTCTCTTATGTGAAATTAGCTCTATCAATTTTGTTCAGTTTAAACTTTAGTCTCTTAAAGATTGAAAATCAAGTCTAATCTTATGGATTTGTTTCCTAAGAGGAATACTCACTTCTACCAAACTCATGTTTCCAGGCATATTGCTTTTGATATGTGTCAAAGTGAATGGTATGGGTGGCTATTTATTATTCTTATTCTTTTTGTGGGGCTGCAAAGTGTGTTTCAAAATTTTATGATCAGAATATAGTAATACTAAAGAGGTTGAGAATGACACTTTGGAGGAAGAGTGGGTGGGTGGAGTGGATTGTCGCCCTGGTGGCTGCTCCATCCGTTTTTCGGTTAAGTTGAAATAAACATGCTAGATTTTGATGAAAATTAAGTACATAGACACATTAACATGTTGAAAAGAACGGTACCTCCTTTTTTAATTTGCAAATTAGAATTTGATACTGTTAAGAAATCTAATAACATTTTTTATACGTATTTTTCCTGTCCCTCTTAATGAAACTGTAAACTAGTGAAATAAATTTTGTTCTTTGAATTGATTGGGAAATGGGGAACAATTTAGCTACAAGTAGAAGTGCTGAAGACAAGGTCGCTATATGTTTCTGTCTGAAAATGGTAGATTATCTTATATGTTTCTCCATTCGATTTATCAGTTTGGTCTGGGATGTTATTCTTTTATTTTTTGAATGACTTATAGTGCTCTCTTATATGGGTTTTATTTTTTGGATGAGGATCATGATTTTAGGACTACTTAACTGGCCTTGTTCTTCTAACTGAACCCAGTAAGATTATCTAGAATTTGATCATTCATAAATGAATGAGAATAATGAGAGATTCTGACAATCGGGCTGGTTTCAGATATTGGCAATGCGATACCCCAGAAGACTTGTGTTGTCAGGTTGCCTTGGAGCTCTGATTGTAAGATTTTTATTTTCTGTGACTTAAAAGATGTTTGGATTACATCTTGTGGCTCACAATTGACTTATAATATTTGTTAATGTCTAGGTTATGACTATCTTATCAGTTGTTGTTGGCTGGGCTGCTCCAAATCTGGTAAGTATAAACTCTCTATGTAGCAAGATATATTGTTCAGGTTTAAGTTCCAATTTCAGACATTGGGGAACTAACATGATTTATACTTTCTACTTCTGTCCTAACAAAAAGGTTTCCTTCCCCTCTTGTCTCTGGTTTGTGCTGTTACACTTGCTTTTGGTTTGGCCTGTTATTCCCTTTTTAATAAAATATTTATGTTTATTGATGATATTATTGACAAATTTCTGTTATACAAGTTACTCTCATATTCACAGGAGACTAGAATCTTTTTCTTAAAGACTATGTAAAATTTATTTATAATTTGAGATTGTCCTAAAGATAGTGTAATTACGCCCGGATACTTTGTTTGGGTTTCCTTTTTCTAATAATCATATGGATGCATTGAATCTCTATTTCCTGCAGATCCCCCGTAAGTGGACTCATCACATCACAACAGTACTGTTCCTGGGGTTTGGGCTGTGGTCTCTGTGGGATGCATTTAATGAAGGGTAGCCAATTATTTTTCCTCACTTTCTCGCCCTCGTGCCCATTTTATTATCAAAGTCCTTTATTATGGTAGTATATTCAAATTTCTTTTTTTCATTTTCTGAACAGGGAAGCTGAAGATTTGGCTGAAGTTGAAAAAGAATTGGTTAGTTTCTTGTGTTGTATGACTCTCCTTTAATTTATTATGAAATATGCTGATTTTACTTTTATGATGTGGCTAGGATGCTAATATGAAAACTAGCAATGGAGAAAAGAATAATAAGGTAAGACACACTTAAATCGATGGCCTTTTTCAGAATTTCCACTGGCAGAAAACTTGTAAAATCAAAATTGGTCCTGTGCTTCACTATTCAATCTTTTATTGCAGTAAAATTCATGTTTTTTAAGTATATAATAAGATCTCTTTAGTGACTTTGTTGAAGGAATACACATGCTCTATTTGGTGGTTTCATATCACTATATTATAATAGAGACGATCGTTTTCTGATAGTATACATAGTGTATATAGTGTTGCATGTTATTGAGTCTGGGATTTGACAATGAACCATAATTAACAAACTGAAAGTTTATTTTCCCATTCTATGTTGTTCCAGGATGCAGATGATCTGAAAAAGCACAGTCGGCCTTTTCTTACTCAATTCTTTTCGCCTATCTTGCTGAAGGTTCATTATAAATTCATCTTACAAATCAACTTCTGCGAACACATATCATTAATGAAGAATCTATTACTTCCTTTCTGTAGGCTTTTTCCATTACTTTCTTTGGGGAATGGGGCGATAAAAGTCAGGTAAAGACATTGAAATTGACATATCTTTGGTTAGTGAGCTTGTTTCTTTCCAATTTAACGACAAGCACAACTTTTTTTCCAGCTTGCCACAATAGGTTTGGCTGCAGATGAGAATCCTTTGGGTGTTGTTCTTGGTGGAATCCTGTAAGTAAATGCTAACTCCACGCTTTTCAGGAATGAATATAATATCTCTTCCACCCTCATTTTATGTATTCCTACTTATTTGTAGAATCATCTATGGGCAGATAGTTTGACAGGATTCTTTTTACTTTTTCTTCATAAGTTCTCTTTGGTATTCCTCAGTTTATAAAGGAATACTAGAGGTGTTCATTCAGTCCAGACCAAACCAAAATTTGTCCATTACTTTCTCAAATAAAAAATCCAATTGAGTGTTCCAGTTTGGTCTTTGGTTAAAACCAGAATATTTTGGTTCAATATGGTTTGGTTTCGGATTAACCCAATTTGGCCAAAAAAATAAATATAATAAAAAAACATTTAGCATCCGAAGAGTGATTTCAAGAATTTAACGTCTAAAAACAATTCAAATATCAAGTACAATTGTATAGCATAAAAAAAAACAATACAAACAAAGATTTATTGTTAAGGTTATAGTATTATAAATTTTAAATAAAAAATAATAGTAAAAACTTAGGTTTTCGGTTCTGTCTGGTTCATCGGCAAAAAGGAAACCAAACCATAATTTCGCAGACATGGAAACAGAAAACCAAAAACTATTATTTTGGTGTGTTTCAGTTTGCACCAAAATTTTCGACTTGGTTGACTGGTTAACTGAATTGTGAACCCTTACCTCTAATCTAACATGTATACTTCTTTTTTTTTTTTTAGAATACATACTATCTGACAACATGTACAATGTTGAGATCGTTTAAGTCTTCTTGTACTTGAGTGCAGTACAAGAAAATTATGCTTTTTCATAATGTAATTCAGTTTTTACAAAATAATTCCAATATGGCACAGAGTACCCTTTATTTTTCTTCTCCTGTGCTGGCGGTAAACGGCAAACTTATTTGTGTAATTTAGTAAATCATATTTGAATTTGTTTGCTTTGTATCAGTGGACAAGCTTTGTGTACTACAGCTGCTGTCCTGGGAGGAAAGAGTCTCGCTAAACAAATATCAGAAAAGATTGTAAGTTTCTATACTTACATTTGCCGTTTTCCTTTCTTATTCCGTCCTAATGATTTAACAGCAAAGATGCATGTACTGGATGCAGGTTGCACTTTCTGGGGGAGTTCTTTTCATTGTCTTTGGAATTCAATCCTTTCTCTCGACAATTGAATCGCAATAACTCCAAAATTGGCAAGTGTGGGTATGAAGTGCATTTCATTAGTAAAACAGTCATTTCATAATGCCCAAATGGACGTAAAATAGAAAAATTCTTGGCTTTTTACATGCAGACCCGAGAAGCTAACTTATTGTTGTCAAGGATGCACATTAATCTCAACAAACGGTAGTCAAGTAAGAAGAAGAAACAGAAAAGCAGAGCAATCTGCTGATTCTTTGGTTGTCTCGATAGGTAGTATATGCTTCGTCTAATATATTTCCGAGTCATTTTTGACATAGACGGGTCAATTGATGGTATCTTTCAGTTTACTCTATTTATTATTGTGTAATGTTTCATATACTATGATAAATCAAGTGTTCAAAGAATACCTACAGCAATGGTGAATTGAACCTTCGTTTCCTGTGAATGTCTGGTGAATAAAAGGCCTGCCAATTTTATCTACATAAAATGTAATTAATTCAATATCAATTTTTTATGCATATTTTCACCTCACTAATTTATTGATACAGTTTGAGTATGTGTAAATTGAATGAAAATGTAATGTTAATAAGCTTGTCGTAAAGAAATATCGGTGAAACTTTATAAGTTGAGATTTTATTTCTACTGAAATCTGAGTGAATCTGAGCAATATTTAATGGACTGAGAATTATCAGTTTCAGACAAGATCTAGATTTGACTTGATATAAATGGATCCAAATTAGAATTAGGTCTGATTCCCATAGGAATCCAACCCGTTGATCGCCGTAACCTAAATATTTGCCGGAAAGAAAAGGAGATTTGGGCGAGAGATATAATTACCTATATATATTGAATTAGTTGGATTATATGATCAACTAAAACGACTTTTTTTAATAGTTTATATGTTATCAAGTTTACGACGATTTGATTAAATGTTAATTTTAGCTTAAGGTGAACCCAAATTTGTGTGATACTTATGCAAGAACCATTAATCATAAACATATGTAAACATAATTGTTAAATAATTTCAAACGTGTTCTTCTGAGCTGAACTTGTGTTAGACTCTCCTTTTGTTATTTCAATCCCGGAGTAATGCTATTATTATATATATATCTTATCCATTAATCTAAAGAAATACTCCCTCCATTTTTTTTATTTGTCGTTTTTTAAGATTGCACATAGATTAAGGATTATAATAAATAGCCAACTTTTACAAGAAAAAGCCCAAAACATCCTTTTAATCATATAATAACAATATTAATTATCATTAATTAAAAGCATTTATAAGATGGGTAATATTCATAGAAAAAGTTTAATTTTATATTGAAATCTTAAAACGACTAATAAAAATAAATAATTTTATTTAACAAAGCGACAAATAAAAAAAATGGAGAGAGTAATGTAAAAGAAAGAAAATTTATAAAGATAAAAAAAAGTATAAAAGAAACGAATACTGAAAATTCTTTTCCATGACATGTCAAAATGTTAGGCCACGAACTATACGCACTATCTTCGTCTAGATCATGATGAATTGAAGTGGATAATTGTAATAATTGATTGAGTCTAGATTTAATTATTATATGCAATATTAGCATTAATGAGGCCGTAGCTTAGTTTACTGGCAAAAAATGGAGGCTTTAAGAAGTTTTGGGTTCAACTTCCATAAATGTGATCTGTAATAATTGAAGTGGATAATTGATTGAATCCAGATTTAATTATTATATGCAATATTAGCATTAATGAGGCCGTAGCTTAGTTTATTAGCAAAAAATCGAGGCCCCAAAATTAAGAAGTTTTGAGTTCAACTCTCATAAATGTGAATTTTCCTTTAATTCTTTAATTTAATACTAGTGTTTGACAATAATATATAATTTATAATTATTTGTACTTAGTCAATTATTGAGAATTAATAATTAACGTATTTAAAAAAAATACCAGAGTCAACTAAAAATCTAGTCTAGATTTACATTTAATTTGATTGAGTTCGAGTAATCGAGTTACTCATAGAAAATTACACTACACTTCTGGGCTATATGATGGACTAAGGAATTAAAAAAGGAGATTACAAAGTAATATATTTAAAAGCTAGTGTTGTAGATATGGAAAAGTTAACAAGTCAGACTTGAATACGAAACTCAAATAAGTACATATGTACATGCACACCTTATCAAAGATTAGGAAGTTACGTCCAATAATGGAGCACGTTGATGCATATATAGAATCCGAGGAGCTTTAGAAAAGCCAAAAAGTTTTTCAACCGAAACACAAAAATAAAATGTTTTAGTTAATGTATGCTTATGCGCAAATTTATTGAATAAATCTAGCTAGGAAACATGGGTTAGAATCTAGAAATTGTTAGAGTCGAATTTAGAACATGCTATCGTGTTAGAATACTAATCGTAATCAATATTATAAGGAAACGATTCACGATAATAGTATATAAAGACTGTCATAGACAGGCATGTAGAATTTTGACAAAGTATACCTTATATTATATACTTTTTATAGTATATTCGCAACAGCTGTCGATTATAAAATAAGTTTTTTGATAATCCAATCATATACAGTAACTTGTGATTCATTTACAGGCGGAGCGTTATTTTCAACACAATATATAACTAGATCAAATAACTAGTGTGCACTATGCAAAGAATGAAGAGAATTATACCCTTTAATCAAGAATATGCCTTCAAGTATAGCTATTATCCATTATCTATAATATTATATCACTTTTTTAGAACCAATCAACATGGTGAATGCGAATTAATTAATAATGTAAAAGATATAACCATTACACAGTATAGATCCTTTCTTAATAGGACACTATGAAATTAAATGTTGACCCCGAGATAAGCACGATTCATGAAGTCAAATTAGTTTAGTACGTCAAATGTCCCAAAAATGGCTGTGTTTTCGGACATACTAAAAATGGATTCTAATTCCTTTGAAATTCCGTTGAACTTTAGGTGATTTGAAGAGGCATTTGGCCAAACTTGAACTCGAAGGGCCGGTTTAACCCCAAACACCCCGACCCCCCTCGGCATGACCATTTGTTGTTTAGTTTTTGTACTTTGTAGTACTATTATTTTTCCAGTCTCATTTTCACCCACTGTTGGTATTTGGTTCAGTGCAAAGAGTAATATATTAGAATTTAAATGTTAGATATTAACAGATATGCTATGATAACATGAAATATACAAGCCATGAAAACATACATATCTCAGGACCTATTCGCAGATGATTAAGTAAGACACGTTTATTCTATAAAGAGACGTATACCTGAATCCATTGGTAGAGTAGCGGAAGAATCACAAATATGGATTCTAGGGAGTTGTGGTCTTCTAAGCCTTATTCACAATTACCTTAGCTTTCTCTAGATGGGGAAGATGAAAGTGTAAAAATATGAATTGGCTTAGGGACCATAACCCTATATATAGGAGAGTATTAACCCTAACTCTAGTAGGGCTCTAACTGTCAGCCCATCAAGAACAGTTAGAGTCCAATTAGGTATCTACACATATAAAGAGTCCATGCTTTAATTAATTGATATTCTTAAGTGCCACATAATTATTATTATTAGATCACAATTAATTAGGCACATAAATGAAATAGCCTATCATATACAATTATATAACATGTAAGTCCACATTATTAGACTGATAAGAATAATAATTCCAACAATCTCCCACTTGGACTACAATGTTTTCTTTAGATTGTATAAGCTTAAGTGTGCACAAAATTTGCTATTTCAACCACGAGATATCCCAAACAATCTTGTTCATCAATTATGCTAATATAGGATCAAAGCGGCATTCGTCGCATGAATTCATGACTAAACATTCAATGGTCACGATACCAACATAATCAACAACATAGATCAAGTATGGATGTGTAGCATGGAAATTACATCTTATGTGATCTATATCATGTCAATTTCCAACTGGTCCAGCATAATGACTCTGAGAGTCAACTTTCTTTACCAAATGTTTAACCTCAGTAGAAAGTCACAAAACTTGACCTTATTTCAGGGTATTCAAAATGAAATGAATAATTTCATTTAAATCATGAAACTAAAGTCTGTACAGAATAAAATCAAAACTGTAAAGCATAAAACTTTAAGGACAAACTCCCACTAATTGAATGTATCATTAATTCCAAGAACACCCATATGAGCAATACGCTCATGAAGCACTGTAGGTGGCCAACCTTTGGTGAATGGGTCTAAAGTCATAGAGTTTGTCCTAAGATGTGTTATTGACACACGAATACCCCAAATATTCATTTGATAGGTCATATAGGATGCCTAGAACAACACTGATATATAGTCTTTGGACATAAATATCAACTGTAAGTGGCACTCCCCTTTAGTGATCAAATACTGTATTGATGTATTTATCACCATATGTATATCTATCAATCGGCAAATCAATGATCTTCCTTTGGGCCGATCATTGATGGCATGATTAGTAGCTATACCAACGAAGTTTGAATCAGAGAATATGTGATTTTAAGAAAAATCTGATCTTTGATATTATAAGTTCGTAATCAATTGTCCTTTACAAGTATTGTAAGACTCGTTTGACCATTTTCAAATGATCCATAATCGGGTCGTATAATTATCTAATTTGCATCCCAAATATGTGGCAAGCAATATCAGAATGCGTACATTCTTCACATGCATGATGACTCCCATTCCATTTCATCATTCTCAAGGTTCATTTCTTGGTGCGCAATTTTGCATGCCAAAATGGCTAAGCAACTTATCAATGTAGGCCTTCTGGGATAGACCAAATATACATTTAGATCAATCACGATCTATATGTATTCCCAGAACGAAATATGATTCACCTAGACCTTTCTCCTTAAATTTACTCGAGAGAAATTTCTTGGTATCATGAAAAAGCCTTACGTCAGTGCTTGCTAGTAGAATATCACCTACTTACAACACCATGATTATAAACCTGCTCCCATTGATCTTAAGATATATATACACTGATTGATGGTGTTTCCCTCCCAAAAACATAAGAGGTAATCACATGATCAAATTTCCGGTACCATTAGTGGGACGCCTACTTTAAGCAATAAATGGACTTCTTAAGTTTACATATCGTTTATTCAATTGTTTTAACGTCCATTTATTGTAGCTCTAAATCATGATGAGCTACTAATGCCATGATGATCCTAAACGAATCATTCGTTAGACCACACATGATTCGACCAAGTCAGATCATTTTTCATCCTCAAGTCAAATTCATGTTAAGGAAATAGACAATATAAATTCCAAGTATTGCCTCATTTCTCTCGTGGAACTTCTTATCGGCTCCTTAAGTTGAGGTTGCTTAACTACAGTAGTGGGAGTGAGTGCAAGAGTGATAGTGTTTGACATGAATCCTGATTTACAGGTTGAACTTTGATAGGAATGGTTACCTTATCATTGTCAATTGTAACTATAGTGAGAATATTTACACATTCTCCCCCTCAAACACTACATCGTTTCTTTTAATGCTCCCACTATTGTAAGCATGCTCAATAATTTTGGCGTCTCCTATATCGAAGAAGGATCTATTTGAGGAGTACTAAAACTTGTAACCCCTCAATCTTTCGAAGTAATTCGTAAAGTAGCGGCTAATAAGCTTACAGTCCAATTTTCTTTTGTCAGGCCTATAAGACCTAGCCTCATTTGGACAACTCAAGATATGAAAGTGCCTAATACTAGGCCTCTTACATACCTATGTTTTGTATTAAATTTTAGTAACTACCTTACACAGTTAAATATGAAAACTGCAGTCTTAAGAGCATTGTTCAAAAGTGACTCTGTCAGAGAAGAGTGATTAATCATACTTCTCACCATGTCATTATGGTACTGGCAAAAGGCCATGTCATTCACACCAATTATGAAAACTTCTCATAAATTAAGTAAAGACGACCGTATCGTGAGTAATCATCCATAGAGCTGATAAGATACGTCTGTCCATTCAAAGAGTCCTTAGAGAACGGACCAGCTATGTAATTATGTATCAACTCTGAAGGTTCACTACTTCTATATGCACCCTTATTTCGTTTGTTCATTTGTTTTCCCTTAATGCATTCTATACAGATTTAAGGTCCGCTAAGTCAAGGGAATCGAGAATTCCATCATGCACAAGCCTTCGTATTCTCTATCGAGAAATGTGTCCTAATCATTTGTGCCAAAATAATGATGAATTCTCATTAGTTAATTTCCTTTTAGCACCTAAGTTACTTGAATGCAGGTTTCATGATTGGTTGTCAAGGTGTTCAGTTTGTATAATTTATCTATTAAAGTTCCAGTACCAATAATTTTAGAATTTAAAGAAATAGTAAATAATTCAATTTCAAATGAACAAGAATAACCAAATTTGTTCAAAAATGAAACATGAATCAATTTCCACCGAAAAGACGGTATACTAAAAGTTTCCTCTAAATCCCAAAAAAAATAAACAAACTAGAACTTAAATAAATCCTAACGACACCTACAACTTCCATAACAGCCTTGTTCCCTTTGCCTGCATAGATGCATCTTTCATCATCATTTGGCACTCGGTAGTGGAGGCAATCCTACAACGTGACACATATGTGAATAATAGCTCCCGCATCTATCCACCAAGTGTCACTAGGTATCAAAACCAAATTAACTTCACAACAAACGAAGTTGAGAATATTGCCTTTCTTTACACGCCAAGTGGCGTATCCTAGGCATAATTTCTTTAAGTGGTCAGCCTTCTTGCAAAAGTGATAGGTAATAACCGAATTTTGTCCCTTTTGGCTCTTAGGTTGTGTAGTTCCAGGAGGAGTTGCAGTTTCCTTACCTTTATCCCTCTTTCGCTTCATGGTGGCGGTTTTACCATTTGATTTGAATGCCAAATGAATATTGTTAGTCTTTTCTTGTTTCTGTCTCTCATCTTCTTGCATACACTGAGCCATAAGCTCATTTAATGTCCATTTCTCTTTCTGAGCATAGAAAGAGGGCCTGAAGGAACCAAAACGCAAGAAGCGAGATCAAGACCAGATGCACAAATATGTCATCAGACAAATTCAGCCTAAGGGTCCTTAGTCTTGATACAAGTTTTGACATAACCATAATATATTCATCTATATTTCCTTTGCCCTTATAGCACATGGAAACGAGTTGTTTCAAAATAGTGTTCGTTTCAACCCTTTCACTAAAAGTGAATCGGTACGCTAATTGCATCAGAAACTTTATTGCATCATTATCCTCTGTTATATTACGCCTTATGGTTTCCGGAGTGGAGTTTTGCATCATCATCAGACTCATGCGCTTCGATCGCTCCCACCTTTCATGAGCCACCCTTTCAGCATCAGTGCTTTTAGGGGTCAGATTGGCAGGGCGTTCGATTCTTAATGCATGGTCTTTGTCCATGCAACTGAGCACTATCATGATGTGATCTTTCCAATTATCAAAGTTTGTGTTGTTAAGCACAGAGATGTTGTTGGGAGTTATTACAGAAGGCATTGAAGACACTAAATCCGAAAAGACAATGAAAAAAGTCAAATTAATTTATTAAAATTATGTATGAACTAAAATAATTTTTAATGCATACACTAGTTGGTGGGCCCATCTTAAGATACCTAGCACGTCGTTATTATTTAGTCTTTGGACTAAAATAATAATCCGCAAGTGGTACTCTTTTAACATAGACTTAAATATTGATACTAGTATCGGCATAATGATGTGCCTTCCTTTGGGCCGACACACCAAAAGCATGATAATCCAAATGTAACACATATTCAAGACTACTCATTGTCCTGTCAAAACAACCTTCCTTTGGGCCGATTGTTTCACATGGACAACTATGCTAAATTAATTAAAATTAATCAATCTTACCCAACAGAGGTTACTTTGGCAACATGTTGGTTCAATCGAATTATTTTCGATTAATTAGCATACCTCAGGGGTAAAAGCCAAACATTATCCGGTCAAAATAACCTTCCTTTGGGCCGATTATTTCACATGGATAACTATGTCCCCTTATTCAAAATTGATCAATTTTACCCAATAGAGGTTACTTTGGCAACATATCGGTTCAATCGAATCAATTGTAAATAATGGACATATCAAGTATTGCAAAAAAAAAAAAAAATTTTTTTTGTTTAATTACCAAAATGCCCCACCCCCGGAATTAAATAGTGGGCGAATCAGCCCAATAAAAAAAAAATACAGTGCATCATACATATGAAACGGCCGAGAGATAAAACCTAGGCCCATAAGTATTTACATCATGGAAAAACATTGCATCATATACTACGTAAGGTTGAATCCAATAGCATAATTCTTATATGTTTTTAATTAATTAATGGTTATATTCACATAACCATTGAACTGTATCCACAAATTGAATGAATGAAATTTTCTTTGCTGAATCCTTCCGAAAAATTAACGATTCAAAGCTTAAACATATAATTACGCCATGAATTTAACATAAATACATAATCATGCTTACAATTTCTATAATACGCATAAATATGCAAAAAATTAAGCATGGATTAAAACTAAATCTAGATCTTAAAAAAAAAAAAAATCATGAGTTTAGAAGACCAAAAAATCCATAAAATCATATAAACGAATCTGGACTCTAATCTTCTAACGAAAGGTGGCTCTGATACCACTTGATAGATATTAACAGATATGCTATGATAACATGAAATATACAAGCCATGAAAACATACATATCTCAGGACCTATTCGCAGATGATTAAGTAAGACACGTTTATTCTATAAAGAGACGTATACCTGAATCCATTGGTAGAGTAGCGGAAGAATCACAAATATGGATTCTAGGGAGTTGTGGTCTTCTAAGCCTTATTCACAATTACCTTAGCTTTCTCTAGATGGGGAAGATGAAAGTGTAAAAATATGAATTGGCTTAGGGACCATAACCCTATATATAGGAGAGTATTAACCCTAACTCTAGTAGGGCTCTAACTGTCAGCCCATCAAGAACAGTTAGAGTCCAATTAGGTATCTACACATATAAAGAGTCCATGCTTTAATTAATTGATATTCTTAAGTGCCACATAATTATTATTATTAGATCACAATTAATTAGGCACATAAATGAAATAGCCTATCATATACAATTATATAACATGTAAGTCCACATTATTAGACTGATAAGAATAATAATTCCAACATTAAAAAGTAATATTTCACTCAAGTATCTTTCTACTACATTATTTTTGTTTTCATAAATAATATAGTTGAAACCCAATATTTTGTATTAAGTAACAACATAATAAGTCTCTACAAATCAGATTTATCAAAATTAAAATTTTGGAAACTGTAATAGTAACATTCTTTTAAGGGTAAATTATGGTTATCCCCTGAAGTAAGATCTAATTACAAATCCCCCCAGACTTGTCGTATTTTACAATTAACCCCTTCCCCCTAAAATGTTTCAATATTACCATTTGGGGGTTATTTGTAATGTTTATAATATCTTATAAATTTTAAAAACTCGGTGCTAATTGTTATATTTCATAAATTATAAAAATGATAATCATAAATTTACTACCAAAATCATTTACTTGCCCATAAATTTCAATAAATATTGCGAACTTTTACATATCTATTATTAATTTAATTTCTATAATAACAAATTAAATGAAATTCTAATAATAACATTTGTAAATATAAAATTATATTTACTTTAATTAAATAAATAATATTTTCATTGCATAAATATTGAATTTATAACACATTTTAAACTTTATTAAATTGAAATATTTGATTAATACAATATAACTTTAATTAAATTTACTAAAATAGAAAATAAATTCATTGAAATAAATATCTAAACAATTTTTTTAATTTATTATTAGAATTCTATCCAATTCATTGTTATACAATTTAAATTGTTAACAAACATGTAAATTTTATTCGTTTTGCATTATTTATTGAAACTTGTGGAAAATTATATATTTTATCAATTATATTGGTATTAAATATATAATAGTCACTTTTATAATTTATAATATATAACAAGTAGCACCCAAATTATAAAATTTATAAGATATTATACATTACAAACAACACGCAGCGACAACATTGAAATACTTTAGGGGCAAGGGGTTAATTGTAAAAATGTGACGAATCTGAGGGAAATTTTTGTAATACACAATACGTGAGAGACATTTTTGTAATTAGGCCTTACCTTAGGAGAAAATCCATAATTTATCCACTTTTAAATTGTCACTAATAACTGAAAGTGAGAGGTGTATGACAAATTAAATTATCAATAGTTATGCTATTTTAATGATAATATAGTGATAATAAATTTAATAACCAAATTTTGATTGTCAATGAATTACTAAATACTTATAGTGTCAACTTAAATTAATTATTGTAATTGTCATTTATTATTATATGAAACCATTTCAATGATAAACACCAATAGTTGTCATAAATAGTGACAATTTTAATTCTCATTTAATAGTTTTTCAAAAATATAATTCTCTCTTTTCTTGTAGTATATATATCGTTTATATAAGAGGATAATATTTAAGAAAATAGTTTATATTTAAAAAGAGAAAGTCTTATTTTGAAATCACTTCAAAATCAAGGAGCATCAGTGACGACATATATAATCGATGTTTAACATAACCTACGAAATACTAATATTGCATAAATATTTTGTCGGTAAATTCAGGTAGTCGTCGATGGTACCTAGTTTTTATGTAGTGAATGTACGTTACATAATATATTAGAAACAAGACAGAATATATAAATTAGGACCAAGGAGCATCAACTTAGAATATAACATACAAGTCTCCATCACTTGTCCTCAATATTTAAAACTAATTTACATGTTTACATGAGTGTATGAGAACAAAGACTAGATATAATTTATAAATACAAATAAGTATTATAAAAAAGTAAAATAAAACTATTATACATTATAACAGAGACAAAATCAGAAAATAAAATTTGTACATTTTACAAAAAAAAAAAAAAAAAACTAATTTATAGTTTAATAAACATACAAAATTAGATTAAAAAATATGTTAAATGAAAAATATTTTTTCTAAATTTTTTATCACTAAATAAACGATTTTCTTATGGTATTCTTATGAAATTTATTGTATAAAATCTCCTGTTTATTATTTTCTAGAGCAGAACTCCCTCCGCTGATCTCTTTTAACTTTTTAACAACAGTATATCATACTCCCCTCAAGTGAGAGTAGCATTTTTTATCCGTAATGACAAAACTATTAGTTTTTTCTGAAAAAATAGTCACAAAAATAAGTTTGGTCACAATTTGAAGGTGACAAATGTAATAGTGAATAAAAATATCCTTTTAACTTTTTTGACAACCTAGTGACAATAAATATTGTCACAATGGTTCAGTGGCATTTTTTGTGTATCACTAAATGTCAGCATGATATTCTTTAAAAATCTTGTCTCTAATATATTTAATAAATTAATTTAATGATGATATATGAATTATTCTCATACAACGGGGGTGTTTATGCAGTTTACTGGTTGATGACACAAACGTTCATCTTTTAATTATAATCAATGCTGTCCGATTCCGGAAATTATATTAGAGAAAGATCCATAAGATAATACTATATATTTTTCTCGCCTCTAAAAGATAATATAAATAAACAAATTAAGAACATACTTGACCAATCAAATAATACTAATTAACCATTAATATATAGAGTTTAATCTAATAAGTATTATTCTAATTGTTAATTTGAAATAGATGCATATAAATGCTTCTAATGGCATGGGAATATTCTTTGATGGTGGCAAACTGGCATTGATTCATACAAGTAACTAGCATTGAAAATTTTATATACTCCTCAAAAGGCAGGCAATAAAACAATGTGAAGCGGGATAGAGTGAATACCTCTAATTTGCATGTTGATCCACTCAAAAAAAAAAAAAAAAGTTGCATGTTGATCAGATCAAATTCAAGAATATATATACCAACACACTGCAAGCTCTTTACTTTTGTATTTTATATATAGATTGGAACCATGCACATGATAGTTACACTGAAATTGATTAATCTTGGAATACATCTTCAAATATACCAAAAATTTACTCGATTATATATCCTTTTTATATAATGTAACTAATATATATATATACATATATATATATATATATATATATATATATATATACATATATATATATATATATATATATTTGTCCTTACTATTTCTACATTTTCCCACAAATTAAGGAAAATTTAAAAAGATGGTGTGGCGTTACTCGTATGCATGGAGGAGGATGTAGTCGAAGAATGAGATTGATCAACGCCTTCACTATGTTCACCTCTATCATCTATGTTTGATATCTTATGTTGTTTTCCTTGGAAAGGTGATGGCCATGTAGCGATTGGAGCGTATATCCCAGCAGTGTTTGCACCACCGTGAGCCTCCACGGATGTGGTGGTTGTAGCTGCCATTGCAGCATATTCCGGTGGTACCCATATTCCGCCAACCACCACAAAGTGAGGTGTTTGCGTATTATTTTTGTAGTTGTTGTTGTGGATTGAATAATTTGGTCTTCTCGAGTGCAATCGATATTTCTGCAATGAATGACAAGAAATTAAAACAACTAGATTCGACTTGTTAAAAAAAAAAAAACTAGATTCAGGGACTCAGAGTAAAAACAATAAAAAATATATTTAACATCGTACTGTTATAAAATTACTCAGGCCTATTTGTTTAACCAAATAATTAATTAAGTTTTTCAAATATAATACTCAAGATCGAGGACATTTCACAATAATTTCAATCTCTAAAAACTCTCAGGAAACTCAAATTTTCATGAAAGCTTGTCGTCTTAATTATATGGCATTGGAAGATAGAATTAAACTAGGCTGCAGGGTGAATGCCATCAAACTGAATCTAAACTAGAATTTTCCTAATCATATCTATATATATAGCTAGGAGTTACAACTTTCCAAAGTTAATTGCAAATTTTGTAGTGGATGATACTGATCGAAATTCAATGAATTTCCTCTTGGGTTTCTTGCTAGGATTTACCCAGAAGGAGAATAGTCATGGAAAATTTGTACAAGATCCAAATTAAAGGTTATAATCCTATATATATGAAACAAGAAAACTTGAACCATTGGAAAATTGAAAATTATAAACAAACCTGTAAATGGCTTTTAACTTCATCATTTGTGAGCCCATCAATCTTCATCATCTCCCTAATTTGCTTAGGTGTGGCAACTGCATATGATAAATTTTATTTTTATTTTTATTTGTTTAGATATCAAATAAAATAAAAATAGAAATTTACGTGATCTTGATTCTATGACATACCATGTGAACCACCAAGTTGTTGAAGGGCTTGCAAGAATCTTTGGTGCAACTCAAGTGACCAACATCTCCTCGACTTTCTTTGAGATCGTCCCTCCCTTTTCTCCTCCTCCTCCTCCTCCTCCTCCTTATTTTCATTGCCACCACTGCCAGTGTCCACCGTAGGACTGGTGGATGCCGGTGGCACACACTTATCCTCCGGCACTTGTGTAGGACTACTACTAATTGTGCTCTTCACCTCGACCACCGACACTTTTTTTGGCAAATCCTAAACCCCATATATAATACAAAAGAAAATCAAATATTTATCCAAATTAATCAAACCCAAATCACAAAACTAATTAATTACATCTTTTGAGGGTTGATATGGTGTTTGATTCCAAAGCTGAGCTGATTTAAGCCAATCTGATTTCTTTAAATTCTTGTTATGGATGATACCATTAATCTTCCCATCTTTATTACAACTAACATCATTTTCTTTAATAGGAATAAATTCCTCAAAAACTGGAACGACGTCGTTAGATGTCTGCTCATAACATTCAGATTGCCCTCCATTTAAATTGAATTCCGTTGTTTTCGCTGATAATTGCTGCTTGCATGTTTCAATTGCTACACAAATACCAAAACTCGACAGATATGTAAAAAAAAAACTATAAAAAATTGTACTCAAGAACTTGGCGCAAAGAGGGACGGGTATTAAAATTTATCAATACCACAAAATAAAATTTATCAATAATTTTTTATTTTTCTTAATTTTTCATATATGGTTATTCAGGTCCTTATACACAATAGTTAATTTCATTCTAAACAAGGCAGAATGAGTATGGGTTGTCATGCTGTAGGGATTAATATTTTCTATTAGTTCAAGCACCCATTTGATTAAAAAACTATGTTTAATTTATATACAACAAATCAGTATGGAAAAAAATCAAAATAATTCACCAATAAGGTAGCTACTCAATATCACTATTCAGTAACTATTTCGTAGATGAAGCTCTTTTTATGTCGTCGTTGATGCCAAGTATTTTTTTAATTATATATACATATACCTTGTATAATATAACATATATATATATATATATAAGAAATACCTTGTGTTATAAGCTCAAGACAAAGTGGGAGTTCACGTTGGAAAACTCGAATCTTACGACGTTCTTCCTCTAAATCATGAATATAATCTTCTTGATCTCTGATCTGCAATTTCTCTGATCTGGTGATCATCATCGATCTTATCTTGGATTTTATTTTTATTTTCACCTTTTCCGTACGTCCTATATGAAATTAAATGGGGTTGGAAACAAGAGAATTAATTATTGGGGAAATAATGCTTAACATATACTAAGTATATGAGGAGAATCAATCAATCAAATGGAATAAACTTTGTGCACAAGAAAAATACCTCCCGCCTGTCTTTCATGTATTTATAGGTACAATACAATATATGCAGAAATTTTATTAGCTTGAATTGAACATAGAAGCAAGAACGGCTTTTTTATGGGAAAAAAAAAGAAAATAATAAAGGTTTTATTTCTGTCTCTATATGTAAAGTTATATATTTTTGTTGGGATATTATAAAAAATGTAGAGTTGAACTAATACGAAGTTTAGGAGGAAACGTGGAGATGTCGAGGTCGGGGCGTCGCATAAAGGTTGTGATTTTTAATATTCGGTTTACTATTATACTTATATTGTAACGTTCGGCCTGTTTGTTTCGAAAATAGATTTTTGTTTCTTTAATTCTTAAATACTACTATTAACTTTTTCCTATTTTGACATACAATAATCGAGTAAATTCAAATTACTTACCAGCTATGCTTTTCCTAACTTAAAATAAAATAAAATAAAATCTTGTGTGATTTATCAACAAGGTCCCCTTTGTATTATAATTATTAGAAAAGATCCCTTCCAAAATGGAGTACATTTTTGCAGAAAAAATTGACAATTATATTTCATCGTAAAATACAAAGATACCTATTCACCTAAAAATTTAGCAATATTAAAAATTTAGCAATATTCGCCCTGTAAACTTTTGATAGCATAAAATAGATAGATATCCCATTCTGTATATATAGACATCCCATTTTTTAAAACTTAAACGTTTTGATATTTTCTTGGGAAAATGTAGAAAAATGGTTTCATGTGTCATACACTGAATAAAATGACTGTAGGAATGAAATAGGTGAATTAAGAATATTAAATTCGGGTAAGTTCTTATAAGTTCTAGAAACTTTTAGAAGAAAAAAAATTCTTAACACAAGTCCAATATTCAAAAGGCACAGCAAATTTTCAATACCCAACAGACCAACACCGACTCTTATACATTCCGATGGTAAAGTCTAGATTGGGCCACCATGTAGAAAGAAAGGTTAACAATTAATGGCCCAATGAGTTTACCTATGTGTGCCTATCTGAACCCTAAATTTGGTTTGATGGCCCAGCCCAATTGAGAAACTGACGACCAAAAATTTAAACAAACTCTAGTCCCTACTCAACCAACCCTGTTTGATTGTTAAGAAAATGAATGGAAGTTGTCTTTTATTGTTCCAAAAGGTGAAATCGCTCACCCCGGGCGCCCCTCACCCCCTGTCCGACGGGATTGTGAGAGGAGGTAAATCATGGTGACTCAACCGGCAACAGAGGCTGGGACCAGTACTCACTGCGCACAAGGAGCCCCCCTCATTTTTTGAGAGGTTGCTCCCACACTGCCGCTGGTGAGGTTCGATCCTTGGTCACTTGTTCCAACTTCCACCTCTGAGACCAGTTGAGCTGCCCATGCGGACAGAAGTTGTCTTTTATTTCCCACATGGTATCTGGCCGGATAGCAAAAAGTACGGTTAATTCCATTTTCTTCACTAAAATGTTTACCTCCAGTCCTCCATAATTGATAAGAAAATCCAGACAAAATTTTAACATTCATTCTAATATATACTTATAGAATTTTTTATGAAGACCAAATAATTTGATTGAACCAACTTAAAACTCCCAAACCAAACTTGGAGCGGAACCAAACTTAGCCAAAAAAATTCCTAATAGCCCTTGAAAATGCCTTGTTAACGATTTGGTTCCAGCCGATTTTAGGTTAAATATTTTTTGCTAAACTGGATAAGTGTGGCATCGGGTCATTTATCCCACTTTTATGTCATATTTTTATGTTATACAAATAGAATTATTCACAAATGTTTAAAATTAAAATTCATGTGGACTTTTACACATACAAATTAATTATGTGACATCAAAATGTAAAATCGAAACGACTGAATTTTTTTGTCCAGATCTGGTTTGACCAACTACATTATAAGTGTATTGCACTCATTTTGTGATTGGTCACTCTCCTAAAAAATTTATCCAATTCCAAAATAATTATATAACATTACACTTTTTATGTAGTTATTTGGGTGTGCTCAAACCCGAGACATTAATTTTTCCAAAATAAAATAGATCAGGATTATACGGCATGTAACCAAAATAGATATTTTTGGAAATCAACAAATATTCCAAAAGCACTAATTGTAGAAAGGAAAGCGACCAATTCAGAGTCGTACGAGAAATCAACGAAGATAACCGATCACAAGTTCGAAGTCTTAAAAAAAAAAGCAAAATCATAGTTGTTGTCTTTTATTATGAAATTTAACTTAAGTTGTGGATGCCATTGCAATTTAGAAGTTGTATGGTGTCAAGACAATACTCTTGCACTTGGTCGCATAAGGAGATCACATATAACCTCTTTATGTGTCAAAGCAAGACTAAGTGTGGCAACGGAAAGAACTTGTAGAAGCTTATAGACATATACAAGTGTTTCAAGTTGTTGAGTAGCCATATATGGAAGCCACCCATTACATTTCTTTGTATGACATGTGGCTAATGTAGTAATCTTGATAGCTTGTATATATAGTTGGGTTTCATACTTCACTTTGTAGTAGAAATAGAACAAGAAAACTACATACAATCTTTTCAAGAAATAACTTTCTCTACACAATCTAATATCTCCCTTTATATCATACTTTGTTTATTACAACTTGTTCATCCTTTTTTATCCTAAGTTTATAACATCTTTCAATTTGTTCTCCACCTAATAAATTCAGCTCACTTCAACTAGCCGCCTTTTTTTTGTCCAAGTACTATACAATTGGATCTTTTCTTGAAACATCTACATTTTGTTTATCACTTCAAAAATCAAATCAAAAACCAACTAACACCCAAAAAAAAAAAAGAAATTAAATGAAAGCATCAATAACCCTTTGTTTCTTGCTACGCTCCAATCCCAAAAGCTCCATTTCCCTCATTCTCTTACCAATAGCATTGCTTGGCGCCTCAAATATATCGACACCAAATAGCCTAATTATTTGAACTTGGTCATTCTTGGTTTTCCAGTCAATGTACAACTGCTTATTCGGGCCTACTGAGCCGGTCGAGCGTTGAAAAGTGACAACATCCCCGGCCCGTAAATTCTTCTCCTTGACAAATCGGCTCCACCCTTTTGTTAAGACATAGCTTTGGCTACTATTCCAGTACGAGTATCGGAACCTCCACACCTTACCTCCCCTGTCTTCGAAGTTCAAAAGAATCCCTTTTGACGAAGAAGTAGTACTAGTACTACTCTGTAACGGGAAGTTCTTTTCCGCGTGTTGTTTGGGGATAACAAGCCTGTTCAATTTTCCCACATCGCTTGGCGTTACAGCTTTTTCGAAAAGCTGTTCTCGGGCATTTTCTCCGTAATCACCGCCCACTGCAGACAAAATATAATATATACATAATATTAATTTCAATGTAAAAAAGAATATAATTATGTTATGAGTAACGAATTTATAATTGAATAACAACGAAAATATTCATCATTGAGATCAAGGACTTTAATTGAAATAATATGCCATACACAATCAATTGAAATAATTAGTCCATGTTTATAAATTTTAATAAACACAAATAAATAGTAGTGTTCCTTCCACGTACCATATGAAAAGCTAAAGGGACAACCATCATTGCACGATGTAGTCCCATCACCGTACTTTCTCCTACTCTGCTCGAGCTCGTCAGTATACGTGTGTTTCCTAAGCATGTCGACAATCTCAGCTTTCGAATGCAAATTCAAGAAAGCCGTTTCCATGTCGGTTTCCAACAATGATTTGAAATTGGTGACCGCGTTGCGGCCTCGGAACCGTTGAGCCGCGATGTCGTAAGCTCGGGCGGCTTCTACTTCATCATTGAAAGTGCCTAACCAAACTCTGTGGTGTTTTTCGTAAATTTGGGCACCCCACCTGCCATTAGGCTGTGGGACAACGCCTTTGAATCTTGAGGAGGGTAGCTTCCGTGACTCGGCTTCCATGACGTCATTTTCAGCATCGGTGATTGCACTAGTGCCACTTCCGACACGGAGGAGTTTTGCCGGAGGAGATTTTGTTTCCGGTGAGGCGGTTGAAGGCAGAGTTGTTGATGTGGAGTCGGTACTTGTGTTATCGTCCAAGCAACTTCCATCCATTTTGTATTAGATTAATTATGGGTTTCTAGAGAAGAAATGAAGGTGGTTTTTTTTTGACAATTTGTTTTTTAGAAGTTTTTGAGTGTAAATAGAGAGAGGTGTGAAAAGTGAAATATGAGTTGATGAGAAATTAGATGAATATATATAATAATGTTTGTACATTTAGAGTACGTACTGTTAACTGTTAAGTACTTAAATTAAATGTAGTAGTCTAGTACTTATGATTATATTTGCTTGTGTTATACTGTACAGAAAGAGAAAGGGCGTCATTAATTAATTAATAATATATGGTACAGGTATGTCATGCATCTAGAAGGATATAACCAGAAAATGCCAAAATATATGGTAGGATTAAATATAGGAATCTCACGGAACTTATAAGTCAATTAATTCATTGACTTAGTAAACCTTATAATAACATCACGACTTATAGCAAGCAAGACTCGGAAGATAAATATTATGAATGCATGGCGGGTACGTTCTTTATTTTAACAAACATATATGTAAGTCACACAAACCTAAAATTAGGCAGAAATTCCAATTAATTTTGTTCTCACTCTTCAATAATTGGCCTGGGCGACATTTCATATTAGAATTTCTAATCATTTATTTATGTATATTCAAAATGCATGTAAGACTAAAATATTATAAAATGAAAAAGCATGGCATGCACCTGCTAATAATAGAGTAGAATTTGATGAACTAACAGAATAGAATAGAATAAAATAAAAAGAAGAAATAAATAAGTATATATTAATTTGTTTCCACTACCAGGACCACTACTGTTAGTGATGAGGAATGGAATGGGATAGAGTTGAAGACAAATCAATTAGGGGCTGTCGTCTCATCCAACAAAAATTTTCTCCACAACTATATATCTTATCTGGCGCGAACTGATTCGTCGTCTCCATATTTATTTTGTATTATTTGATCATATATTAAAGCCTGTAGACGTTTAATATTTAATATTTAATATTTTTTGTCATGGGAGGGTGTATATATGTACCTCTTTTTTGTCATGTTAACATTTAATATTTTTCAGCAACCTTCTAAAACTTTTAGAATTTTTGAGAGGTCATTTAGAAAAATTGTAAATCAAAGGAACATGTTTTAGTAGACATTAGTTACTCAAACTTCTTCTTCTTCTTTTTTTTTTTTTGGTTGACTAAAAATTATAAACATTCGATTTTTTTTTTATGGAAATGAATCATTGGATGAAGTCAGTTCATGAATATGGAAAAGTAGAATACATGAATTTTCATGTTTTTTCAAACAAGTTATATTCCAGAGTCCCTGTCATTTGACATTTTTTCCTCTCTATCTACTCCGGGTAGTGGCCGATATAATTGAATATAAAGTAATTAGACTAATTTTATTACTACCAAATAATAATAATTTTTGTTTTGTCCAAAAGCAAATTTTGGATTTTTTTCCTTTTTCAAAAATCACAATATTCTCTCGCAATGGTTGAAATTAAAATCTGAAGACTTTTGTTCTTATTATACTATAAAATATTTTTACGTGCCAAACTCTTGGTAAGTCAATATGCTTATTTTGAAAATGGTTTGTCCTAGTCTGGTAATATTCAAATTGATCAAATTTTATTTGGGAATGAGTTAATTAATTTGGACAGGATTGGCTCGGTCATTAGGTTTCGAGTCAAGTTAGGATCTGTCCTATCTTACTTGAAGTCTATAAAGTTATTAATCAGACATATATCATCTACTTCGATCACCTTAAAACTAGTGACTTGATATTTGTTATAATTCATACACCATTAAAATGAATTGAACAGAAAGAAGATGAAATCAGAGCTCAAAACTTGGAAAGAAAATAACTGGGAAGAAAAAATGAGTAGTATTCAAAAATAAAGTGTATGTTACAAACTGGGATTGAACCCGGGCCTATTTATAATTACAGAACCGCCTATACTAACAAGAAAAACTAAACACGCTTTTTACTAATAATAAAACTAACGCTTAATTTAAAACAGAAATAAACTTAACCTATACACATTTACACATTTAGAATTTAGAAAACCTAATCCCTAAAATTGAAGCTGATTTCTTTCTTCTTCGTCTTCGCAGGTGACTGAAGCTGCACAAAGGATGAGAAGCTCCATTACACCCCCCTCAAGATGTGCCGTATATGTTGATAAGGGACAGCTTGGAGAGCAGCTGCAGAAACTGAGGTAAATTTAATGGTTTCGTAAATATATCTGCAATTTGCTCCTCTGTACGAACTGGCATTAGTCTAATAAGACCTTTAGAAATCTGTTCCCTCGTGAAATGACAGTCAATCTCGATATGCTTTGTCCTTTCATGAAATATAGGATTGCTTGCAATGTGGCGAGCTGATTGATTGTCACAGAATAGTAGTGTTGCACTGTTAGGTTGAATTTGAAAATTTTGAAGTAATTGATGTAACCAAACTAGTTCACTAGATGCTGCCGCCAAGGCTCTGTACTCTGCCTCTGCAGAGGATTTAGATACAGTAATTTGCTTCTTGGATTTCCAGGAAATTAGTGATTCTCCTATGAAAATGCAGAATCCTGTAATGGACCTCCTTGTGTCCTTGCAAGCAGCCCAGTCTGCATCTGCATAGGCCTTCAATTGAAGGTCATTCTTTGCTGAATAGAACAATCCTTTCCCAGGACATGATTTCAAGTACCTGAGAATGTGATGAGCAGCTTGTAAGTGAGGTGTCCTAGGTTGAGAGACAAATTGACTAAGCCTATGGACTGCATAGCTTAAGTCTGGTCTAGTAATAGTGAGATAAAGTAATTTGCCAATGAGCCTCCTATAAGAAGTAAAATCAGAAAGGATATCCCCATCAGTAGAATTAAGCTTTAATTTTGGATTCATAGGTAAAGTTAATGGTTTAGAAGCTAGGTATCCAGTATCTTGTAAGATTTGTAAGGCATATTGCCTTTGAGACAGAACAATTCCTTTTGAAGACCTAGCCACCTCAAGACCTAAAAAATATTTTAAATTTCCTAAGTCTTTTAGCTTAAATCTAGAACTAAGATAGGATTTTAAATTAGTAATAAGAAGAGAAGATGGACCTGATATAACAATGTCATCAACATAAAGTAATAATGCCAGAAATTTATCACCTGAACCTTTAGTAAACAATGAGTAATCTGATTTGGATTGTTTGAAACCATAGTCTAGGAGGCAGTCTTTGAATTTATCATTCCACTGCCTAGAAGCCTGTTTTAACCCATATAAAGACTTATTGAGTTTGCATACAAGCTTAGGATCAGTATTATTCCTTGGATAACCCAAGGGAAGATCCATATACACCTCCTCATGGAGGTCACCATTTAGGAAGGCATTGTCAATGTCCAGTTGACAAAGTTCCCAACCTTTAGAAGCAGCCAATGCAAGTAGTAACTTAACTGTCACCATTTTAGCAACAGGAGAGAAAGTTTCAATATAATCAATACCTGCTTGTTGAGTAAACCCCTTGGCCACCAATCTGGCCTTATACCTGTCTATGCTTCCATCTGGATGCCTTTTTATTTTGTAGACCCACTTGCATCCAATAGACCTTTTATTTGGAGGCAAGTGAACAACAGTCCAAGTGTTTGTTTCTTCCAGTGCCTTAATTTCTGCATCCATGGCAGATCTCCAATTCTGATTACTAACTGCCTGATGGTAGTAATCAGGCTCACTTTCAATAGAAATGTTAAAAATAAAATTTTTAAAGGTAGAGGACAGTTTATCATAATTCACAACACTAGATAAAGGATAATTGGTAGGAAGTGAATTTTTAGAAAAAATATTATTACAATGAAAATCAGAAAGGTAGTTAGGCTTGTGAGAAACCCTTGTAGACCTTCTAAGGGGCTGTGAGGGTTGATCAGGAGCCATGCTAGGGGAAGGAGTAAAGTCTGGATCCAAGAGGGATTCCTCTTCAACCAGAGTCTCATCAAAAATATTTAAGTCAGTATTAGGATCAAAAGTAGAAGGATCAATAGAAGGAAATAAACCAACATGTTCATTAAAATCAGATTTAATAGTATGAAAGGGAAATGTTTCTTCATGGAAGATAACATCCCTGGAAGTAAAAATTTCTTTAGAAGTTAGATCATAAAGCTTGTACCCCTTGATACCCATTGGATAGCCAATGAAGACACAAGGCCTTGCTTTAGGATCAAATTTGTTCCTGCCCTGTTTCAAAGTTGAAGCAAAAACAAGACAGCCAAAGGTTTTAAGATGATCATAATCCATAGACCTATTATAGAGTAAATCAAATGGAGTTTTATAATTCAACACTTTAGAAGGGGTCCTGTTAATTAAGTATGCAGCAGTAGATACACAATCACCCCAAAAAGATATAGGGACTTTAGATTCTAAAAATAAGGCTCTTGCAATGTTCAAGAGGTGTTGGTGTTTCCTCTCCACAACAGAATTCTGTTGTGGAGTTTCCACACAAGAATATTGATGCAAAATCCCCTGATCATTAAACAAAGTAGTAAAAGACAATTCAGGAGCATTGTCACTTCTAAAAACTTTAACAGTTTGATTAAATTGATTTGAGACCATGGATAAAAAACTAGGAATAACAGTTTTAACATCAAATTTTTTATGTATCAAACAAATCCAAGTAAATCTAGAGAAGTCATCTACAATAGTAACAAAATATTTCTGTCCAGAGTAAGTGGGAGCATGGAATGGGCCCCAAACATCACAATGTATGAGTTCAAAAATTCTAGAAGAAGTAGTACTAGAAACAGGAAAAGAAAGTCTCTTTTGTTTAGCTAGGGGACAAATAAAGCAAGGATCAGTTTTAGGTGTATTACAATCAGAAACAGTATGAAGTCCTAAACTATCTTTAATTCTATTCATGGCTTTATATGGTAGATGGCCCAGTCTCCTATGCCAGATAGCACTAGTAACTTTGTTGCATATAGCTTGTGTAGGTTCATTCTTGTTGATATGTAATACATAAAGACCTTCAACCTTGTTACCCCCTCCAATCATCCTCTTTTGGGGATCCTGGATGGAAAAAGAATGTTTATCAAAGTGAACAGAAATATTAGAGTTAAGAAGTAGTTCACTTACTGAAATCAAGTTAAACTTGAAATTAGGAACATAAAAAACATTATGAAGTTTTAAAGATGGGGTCAATATAATGTCCCCTATTTTGGAAACAGTGAAAGAGCTGTTATCAGGAAGAATAACCTGAGCATCATTAATAGTTAGTAATGTAGAAAATAAAGATAAATTTGAGCAAATGTGCTTAGTAGCACCAGAGTCAATAATCCAATCATTTGGATTAGTGACTCTGTGTAAAAAAGAGGTAGAACAAATACCTGACACACAGGATATGTGTGCATAATCAGTAGATGAGTCTGATGGTTTGAGGCTCAAATGAGTGCTGAACAAGTTCATTAAGTGCTGGCATTGTTCACTGTTCAGACTCTGGAGCAGAGGGGTGAGAGGATTCTGAGGATCTTGGGAAATTTGAGATGTCTGAACCTGAGCAGATTGAGTAGTTGGAGAGTGGTATTGATTCTGTGGGGGACAAGAAGTAGTGAAAGAGTTAATGGGGTTGGTGGGTTTAGACTTTGAGGGTGGTTTGTATCCCACAGGATAGCCATGTAGCTTATAACATTTGTCAATAACATGGCCTTTCATGTTACAATGAGAACAAGTAGGAATTTCCTTCTTTTTGAAAGTGGGATTAAAAATAGGTGGTGTTGGAAGAATAGGCTGCTGTTGGTATTGATTGTAAGGCCTCTTTTGTTGTTGGGTACTTGTTGCAAATGCCATAGAAGAGGATAGATCAAAGGTATTAGGGGGAAGGCCAAGTTGCTTCTGCCTTTCTTCTTGAATAGCAAGTTGAAAGACCCTATCAATGTTAGGGATTGGATCCATGAGAAGAATTTGACTTCTTAGGTTATCAAAATTGTCATTTAGGCCAAGAAGGAATGTTAGAACAAAATCCTCTTGATGTTGATCATGTATTTTCTGTGGTCCACCACAGTGAGTGCAAGAATGGAGAACAACCCTGTAATTAGTAAGTTCATCCCAAACTGACTTCAGTCTGGAGAAGAACATATTAACCGTAAGAGTTTCTTGATGTAGATTAGCCAATTCTCTTCGTAGTTGAAGCTTTCTTGGACCATTACTATGTTGGAATCTTGTGCGGAGTTGATTCCAAATATCTTTAGCACAAGCAGTATACATAATGCTTGAATAAATTTCTGGTGAGACAGAATTGAGAATCCATGAGACCACCACATCGTTGCATCTAGACCAAGCTGTGTGTAATATAGGATCAGAATCACCAGGATCAGGGAGAGTCCCATCAATGAATCCAAGCTTGTGTTTGACGTTGAGGGCAAGGCGCATGGATCGTTCCCAGAATGGGTAATTATCACCCTTGAGAGGTTGTTGCACTAATATGATCCCAGGGTTATCAGTGGGGTGGAGAAAATACGGATGTGATGGGTTTTCTGCCGGAGGCCGTGATCTTGTGGAATCAGAAGGCGTAGTAACAGAAGAACTGGAAGAATCCATGGTTAATCAAGAAAAACAGAAAGTTTCAAGAAAGTAGAATAATGGCAGAAAAATAGAGGATTTGAAGGAGATGATCGTAAGAGAGACGTATGAGAGAAAGAAGCGGAAGAACGTGTGTAGATTCTACACAACTGATACCATGTTATAATTCATACACCATTAAAATGAATTGAACAGAAAGAAGATGAAATCAGAGCTCAAAACTTGGAAAGAAAATAACTGGGAAGAAAAAATGAGTAGTATTCAAAAATAAAGTGTATGTTACAAACTGGGATTGAACCCGGGCCTATTTATAATTACAGAACCGTCTATACTAACAAGAAAAACTAAACACGCTTTTTACTAATAATAAAACTAACGCTTAATTTAAAACAGAAATAAACTTAACCTATACACATTTACACATTTAGAATTTAGAAAACCTAATCCCTAAAATTGAAGCTGATTTCTTTCTTCTTCGTCTTCGCAGGTGACTGAAGCTGCACAAAGGATGAGAAGCTCCATTAATATTTACCATCATTTTTCTACTCTAAATTTAAACCCCAACAATCATGCAACCTCCAATGTAAATCATATCTCTAATTTTAAACCCAGCAACTGTTATTTTATCAACATTTTAATTATCATCTCATGAGTGGGACCATTCTCCAAACCAAGTTTCAAAAATTTAACCGAAAAATCCCAAACTAATTAGACCAATCCAAGAAAATTTCATAACTGTCATTCCCAAACCTATTTTAAATTCTTGTTTCATATATAGCTTATCCTATAAGTTTGTATCGAAATTTTTAAAAGATAAATTGCAAAAAATGTCTCAAACTACTTCGTAATTTTAAATTTTTGTTTCGAATTATATCACCTCACCGAATTTCATCCCGTAATTTAATATTTTTTCGGAATATTGTCCAAAACTAATTATTAATTTTGGTTTTTCGTCCCAAATTATATCAACTCGCCGAATTTCGTCCCGTAATCTACCATTTTACATGAATTTAATCCCAATATTAAATTTATTACACTACAAGAAAAATGGATTTTAGTGACAAAATATTATGTGACATTGTTGAAATTGTCACTTTTTGCATACATTTAGTGATAAGAATATTAGTTTTGTCACAATAATAATAGCGACAAGTGCAATAGTGACAAAATATATTTTTAAGTTGTCACTAATGATTATTAGTGACAAGTTTATGGAACTTAAGTTGTCACTATTGACAATTGGTGACACCCTTTTAGTGACAACCTAGTGACAATAAATATTGTCACTATAATTTAGTGATAACTTTTTAGTTGTCACTTTTGGGGTATCACTAAATATCAATAGTGACAACTTTTTCACATTTCTTGTCACTAGTGTGTCTATATACATCAGTTTAGTGACAATATTTAAATTCTTGTCACTTTGTCAATTACTATTTTGTCACTAAAATTAAAATTTTTTGTAGTGTAATTTAATGGAAATGATGGTTCAATCTTGTAATTAGTTTGAGACGAATTCTGCAATATTGTATAATTGTTCATGCTAAAATTTGCCACGTCATGACCTCATGTGGCAATTTAACGGACGCATGCGCAATTCCGTCCCATAATTAACTGTGGGACAATATATATTCCAAAAAAAAATAGTATTAAATCACGGGATGAAATTCGATAAGGTGATATAGTACAGGACGAAAACACAAAATCATTATTTAGTTTGACACGTTTTCTACAATTTTTTCTTTTTAAAATAATCTCATCTTTTAAAATTCTGTTATATCTAAAATTAAACCTAAACAAAATGAATTTTGGTTTGACATACAGAAATATATCTTTTTTGTAGTATTTCTATTCTTTTTATAAATTCTGAAAAAAAGAACTACAACTTTCTAAATACCCAATCCACTTTCTAAATACCCAATCCACTATTCATTTCATATCTAAAAAGTTAAACAAACAGCTTTTTTTACATATATGAAAATAAAAAAATATCTAAAATATTCTGCAAACATATGAAAGTATTCTATGAAAATCGAAACAAACAGAACCTTAACATTGAAAGATTAATGCTATTGCAACGTAAGGGAAAATTGCAGAAAAGGTCCCAAACTAATTGGCAATTTTGGTTTTTCGTCCCACACTTTATCACCTCACCGAATTTCGTCCCGTAATTTTATTTTTTTTGGAATTTCGTCCCGCCGTTAAGTATTAGACGGAAATTGCCACGTGGCCGTTAAATTGCCACGTGGATGCTTACGTGTCATGATGACGTGGCAATTTTAGCATACCAATTATACAAGATTGCAGAATTAGTCCCAAACTAATTACAAATTTTGGTTTTTCGTCCCAAACTAATTACAAATTTTGATTTTTCGTCCCAAACTATATCAATTAGCCAAATTTCATCCCGTGATTTATCATTTTACATGAATTTAGTCCCACTATAAATTTCTAATTTAATAAAAATGACGATTCAATCTTTTACATTTTCTTTTCCAAGAAAAATATTATAAATATTAAAGTGACAATATTTATAATATTTTAATATTTATAATATTTTATTTTTAATATTTAAACAATATATATAATATTAATATTTAAAATATTTTTAAAGTGACAAAATTGCGTATATATTGTTTTATTTTAAATATTTTAATACTTAAAATATTTTTTAATATTTTTAATATTTAAACAATATATATAATATTAATATTTAAAATATTTTTAAAGTGACAAAATTGCGTATATATTGTTTTATTTTAATATTTATAATATTTTATTTTTAATATTTAAACAATATATATAATAATAATATTTAAAATATTTTTAAAGTGACAAAATTGCGCATATATTGTTTTATTTTAAATATTTTAATATTTAAAATATTTTTAAAGTGACAAAATTGCGTATATATTGTTTTATTTTAATATTTATAATATTTTATTTATAATATTTATAATATTAAAATATTATAAATATTGTCACTTTAGTTATAATATTTTTCTTGGAAAAGAAAATGTAAAAGATTGAATCTTCATTTTTATTAAATTAGAAATTTATAGTGGGACTAAATTCATGCAAAATGATAAATCACGGGATGAAATTTGCTAATTGATATAGTTTGGGACGAAAAATCAAAATTTGTAATTAGTTTGGGACGAAAAACCAAAATTTGTAATTAGTTTGGGACTAGTTCTGCAATCTTGTATAATTGGTATGCTAAAATTGCCACGTCATCATGACACGTAAGCTGCCACGTGGCAATTTAACGGCCACGTGGCAATTTCCGTCTAATACTTAACGGCGGGACGAAATTCCAAAATAAAATAAAATTACAGGACGAAATTCGGTAAGGTGATAAAGTGTGGGACGAAAACCCAAAATTGTCAATTAGTTTGGGACCTTTTCTGCAATTTTGCCGCAACGTAATTAGCTCCTAGAATCATTCCAAGAGTGATCTCTGTCAAACATTTGGCCAGTTGGATTTGCTTTTTTTTATTTTTATTTTTATTTTTTATAAATAGAGTTTCAATTATATTATTGAAGTTTCATTTAGTGGCCCCATTTTAAAATTACCCCCTTGAGAAATAATTTCATATATCAAAAATAATTCGCGCCACACTTTTTGACTAACAAGTCTTATCTTAGTAAGGTTTTCATTTTAATATATTAAATTCTTTGTAATATATGATACATTTGGAACATATTCAAAGTTCTAACAAGTTTTTGCAAAAACGGTATATATCAAGGACGTTAACTTTAGTTTAAAATTTGAAATATTAAAAAATATCTCCACTATAGATATCCTCAGTTGCGACTAATTATAAGAAACCATATACATATACTTAATAATGAAACTATATAAAATGAGAAAGGCATAATTCCAATAAAAAATAACGCTGCTATTTTTCCATCTACAATTGTTAATTAGTTAAGTCGAATATAGATGATATTTAAAGTCCGATACATCATAAATAAGGAAACATAACGACTCGCTTTTTACCTAAGTTAGCAAGATTAGACTCCCTTAAATGTTCTTTCTATTTTAACTTTGAATATTGTACCTTCAAAATTAATCAAAATATTTTTTCTCCTAATTAAAAGTTTGAAATAACCAGTTAAGGTGTGTAATTTAATTATTGATATACTATATATTAGATAAATAAGATGGTAATTATTTCATGAAAGATAAATTAACCTTTTGAACTTGTAATTTTGATGTCCTCACATATATATAAATGTACTAGATATTAGAATCTAACTACGAATAGAATCATTTTGTGATATATTGTCTTCATCAATTATCACAATCTATATATTGAAATAGTGATTGTAACATAATATTGTTTTATATATTGAAAAATATGTACAAACTTATGTCTTTTTATTATTTTTCTTATATATTTTATTAATATTAATATTAAAAATTAGAGTAACTAATTAATTCCTATCAGAATTTAAATATTATAGCAACTAGTTCAAACTTTAAACTGGCGAAGAATCGCAAAGAAAATCTTTCCACCACCTCTAACTCTAATTGACTTCATATTAAAAAGTAATCGTGAAATTCGGGGTACCAAATTCGATATTGACTAATTATGACGATATGTTTATTACTACTATATCTTTTCATGTGAATTTGTTGGCTATAAAATGTAAGAATGGTACGGTATGTGGGCATCAGTGATACGGACAGCCTGTTCATTTTAACTCTTAGTAAGTGGGAACGCGCGGAAAATGTTGGGTTTGTCACATGAGATGAGCTAATGCCAATTTGCCCCATGTTATTTGCATAATATTTAATTTGCCCTTCTGGGATTTGAAAAAAAAATATTTTACCCCCTTATAAAAAAAGTAAAGCATCTATTTATCTTCTTCAATCAAAGAATGTAATTAATTGTCAAAATTGAGAATGAATATGATTAATATTTTTGTAACATAGGAGGGTTGTAGTGCAACATTTATCACAACACAAGGGAATAAAATATCACATTTATTATAATATAGGATATAAAGTGTCACACATAAGACTAGTTTGGTCAAGTTAATTTTTTTTTTTTTTTTAAGTTTAAAAATATTAGGGAGACGTTGTAAAGCTTTTTATAGGAGCACATGAGGGTAAATCACACCTTTTCAAATCATAGTGATGTAAATTGAACATTATGCATATCATATAGGGGGTAAATTGTCATTACCTCCATGAGAACATAGAATGATTATTTTCTAAGTAACATGCAAAAATACCCATGAATTATTTATAATTGGTAGAAAACTCCTTGTATTATTTTTATTAGCGAAATACCATACTGTGTTAAAATTTTATGAGAATAAAAACCCAATGTTATCATTTTATTAGCTCGTTGCATTATTTAAAGATTAAGAATTGGGCCAAGGGGGATAGGATTAATATTTTAAAAGGTATGGAGGTTATTGTCATTCTTTTAAGTTAACGGGGTTGGGGGAGGGGGTGCAAAAAAATTAAGTGAAGCATGGGTCTTTCAAAAAAATTAATATCTAGGGTATATTTGTCACATTCCTTATAAATTGTGAAAAATTATCGCGCTCATAGTAAATAGAGCACACCACGATCTTGAATGAAGTTAAACGTCTTTAACTTATTAACACATAATATTATTTTATGATCAAAATATCATAGGGAATTTTCCGTCAATTAAAAATGACACAATATATATTTTTGCATTTCACTGTTTTATCAGTAGAGCGGGGAATAAATAATTACATAAATAAAGTGTTTTGATCAAATGTTTTAAAAGAATAAGAAACTAAAGTAGATATATCATCCATTCTCGCTTAAATATTCAAGGATATTGAATTTCTTTTAGATACTATCCTTACTTGAGCAGTTGAGCACATAAGCAATTAATATTGATTACTTTTAATTCACCCCCTTGGTTCCGCCCCTGTACATTAATTGCATCTCAATCATATATATATATATACGGAGTATAAGAGATTATTTGGTATATATATTTGTTGGATATGCTTTTCAGATTTTTTTCTAACTTTATTACAACATGCGTGCTGTGCAGAGGATGATTAATAATTTAATATCAATATTCTATATATATTATCTTCAAGGATCAATGCTACTCTCAAACGTAAGTAATTAGATTCTGTTAGTGGAATATAGTCTGTAAGAGTCATTTAACACGAGGATAATTTCTTAATCCTTTATAAATTAGTTTTGATGTGATTTGATTTAGGCTTATTAATTTTGTGCTCTTTTTTCTATCAAACATCATCACATCTCCACATTTATTACAAATGTAATGTCTAATTAAATCACCTTTACTACCACTCATCATATATATATATATGTTTAATTATCTATTACAATGCTTCAATTTCGTGTTCTAGTGGTCCTTCCCAAGTACAAGATATACTATATATTTACTAGTGCTTCGATTTCTTCTTATGGAACGGGATAGAGTATAACTGTGAAAATCGAATGTTCTTTAAATTTGATTTGAATATTTTATTAAGTATGAGATTGTGTTAAAATTTATTTTGAATTGAGTTGAACGTGCTTGAATCAAGTCCATTATGAATCTAGAGCTCAACGAAATAGTTTATTAAATATCCTATCGAGCTTGAACAAAACTTCAAATGCTATCAAACATAAGAATTGAGCTAAGTAAAATAGTTTATATATAATTATTAAGCTAATTCAAGATATCAAAAGCTATCCTATGTTTTTTTAGAGCAAAAAAGCAAGAAAAATGAGCGATATTCCTCTGTGTTATGTAAAATCTGCATAAATTTTTTTTAAAATTTTTATATTACACCAAAACCCCTTATACTTTCAGAAATCCTGATCTATATTTCTTATTTCCATAATCTTTAAAAAGACTTATAAATTTTCTAAAATTTAATCATAATCTTCATTTTATCTCTAAAAATTTAAAACGAATTTTTTTTTTCTTTCAAATACACCAAATTGAGAATATATATAATATCCTAGGTAATTATTGGAATCTCTATCCAAAGAAACACAGCCTCTATTGTAAACAAACATTGCCATTATAAAACAAAATCAGGGAATTTACTTAGAGCCAGGCAACGACTTGGGCGAGCAAGTGGATGTAGAGTGTAAGCTGCTTTTGTTGACGAAAGAGATGACCAAATTGGCAAATTGTCCAAAAGTAAAAAATGGGACCACCACATATATAATATATATATATATATATATAAATCCTGTGTGCCATATAGTTGTTCCCATTGGTTGAGAAGTAGTATCAGATATACCCCCCACATTCATTTATTTAAATCATTGTAATAGTTTAAAATTATTGTAACATTTTTGTTTTAATAATAAGATTCTTCAAAGGATAGTAATAGAGAAGTCTTATTGACTATTAAAACGAATTTAATGCAAGAGTAGTATATATATATATATATATATATATATATATATATATATATATATATATATATATATATATATATATATATATATATATATATGTTGTTGCCGACATGGAAAATAGGAAAAGAAAGACTTAGGTTACAACAATGTCAAGATCGATTGATTTTTGCAACTTGGGTTTCCTTTCGTTTTCTACTCTCGTAATGTTGGTCCCAACACCTAAGCAAAAATTTCAAAATAGAGTAGGACGTAGTGCAAACTTATTCAATCATTTGTGCACAATTTATATACATACATATAGTGTGGAAAAGTACTACTCACTTGAATGCGTGTAGTTTAATAGTTTAAGGATTGGATCATTATTGGGCTTTATTTTCAGATACTGGGCTTCAAACAAAGAGGCTTCAAATAAAAGATTAATTTATAGTGGATCATTATTGGGCCTTAATGTTTTGCATATATTTTTTGATTCTGTTATGGTCAATGTTCATTTCATAGTTGTGCCTACAACAACAGCAGCAGGACCAGGACCATATTGGAAATGCGCAAATAAAATAAACGAGGTTGTCATCCAGACCTGCTGCATTTATTTAATTAACAGGTAAATTGCTTCTTACCATGCCAACATTGTCATGAAACGACCATCCCAAAAACATATAGATCGAAGTATATATATTTCTTCAAAAATAAATTACTTGTACAAGATAAATGAATCTCATATATATATATATATACCGTCAATTTAAAACTTTCTGGAAGGCTTTCCCGCGGGAATCAATTTCCTCTTGCAGCAGGTAGGTAGCTAGAGTACTGGTTTCAATAAGGGATAATCTTCCAGAAATTCTTCTTCTGACAGCGTGTCTTCTTCTTCTTGAGGAGTCCACAAAACCTCAACTGCCAAAATCTCCCTTGAATGATGGATGGTTGCAAGCTTTAGTAAAGCTTCTTTCAAGTCTTTAATGTTATTGATACAACAAGGCGGCAGATCATTGTACATGTATTTGTGTTTCTGTCCTCCTTTAGCACACACCAAGATTGTGACCTGATCAATTTATAATTAAATTACTGTCTGTATTTTTTAATCATCTCTCTCTAAAATATATGGTATTAATTTACTACATAAATGATCGAATAGTAATAAAATCATATATATTTATATATATATTACCACAATGTACTCATTGCTAATCCCAACACTACTTGTTCTTAGTTTTGTTGACGTTTTCTTCTTCTTCTTCTTCTTTATGTTGTTGAGGTTCACAAATGTTTCCTCATCAAACTTCTCACGTTCTTCAATGGAAAGCTTTTTGAATCTTATCTCCCCTCCGTACTTACAGCAGACATCAACCTAGCTCTCGTTCGTCAATATTAAGAAATCTTACTGAATAAGCAATCTATTTTTTATATACTGTATGAAAAAGAATTTTTTATTTTTTTTATTTTTCAACTTACAGATGAATGGGCAAAGATGCGATGATCATGATAGTTGAGCAAAGCAATAATTGTCTCTGTAACAAATTAAATTAATAGCAATTACAACAAGATATATAACAAACATGCAGTAGTAATTCATAGCCTCGATCCATATTAGATTAGACCTAATAATAATTATATGTTACTACGTACCGGTCAATACGTATTGTAGACCCTCTGAGGTGGATGTATCTGCAATTTCAGCAATACGGTTTAGATCTTTTTTAAGTGAACAACTACTCCTCAAGCCTGACAGGCCAACCTTAAACAACAAGAAATCGATAGATGAGGAAGAAATTTAAAAAAAAAAAAAAAAAAAAATTAGTGAAGAATCAGAATGTATTGATTAATAAAACTATATATATATGGTACCTGCAACTTGAGCACAGTGTTCTTGGTGTCATGATCAGTTAATAACCAAACAACAGTACCCATGGTTGTCCCGGTAATAAACATAATATATAAGTCAACCGTGGTCACAGATGAGGATCTTGATGATGATGATGATGATGATGATGATGAAGAGAAACTACTTCCACCCATTCTCCCCACCAGAAGCCGCCCATACAGAAGAATTGGGATCATACATAAAAAACATTAATAACCCAACAAAAATTGCACCTGCAACGGGTTTTCGCAAGGATCTTACAAATCTTTCAGCCAGAACCTCAAATGAGTTCAACAAATCTTTACAACCCCCGGTGGTCTTCACGCTTAGGGCTCCTTTGAAATTTGCATTAGTTAATTTTAATGGAACAATACAGCTGGAAGAAGAATTATTCTTAATAATAGAGTACTGATTATTCCATTTCAGCAGAAGATTTGGTTTCAGTAACAGAAAATTTGTGGCGGTGGCCATGCCCTCAACCTCTACCTCAATTAACCTAGTTACGTTTTTTTTACAGTGCTTAAAATATTTGTAAAAATATAATCTAAAAAAAATTGATGTTAATTAACAACACATCATGTTAATTAACTTAATAATATCAATGCGTAATAATTTAAACTAACCTTCAAGTTTAGTGTAATTATATTAATCACTCTTTAAGTTTGAGAAATTACTAAAACTACCCCGTATATATTGGATTCATTCAATTTATCATCTTACAGTGTTAATTTATGATGATACATGTGGATGTCGTCGGGAAAACATATATTCAAGAAATACCCTTGAATATATTAACTTTTTAAAATTTCTCAAACTACCCCCTCAGGTTTAGTGTAATTACCTAAACCGCCTTTTAACTTTGAGAAATTATCCCGTATATAATGGATTCATTACATTCACCCTTTATAATCTTAATTTCTAAAGGTACATGTTGATGACATTAAAAAAATATTATTTCATAAATACCCTTGATATTTTGAAATTGTTTTAAATATAAAAAACTATTCTCCCTGATCCCCTCACACACCCCCTTCACTCATTTCCTTCTATGCTAACCCATTTACGATTGGTTGAGACCAGATCTATCGCGGTGGGTTGTCGACACGCGAAAGACAAATAGATGGATAAAAATAAAATGAATTAGTGGGGTGATTTGGAGTGGGTGGGTGGGCGGGTTCTATGTGGGATTTGGGATGGGTGGGGTGGGAAATAGAGGTTGGGGACGGCCGGGATAAGTTTTTTTTAGTATTTTTAAAAGTTTAATAAAAGTTTACATATGTACTTTATAAGTATATAAACTAAAAAAATGTTTAGGTGGAAAATAAAACTTTATTCTTGTAATTTTAATTTAGGTATATTTATTATTGTGAAAATAAATATCTTATTTTATTTTATTGAATATTCAAAATTTACATGTATAGATAGTTTTATCTAAACTTTGTTCAAAATACCATTTGAACTTTTCATTATTTTATTAATTTTAATATTTTTAGTTCAACTACTTATTTATTGTTCAAAACATAATTATTTATCTATCCAGCATTTAAATGACAATTTATTTAAGTAGAGATAACAAATTTTATTACTTTATTTATTGTAATTCTAAATAAGGTATATTTATTCTATCTATTGTAGTTTTAAATAGGAAAAATTAATGTATTACTGAAAATTCTAAATGGGAATTTTAATTTTATTGTATTTAAAAAAATTAAAAATATTATTTGAACGTTTTTCATATTTAATTTGTATTTTATTTTTAATGTATTTATTTATATGAATAAAAAAAATTACTCAAATCATCACTGAGATTTAGTGTAACTACTACAGCTATCTTTGAGATCATTTATACAATAAAGATGGGCATTTTGATATTTTCAGCTCTTCATTTAGTTGTTTTGGTTGAGGCTTCGGGATAGTTAGTATTTTTTCTACATGGAGGGTGGTATGTGTAATTTCACTAAACATTGATCATTGCTTGTATAATTATCCTAATATCAATATATTGTACACTCAAATTGGTGGATGCAATGAGATAATTAAAGGCAATTAATTACATTTATTGTACTATACTTGACTAATAAAAAAATCTTTCGATGAAGTAATTTGCTATAAAATACATGTCATGAATGGATTTACATATAAACATTGTTATGGCAAGCGATAAAAAAATGTAAATCAAACTTAAGAGGAAAGAAAAAATTACACAGTATTACATTTGAAAAGGATGATCCGCAACCCCATCTAAGACAACCTTCTCGCAACCAAAGTTTTACAAAGCACTTTAGTCATAACGATAGTGCGAATTCATAACCATTTGTGATGCTTCAAAGAGAAAGAAATTGTGAAAGATGAAACTTGATAGAACACGCAAAATAAATTACAACACTTGTTTTTTATAAGTTCTAACAAAGTTTAGTTAAAAAACGAAGATCTTTTACTTTCAATAAAAAATAGGATACGAATTTGGGATGGCCTTCAGTCTTGGATGATATGTTTTTCCTGAAATTAGAATAAGATAAAAACATTGTAAATATATTGAAAACTTACACAGTTATATAAAAATGCAAGTAAATTGTAATACATAATGAAAAATATGATACTTAATTGTAAATGAAAATGTCCACGGAAAATACAAACGAATGAGCAACCAAATTTTTACGAAGCACTTTAGTGATAATGATAGTGCGAAGTCCTAACCACTTGTGATGCTTCAAAGAGAAAGAAATTGTGAAAGTGAAACTTAATAGAACACGCAAAATAAATTACAATGTCTTTTTTTTTTATAAGTTTTAACAAAGTTTAGTTAAAAAACGAAGATCGTTTACCTTCAATTAAAAGAATATATAGGATACGAATTTGGGAGCGACTTCAGTCTTTGATGATAAGTTTTCGTGAAATTAGAATAAGAGAAAAACATTGTAAGTTTATTGAAAATGTATTGAAAAATTACACAATTATATAAAAATGCAAGTGGTAAATTGTAATACATAATGAAAAACATGATACTTAATTGTCAATGAATATGAAAAATACAAACGAATGAGATTCAACAAAGATGTTTGAGGTGAATAATACATAATGAAAAATATGATACTTAATTGTAAATGAAAACGTCCACGGAAAATACAAACGAATGAGCAACCAAATTTTTACGAAGCACTTTAGTGATAATGATAGTGCGAAGTCCTAACCACTTGTGATGCTTCAAAGAGAAAGAAATTGTGAAAGTGAAACTTAATAGAACACGCAAAATAAATTACAATGTCTTTTTTTTTTTTATAAGTTTTAACAAAGTTTAGTTAAAAAACGAAGATCGTTTACCTTCAATTAAAAGAATATATAGGATACGAATTTGGGAGCGACTTCAGTCTTTGATGATAAGTTTTCGTGAAATTAGAATAAGAGAAAAACATTGTAAGTTTATTGAAAATGTATTGAAAAATTACACAATTATATAAAAATGCAAGTGGTAAATTGTAATACATAATGAAAAACATGATACTTAATTGTCAATGAATATGAAAAATACAAACGAATGAGATTCAACAAAGATGTTTGAGGTGAATAATACATAATGAAAAATATGATACTTAATTGTAAATGAAAACGTCCACGGAAAATACAAACGAATGAGCAACCAAATTTTTACGAAGCACTTTAGTGATAATGATAGTGCGAAGTCCTAACCACTTGTGATGCTTCAAAGAGAAAGAAATTGTGAAAGTGAAACTTAATAGAACACGCAAAATAAATTACAATGTCTTTTTTTTTTTTATAAGTTTTAACAAAGTTTAGTTAAAAAACGAAGATCGTTTACCTTCAATTAAAAGAATATATAGGATACGAATTTGGGAGCGACTTCAGTCTTTGATGATAAGTTTTCCTGAAATTAGAATAAGAGAAAAACATTGTAAGTTTATTGAAAATGTATTGAAAAATTACACAATTATATAAAAATGCAAGTGGTAAATTGTAATACATAATGAAAAACATGATACTTAATTGTCAATGAATATGAAAAATACAAACGAATGAGATTCAACAAAGATGTTTGAGGTGAATAATTTTTTTGAGATGAATATATATAGTTCGACATAAATATGACTATGGAAAATTGAGAAGATTCCGGATTTCAAAATTTGAATAAGATAATTAGGAAATATAATGTAATTAAAATCTCCTCTTTTATTGGCAAAATTTTTGGTAACGGAAAATGCAGCTGATGATAATTTTTATACAACCGTTACAAAATTTATCTTTCCTAGTATTAAGCCTACAATTTGGGAACATTTGTATTTTTCCTTTAATAAATTACGCAAAGTTGATGTAGTTTAATTAGGTTATAGAAAGTAGTAAACTTAATAAATATGAGAATTCCAATTGCCCAACCATTAAATATTACACTAATAAAAATAATTCAAAATTACCAAAAATTAGAATTTGGTCTAATTTGGTCAAAGACCATTCTCCTATATATATATATATAAGATATTTGTTTTGTTATCTTATTGTAATTGCTATATATATATGATTAAACAATTTCATTAATTTTGTTACAGAGGCAACTCTTGCTTTGATTCGGCATTCTTATTCTGGCATCCATTATGATGCCTCATCTGTAAGTTTTTTTTTAAAAGAAAAAAAAGTTTTGTTTCCCCTTTCTTTCTTTTAGTATATGCATGATCGATTATGTTTTTGTTTCATTAATATTTCTTAATATTGACGACATATAACACTACAGTTTAGTGTAAAAGAAAGCGCGGACAATGTGGAGAAAAGATTCAAACAGCTTTCTATTGAAGAACGTGGGAAGTTTGATAACATAAACAAGAAGAAGAAAAGGTCAACAAACGTACAAACAAGTACTACTGGGATTAGCAATGAATACATTGAGGTAAATTGATTTTATTATTTATGTATACATATATGTAATACTTTACTATGTACAAATTAAATTATATGTAAGTCCTAAACATTTTAGACAAAAATAATAAAATTAAGGTCACAATCTTGGTGGCTGCTAAAGGAGTACACAAATATCTGCCTTTTATCAAAAAGGGTAAAGACTTGAAAGACGCTTTACTACAGCTTGCAGCCATCCCTTATTCAAGTACGCTTTTGGTAAGATCACTTATATATATATGTATATATATGTCTTCTAATTTTTTTGTGTGTATAATTTTCGATGCATGTACGTCTTAATGTTTGTTCGCAGGCAGTTGAGGTTTTGTGGACCACTCAATACGAAGATGACACGCCGTCAGAAGAAGAATTTCTGGAAGATTAGCCCTTATTGAAACCACTCTAGGTGTTCATCTTTTTCAATAGAGGCACTAGCTAGTATCTTAAATTAATTCAACTTTTGCAAAATATTTACAAACTATTATATTATTTCAGGCTGTGTTCGTTTGGGCAAATTAGCCCACAATTAGCACAATCGGCCAACATTAACTGGCCCAATTCTCAGTTCGGTTGGCCAGATAATTATTTCACGGGCAGCCCGTAGTTATCGGACAAAATGGTGGGTGTGTTATTGGCCCATTTGCAATTGAGACCAAAAAGCCCCTAATTTTCGGATTTATTTGAAGGGTTTTGCCACTTAATAATTGAATTAAAAATATTTCTAGTCTCCATTTTCATTTTCCCACTTCCATTTCCCTCATTTGCGTACTGTGAGAAGAACCCTAACTTGAAAAGGAACAAAATGAAAATAATAAATAAAAGGAAAGTAAGAAAACAACCATGGCAATGCAGAGTTGTTGCCTCTTAAATTCTGGTTCTCGTCGGCGCATGTTTTCTTCTTCTCTATCTAATTGTGTTTGTTAATAGCTGAAGACTTCAAAGTTTTCTTGAATGAATTATCACAAAGTACGATTGATAAGGTCAATAGAAAAGAAAAAGTGAAATTGTTCGATTCCAAACTGAAGAAGAATTTCTTTAGCTGGAGGTACAAGAGATTAAATAAATTTCTCATCGTGAAGACACAAATAGGAATTAACCTTCTATTTGCATCTATTTTTTAAGGATTTATATTTTTAAAAGATGATATTAAAGGAGACTATGTTAGTAGCTTTTGGATGAAATGGAAATGAATGAAAATCCTAGTTGACCCATTGTGTTCCAAAATTTGATCCAACGGCCGTGTCAAATTTAATTTTATTTAGGGGTAAAATGGTTATTTCAACTTAATTGGGTAAATCGAACCCAAAATTAAATAATTGGCCCAAGGTCCAATAGGAACAATTTAATCTATCGAATTGATCATTAATTAGTTGGCCCAGATTTTTTAGTGAGCCTAAACTAGAAATTTATTATTGGGGGCAAACGAACTCAGCCGTATAAGATTATCCCTTAAGATTCAAACATTAGTATTATTGAAACCTAAATTGGATTATGTCGAGGAGAGGAGGAACAACAGGTGCATCAACCACGAGACCTTCTCGCGTGGCCTGGCTTTCTTGTAGTGTTTTTATGCAGCGGTTGGGGCTTTTTTGTGAATGTTGAAGTTCAGCCTGAAGTTTGGTGTTCGATCTTTTGGAGCTGCTTTTGTTTTTAAATTTGATGTCATTTCACATATCCATATTTTTTCCTCCATTTTGGCAGAGTATTCTTTTATGAAGATTCAATAATTTTTTATGACACTTCTTATTTATTTTAATAGAAATTCATTCTTATACTCACGTGTTAACATATTTTTTTTTCTGCATTTTACCTTTCATGTTCATTTAAATCTTCAATTTTTAAGTGTTCATTAATAAATGTTTTTCATGAAATTTGCGTTTTATATGAGTGTCAGGTTATGGTAGATATAATTTTGTGTTGAATCATGAAATTAGAAATGTACTAAAGTTATCAATATAAAAAATAATTTAACCTTTTTACACATATAAGTGGTATATTCATGTCTCGTCCAAGCAAATTTGTTTGCTTTAAGTTCAACGAGATTACATTTTAGACATGCATACTCTTAAAAGAATTTGTTAATATATATTTTTTTTACTTTTTATTGGATAAAATTATAATTATTTTTTATATTAAATTCATTTTCAGCAGGACTTTTTTCAAAACATTTGAAAAATTATCAAATTTTCTACTAAAAAATCTTCAGCCCTCGGAAGATTATCTTGGCCCGCCCCTGAATACAACCCCATATAAATTTCAATATTTCAAGTGTACAACTCAAGCATGCATGCATTGGGACACTTCAAATAGTACATTGGCTATTCATATTTTGATTAGTCGTGCACATTTTAGAATTTAATAATAGCTCTGCTCTTCATGATCTAGCTAGTTGAATTTTCAGAAATTTTTGGGATTCTTGCTCCTTATAAATATTTTATGAGTTAATATTCGTGATTTGCATAATATTCAATTTATTTTTTTTAAATGTAAAATACAACATTTAATCCTTTATAATCTTGTAAAAGTATCATATCATCTTTTTGACATTTTTAAATTAAAAAATATGAATTAACAATACTACCCCTCTTATATGAGCCATGAACACAAAATATGTTGTCCTTATAATTGTTAGAAAAGAAAGGGTAAGAAGAAAGTTAGTTAATTAAATATCTTATTAGAACCAGGATTAATATTAGCTTGAGTCCGTAGTGATGCATGGGAGGAACACGAGACGAAGCAAGTGGTTTAAATTAATTTAAAGGTTATAGTAATTATAAAATAATTGATCTCTTAATTGGGTTTTGGGTTGTAATTAATTAGTACTAATAAAAAATCTGCAATCTAGTACGTACTATCAACTAATTAAGGTCGAATTAGTTTTATTGAAACTTCTCCTGGTTAATTACAGCCTTGAAATTTCTTTTTTTTTTTGGGTTCTTAATAGAATACTAAGTTTAGAGAATAAAATGGCACATAAACTTGTAATTCACGTGGGGGGTTTGACCATTACTGTGATCAATTTGTTCGAATAACATACTACCAATTTTCCCCAAATTCGAACATGAGGATTCCAATTACCAATTACAAATTGCCCAATAATCCTTTTATTTCATGCATTACTAAAGTAAATTTTACATAATGATTAACTATTTAGTTATTTTTCAGTTTCACGCCAATAAATACAATAACTTGGATTTTTCTTTAATTTAATACTAGTGTTTGATAGTGATTTATTGTTTATAATTATTTGTACTTAACATGTTATTGAAGTTATTTCTTGTATATATAATTAAGAACTACTAACTAAATTTTTAGGCATGCAATACTCCCACAAATAGTGTTGATAGAATATATTATCCCAAAAAAGTAAAAATGGTCGTTTTTATTATGAATCTTCAAATGTCGAGGAGACTTAGCTAGTCTAATGACAAATTTGAATTTTCGAGACTTTTGAGGCATTGGACTTGTTCTTTAGGACTCTCACTCCCTGAAAATGTTATCGTTCTTTCTCAAAAAAGAAAATTCCCAAAAACATGTTATCTTGACAAACATTTGTGAAAAATCTCGAAGAAATTATCAATTTTTAGGAAACAACCAAGAGGTTTTTTCGAAGAAAAATAGAAAATTAGAAAATTTTCAGAGATAGAAATAGAATAGAAAAGTGACTACCTACTTTATTTATGACATTATTTTATAATTCTTGACGCATTATCTTTTTCCATCCCGAATTTCTTTTATCTCGTCGGAATATGAGACAAAATCACCAATATTTGCTTATTTTTCACTTTGTAAACGTTGAGAAGTGGTGAGATGGTTAAAAAATAAAAATAAAAACATAATTCCTATATAATGGCGGGACAACGTGGAGTGGACTTTACTACGAGAAATAATGTAAAAATTATTAATTAAAGATAATAACATTTAGACTTTATCTATAATGAACTTAAAATAATTTTCAAAACTTTCACAATTACATTTAAACGTATACATATTATGACATATTAATGTATATAAATAGGGAATTTTTTTCTTTTTAATTAACCATACTATGGGGCTCTCTTCAATCTTGATATCATTAAATACCTACCACAATTTAAACATGAGTTGCAATGTTTATATTACCATAGATCATAGAATTGCACGGAATTGGCGAACAAAATTTCCCTATATAAATATGAATACAAATATATGACTTAAAAAATCAAAATCCTCAAATTAAAGTGAATCTATTAGTTAATGTAACTTACTGATAAACATGCTCTTAAAATTAGGCGCCGAATTAGGAATATCTTATGTAGTACAATTCATCCGTCCCATTTTGTTTATCAAATTTATAAAAATTATAATAAATAATTTAAACAATGTATTTCACTAATAAGTTGATAGTATCAGATGATACTATTAATATTTAAAAAGTTTAATATACCATACATGTGAATAATTTAACATGTTAAATCACTTAAAGATTAAAATTTTTTAGGGGATAATGTAATTAATGAAGTAAAAATAATAGAACAAATGGCGTATGTTTTATATTTCAGAGATATGTATACCCACATATCCATAAGATTTTACTTTAATTTTTTTTAATTAAAATAAAAAAATAAGAACAAGAATCTATCTCATACTGAAATTTCATAAGAAATCATCTTAATTAAACTGAAAGGACTAAACCCATGAGCTCGAATTCAACTACATGATTATATGCATCATATATATTCAATAGAGCACATTTTGTAGGTTTTTGAAGAAATGTCATATGATAAAGACATAAAGTGCATCATATATCCTAGTAAATTTGGTCACATTTTAATTACCTGATTCTAAGAATTAACTTTCGACTATCATTGTTGTTGTCATCAATAGGTGGTTAAGATGGGCAATGTTAAGGATTGCACTAATTAATTCTTAGTTGTCGTATTGCGTAGTTTTTTTTGTCAAAATATTGCGTGGTTTAAGTGAACTTAGAGTCAGCAAAATTGGATCACAGCCCTAAGGATTGCTAGAATTCCTAATTGGCGTATTGCCTATTTAATTAAGTGGATTTAGAGTCAGCAAAAATGGAGCACATCCCACAAATTAGATTGGATGCAATCAGGATTAGATCATTTGGATGCGATTTATTTTTATTTTATTATAAAGAAAATGAAAAATGAATCGAATAATAAAGTATATATGTACGTACAATCCAAGCTTTTTTCACTTATCTTCATGGATTTATCCAGCCTATTTTCGACTTATCCAAATTTTATCTGGTCCATCCACCCCAAGTGCCACCCTTGAACCAAATTATATAAGAAAAAAAAAAAGATGCGTATTGAATAGGTCCAAATATAGTTAATTATCCAAAAAAAAAAAAAAAATAGAATAGCTAGGTCCAAATCCAATAATGAGCACCCTATCATAAACTATAGAAACATGTTACCTGATTGAAGTAATGTCCGAACCAATGGGTAAAGCCTACGCACTAAGACAAAAACAGATATATAGCTTGGAAAAATAAATGTACATACACATACAAAAACTGGCCGGAGACCATTAATTATGTTATTTGAATAATTTGATTAATTAATTGTGATTTGTTAACTAGTGTGGTATATATATCAATATCAATATGATTAAGTAATTCATCATTGAAATTTTAATTCGTTTGTGTATGTGGTACTGGTAGATATACATATGATATGTATGAATGAACGGGGTAATTTAATTTGTTTGTCAGTCTCAGACTCAGTCTAGCTATCTCACTCACCTCAATATATATATATGTATTTATATATATGTGGCCTGGGTGTGGTGGAAGGGAAAGTGCTTATTAATTATTGTTTGATTTAATGGTTTTATTAAAATTTACATGTGGGATAATATGGGCCTTATATGACTGTGTGGTCATCGAGCTATTTATTGAATTTATTGGGTACTGAATTATGAAACCCATAATAATTAATATTACAATTAGACTCGAAGTTGTACGGTTTTTTAAAAATAGTTTGAGCTCAATTTGTTAGTTATATTTTGAATTAAATTTCATGTTTTCAACAAACTCAATCAAAGCTTCGAGTGAAAATGAATTTAAAAAAAATATCAAATTTTATATGATCTCATGATATAGAATTTCAACAATTAATTAGTGTTTCTTATCTAATAACTTGAATATAAAATAAAACTGTGTGGGTCAGGTGGTTGTAACTTGTTAGAATCGTTTTGTCAAATTTCCATGTGGGAGGGATAATAATATATGGTTATGGGAATCCCAAGTGGGAATGGGGCCCACCCTTAGAGGGACTGTTTGGTGAGCCTATAGGGGGGGGGGAGCACTGCACCCCCTTTCATGCCCCACAATTGGCTCTTTTCTCAGACCAGCGCCGATCAGATCAGGACCACCCCTATAAGTACCCCTTAAGACTTTCAACAATTCATTCAACTCTAAACATCCATCATTCTATTCAAACAAAACCAAAAAAGAAGAGAAATAAAAAACTCCCTTGTAAAATTCATCAAGAAAGAAAACAAGAGCTAGCATTTTTTTTCCACTTCAAATTGAAATGAAGATGAACATGATGAGCACAAAGAGAAGAATTTCAACAACAGGACTTGGAAGAGTTCTCAGAGAACAAAGGGCTAGACTCTACATCATCAGAAGATGTGTGGTTATGCTTCTTTGCTATCATGATTAATTAATTAAATAATTAATTAATTCAAGGCTGAAGCTTTTTTCTTTTTCTTTTTTGGTTTACAAAGTATATAAATAGCATAGGTAGGAGAAATATAATTAGCCTGAATCTTAAACAATTTTGTACCAATTGGCCTAATGGGTCTTCTTCTATAAATCTAATTACAGCTAGATTGAAGTGAAATATATATGACTACTTTGATCCATTTTTTTTTTTTTTTTACTTTTTGTCATTTTCATTTTCTCTCTTCAATTCTTGGTTAATTATGGATTTTTTTTTCTTGGTAGAATCTGGAACAAGAATAATATAGAAGCTAAGAGTGGAATTTTTATTCAGTTTAAGTGATTATTTGGTTACAGAGCTTATGGAAATTGAATAGTTCAGTTATTCTTGATTATAATCCATTTATTGATTAATTGATCATTTTTGTTTTCATCGTCATTTTTAATTTATTCAGTTGGGTATCCAGAAAAAATAAGAAAATTGTGAATTTTTTTCTCTCTATTTTGTATTTATTTTATTTGGCGAACAATATTCATTATTTTTTTATAACCTAGATGTTCAAACTTATACTATACTAATCTTTAATTCTCAGAATTCATTTCCTAAAATCCTAAAGGATAAAACAATATTCATTATTAAGATCATAATGATTTGTGTGAACGTGTAAAACCAAAAAGCAAAATAATTCCTTAAGTATATAAAGTATATATCCTAGTACGATCTATAAATTAAGTTACAAACCATTTAAGTTGCTAAAATTATGGTTGCAAATTAATTTAAACACCATTAGTTAGTGGTGGTTCTCTGTTTTCCTTTATCTTTAGTGATTATGGAGAAAACATAGACCTGTTAAACTTAAATGCGACTTAACTAATATATATCGAATATAATATGGTTTTATTATGGAAAAAAGAGATTATGTTGTTAAATTTCCTTGTCTTTAACCAAACGACATGTATGTCTACATTCTGGTCGTTTTATTCATTGTCTCCAACTAGCCATGGAAATGTGAAGAAATTAATTAAATACGTAGTAATAAGTAAACTAGTAAATAATAGTAGTATTTTATTATATTATCATTAATTGGTCAAAATATATACAATACTCCTTTTGTTTTGTGGGCCTAGTCATTCTTTTCTTTTGTCCTGAGGAGTTTCTGTCCGACATGGTGCATGTGGATAGGAATTCCAATCCAATATGTGATGCAGTGATGGATAATATCACTATTATATACTCCGTATAAATAATACTGTCACCCTAGCTAACTTGACTAGCTACATTTTTTTTTTTTTTCCTAAAGTGGGAATCGTTTTAGAAGAAAAAAGTTCTCAAAAATAAATTCCTATGTAAAGTTTCTAACTAAAAATTTAAAAGGTTATGCATGCATTAACCTTATTATAAAAATGAGTAACAATCTCCTATTTTAAATTTTATTAGTTCATTTAATTTAGTCTTACCTGAAATTATTTGTTAACCGCATCTAAAATATCATTACACCTCTTAATTATCGAATTTAAACTTTCTAAGTTTGGTAAAAGAAACAAACAAGTCTCCAAAAATTAACCACTCACCTTATGTGTAGTAGTAATTAGCAAATATACAAAATCTATTTGTTTTTAAAATCACAACATTGATTGAATACATATTTGAGCTCTAAGCCCAATTCTTGGCACATACTACAGCTGGTGAAGAGCCGCAACTTCATGTCAGTGTGAGCTCTTGGAGGAGATAGGTTACCATCCTTCCACTTCACATCCATTGTCAGATCCAGGGGCGGACCTAGAGGCTGTTTTGTTGGGGGGTTGAGATTTTTTAATAGTAAACTTGATATTTTTTCGGTTATTGAGATAAAATGATAACTTAATGAAAATACGTAGTTTTGTATATTTATCTAATAAAAGGTGAAAAATATATTAGTAAATTTTTTAAAGAGTTTCATTCAACAAATGGTTCAAGATATTGAATAATCTTAAAACACATAAATATTTTTACAACATAAACCCAGTTCTGTAAAAAAAAATCTATAAAAAATACCAAAATTAATATTAGAACTTTTTATTTTATTTTTTATTGTAATGCATTTTATAAAATCAAATATTTTTATCATAAAATATGATGATTATAATTAAGACACTAATAAATTATTAACATAAAATTATTTACAATAATGTTAGTACACATGCCATGTTAATGTTTATAAATTGGTCCATATATTTATAATTAACTGGAGAAAAGAAAGAGAAATAGATTATAACTAAAGAAAATAACAACTAAAAAGATCAAGAAGTTCGAACCTTGGCCTCCTTGTTGGAAAAGTAGTGTTTCATCCACTGAACTACTAACTACATTTATACATATTTGACAAATATATCTATAAAAACATTTCTTCCAAGTTTTCTTGGGGGGTCGACCACCCCCTCCAGCCCCTTAAGTGGTCCGCCCCTGGTCTCAGATCAATTAGGCCGACTTTTGTCCAATGTTATTAAAACCGGATCGGACCGGCTCGACCGCGAACCGAAAGCTGATCTGATCCGGTTAATTCCCTAAAACCAACGGTTCGCCCGATTCAACCAGTAAAACCGCTAACCAGTAGGCTCACCGGTTCGCTCTCCGGTCCGATTTTAAAAACATTGCTTTTGTCCGTACTTCATGGGTGGATCTTGCCGTCAAGCTCTCTCCTGACTTAATTTGTTTATCAACACATTTTAAAGTTGGAAGAATTATACTCCTACCCTCTAAAATTTCAATAATTACAAAGATACTTCATTTTATCGGTAAAAAAAACTTAACATAACATACCACAAGAGAATTCTACATATTTTTCGTGTATTTGCGACTAGTCGTTTTTGTTCTCTTTTCCGCATTTGAAAACATCTTTTGTTATCTTTTGTATGTGAGACAACGATATATTTTTAGTATGGTAAACATCTTTTGTTAATTTTTCTCTTTAGTTGGGAATTACGGGACTAGCTAATTGCTAAGTAAATTCGGGATATTTTTATTTTTGGAGAGCAGAAACATTAGGGTTAATTAATGAAATTTTAATTGGATGATGTCGAGAATAGGAGGAACAACAACCATATCAACCACGAGACCTTCACGTGCGGCCAGCGATTAGCTTTCTTGCTCCAGCTTTGATCAGTTGATGTCATTATGCATGCATGCTTATGCGTGCAGATTTTATTGAATACTTAATTAATCAGCAGATTTCCAACAATTTTGGGTGACCAACTCCATCCATTTTTTTTAAATTATTCTGCATTATTCAAGCATATAATTTGTGATTTATTACTACTGATTTTGCTTCTAGCTAGCCAGCTTATAGTTAATTGAGACTGATTTAATTGGAAAAAAAAAAGGCAATAAATTAAGTTAGCAAATACTTAAAATGATAGAAGGGTGAAATATAGTTTGTCCACTTAAAGTATGAGGATGGTATCAGTTATCCCCTAAATTATTAATTGTAACATTTACCCTCCATCTGCTATAGTTTTGTAGTATATACTTTTAAAATATCCCCGCTTCTTTCATAAATAATAATTTCTTTATTAATATATCAAAATAAAATTGTATCTAAATTAATTGTGAATACATTCATCCACAAAACAACATTATGTTTTATTTTCTTCATTTCTTTTTTTATCTTCCATTTTTCCGATCTCAATTTTTTTTCTTCATTTCCATCTCATTCTTTTACAACCAAAGGAAACAAAAGAAATGAAGAAATTGAAACAAATATTATTGTTTGTGGATGGATGAATGAATTCATAATTAATAAATACGTTCTATTTTGATAAAGATGTGAAAAAATTATAACATTATATTATTTGATGTTAAACTTGAATTTTGCATGAAAGAATTTGAAGCAGAATTACTCAACCTTTTGAATAATAATTCATATCGAAAATAAATGAGATAATTATCACCAAATAAAAGCTCAAAAAGATTATGATAGAAATAAAAAAAAAATTGAAACATAAAATAAAGAAAACAAATTGAAATATAAATAAAGAAAACTTTGAGACCATAGAACCGAAAGAAAGAAAATAAATGATGATAATGTTGTTTGGTGGATGAATTGATTCATAATTAATAAAGAGATAATTTTATTTTAATAAATTAATAAAAAAATTATTATTTAAGGAGCAGGGTGTTTTCGGAATAAAACTTATAAAATTATAATAGAGGGGATAAATTTTACAATTGATACTTTAGGGGGTAACTGATATCAACCCCATAATTAAAAGGGGGAAAACTGTATATAAAATGATGATGAAAATGAAATTATACCATAAGTCTAGCTATGAGCTAAGTATAATAATAAGTAATTTAATTATATATATATATATATATATATATATATATATATATATATATATATATATTTAACAACACATTTTATGAGATTGTATAAAACTTACTAATCAATCACTATTTAAGCAAATATAATTGAGAATATTATTACAACCAAAATTTTTGACTTGATTAATTTCCATCGCTTTTCCTGTATTTGTGTAATAGTATAAGTTTGAGTTATTAGGTACGTGCCCTATTATTCTAAATACCATTATTCGCACTCCATCATGCACACACTGCAAAGTGTTCTTTCAGGCTTCAACTTGAATTAATCCAAAGAAGAAATAAGAAAAACAGATTGGCGTGCATAAAGTGGACAACAATTGTGAAATAATTTGATAGTTGCCTATGCTTTAATTAACTAATTAAGTATATTAAACAACTTTTTTTTCAAATTGAAAAAAAAAAAAAAAAAAAGGAGTATGTTAAGCCACAAAGAAGATTTACTTGAGCACAAATATCAAGATTGGCCTTACATTTGTTCGAAAAGAAAGGGCAGCAAGTAAGTTAAATGATCAAATAATGTTAATAAAAAAACTATGGCTAATTAAAGTTTGTCCCCTTAGTGAAATTTATGGGAAGAATACGAGAGGTCAGAAGCAAGTGGCATAGGTTAATTAAATTTTAGATTATATAATCAATCAGTTACTTAGGTTTTACAAAACCTGCTAAGTAAATATTTTGAAGTAAAATTTCTAGATATCGCTCACAGCCTTGAAACTTCTTGTTTAATTTCATGGTTTCTTTGATTATAAAATTGTAAAAAAATTGTCACTGAGTTTAACTACGCTATTTTTAATTACCACACAAAAAAGATTGGTTGGAAAATTTAACTACCAGTGAAATATTTAAGTTGACCAAAAAAAAAAAAAAAGGTGGTTTGTTGTCTGATTTCTTCAATTGATGCCAAAAATAGTCCATGCATCAGCAATCAAGCATGTCTAGTTGTACAATTGTTGATGGCAATTTTGTAGCTTTTGAGTCATATGACAAAGACATAAAGTACACACCCTAATAATAATCTGGTCTAATAATAATCTCGCGCAAGTTCGAGTTAAGTTACTTGAAGCTAAGTGTGAGTATTTACTTAAGTTTTTCTGATTGTTAATTATTTATATATTGGTTGTAATTTATTTTATCTATTCTAACTAATTATTGTAATCAATTGATAATCCAATTTAATTAGTCGTAACACTCTAAAAATAAAATAAAAAAATAGTACATAATTTAAGAATGTGACGACCCCAGCTACATATAATGTTTGTAGTCAAAAGCTAATTAGATGACATAATTGTTGTCATGATGGAACATCAATAAAATAATAAAAGGTGATTAAGAGTTGAGATCGATGTGTAATCTTAAGTAGGATTCTACTTAATGCGATGTTGTTGTATATATGTTGACTTGTTTAGGTGGGTTCAACCAAAAAGAAAAAAGAAAAAAAAAAGTTAAAAGGAAAGAGAAAAAGGAACATGTATAATGTTTAATTATTGATGAATAGGACCAAATTGAATACTGATCCATATCATGAATGTATTGTAAAAACACGTTACATGATTGAAGTAATGGTCGACCCATTATGTTTGTGGGTAGAGCGTACACATTTTATGAAAAATACATATAGCTTTAAATAAATGATCATAAAACAAATGGATGAAGTCCAATTATATATATGTAGATGTACTTTCTCAAATTAAGTGCCCATCTACTTTCTCAAATTAAATGCAATTGCAGAGTAATATTATGTTTTGCAGCAAAATATTATTTGAGTCAATTTCAATACGTTGGATGAATATAGAATAATTCTTGTCAATGTTTCGTAATCATTATCTAGCTAGGGGCTTAAGAAAATAGATGTAATCCCACATAATAATGCCAATAAAACGCATTTTTTGGCACTACTATATATATTCCTAATAAATTAAATAAAAACTAGTGAAATTTCACAATGCATAAAACAAATGATTTAGAAATGCACTATTTTGATGCATCTCGTCATCAACTATACTAATGTGGTATAACAAATGATTACATGTAAAGAGAGAATTCACTTCATTGTTGTGAATAATTTTTTACCCCATATTTTAGAACACCATGACCAGATAACAAGGGTGATGTACATTCTTATTAGTTATTACACACATATAACAATTGTATTGACCCATGTTGTGTCACATGATACATCGAATTAATCGAATCGAATGGAGAAAATATTTCTCGTGGGTTGGGGTGGGGTACTTGTCACAATGATCTTATCGAAATGTAGATGTTGGATATGGAATCTCAAGTGGCCGGAATAGGGCCCTTTATGAGCTAAATTAAAGGGGACACTTCATGCATGCCCCATAGTTAGCTCTTTACTCGACACAATATATACTTGTTAAGTAAGAACACACCCCACGTACCCCTCAACCATCCGGCCTATATACATATATATAAGTACGTATGTACACTTCATTTAAACCAAAACACATTAATTAATTTCTCCTTTCACTTCTCTCACTTGTTGCAGCTAGCTTAAAGAGAAGAGAAGGACTTAATTGACTTTTTTCAGTTAAATACAAAGCAAGAAAATGAAAATGAACATGAGCACAAAGAGAAAGATTTCAACTAGAGGGCTTGGAGCAGTTCTTAGAGAACAAAGGGCTAGACTCTACATCATCAAAAGATGTGTTGTAATGCTTCTTTGCTATCATGATTAATTATATTGAAGCAAATAACCCACCCTTCCCTTTTTCTTTTCTTTTCTTTTCTTTTTTAAATTTAGTTTAGAGATCTAGTAAACAGCAGAGGTAGGAGAAATTAGCCTAAATCTTGGCAATTTTGTACTAATGGGTCTTATTGTATAAATCTGAATACATCTAGTTTGAAGTGAAATATATATGACTACTTTGATCAAATTCTTGAATTATTACATCTTGGTTGGAAAGAGTAATAACATACATTATTGCAGTCACACTGCAATTTCGAGTTGGTTCGATTTATTCATGCTTTTGCAAATTCTTCTGAGGTGGTAGTGGGAATTCTTTTGAATTGAATCTAGTATTAATTTTAGGTCAAAGTTATTAAGTTATAATTAGAAGCTAGGGGGAAGCTAGCCCCTATGGGCATTAATACATCATGTTTCATTAATATATCATTTTTATTGCCTAAATGTTTCTTTAATTTGACATGTGCTATTGGGTCATGTATCTCATTCTTTACATTATCTTTTCTAATTATTAGAAGCTCTTAGACAAGAAAATGGTTAGATAATTAATTTTCTTTTGATTTTTCCTTATTACTTTTTCTCTGGTGGGACTAATGGTTGTGTGTGTTCACAATTGCTTGTACTTTTGGTTATTATGAAATTGTTTTTCAAAAAAAATATTAAAATAGTATATAATGAAAATTACTTATGCAGTGTTTGCAAACCAAAAAGTAATTATACAAGTGCAAATTAAAAGTAATAATTCTATTAAACATTTGCAAACCCCTTTAAGTGAAAAAGCAATCCAGAGGGTTAGTATAGAAAGATCAAGTAGTGCACTCATTTGAAACCAATTTGAGTTCGATCAACTTTTATTCAAATTTGTGAAAGAGTTTTTCGTCGGGAAACAGTACGTGGACCCATTTTTGTCATTACCGATTTGCTCACGAGCGACAAGTAGTTTGGAAAATTTACATTTGTAATTTATGTAATTTTTCCTTCATATATAGTGAATTGTTGTAGAGCTTAAATACGATGTTGTAGTGAATTACGTATACTGAAACAATTCTATACAAACTTGCGTGTTTTCTTCTTTTGCGTTTTATATTTTTGAAAAATTTGTAGAACTAACCTCGTAGCTAATGTTCGCTGACAAAAAAATCCTTCAACTTTTCGGGCTGGCATAACTTTTGTAATTAATATACTTTGACAATTTATATAATCCTATATTTTTATTAGTAAATGCATACAAAGAGTGACAACATAATATTTTTATGATTATTCTTTTAAGTTAAAGTTGAAGTACACATCAGCGTTACGTGGAAGGGACACAGTGGAAATTCGATCCGAAATAAGACTAATTAAATTATCAAATTATTTTAGTTGCAAAACTTTAAACGTTTTTCTCAAGGAAAACTAGTTACGGGACTGTTTAAAAAAATTTCCTATATATATTTTTCTACAACGAGAACTAGTGGATCTAATTTCTACTAGATAAGTCATTAAGAAAATGATTAATCGGATCACTAACGATCACCGAAAAGGCAAGATCATGCTAATAATTTCTAATTTATTAAAGATGATAAGGTATCCTAGTCCCTATATACAAATCTTGAAAATGGCTAGTAGTATGATTGCAAATTCAAACACTCTTTCTATCAGTCAAACTATTTGGCCAGACCTTTTGTACTGTCTAAAGGGCACGCCTTAAACTTATCATGAATAAAACCTTTAAAATATTAATCATGTTTATTGTCGTTTTTTGGCCGTTGAAAGCACAATATCATGTTAAGAGATATGGTAATCTTGTTAGTTGTGACTTTTAATTTCCCTTGTCTCTAGTGATTATTGAGGTTGTTAGAAACATAGACAAGTATTCTTAATAAATTTATCTATTTTTCTATTATGAAGAAGATAATGTGATAAATATTCATGCTTGTCTTCAACCAGACGACATCTGTTTCTAGAATATGGCCGTTTTACGATTGTTTCCAACTAATCATAAAATTAAAGGAATGAAATGTACAAAATAAAATAAACAAGTAGAAGAGAAAAACATGTACAAAAACGGTGGTTTCCTTGGTCGAAAATACAAAAGTACGTTTGGTGGATATATAGTCTTTCTTTTTTTTTCCCCCAACTCGGAGCAACTAAAAGTTTCATATGGTCTTTTTTCTTTTTTTGAGTGCTTTGGGGTTATACTAGCTAGTGCTAATAATATTTAATTAAGAAGATATTATTTGCTATGATTTTTTCAACCAAACTTTCAGTGCTTGTGATATACCCATATAATATTGCTATGATTGCTACCTGTTATTTTATAATTTTTGGATCAAAATTTATGCTACTTAAGTAGCGCATGCATGCTTCAAAATTTTGTACATTGCCTAGACCCGGTCTTTCATGGACCATACATAAAATCTTGAAAATATGTATGGTGGATGCTATAATTTTTGTTCTTGGTTTATGAAAGATCTTGTCTAGGCAAGTATCATCCCATGAATATTGATGATTGGAGAGGTTTGTGCTAGGGGTGGGCGCGGATCAGATATTTAGGGTATTGGGTATTTCGGGTCGGGTACCCGACCTGGCGGGTAGTGAATTTTTACACCCAAAACCCGACCCGATCGAAATTTCACTCTTTTTTTTTTTTTTAAAGAATTTTTTTTTAACATATATGTATGTAAAATTGTAAATAAATGAATTCAAACATTAATTGTACACAATAACTTTAGAACAAAACAACACAAATGTCTCAAGCCTTCAAGATTCAAGTATTCAATATATTACAATAAAAAAAAAAATTTAAATACCCGTTCGGGTGTGAATCTAATCCCAACCCGAATGTCAAAATACCATTTTTTTTGTCTCAAACGGGAAATACCCAAACGGGTCGGGACGGGTCCCAAAAAACCCGACCCAAACGCCCACCCCTAGTTTGTGCAGAGGTTTTTCTTTTGGTCCTTTTTGGTTAGATTTAGTTATATTTTGCTTAATTATTTATGTTGGTAAATGTAGGAGGGGCATGGTAGTTTCGAAGCATAATTAGTATAGACGACAATGATTTAGACGATACAAATGAGATTAGATGAGATGTACGAAGAGGGATTAACAAAAATCATCTGAGTCATATTATTCCGCAAGTATTAAAGGTGTCGTAGTTAATTGCAATTAATATTTGAAAGAATTGATAAGGCAGAGAAATTTTATATTGTATACGTCAAATCAAAAAGTTTTGATGTTAGGAAACGGAGCGTCCATGTTATGGGCCAAATAGTTAAAAACATGGTCTGAGTTTGCATTGAACAATATGGAGTAAATATTTTATAATCAATTGCATGTTATGTGTTATTTTATTTAACCTAATATTTATATATGTTGCTTTACAACAAAGCTTTGCTTAGCAGTTAGCATGGTCACAACCATTAGATTTAAGCTATCTAAAGTGATTTAATACTTGGAGCAATTATATTAGCTGCTGATGTTGGAAAATTAAAAAAAAAAATATATATATATATATATATCTTTTAGAAGAAGACATTACTACAAGTCATTGAACAAGCTACAAATAGAAAGGGATATGAACACAATTATAAGTAATTTCAATGATATGAAGTTACTGGGTGAAATATTTTTTTCCAAGTATATCATGGACGATGAAATTAAGGCGCATTTACTAAACTTTTCTGGTGCGATGGTAGTGCATATGCGGCAGATCAGTTCGAGATATTTTGGTGCCGTATTAGTCTTTGATAGTATTTACAAGACGAATACTTATTTATTGTCTTGTCATATTTTTTTAATTCAACATGCTTCTTTGGTCCTTCTATTATGCAAAATGAGAAGATTGATAGTCATTCGTGGATGTTGGAAACATTTTTGGAATCAACGGATGACAAAATTCCTGAAGTTGTAATAGTAAAGGAAGATACAACTATGCATTCAACTATTACATTTGAATTTTATGGTACTCGAAATTGGATATTATCTAGATAAAAAAGATCAAAAATAAATATAAAATAACCTTATTGGAAAATTCTGTGAAGGAGAGAATAAGATGTTGGAAAATTCCAATGGTTATGTGGGCCTAATATGTTAATTTAGTGTGTATTGCTATTATAAAGTAAAGTCCATAATTATGTGGTCTAATTATGTTATCTTTTGGACTATGGGTATTAAGTTTATCATGGAATAAAAGTGTAGATACCAGTTTGTGATTTTCAATTTGATGAAGGGCCGAATTGAAAATAATAGAACATATACTAACCCTAGTAGGTTATTATATATAAGGGGTTATGATCCCCACTTGTACACAACACAACAACAAAAATATAGAGTTACATAACTCATATTCTCTGCAATCCCTTTCTGCATGAGTATTAAGATTCTAAGGTGTGTATCAAGTGGAAGATCATAAAACCCATCATCACTAAATCATCAATAACATCAAGATTGCTGGCATGAATCAAGGTAAGTTTCCGCTGCATTAAAGTTTTAGATCTACTTTTAATCTCTTGACAATCGACATGGTTAGGCAATAAGGTTTTCGGTATTAAATCGAATTAGATCTAATGATCATTATGTTTATGTATTCGATTTAGATCCAACAAGTGGTATCAGAGCCGCCCATGTTCGATTACTTGAGGTTTTCATAAACTTATGTTTATGATATATGAAAATCTGAATTTGGTTCTTAAGTTTATAAGATCTAGATTATGCATATTATGATTTTTTGCTATCTGGATCTTGTTTATAAAAAACTTCAGAATTTCATGCTTTGTAGATCTTGATTATGCAAATTAGGGTTTATTGCTTTCTTGATCTTGTTTTATAAAGATTCAGTTTCATTATTTATGCAATTAAAATTGTTTTATGGAGTTATTGATCTTTCGCATGATCCCTTAAGTAGATCTAAAAGAAATATGCTTTCTTAACTAGATTAACGAATTACAACTTAGATCTCTTGTTAATTATTGAGGAACTTAATAATTTAATTAAGAAAATTAAGGATTAAAAAAAAAAAAATTTAAAGAAAAGGGAATTGAGTGTACGGTCTTCTTCTCCAAAATCAAGCCGTCAACTCCACTCATGAAGGAATAAAGGAAACCACTTCCATGGCTGTGAATACAAGGGGAATTATAGCCACTGCCCGATCTCACTAAAGTGAAATCAATTGCCAGAATTTTTGGTTTTCTTCAACCGATTAAAATCTTGTTGGTACTTCTTGATTTCTCTGATTTTGTTGTTAGAAATCATGATTCTTATGTTATCGTGTCTTTGCCATGCTTCAAACGGCATAAACAACAACGTCAGAATGTTTCTGGCAATTTCAGAAATAGTTGAAGAAGACAATCGTTCGGGTCGGATTATTTGGATATGATCTGATAGTTTCATATCGGATCTGGCTGATTTATTTTTATTCTGGACCAAATCTGGACAGAATTGGTTAGGGGCTGTTTGGCTCTGCAAAATTCGGAATTACTGTTCCTAAGGGCCTGTTTGGCTAATTTAAAATTTTTAATTTAAGGAAATTGTCTGGTTTGGCAATAAAATTCGAATAATTTTGATACATAACAGTGACTTTATTAGTCAGTCTGACATTCAATATAACCAATTGAAGCAACATGTCGCCAAAGTGACCTCTCTTGTGTAGATTGGCTTATTGAGAATGTTAAGATGAATTTGTGTATGTAAATTCATGCGAATATTAAACCGGCCCAAAGGAAGGATAATGTTTGGCCGAATTGCATATACACCTGTGGTGATGAATGTGTGATTATTATTAGGTGTCCATGTGGGTAATTAGTCGATCTAAAGATAGACTCTTTATTTGACAGGATTTATTTTCAACATTCGATCACTACAACAAGAGTACCACTTACAATTAATATTACTGTCCAAAGACTTGATATTAATGTTGTGCTAGGTATCTTGCTATGTATTTAATAATTATTTGAATTAATGTCTTTCATAAAGTAAATAATTATTCTATAATTATTCAATATGTGAACATGTGCCTAACTTAAAATTCGTTCTTTGTAACAGCTATAAAGTCAGATATTACTATATCTAACAATTCACTTTTTGAGAATAATGATCGCATTTCCATGCTCAATGGGAATAACTTGGGCAATAAATTAAAATCAGAAAATAATGCTGCTAAAGGTTCTTTCTTTAATTTGGTCTGTTCTGAAGTTAATTTAGCTTCAGTACCAATAAACACTTGGTGGTTAGATTCTGGTGCTACTACCCACATAAGTGTTTCTATGCATGGTTGCCTAAGCTACCGAAAGCCAAATGATGTTGAAAGACACATCTTTGTGGGCGATGAAAAATCGGTAGAAGTAGAAGCAATAGGTCATTTTAGGTTATTGTTAGGAACTGATCATTATTTGGATTTGAAAGACACTTTTGTCGTGCCGTCTTTTAGACGAAACTTGGTTTCTGTTTCTTTATTGGACAAATTTGGTTATCATTGTTCTTTTGGAAACAGTAAGTTCAGTCTTTCTTTAAATTCCAATATTATTGGAACTAGTTCATTAAGCATGCATGATAACCTATACTTACTTGATACTATTACTTCTTATAATGAAACCCTGCATGTGGAATCACGTGGTACTAAACGCAAATTAAATAAAGAAAATTCTTCAAAATTATGGCACAAGCGCTTATGTCACATCTCAAAGTCTAGAATTGAGAGACTTGTGTCAGAAAATATTTTAGATTCACTCGATTTTTTGGACTTCGATATTTGTGTCGAGTGTATTAAAGGAAAACAGACCAAACAAATAAGATTAGGTGCCTATAGATCTGCAAACGTCTTAGAGTTGATTCATACAGATATTTGTGGACCATTCCCTTCGACTTCTTGGAATGGCCAACGATATTTCATATTATTCATAGACGATTACTCACGTTTTGGGTACCTGTATCTCATTCATGAAAAATCAGAGTCTCTGGACATGTTCAAAGCTTTTAAAGCTGAGGTTGAGAACCAACTCAACAAAAGAATTAAGTCTGTCAAGTCTGATCGTGGTGGTGAGTACTACGGCAGATACGATGGTTCAGGTGAACAACGTGCAGGACCATTCGCTAGATTCCTAGAGGAATGTGGAATCGTCCCACAGTACACCATGCCGGGGTCACCTAGCATGAATGGTGTAGCTGAAAGACGAAACAGAACACTTAAGGACATGGTAAGGAGTATGATCAGTCATTCTACCTTGCCAGAATCACTCTGGGGAGAAGCACTAAAGACAGCAGCTTACATTCTGAATAGAGTACCAACTAAAGCAGCCGCCAAAACACCTTATGAGCTTTGGACAGGCCACAAACCTAGTCTAAAGCATTTTCACATTTGGGGACGTCCTGCTGAAGCTAGGCCTTATAGGCCCAAAGAAGGAAAATTGGACTCCAAAACAGTGAGCAGCTACTTTATTGGATACTCTGAACGATCTAGGGGCTTTAAGTTTTACAATCCCACACTAAGGTCAATTTTTGAAACGGAAAACGCAATATTTTTTGAGGATGTTGAGTTTGGCGGGAGAAATAAGGTTAGAGACATTGTCTTTAATGTCTTTGAAAAAGAATCAATTACGGAGGAGGAATCAATTATGTCTCCTCCTACTACTTCTGATACTGTTCAGATTTTCATTCCTGCATTTAGTCGAGAAGCAGATTTGAATCCTCAACAAGACAATGTTGATCGAACCCCAACTGAAGTTGAGATGATTGATCCTGAAGTTCAACCTCAACAACCTCAAGTTCAACCTCAACAACCTCAAGAAGAACCACCCTTAAGGAGATCCACGAGAGAGAGGAGAAATCCTATACCAGATGATTATATAGTGTTTCTCCAAGAAAATGAGGAACATAATGGATCGACGGAAAATGATCCAATCAACTTCCGTCAAGCCATGCAAGATATTAATTCTCTCAAATGGATTGAAGCCATGAACGATGAGTACAAGTCTATGCAAGACAATCAAGTTTAGGATCTTGTCCCATTACCTGAAGGAAAGAAACCAATTGGTTGCAAATGGATATTTAAAACCAAGAAGGATTCACGAGGTAATGTAGAAAGATATAAAGCTCGTCTTGTAGCTAAAGGCTTTACTCAAAAGGAAGGCATCGACTATAAAGAAACTTTCTCTCCGGTATCTTCGAAAGACTCTTTTAGGACGATTATGGCTCTTGTTGCGAATTTGAATCTTGAGTTACATCAGATGGATGTTAAGACGGCGTTTCTAAATGGTGACATTGATGAAACGATCTATATGGTGCAACCGGAAAACTTTGTGTCTGGAGACCCAAAGAAGATGGTTTGCAAATTAAGAAAATCCATCTATGGACTTAAGCAGGCTTCCCGTCAATGGTACTGCAAATTTCATCAAGTAATTGTCTCATTTGGTTTCGAGACAAACACTGTTGAAGATTGTGTTTACCAAAAGTTCAGTGGGAGTAAATTTGTATTTTTTATTTTATATGTTGATGACATACTACTTGCCATTAATGATATAAATATGTTGCACGATACCAAGAAATTTCTATCAAAGAAATTTGAGATAAAATATCTTGGGGAAGTTTTTTTTTTTGTATTAGGAATTCAGATACATCGAGACCGCACTCGAGGTATTCTTGGATTATCACAAAAGAACTATATAGAAAAAGTGCTTCTGAGGTATGTCATGTTGAATTGTAAACCAGGAGACACCCCTATTGCTAAAGGAGACAAATTAGTCTCGATCAGTGCCCTAAAAATGAGCTTGAAGTTGAAGAATTGCAAAAGATTCCCTACGCTTCAGTAGTTGGAAGTCTGATGTATACTCAAGTTTGCACACATCCCGACATAGCATTTATTGTTGGGATGCTTGACAGATACTTAGAAATCTTAGGATGGATCATTGGAAAGCAGCCGATAGAATTTTATAGTAACAAAGAACTAAAGACTACAAGTTCACATACCGGAAATCAGACCAGTTAGAGATCATAAGGTATTCTGATTTCTGATTTTTTGGTGGATGCAAAACATTAGGAGATCCACATAATGCTATAATTGTCTGTTAGTTGGAGAAGCTATCTAGTTAAAGAGTACCGAACAAACACTCGTAGCTTCCTCCATCTTGGCATCAAAATTTGTAGCTTGTTGAGGCATCCAATCAAGTTTTGTGATTGCAGAATTTTGTCACTAGGTTGCATATTATGATTCGGTTAGAAAGACCACTAAAGATATATTGTGACAATAACTTAGCAGTCTTATATTCTGACAACAATAGGAACTCATCAAAGTCAATGCATGTTGACGCAAAGTTCCTAATTGTAAACTAAAGAGTACATAGTTGACAGATTTTCATAGAGCATATTGCGACAAACTCCATGATTACGGTTCCGCCAATTAAAGTATTACAACCTGAAGGTCTTCCTGAGCATACTGCTCTTATGGGTGTAATATTAAATAAGGATATCAGGTTTTAGTGGGAGTTTGTGATTTAGCTGCTCTATATGTCGTTAATTTTGGATCCATTTATATATTTGGATATTTCTGCAGAAATAAGGTTTTCAGTTTTTGCACTATGTACAATTATGTTAAAGTTGATCTCAGTAAAGATTAAGGAGGATCAGTTGAAAATAGGCATGTTTAAGATCACATTACATGTAATTTTCATGCTACGCTCCATGATAGATCTATGTCATTTGGTTTTGTTGGTGTATGTGATTACTGATGGGTTTAGTTACTCTATTTGTGACGAAAGCTCCTTTAGTCCTTTGCCGACTAAATCAATGGACGAGATTGTTTGGAATACCTAAGGAAGTAATAGCAAATTTTGAGCTCATAAGGATATACACATTTATATGATAACATATGTGGCCCAAGTGGGAGATTGTTGGAAAATTCCAATGGTTATGTGGGCCTAATATGTTAATTTAGTGTGTATTGCTATTATAAAGTAAAGTCCATAATTATGTGGTCTAATTATGTTATCTTTTGGACTATGGGTATTAAGTTTATCATGGAATAAAAGTGTAGATACCAGTTTGTGATTTTCAATTTGATGAAGGGCCGAATTGAAAATAATAGAACATATACTAACCCTAGTAGGTTATTATATATAAGGGGTTATGATCCCCACTTGTACACAACACAACAACAAAAATATAGAGTTACATAACTCATATTCTCTGCAATCCCTTTCTGCATGAGTATTAAGATTCTAAGGTGTGTATCAAGTGGAAGATCATAAAACCCATCATCACTAAATCATCAATAACATCAAGATTGCTGGCATGAATCAAGGTAAGTTTCCGCTGCATTAAAGTTTTAGATCTACTTTTAATCTCTTGACAATCGACATGGTTAGGCAATAAGGTTTTCGGTATTAAATCGAATTAGATCTAATGATCATTATGTTTATGTATTCGATTTAGATCCAACATAAGATGCATTGCTAGATATAGTATACTGATCGGCACGCTAGGACACAAAAACAATTCACGCACGAGTCCGATATATGGTTAGTAATTAGTAAATGGAAAATAGGGTAAATAGTCTTAGGCTCGACTTTCAATAATGTAAATATTTCTTTAGTTTAATATTAGTCTTGGTAAAATTTTACACTTTAATAGAGATTGAATAAATTATCGATACAATGTCTGATTTTATAATGCAATACCATTCTCATAAAAGAAAAAAAAAAGTTGTTCTTGGAAAATTAAAATTGAAAAATGGACAAGGCCAGTTTGTAAAGGAAAAGGTATCAGAAAATGGGTTATTGCATTGTTAATGGGCTGAGCTCACAACTCGATCCACACGACCAGACTTTGGACTCCAGTCTGTTAAATATGATACATTTTCGGTAGGAATCAAGCCCATTAGATGTACAAGTTTATGTTTAAACGAGTCGTATGCTACGTTTTAAGAAAAGGGTCCATTTTTTTTTATTTGGGATAGGAAATGGGTTTCAAAGATCACTTTGAAATTTTTTTAATAAATAGTAGTAGAATATATTTTTGGGTATTGTTCCAATGTGCAGAGGTAAACTCACTGGGACTATACTCTCCTTCCCCCGACTGACTCTGTTTTAGAATCCCCTCATAACCTCTGTCAGAGGCCTCTGTTTCGATAATTTTTGGTAAACTGGGATCAGCAATATAGAGACATGGAGGCTCTGTTTCGTCTTGTTTCGTTGTTTCAATATTGGTTTTGGTGTTTTCGATAAAACATTTAAAATATGACTTGAATTGGAATATTGAGATGATAAGATATTATTAAAATAATAGATAGTGAGAGTTGAAAAGTTGAGATGTGATTTAAATAAGTTTTAGATATTGAGGATATGGGAAGAAAAGTTGATGACAGATCAAATCAATAATTTTATTAGTTTTTAAATAAGATATTATATTGTATAATAGTTGAGATGGTGATTTTAGTAATTTTATATAATTATAATAATAATAATTGTATTATGTTAGTAATTAATATATTTTTTTATTTTTATTACATATAAATTTTTGAACATAAACAAGTGTATATTGTATATCTTTATATTATATTATATTTTATATCCCATACGTGTTAAGATATGTTGAAAAAGAAAACATATCTATATACTCCTATATTTTTTATATCCCATACGTGTTAAGATATGTTGAAAAAGAAAACATTATATCTATATATATATATATATATATAATATAATATACAACGTGGGGTATTGCTTTATATAATAATATATGAAGTGCCAAATAATAAACTGTTAGTAGTATTTATTTATGTTTAATTTAGCGTGTAACAGAAAAAAAAAATGTTTAATGTAGAGTGAGGGCTTTCTCCTACTGCCGCAGTCTAGCTAGTAGCACCTGAGGTGCATGGTCAATGTGTCAGTGGGTGCAGGAAATTTTAGAGTGTATGTTGCCGCTTCGAGACATAGGTCTCGCCCAACTTTTTGGGCCAAATGCCATCAAAGTCGTTTTTGACGTGTTTCGCTGGGTAAATTTGTTGGGCCAAACCCAGCGAAAATCATTCCAAACATGCCCGAAATTTCTAAAACTTGTTTTTTGATTTTAAGCGGTATGCTCTTCAGACCAGGGTACGTACACTAAGAGAAAAATGAATTTTAATTTAGTGACAAAATATTATGTAATATTTTTGAAATTGTCACCTTTTATATATATTTAATGATAAAAATACTAGTTTTATCACAATAACAATAATGTCAAAATATTTTTTTAAGTTGTCACTAATGCCTATTAGTGACATGTGTATTAAACTTAAGTTGTAATTATTAACAATTAGTAACACCCTTTCAATGACAACCTAGCGACAATAAATGTCACTTTTGAGATATCATTAAATGCCAACAGTGACAACTTTTTCACATTTTACTAGTGTGTATATATATGCATGGTCTTAAATATTTGATGTTTTCTACTCCCTTCGTTTTTTTTTATTTGTCATTTTGACAAAATTTCCTTGTTTACTTTTACTTGTGACTTTAGGACTTCAATGTAAAATTAATGTCATTTTACCAATTTTTTCCTTCTTACTAACAATTATCATGCATGCTAATTAATGCTATGATTATTTGATTAAAAGGATATTTTGAAATTTTTGCTTAAAAAAATTGACTATATATGACATTCCTTAATTCGTATGCACTCCTCCAAAACGAGAAAAAAAAAAGGCAGGAGTATTTTCCAAGTTTTTTGTACGTTTCTTGTATAATACATTTTGACTTTGCTTGTTCTTATGATACTATTTTATTCTTAAGATAGAATACTATTTTTTTATCAAACAAACAAATTAAAACTAATAATAATTAAAGGTAAGGTTCGGTACAACATCAACAAACTGAAAACCCCCATTGCAAAAACAACAAAAAGGAATAGAATCTAAAAAAAGTTTATCCCAAACATTAGACAAAAAGGCTCAAGCAGCAAGGTTATGGGCCGCACAATTTGAGGCACGAGGGATGAATTTGAAATTCCATTTTGGCCAACTCGTCTCTAATATCATCAATTGGTTCTCTAATTGCCCAATTCATATCCCCTTCTTTGTTCAAAATATCTTCAATAGCAACAAGACAATCACTTTCAAAAGTGACAAAATCTATTAAAGTGTGACAATTTACTAGTTAATCAATTAAATATATGGAATATCTTATATTAAATACATGTAAGCATATTAACATTGCTATTAAAATTTATAAATCACTATTAAATAAATTATTTGAAATAATGTGTGTAAAAAAATAAATTCTCATATTGTCTAACACTACCAAAAGATATTCTCGGAAAAGTTCAAAGAGGAAAAAAGTAGAAATAAATGTCTGTTCTGTTTCAAGAATTAACTACCATTAAATAAGATAACACGGAGGATCTCATCAAAGGCCCATTAGCTCAGTTGGTTAGAGCGTCGTGCTAATAACGCGAAGGTCGCAGGTTCGAGACCTGCATGGGCCAGATATTAATCAATAGTTTCTTTTGTGACAGGTTTTATTTTATTAGTTCAAGAGGTAAAGCAAAAAAAAAAAAAAATTATCAAAATGTGGGCATTTGTTAGTTTCTTTACATTATTTTTATCAGTATATAGCTCAACATCAACTAGAATTGGAAATTTGTATAGGGAGTCCAACAGATATTTTCTTATTATAATTTATAGTCTCCATTGTAGAACAATCGATAAATCATGGTTTTTTTACTTCTTTTTACCAAGAATAATAAAGGATATATCATGGTTCTCATTATGAGGGTCAATTGAATCTAAACCTGGGTCAGTTGGATTTGAATCAATTGGATCCTCAGAACTTGGGAAGTTAATTTTATTTAGAACCAACTTGGGAAGTTAATTGTACTCAAATAAATTCTTCTTTTTATGAGATAATGAAATAGTTGGTAAAAAACAATAATTATGAAATATCAAGAATTCAATTTCTTATATATCTCTATGGAGAGCATAGTAATGTACATTTCGGTCACTTAGATATTAAAATTTCGAGTGTTTTATATTTACGAAATAATAGAAAAATTTGTGAAGAAGCTATTATATATATTAAGAACTATAAGAGAATCTCGAGACTAATAAATTATACTTTATTTCGTTTTCCATTAATTTAAAAACAGAATTTTTTTAGTTTAAAAAAAATAAGAGGATCTCAATACTAACAAATTATACTTTATTTCTTTTTCATTAATTTAAAAACAAAATTATTTTATGTTTTAAAAAAAAATAAGAGAATCCCAAAACTAACAAATCACACGACATAAATGATGAAAATTTGTATCCATGAAGTAGCTGATGATATATTAAGTATTAACTCCACAGGGCTGATTTTTTTGTCTCTTCCTCACAATTAGACAGAAGAACCAATTTATGTAAAAAAGTTAAGAGTTGAGACAAAAACAAAAACAAATTATAGAGCAAGTCTACAATTACATCCGTTTTTGATATCCGATTCGAATCTTGGCATCCGGTAATACGAGAGATGATGATCGTGAGGAGCTGTTTCAATTTGAATATTAAACTTTTAATTTTTTACTTTTTTTACTGATTTGGATTGATGCACTACCCATTTTTTTTTTCACAACCTAATGATTATCATATGATATTAAAAATCACACGCCCAACTATTGCTAAGAAAGCTCCCGATATATCTAATTAGTATATATATTTATGTATACACTTCTTAGAATTTAGTTGTTAATTTAGATAACTTATTTAGGTTTCTTCAGATTAATTTTAATTAAAATTTCTTTGAAGAAAATTTTCATTAAAAAGAAAAAAAAAATGAAGTAGAATACTCTATCCCTTAATTTTATCCTTACTTTCGTAAGATTAATATAGTATGCTTAGTAAGGGATATAATGAAATTATTTGCTTGACTCATTCCACAAAACAAAGGAATTATTCATTTTTTATTGTACTGATGAGCCCTTAATTTTTTGCTTAAACGCCGCATGGATCAAAATTTTCATTTTTTTCATTTTTGAATCAAGCGAAACGAAAACAAGATGTAATTCCAAAACTATTTGTTTATCGCCTTAATTAAATTTTGTTATTTTTCTAAATTTAGTAACTCTTTTTACAATTTTTTCTTAGTATTTTCGAAATATTTTTGAAAAATCTCAAAAAAAATTCAATACTTGACTGATAGAAACATACACTCAAAATGAATTTTAATACATGCTTAAACGCTTTATATTTGACAGGGATAATTACAGTACTTCATGTGTCACAATTTCATATGTATGTATATGTATACTATTGGAAAGGGATATCAGATTTGGACGACAAGTCTTTACTATATTGTTGTGGTCGGTCATGATGAATTAAATTAAAATATTTTGTTTTGAATGAATTAACAACATATTAAAGATCCTACTAATATGTGGGCCACAGGATAATTAAAGACCCTAAATCCAAGACTAACTTCAATTCAATTGCATTATGAGCTAGCTTATTACTAAAATATTATAGTGTGACTCTGACGAAAGGAAAACAAAATATATAATGTCATACTATAAGGCCTTTCAGTAATTCGACAATGCTTTCATAGAAATCGATTTAATTTGGAAATCGCAATATTGTAGACCTGTTAATATTCATAAATAATTAAGCATGAAGTCAAATTGTTTTCAATTAAGAAACATTTTTTCTTTTACCGTAGCTCAATGAATTAGAAACATCAAGACCTGTTAGTTTGGCTTTTTAGAAAGTATTTCAGTGCTCTCTGAAAAATTAAATAAATAATCACATTAAATTAAAGATTGCAACTATTCAAATAAAATTACTTATCATTTTATATCAAATAAAAGTAACAAAATTAGTAAATCATTACACAGAATATTATTATTTTTGGTTTTTTATATTTAATATAAATATTTATGTAAGTTTTTAATATACATTAATTGTATTTAGTAATAACTATAAAAGTACGAAAGAAAATTAATAGTTTGTCATTTAATTAAATATACAATATCCATAAAGAATATATTCTCACTTGAGGAGAGTGTGACCATATATACACATTTTTGCTAAAGGAATTAAAGGAGATGTGCATCTAAAGTATATTTTACACAGAATTCAAACAGATGAGATATCAATAAAAATTGTTTGGGGGGTGTGGGTGGGTTTCCGTATTGTATTATACCCAATTAATTACTCCAAATTCCAGTTGAACGAGGATAATTAACAACCAATAAAAAAAATGAAAGAAATTTGACAAGTTAACTTTATGTGATATGTTTAAAAGGCAATTTATCCTCTCACTAACTTCAAGTTAGACAATTTACCTTCCCCAGAGATGAAATGATGAACAATTTACCTTCCTGTGGTATGAAATAATTAAAGGGCAATCTACCTCCTTGCTAATGGAGATGTTATACACACACACTCTATAATGCGACTAAGACTTTATTTTCATATAAAAAATTACCAATTTAATCTTACATTGATAACATATTCACATCACCTTACCCCTCTGTGATATGCGTCAATAGACACTTTAACTCCCTGTGATATAGTATAATGGATATTTTACCCTCTTATAAAAATATATAAATTAAGAGGGAGACAATGTGCTTCTTTTATGAAAACATAAATAGGTATTTTGCCCTCTTATTTATAATAGGGAGTTAACAACATAATTAGAATAAACAATGAGTTAATTTATTATTTACTCGAAACAAATAGGTTAATTTATAACACCTAGCTAAACTAACAAGGGATCTTATTAAGTGATCATGAATCATTAATCACAATGCAAGAAAATATTGGTCTTCTAGAAAATAGCTACGTACTAGATATATAGTTTGAACTCTAAACTTCATGATGAGAATTATTAAACGTGACTATAAACTATAAAGCTTGCCCTTTTATCAGAGGAGTGATTATAACTTGTACATATATGTAGCTAATTATGTCTCAATTAATTCCAAATTGGTCGTGCATCAAATATGTACAATGCACTTAATTGATATCATCAAAATGGGTAACATTATATTTTTATCAAAAAATGAACTATTACCTACTCAAAACTTTATTTACCCCGAAAAAAAGAAAAAAAGAAAAAAAAAAAAAAAAAAAGCTTACTCACAACCTAGACATGTGTAAAATGGTAAGTAGGTAGAGTCGAGATTTAGGTGGATCAAAGATGGGTCAAATCATAAAATATACTTTAGGGGTGTTTGCAATTGCTTTTGAAATTTCAAAAGCAGTTGTTTAAAGCAAAATTAAAAAATAAGTACTTTTATTTAGAAGCAATGAGTGTTTGCAAATAAGTAAAAAAGCAACTTTAAGCAAATTCTTTAGGCTATGTTTGGTTTGAGGATTTGGAGAAGTGTGGAAAATGAAAAACAGTGAAAAGTAAAGTTAAGGAAAATCTGATTTCTCAAACTTGTTTGGCTGCTAAGTAAAATAGTCTGTAAAATAAGTTTCATGTAAACTATTTTCTTTGGCTTTGTTTGGTTTTGAAGAAAAGAACGAGGAAAACCAAATAAGAAACACCAAAGGTGAATCATGATACATATTTTATATATTTTTTTCATGTCTAAATGTTATAATATACATTTTACACCAATTATAATCTTATTTAAAATGAATCATATAGCTAAAAAAGATCATATGAAATAAAATAGCATTATCTTAACCAATCTAATCATAAATCTCAATATGCATTCCATACACAATACCGAAAGAGAGGAAATCTAATAGCAAAGTAAGTTATAATAGTTTTTGGACAAGGAACTATGATAGTTCTGGAAAAAAAAAAGGTTCATCACATCAGTTCTTGTTGTCTAAAATCAAGCTACTACAATTCTTTTGAATTTCAAATTAATTCTATTCAAACAAGTTGGACCAAATTTTACAAACAACCAAACTTTATTTTCTCCGTTGGACATTTGTGGAATGCCCAGATGGATTTATGATTTGAAGTAAGGCTTTGGTACCCAGTCCGGCAATCTGCTCGTGTAATTAGTCTACTGTATAGCTTTGTTCCATTGCAGCAACAATATTGCCCATCCCACCTCTCAACAATGTAAGTTCTTTACTTACCATATCAACCATTCTAGTATTTCATTCAAACATTTATACCAAACCTACAAAAACATAAAAGAAAAGAAGAAGCCATCTAATCAACATTATTGGTTCTACAGTTAAAAACAGAAGATGAAAAAATAAGGACATATGGAGAAGACCACGTTAATGTATGTTTAAAGTGCTTAGTTGGTTTCTCTATGAAACATCAGCATGAAAATAATCAACATTTGGCCAACAAAATTTGAAATAGAAGTCTTATCTCAACAATCAATAGATGTTTACGTATCAAGTGCGGATGATAGGGTCACTTAACACAAGGAACGGAATATAAGCTCACTAGTCGCGGAAAACCACCTAATATATAATGCATAATATCTAAGCAATATTTCGATTATATTATCTCACCCATTTGGACCATTGAGCCTTATTAATTTGCAGTTAACCATAGTACCATGAATAGAGTGCTGTTCAACACATACATAAATTGCATTATAATCTCTATGTTATAACCTTGACCTATTGTCTTCACACTCACAGTGCAACTCTCGAACTCAAACTAAACATATGGTAAGTGCTAAGCTATATCGAAAGCATCACATAATCGAATAGATCAAAACCATTGACATTGTAGGTTCGGAAAGCAACTTATGCAAAACATTTTGCTGTTAATGATTATTAATCCTCAATGAAACATCAAATTGACGCAGACAAGACAAACCTAATATGGTATGGTGAAATTACATTAAAAAACAGACGAAGTTCCATAAATATGTAGGCTCATGAATACTAACTTAAAACATACCATAGTTTTACTACATCATGATCTTCTTCATGGTTGTATATCTACAATCAATCATTTCTCCACCTGCTGAAAAATGGAACCATAAACTTGTTGAAGAATGGAACCATAAACATGTTGAAGGTGAAGGTCTAACAAATTGCATCTCTACCTTTGTGAAAATTATCCAAAAATCGAGCAACTCGAAATTACTAAACTTAGCAACATGTGATGGAATAAAATCATAATGAAGGTTTTATTAACATATGAAATTCAGCAAGTAGGGACATAACACAACAGTCACTTAAACCCTTTCTTAAGTGGGAAATAGTCAATTTAATCTCAAATTATATGAATCCCTGATTTCAAAAAGCAGAATACAACCATTTTCTAAATTGGAAATTCAAACACAGGTTTGATGCTTCAACAATCCAAAATACACATAACACAAATCAAAATATCCCCTATTTGTTCTTTGTTTCTCAACAAAAATCAAAATGAAATTACGAAACCCCAGAATCGAAGCAAGATTACTATTAAATAAAGAATCAGAAATTGATGAAGAAGAAAGGAAATTGAAAGAAGAAAATTCCCAAATTGAAAGAAGCAATCCCTGTAAATTACTCTTCTGCCCGGGATTGATTCTTTCAATTTGGGGATTTTCTTCTTTCAATTTCCTTTCTTCTTCATCAATTTCTGATTCTTTATCTAATAATTACGAACAAATCAGAAAACCTAATCTCCAGGCATCGTGTGTGATAAATTAACAAAATAAATGACTTACCGCAATTGAATCGAGAGAAAAGGTAATGAAGAGAAGTCAAGTCGAACGCCATGGACGAAAGAGAAGACATGAGAGCGTGAGAGAGATGAGAGAGGAAAGGGAGATTCAGAGTTGAAGAAGTGAGGGAGAAACCGAGAGAAGGGGAGAGAGGAGACGCGCGATGTGTTTTAATTAGTTTTCCAACATTTTCCTCGAATTTTTGGGAGAAATTGGTTTTCCCTTTTTTTAGTATAAATTTTTTTCTCAGCTTTTCCAGTAAAATGTTTTTCTCACTAAAATATGTGGCAGCCAAACAGGTAAAGTATTTTACACATCATTTTCACTTGTTTTACTCACTGTTGTCCATGAACCAAACATACCCTTATTGTTTGCATTTCAAAAATTGACTCTTGTGTTTCTAGTATTAGTAACTATTCAATTACATATTTACCCTCATTTTTTTCCAATATCAAATAGCACGTTGATTGTTTTGAAAGAAACATATTCCCACAAAATATGACTTCTATATACCTATATAGTTCAAGGAAAACTCATATTTCACCAAAAACCCGTATTGTAGAATAAATATTTTCAAAATATTGCAAACAATACAAAAGAGGTGTTAAAATAAGATATCGAAAGAATACTTTAAATTACCTTACAAAAATACTTGGGTTAATTGGAATGAATTCTCCCAAAGTGAGAAATGTAAATGAGAATCGGAAATATATATATATATATATATATATATATATATATATATATATATATATATATATATATATATATATATATATATGAAAATAGAATAATTTACTGAGGACAAAATTGTCACAAACTAATTCTAAAATATTACAAAAATGCCACCACACCAAAAAAGCACCTCTTAGGTGTTTCTTCTAAAAGTGCTTCTTTTCTGCTTTTCAGTTGAAGAAGCAATAGAATAAGCACTAATTGCAAACACTTTTAAAGTGCTTTAAGCACACAAAAAAAAGCAAAAAAATACTTCTAAAAGCTCTTGCAAACACCCCTTTCATCCGTCCCAATTATCTTTATCATTTGGTACAGTTGACCAGTCAACTTGACTAAATTTATAAAAATTATAATAAATATTTTAATTAACATATTTCACTATTAAGTTGATAATAGCATATGACATCATATATATTAATATTTAAAAAGTTTAATACACCACAATATGTGAATAATTTAATATGGTAAGTTACTTAAAATATTAAAATTTTAATCGAGTATTATAGCAAATAAAGCAAAATAAATGGAACGGAGAGAGGATAAATGTATGAAGATCGCAAGGGGCCAAATATGAGTCGGTTGATTTGTAAATTACTAATAAGGAATGAAAAAAAAATGATTTAATTAATTCGAAGTGAAAGTGACATATAGTCAGTGGGTCAAAGAAAAACATGGTCTTGAATGAAAATAAATTGCAAGTTTAATTACTGCTTCAAATTATTGTACCACTCTTAGCTTTTAGGTTTTCTAGGCTTGGGGACACCTACCTATATATCCCACCACAATTTGACTGTCTAACTTCACCATCTTAGCTACCAAATTTACCGAGATGCCCTCAAATGCATGCATGCATGCATGTACTACATATACTTATACATGGATGGAGAATTTACATGTGTACCGAGTTTTCAATATGGATTCTTAGGTTAAATATTTATTTACAAAATATTAGTCAATGAAATATATATGTTAACTCTTAAACTTCCAAAGATTAGCTAAGATTGCTTTTTTTAGCGCCTGAGGCCAGTCGACATATTTGATTCATACTCTAAAAAATTACATTTTTGACCCACCTTTTACATATTTTGCAGTTTCCATCTCGTACTTAATATAAAGTTGTACTATTGTCTCAAATCTTTAGAGAATTTTTATATGTACCTTCGTTTTCAGAAAACAGTCTATATTATCAATTAATTGGGATAATTGCATATGTTTTATCACATAATAAGGTACTTTGAAATCTTGGTGCCAGTATCACTGGATACGTAAATGCACATTATCTCATTTAAAGATTGATCAAATAATTGAATGAAAATGATCGGAATTTGTCTATGCTCAGCATATGACTGCTATATCGTCTTTTTGAGGGAAATTAATCACATTTTCTTCACTTTTGGAGACAAAATTATCACAATATTTGATCTTTTGAAGAAAAAATTATAAGGTTTTCTCACGTTATCATGTGTTGATTTTCACTCCAAAAGAATGAGATAATAGTCGCCAGTGGTCCTGTGATTTCATTTATATAAGTTATAAATACGCACAATATACATACTTATATATATATATATATATATATATATATATATATATATATATATATATATATATATACACACACGTTACTTTCTTAGTTAATATGCCCCAAATCTCACCACTCCCTCTTCCATCTCTCTCCTCAATCACTATCACTAGCGTTGCAACACAACTAGTACTCCTCTCATACATTTTTACTTGGACCAATTTATGCCCTAACTTTTAACAGGCAAAAGATCTAGTACAATCTCTTTACTCTCCACTACTTTGAGTTGCATTCTTGATCATGTTCCAATTCCATCATAGAGAAACTTAATTCAATCCGAAAACATGTTTCCTTCACCCAACAACGAAAACCCTATTGAATTCTTGTTCAGAAAATCATCTTCACTTTGTGATGATCAAAACCCCATTTCCAAACAAGATGATCACTATAATCCATTCTTGTTGAACATCCCCTCACCCTTTCTTGATGAACATGAAATAGTACCTTTAAATCAAATATTATCTGATCAGAATCAAATTGATATCAACAATACTACAGTTTCATCAAACAAAGAAACTTTGGCAGTTGGAAATTTTTCTAAATTGAATGAAAAATCTTCAAAAAGGCGAAATCTTGGCGCGATACCGCGAAAGAGAACCGGAAAGAAGGATCGACACAGCAAGATTCGCACGGCGCAAGGAATTAGAGACCGAAGAATGAGACTATCCCTTCAAGTTGCTCGAAAATTCTTCGATCTACAAGACATGTTAGGGTATGATAAAGCAAGTAAGACCATTGAATGGCTCTTTAGTAATTCAAATAAGGCGATCAAGAAGTTGATTGAAGACAATCCGCAAGTAAATAAAAACATATCCATCATTCAATCAAAGAGTGACTCTAAGATTGTATCAAGAATTGAGGAGAATAATTCAAAATTTAAGTTCAAGGATTGTTTTGAAAGGCCACCATGTATTGAAAAATCTTTTGAGAAAGATGAGAGTAAATCGCGAAAGACGGCATCTAAGCCATACATGAGGGAGTCAAGGGATAAGGCAAGAGCAAGGGCGAGGTGTAGAACAAGAGAGAAAATGATGATGAAAAAACTCGAGATTTTGAGCCAACAGTATGAATCAAACCCTAATCATCAGATTAATGATCAGGAACTTTTGAAATTAGTAGCTGATCCTCATAGTTCGTTCTTGACTGAGTGAGGACTAATTTCTCTTCATATAATTTTTTTCACTCAAAGCTGGTTCATCTATTTATATTTTTCTATTTTTTGTTTTGATTCAGATCTTCTTCAAACTATATCCCATTTGAGAGTGTTGATCATCAAGAATCAAGTTCCATTAGTCAAGAAATTAGGGTTTCTCCATATGGGACTGATTATTTCTCACTTGAACAACATTTTCGTGATGAGGGCACGATTGAGAAATTGCTCAAAGGGAGTTCAAGCTCATCTGCTACCGTTTCAGACAACATAAGTGCCAACAATAATTTTTTGGGATTTGTTGGAAATTTGGACATGTTGAACAATGAAAGAAATAACTCCATTCAATTTGCAGTTACAAATCAAGATTCAATGGCAGGTAACCCTAATTCAATTTACTCAGACACCGCAAATTTTCCATTATTTTATCAATAATAATTAAGAAGATGTTGGTGATATAATATGGCATATATGGCATTTAATGTATGTATTATAAATTTGGTCATCGTTTTCATGTTTTCCTGTATCAATAATTGGTAATAATCATGATTCTATTGTACTAGTTTTCCTCAAAACTCTATAATTTTATTATGTTGAACAACTTCTCCTTGAATATAGGTGTGCGCTAATTAGTATCTTTGAAGTATTATTACATTTATATTGACCAACTTAGTAATTCTACTATATTGACCAACCCAATTGTGCTAATAATTTCATGATCAATTCTCTTAATTAATTTGCTTCATTTTTTTTTTTGTTTTTCTTTTACTTGGTGCTGGGGAGAGAAAAATGTTATTATGAGGACCCGATTTTGGCTGAATCTAGATGCATGTACCCAATAATTACTTACAAGATAAGTGTGATTGATAGTTTTTCTGGAAATGTTTTATTTTTCTTTAAAATGTTATTCGGTAACAAAATATAAGTGTTTTAAACTTATTTGGCTAGTGAATAAATTAGGTGCGCTTGAACGGGATTTTGAGCTAAATTTCAGGGAAGCTGTATCGCTTCGTGTAGTGTACAACATTTTTTTATCTCATTTAGATCATTCCCATGTTTGCAAGTGTATTCTTTTAGATCACCAATTGTTCAAAATGATTTGGCCATTTGGGCATATTGCATTTGGTTAACTTATCAGTTGAGAAAATACATACATTAGTTAATTTGGAAAAATGCAAGATGCTCCATGTGTCACGAGTGATCTGCATGAATATATCATGTGCAATATTCATTGCATAATTATTTTTTGTTTAATACATTATTCAGCACAAAATCACACATATCTATTAAAAATATATATTTTCGGATCGACGTATTTGAATAAATTATTTTTAAAATAATTCACATAAGTTGTAGAGATCGGCATAAAGCATTTTAAAATTATATTTTATATATTGAATATGCCAATTTGAAGGGATTTATTTTGTACATATGTGAGGTTTTGTTCTGAATTTTTAAAAATACAAGAAAATTATATGCAATGCATACATTTGATAGAGTTATTATTTGGTGCAAATTTGACGTAGTACAGTGAAAGATATTGCATCATTATTTAACACGCACTTAATTCATAAATATGTCTGAGTTGGTTAGAGATGAACTCTCCCTCTCTCCCCTCTCTCTTAATTTGGTACAAAAGAAAAATAAAAAATGACACTAATTAATTATTAAGTATAAATTAAAATAATTATTTCAATGATGAGCATATCTAAGAAATATAATGCACAATGAGGTAGCAATGACACATTACCCGTATGGGTATCGGATCAATATTGTTTAATTTCTAACCAGATACATCGATGGACGCCATAAATAACTTTACTTACTGTCTATTATTGATTGCAATTAAGTCATTTTCTTTTATCATGACTAAATTGCATGTAAATCAATCATGATCATGCTAAATTTAATGATTTAGAAGCAAAATAAATTCATGTATAATATATATATATATATATATATATATATATATATATATATATATATATATTATTAAGTTATTGCTTTTACCTTCTTAATTTTCCTAGATGAATTGATAGATGGTCAGGGCAATATATGTTCCATTCTATAGTAAAAGCACGATATATATGAGTATCATATAAGTGAAGTTTCATGTGATAATTTGGGATAATTACTTCAGTTTGAGTAATTATTATATATTCTTCTCCAAAATTAAAACCTTTTTAGTGCAATCGATCAGGAATTCATTGATTCAAGAAAAGAGAATTAATTAAAACGAGAGAGTTTCAACTTTAGTGCTATATTGAGGTAAACTTGCAAAATTCATTAATTGCTGATTTTAGTTTTCATCCCAAAACCCGAATTTTAATACTTTTCCCCCGAATATAATCCCACAAATAAATTAACGAAAACTACCGTTAAGTAACTTAAGTTGTCATGATGTTGGAGACACACGTGCTAAATCTTTATCTTAACGCGCGTGGCATACAACTCCAAGATGGACAAAGAGGCAAAATTGTGCAATTAGTCCCAATCTAAATACGGATTTTGATTTTCTTCTCAAACTATATATCATCACCGTATTTCGTACTGTAATTTAATTTTTTTTAAATAAATCCGTCCCATAAATTATAATTTTGCTCGAACTTTGTCCCGTGATTTCTTTATTTTTCCTTTTTATTTTCAAGTTGTACGGAGGAAAGTTGACACGAAATGTGCAAATTGAAAACAAACCCAAAGTGCTTAGGGATCAAAATTAAGTACAATTTTTTAGTGGAATTTGATTGGCATAAGCGCTTTTGATATAGTATAATTTAGAAAAGAATGATAAGTATGGCTAATTAAGTTGTTGGACTGATCTATTAATATCAATAATTTGAAATTTTAATTCTGGACGGAGGTAGCATCATATATATATATGTTAGTTGATAAATTTAATTTCCAAGTCGTGTTTGTAATTATGGTAATGAATAATTACATTATACTATTTCATATTTCATGCAGATGAATTAAATAGAAAGCTACATGAGCTCATTATTTTTAGTCGTCCATAATTTTTATCATTACGTTTAAATACCAAGCTCCAAATAATTAATATACACAATGCAGTATAATTAATAACAATTGTAAAGATGAATTATTTGGCAATAAGAGTTGGTATTTAGTATTTACTGATACGTGGAATTTAAAACGGAGACAGACTATTGTTACCTTATTATATAATATAGATATGAATGAGAAAGTGATGACTGAAGGATATAATGAAAGATATAAAACTGCAGAGCCAGAAAAATTTACAAACTTTAAATTTAGTGAAACGATAATTATATCATTAAATTAAAAATTCTATTTGATTATATCCAAGTGTAAATATATATTAATCAACTAACACTATCATTATAGTATTATATACTAAAGAAATTAAACACTCGCATTCGAATTAGGGCATGTTCTTTAATTTAACCTCTCACTCCCCGGCTATAATTAAATATGTTTTCAGATATAAAATCTATTAAATATGTTCTTATGAGTTTATAACCATTATTTATGAGAGAATCTTAATTAAAGAAATTTGAGATAATTTGTCCATTTTTTGAAAACACCAGAAAAACTTTTGGATATTTAAGAGAAACTCACTGATAAATAAAGTAATTTTCTACGCAATTTACTTATGAAAATAAATATAGACGTTCAATTGATTGCTTTCTACACCCAATTAATATATCCTATATTTCTTTTTGTCAATACAAAATATACAAACTAATTAATTATTAGCATATATATTTCGCCCCGAGATATGGTACAATTAACATCCATATTGTTTGGCTATGGACATATACGGTTCTTCGTGTCTTCGAGAATGGTGGGATAGTGTGGCAGAGATAATAATAATAATAAAACAACTTTTAATTAATTAGACCACACGATAATTAGAGACATTATCACGATTTTTAGCATTTTTTTTACTCGATCTTTTATAACTTGTCGTTTACGACCTTGTGTATATATTTATATTTTCTAAGAACTTCTTTAAACTTATTCCAAAAGAGATTTATTTATGATGATGATTGATGTGTGTTTATCTATATATATATTTATGATGATCAGATGAGTAATTAATTTTATATGATTCTTCTATGCAGACAATCATAATTGTTTGAAATTTTTTATGTTTTAAAATATGCATTCGTTTTCATATTTCAACTTCCACCTTTTGAGCGAGATTTAATGAGTACAAGTTGCAAAGCCGAAGAAGATGGTAAATGATCCATAGTGGAAAACAAAAAAGACCAAGAATACTTGGTTTTAGAGGAACTTGATCAAGAGGCATCGTACAGAAAACTCGACCCTCAATATTTCGATCCAGCACATTAGAACAAAATTCTTTTGATCCTAATTTTTATAGAAAAAATCAAAATTTTCTTTCCATTTCATCATTTCCAATCAACTTGAAACAAAAACATGCAAAAGTTTAGTACCTTGTAAGTGCGAATCTTATAGGTGTTCAAGTTCCACTAAAAGAGTTGGTATTTATTTGAATTTATGCCATTTTTCTATTAAATGTGAAACAGGATATCAGACTGGAAACTAGAAGGTTTGGACGGGAGGCCAATGTCCGCACCCATCAAACCCGAGGGATTGGGATGGAGGCGAAAATGAACAGATATAAATGAATAATATGCTAAAAAAGCGATGTTTTAAGTTGTTACTGAATGGTTTGCAATAAACAGCTTATTGTCATTGCTACTTTAAATTAAGCATTAAAAAAACATGAACTCCAGAAAAAAAACCACCTTAGTCTACTTTTTATTTTTACGCCCAGGCAGACGTGCCCTCGGCCAAATGGCTTCGGGCGCAACTTGCGTTCAAAGACTCGATGGTTCACGGGGCCATTTTTGGTAAGCAGAACTGACGATGCGGGATGAACCAGAAGTCGGGTTACGGTGCCCAACTGCGTGCTAACCTAGAACCCACAAAGGGCGTTGGTCGATTAAGACAGCAGGACGGTGGTCATGGAAGTCGAAATCCGCTAAGGAGTGTGTAACAACTCACCTGCCGAATCAACTAGCCCCGAAAATGGATGGCGCTTAAGCGCGCGACCTATACCCGGCCGTAGAAGCTTAACCGTGCTTAAATAGTCTCGAGTGAATAATATTCTTGACCTTAGCTTACTTTCGGGAAGAGGAAAGAAACAAGAAAGAAAAAGGAATATTCTTGACCTTAGCCACAAGCTGAAAATTATGGGGAGCTCATATGGTACCTAGATAAATTAAATGAACACGTACACAACACCACTGCTAATAAAAACAACTCAACCCATTGTGGGGAATCTTTGAATTACCAGCACAAGAAGATATATTCACAAGTTTTCACTAAAAACTCATAATAGATATCAAGTAAATAAACCCGTACGTGTAGAGTATAAACAAGTCGATCCTTTCATCCAAATCAACGCAATCACTTTAGAACTACAAGCATAAGCAAGACTAAAATCATCACAAATACATGCTATATAACACACACATACACCCAACTGCAAATTCATTACCTCAAACAAAACTTTAAACCCTGCTGAATTTCCTACTCGGAACAGCAGTCTGAGCCCATGATGATGGCTTAAATCCTCCAACTAAAAGTTTTGAAGCAGAGGCAGCATTTATCTTTCTTCTCTTTGCTTCCAGCTCCAAACGCCTTTTATCCGAGCTAGATGAACCAGAAAATATTGAAGCAGCATTAATTAGTGCCCTCTTGTCTTTTCTGTTCTTCTCAAACTTAGTAGCAAATTTAACGCGTGAAGCAGCAGCAGCATCCTCTTTAGAGCTAGGGAGAAGTCTTATTCCCAGCCCTGCCTTTCTTGAAGTAGCTTCCTCTTCAGCTACTCTTTTCTTTTGATCTCTAAGTCTTGTTCGAAGTGATCTGTTCAATGAATAATCATCTGAATGTCTCGCATCAGAAACTCGCTGCAGGCGCACCAGTAATGGCTCGGCTTCTTTCTTCTTTTTCATGTCACCCTCCTGGTGTTCGAGTCGTTTAAAAGGATCCTCCAGCTTGGTTCTATCTAAAAAGCGAGAAAATGGGATGTATGAAAATTCAAGTACTCAAGAATTTATTAGGGCGGAATCGCATATTGCACCCAAAAATTTGGCCAGTTTACTAAAATGCCCCCTCACAAAACATAACACAAGCTGAGCTCGAGTAGTTCAAAATTTCTATCAATCTTTTAGCATATCGAGTCTAGCTCCAAATCGAACTATAAAACTATTACGAGATAAGTGTTCTTTAAATTTACTTTGATGTGAATAAGTGTTCTTCAAAAATAATTTGATGTTAATAAATAACCAATCCCAATCCTTTCAGGTAGTTTGTTTTGATTTTCAGCACTAGGGGGCGGATGAGGAGAACTTAATATGGGTCATTTAAGGGTTGCATTTCTTTTCCTATTTTGTGAGAGTGCATTTTGCCAACTAGCTTAATTTGGAAGTGCAAAGCACAATTCATCCAATGTATTTGCATGTCAACAGAAACAGAGCTGTTCTGCATATTTGGCAGAAAATTGAGAATGACGGCCACACAAGAATACTCACCCTCTTCCACTGGGAGCACCAAAGTCTCGGCATCCTCAGCATCGTAGTCCTCAACCTTCTTCCGGGCTCCACTAATTATCACATACAAGCAATTTTGTGGGTCGGTTTGGATAACAATTTCATGTTGGCAGCATGCAGATTTCATGGAAAAGCTCCATATCTACAAAAAAAATAAAAAAAAGGGTCATCACCTAAGAATCTCATGTTGGCAGGAGTCTTGAGATATGAGCAAGTACAACATTCGACTAAAAAAGCACATTACCTTAGTTGAGTAATAATTTCCCACTTGTTTTTTCTCTGCATTGAACCGTACACCTTTTGCAATCATGGACTCACATCCACCACACCAGATATTGTAAGGCATCTCAAACCTGTAAAATCAAAATATGCATTAAAAAATTCCCAGCTCAAGATACAAACATAGGTTTACATAACAATCTTCTCGAGTTAACATACTAATATTCCTTCATTAAGTGATCAATAACATGCTCATCAGCTCATAATCTGATCATTTTCTACATAGTTGATTTCAATGGTAAGTTAAGATATTGGTGTCATTATATAGCCATAAATTGTCCTTTAGATTTAACTTAGTCAATCTTAAGCTCATATATGCAATTTATTTTGAAAGCACAATATTACAACAGCATTTCTGACAACAGTTGCACAAAAAACAGGAACTAAAAATTTCTCCAAGGCAGTTCCAAAAAGATTAATCTAGACTAACCTTGTATACTTAAATTAACATAAAAGTATTCAGTCATTTGTAAAGTTAGTGAGAGAGGTAAAACTTTCAATTAACTTATTAAAGCAATGCAATACATGGACCCCCAAATTTTCTTATGTCATATTACCGTAGAATTGCCAAACAACAAATCAACAAGCTAATAGCTTAATTGCTACCTATAACAGAAAACTAATAATTAGACTACCTTAGTGTAGTACCTTATGATCAAGATGCCTTGATCTATTTTCTTTGCTCGCTCCCTCAAAGCATGCTGACCATGAAACTTGTTCAAACCACCCTGAAAACAAAAGGAATTTCAGACTTTGTAACACAAAGTATGAATATTTTCGTATAGCCATGTGTCTTGCAGAAGAACTACAATAAGAGCATACCTTCTTTGGGTCCCATTCTGGTGGGTAGTAAAAATTATCAGCCCTGGCAGCTGCAAGAGATGACTGCAGAAACAAAATAAATACATTCATTCACATAATCCAACAATATATCAGCATAAAAATTACTTGAATGTACAAATTCAACAACAAAAATCGAATCGCTTCTTTCAGATTCAAAAATAATGATCATTTAACTTCAAAAATTAATAAAACAATGAATAATAAAGTCCCCACCCCTGCCCCCAAACCCTATTCAAAACGAACCCTAGAACGACAACTGATCTCAAAATTGAAAATATTTGTTCAATCATTCTACGAATTTTAATTTCAGAAACCTATTTAATAAAAACAAAATAAAAATTCCTAGAAACTGTCAATAATTAAATTCATGACTTAATCATAAGAATCAAAGTTCCAAACCCTAAGCCCAAAATATGACTACGGAAATTAAATACCAAGAGAAAAAATACCGTACCATTTTGTAACCTAATTATCGTCGACTTGTGAAATTCGTTGAATTTCTGCGGGGAGGATGATCACAATATAATTGATTCTGCGTCAGGAGATGGTTTTTTCTAATTCAGATTATATAAATACGGGTATTAGAAGAACTAGGTACGGTGTCGTTTCCTTATTAAGTTTGGCGGTGAAAGCCCGACTCGGGTGCGTGATTTGGGCTAATTAAATACTATCGAAAGAAAAAAAGGAATTGGGCTAAAGTAAGAGGCCCATAATGCATATTTTCATCAAAGAGCATTAATAATAGTTGAAGAAAGTTCGAATATGTGAGCTCAGTTAAATAAATTTCTTAAATTCAAAAACTTGTTTTAGGAAATTTTACTTGTGTAAATTTTGACATTGAAGATATTATTTTATCCAAAATAAATTTAACACCAAGCTTCGGTGGACTCGAGAAATTTAGATCTGAGTAAGACTCGAATTCGTCTCGAATCTGATCTGACATAAGTTGAGTATAGATCGAGTCTGATCCAATATTAATCCGACCCATCATCAACCCTAATTGTGATTCATCATTTTTTAAAATTCTAGTCATATCAAATGTTTACGGTTAGATATGGAAAAAAAACACAGTTCGGACTCATTCTCAAATGGAATTTTGTTAAATTTAGACATATGTCAAATCAATAATTATATATGCTTCAAGTAGAGGTTTCGACCTGTATGGGAACCTGCCCAAACTCAGTTTGGTAAAATCAAGAACTTTATAGGTCTCGAGTAGGATTTAGTCGATCTCAAAATGAATTGAAACTCATTTCCATTCCAATTGAGGTTTGGTCAAATCGATATTTTATAAGTTTTATTAAAATAGCAATAGATATCAAATCAATAACCTTATAGGCATTGAGTAGGTTTGAGCATGTTTCAACTTGAATCAATACCTGCACAAACACATCCCCAAATAAGTGAATATGTAATAAAATTAGGTGAAGATTCAAATCAATAACATAACATAATAAAGAATATCTCAAATAGTCAAACCATTTTCAAAATGGGCCTATAAGTAGTTTCACATCTAAGGACCTCATTTTATACCGCATTTAGCCATTTATTGGTCGATTTCTTTATATACCTGGAAAGTTGTTAATATCATTCATTTCTCGCATTCTTTAAAATATATAACTCAGAACTTTTGCACCGTTGGCTGTTTGCGCTCTTTAATGATTGCGCGCGTATAATTACCAACTAAAGATGAATTAATTTTGCACTATAAACTTTCTTTCTTCTCCTTCAATCTTCTACCTCTTTTTTAACGTACGCAATTCCTAATAATATCGTCCCCTTTATCAAACAGTGCATACATAACTACGTGGATTGCATGCGTTTCCTAGCCTGCACTAGGTGCTACGTAGACTCAACCACGAAATTATATTCTACTCAAAATTCGATTTGATCCATACATTCATAACTACGTATTAATTACTTGATTGAATAATTTTTATTTAATTACAAAATGTATAATGTGTTTGCAGATAAACTTGTCAGCTATATAACAAAAAAAAAAAAGTCTTTATTGACAACAAGTTTAATGGCATTATGGGAAAATTAAAAAAGTTTCAAAGAAATATATTATAAATGTTAAAGTTATACTTACTAGTGTTTCACTATATATTAAAGTGACACTTTATAGTGTAACGTAACAATAACATTTTGACACTTTATATTTTATAGTTATAACATTTAAAATTTAGTTGCACTTACACCGCTGTAAATGTGATATTAATAAATATATATCATTTTTCATTAATAAAGAAAGTCTCGGTAATATTGTTTTCCAAATATCACTTATAATGATGTATCACTATTAGTTTTAAACTTTAAATGTCATAATAATATGAAAATATCATTAGAAAGTATATGTAATTGCATTTAAAATGTGTGATATATATTATTTTACAATTGTGACTACATTATATTTGTATCACAATTTTTTCATAATGTCATCAATTGCTTAGCTGCCACTCATAATAATGCTTTTTGCAACTCGGGGTGATTAGGGTTCAAACCGAATTGGATCCCCTTTTTAAAAGAAAAAAATCCCATGTGATTTCAAGAGTGTGAAGTACCATTTCTTATTTCCTCATTGTTAGAGACGATTTTGACTATCATTTCCCACTTTCTAGAGACAAATGGTCAATGATCTGTAGACATAATCAAACAATATACAATTTAGGGTTTGACAATTCACGTAATTAATTAATGGCCCTTTTTGTTCCTTGATTTTTAAGGAACATTCATTGGAACCCCAACCCCCTACCCACCCCACCTCCCCTTCTTTCTCTCCTTGTCTCACGTTAAAATATAGACTAGCTAGCTAGCTCATAAATCTCATATGGAAGCAAGCACGTACAATCAAATTTCAGCCCTAATTCACAAATTATAACTTGTATATTTGGTCTATTAATCTCAAGCTGTCAACCCTTCAAATTTTCTCAATCCACTAAAAAAAACCACAATTTTCTCCTTTCTTCCTCCCTATTTCATTGCTCCATGCTTCCCATTCAAACCCTTCTCCTAATTCACCAATGCTCTCCACATGACCATGAGAATACCTCCTCTATTCTACACATTAATCCTTTGGCTCTTTCTCCTCCTACTCTTTCATGGACTCTACAACTTCAAGCACATCAAAATCATCAATCTATCACCATCAACTTTGATCACACACAGAAAAACTCAACCGAGCAAGGTTGATTTCACGTTGTTTCTCAAGCTCCATCACCACCGCCGCCACAGGAAACTTCCAACGAATGTGCACAAGCAATCGAGTCGACCCATTGGAAACGAGATTGATCCACGTTTTGGTGTAGAAAAGCGCCTAGTGCCTAGTGGTCCAAACCCTTTACATCATTAGCTAATTAAACTTTACAGAACGAGAAAATCTAAGTATCCGTATTCATGTCAAGAAAATGGTTAGTGAGATTTGATTTCCATGTGTGTCAAGTTAGTTCTCTAATCTTTTGTTTTCAGAGATTTAAAATCTTGACGCTTGGTACATATATTTGAGTTCCAACATTGGAATTGAAGATCGTTTTGAAAGTATGATTGAGATGTTTACAAATGAAGCAATTTGATCTTCGCCGGATAAATCAGTTGTCAATTGAAATTATTGATCTTGTCTTTATGGTAAATTGTATGATGAGAAGGATAATATTTGTAGTAGATATCATATACATTCTTCTATTTATTTTTTGTTTTACTTAACGTACAATGATGTTTGATGTGTTAATTTGATTGATTGATATATAAAGTTTTGAGCACTCAATGAAAATGTTTGTTAGCTTATAATGAATAATGAATAAAGTTTCAAGAAAGATCATGAGTAGCTGTCACGGCACGGCAGAGAGTAGGAAAAAAAAATGATATTTAGGTAGCATAATAATAATATTAATCAATGTGATTGTCCAAAATAGGGGCCTTTGTTGCTTTGAAGAGAAATTAAGGAAAGTGTGCAGCGCACGTGAGCTCGCCTAATATTGTGGCAAAATCCTTGTTTCCTGTTGGCCTATCTGGAATTTTTATTTATTTCTTGTAAATTCTTGACATTTGACAATTGGGTCAACTTTTATCAGTTGGTTATTTTAAACTTTTAATATAGAGGCTAGGTGGCAATTTAACGAAAGGGTATTCATAATATTCAATTTATGTATTTATTACACATATTATTTTGAAAAACGAACCGCACCATCCATTTAAATTGGAACCGGTGTTTTGTCCAATCCGAAGTTACTCCCATAGACAATTCGAATAGGGTTCGCTGGTGAACATTTAAATGAAACTGTATCGACAAATGGTTGAACCTTAACCCCAAGAAAATAAAAACTTGGTATTAGTAATTTAGTACTAGTAATTAAAATCATAACCTTTTTAATTATGGGGCCTCGGTCTTAATGCTTACTAATGGTCCAATTACGACCTAATTGACATAATTCATTCTATCATGTACTATTTGTCAGTGAATGATTATAATTGTATCTTATTAAAATAACACAAAGTTTTATTAAAAAAAATTATATATGTATCTTTGAATACCAAATAAGTTTTTGTTTATTTTCGTTTCCCAACTATATTTTTTTAAGACAAAAAAAAATAAAAAAAATAAAGCCACATTTATATGCATATTTATGTTCTGAAATTTTGAATCTCTTATTTTGGTGTGCTTAATTTATGTTTTTAACTACATATTTATATGTTACAATTATTTTAATTCATTATTAAGTTTGTAACTAAAATTATTATAATATATATAAGTTCTAAAAAAAATCTATCATGTGATTTTACTTAAAATATATCAATTAAGTTATATATACTTATTGCATAATATGACAGCATATTAATTGCATCAATGGTTGAACCGATCAAACTAGTAAAATTAATAGAATTATCAGTTCGTGGTGATAATCTCATGCGGCCACTAGGGGTGTGTATAAACACACCAAACCATATCTACCCACTCGAATCGAGTCGATCTCTCACATTTTCTTTTTTTTTTTCCTTTACTTTTTCACTTTTTGCCTTTTAGTTTTTTAAGCGGCAAACATCTAAGCGCCCAAAATTAACTTTTCGTTATTCTTATTTTCTGATAAAATATTGTAATATGAGTAGAACACAAGTAGATTTTGAGTAGATTAATGCTAATATTAATTTATAATTCATTGAGTTCAAACTACATTTTAAAATTATTGGGAAAAAAGGAGTTACTTAAAGCTTTTAGATCATAGTATCTAATTAGGAGTCACTAGGTAAGAAATTAAAATAGTTTTTCAATAATTAAAATAGTTATATTAAGAAAATTGATTAGGAAATCCAAATTTCAAACAAGTGTTTATCTATGAAGTGTTTATTATTTTATCACGACTATCACGAAGAAAGAAAATAAAATATGTATTTTTTTTTGGTTAATTAAGATAGCTACTTTAACAAAATAGTTAGTAAAATGACATTAAGTACAAACGTAAGGGTACAAAGGGTAAAGTTCATAACACTCAAAATCGTTCCCCAAATTCAGGTGGTGCAAAACGCATTCCCCACACTTTATGACCTGAATTGCAAAAATCACACCTCCAATTTTCACTAGGATTGCATCACCAATTTCCTTACAGCAGAAAATCAATGGCGTTGTGCAGTCCATTTTTAGTGACTCCCATTAACCCAGACCTTCGTTCTTTTTCTCCGGCGAAGACGTCTCTGAAAAGTAGCAGAAAAGCAAAGAGAAGTAGATCTTTGATTTTAACCAATGCTGTTAAAGATGAGATTAGCTCTAGTTCTATGCCCACAAAGTTGGTTACTTTCTTGGGTAAAGGCGGCTCTGGAAAAACTACCGCTTCAATATTTGCTGCTCAGGTTTACATACAACGATTTTTTTTTTTTTTTTTTTTTTGAGATGGATTTACATACAACGATTTGAACGCACAAACTTGTTTAAGTGTGTTTTTTTTCTATTAAATATTGTTTATTTGGAGTGTTATGTGAAATGGGTTTTTGATTTTTTTTTTTGTTCAGTAAATATCGCAATCCTTTTTTTTCCCCTCCTATTTTTGGTTAGTTTTTTTTTTTTTTTAATTGTTTAGCTGTGTTAATTTTCCAAGATTTTGCCCCAGAAAATTGAACTCAATACATAACCTTGATGATTTTTATCAACAAAATCGTGAAAATAATGCTAGGATCAAATCTCTCAAACTAAAAATTTATCTTATTTGTTGGTCGAATTCTGAATATGTACAAGATATTTAGCTGTTTTCTTGAATCATACACTACTAGTATTAATCAGTATTGTGTGCAGCATTACGCTATGTCGGGGCTCAACACATGTTTGGTGATACATTCTCAAGATCCTACAGCTGAATGTCTACTCAACTGTAAAATTGGTCCATCTCCTATCAAATGCTATGACAATCTATCGGCTGTCAGACTTGAAACCACCAAAGTATGATTTTCAACCAATATATTTAGGTTGAGGTTTTTGGTTACGATGTTTTTTCTTGTCTTCTGACGAGCAGTGTTTTTCTTTTTAAGTGCAGATGATACTTGAACCTCTTAAGCGGCTAAAGCAAGCTGATGCTCGTCTCAATATGACCCAAGGTGTTCTTGAAGGGGTAGGTATGTCTGTAACTTGAAGTGAATTGTCATCATTGAAGTTTTCCTGAGTGTATATATTCCCATTAGTAGTGGCAATTGGGTAGGTCCGATTTATCACTTTGATGGTTGGGAAGTTGTCTTTCTAATTTTTGTTGCTTTTGATTGTGTTTTGTTCAATTAGACTGACATTAAGAAGCATGTACCAGAATTATAAGAAAATACAGTTTTAAATATTCACATGTAGATAAATAAAATTACTTTAACTTGGATGATCTAACTTTCATATACTCCCTTTCTCCCCAAATTTTTGCTCATATTTCTTTTTTGGGATGTCCCAATATAAAACTCCCTTTCCGCAAATGGAATATATTTCTCAATTATACCCTCATACATAAAGTAATAATTTGACACCAATACTTTTAAGGGCAATACAAGTAAAGATACCAAAAAATTTCATTTATTCAAGTCTTATCTTACCTAAAACTTTGCGCCAAGTGTAAAAGGATTGCAAAAAAAAAAAATGGGACGGAGGGAGTATATAACAAATTTAAATAATATTGCACGCTTTTTACATACTGTTAAAGATTTAAATACATTTAAGGCCTAGTATATGATTAGAATGTTCACAACTTTTTTCTATAGAAAAATCAGTTCAAATAAAAAATGGAATAACATCCATGTCAGGGGGATTCCTTAAATATTAAGCTATTTTACTTTATTGAGTGTTTTTTATCCACTTCACTCCAATTTTATCCAGTCGTACAAACCAAACCCGGCAAAAAATGAAAGAACGACCAGAAAAGCTCATTCCAAGTCCCAATTTGCCTCCAATAATATTGATGCATCTCTCTTCATAATGTAGTAGGTGGTTGGTGAAGAGCTCGGTGTACTCCCTGGTATGGATTCTATATTTTCCACATTGGAACTCGAAAGACTTGTAGGGTTCTTTAGTAATGTGGCTCAAAGGAACAATGAGAAAGTAAAATTTGATGTTGTTGTATATGATGGTATAAGCACTGAAGAAACACTTCGCATGATTGGTGCAACTAGTAAATCGAGGTTAGTTTACTTAATAGAGGAATCTCTTCTTCTCCCATCTTAAATAAGCTTACATTTTTATTGTTTGTTGATTGTGAAGATTATACTTGAAATATCTGAGAAGTCTAGCTGAAAAGACTGATCTTGGGAGGATAACGGGGCCATCTCTCTTGAGACTTGTTGATGAAGCCATGAGTTCAAATGGCAGGGGTGTTAATCTAAATGGGAAAATGAGTTCGGAAATATGGGATAATTTAGAACAAACACTAGAGGTAAATATATGGCTTCTAATTATAATATTTTGTTGTGCATTAAAGTATGGTAAAGTTACATTTTCAGTCCTATAACAGAACTGAATCACCTTTGGTTCCTCCTTTTATGAAATTGCACTTTTAGTCCCATATTTTAAAAATGCACGACTCCTTTTCCATCCAATTAGGTCCACCAAAATTGCAAAATAAGAAAGAGTTCTTTGGAACCAAAAGTGCAAAAGAATGACTATTCTACGGGGACCTAAAGTGCAAAATATTTTAAACATTTGGGACCAAAAGTGCAATTTTGTAAAGTAGCGGACGAAAGACATTAGGGTCGAATCCCATTTGACTAATAATTGAATTGTCTCTAAAGTATCTTGTATAATTTAAATTCCCATATTTTGTTCTACAGAAAGGATCTTTGGTCTTTACAGAACCTCATAAATTTGGCTGCTACATTACGATGGATCCAACCAATACTCTATCTATAAATTCTGCGTTGCGCTACTGGGGTTGTGCTATTCAAGCTGGAGTACAAATATCCGGTGCATTTGGTGTAAGTGCACCAAATTCTCCGGCATCATTAGCTGAGAAGGTCAAGATCGACTTTTCACCCTTGCCTTGTGCTTCTATTCCGTATTTCAAATTGGGTAAAGATCTGAATTGGAATGAGATTATGGTTGGCGAACATAGTAAAGACGCTCGAGATCTGCTTTCAGAAACAACTGATAAAAGCTTTTTATCTTCAGTGCAATTTGATCCATCTAATAAATCGGTGACGCTATTCATGCCAGGTTTTGACAAGTCGGAAGTAAAGCTATACCAGGTATGTTAATTTCTTTTGTTTTTATATTAGTTACTACTGCATATAGATAGTAGAGTGAAATTAAAGAAAAGTAAAAACTAATGAAATGTATGGTCAAAATTAGAGGAGTACTCAAAAACACTCACTTTCTTTTAAAATCAATCCATTCTAAACAAAATTTTGGAAAATTTAATAGAAGACTAAGATATAAGTAAAAATATAAAATATACTATAAGTAAATTAAGCAAAATATTTAACAGAATTAAATGAAAATTGCAGTTTAGAGGTGGATCAGAGTTGCTGGTGGAAGCTGGAGATCAAAGGCGTGTCGTTCGACTGCCTTCTCAAATCCAAGGGAAGGTTGGAGGTGCCAAGTTTGTTGATAGGAGTCTTGTGATCACCATGCGATAGTCCAAATTCATGATAGAGGTTAATTTCGCGGCTTTTAATTTTTATTTGTAATATATATTTGAAATAGGCCCTTATTTATAGAAACACATACATTAATACATACTTCTACTTAATAAGGTGGTCTTTCCCCCCTGATTGATTATATTTGATATTTTGGATAAGTTCACTCTATAATTTGTTGTATGAATTAGGGATGAAGTTCTAGTTTTATTAATTAATTATGGTGATGGGTAAAAAAGTCTGTATCTGTGGTCTGTTAACTTTTGGGTAGAAGATACTAATGGTATTTGTCAATATACATAATGTTAAGGGTAATTTACCTAGACACCCCCTAGGTATAAGCCTAATTACAGGAACTTACCCTCCTGTTACAAATATTACCAAGACACCCCCTTGACTTCACTGTTGTTAGTCAATTCTAACGGAAATTGTGAAATGGCTTAAATGCCCTTAGTTGTGAAATGGCTTATACCCAGGGAGTGTCTAGGTAAATTAACTTTTGGGTAGAAGAGACTAATGGTATTTGTCAATATACATAATGTTAATTATGAACCTCTCTGACTCTTGAGTTTCCATTTCATCTTTGATTTTGGAAGTTAAAATGAGATATTAAATCATTTGATGTTTTTAACATTATTTATAGAAGTAAAACATTTTGTACGTACAACTTTTTATTAATTATCAAATTCAGATTTTTAAAGGATCGGATTGATTTGGAGTTTAGACATATAATTATAATTGCTCCATACCAACATGTGATTGGTCTAGTGGAAGGAACTTGTCAATACAAAGTAGCGGACTCAGATTCAAATTTCTGTTGGGAGAGGTACTCACTTAATATGTCCGATCCACCTCAAAAGGCATAAACCCTTGGAAAACAAAAAAAAAATTGTTCCATCACAATAAATCTAAAATGAATAATATTTTCTAGTAAGTAGGGCCTAACCCCAACCGGACCGAGTTTAAATTAAAATCCGCTCTGTGGACACCCTAGCCATAGTTACATTAATCACTTGAAATAAATATAATTAACAAAAAAAAACTCAATTTCAAACATTTGGTTTATAATTACCAAAAAAAAAAACTCAATTTGAAACATTTGGGTTATGTAGTTTAGGGTCCAAATATATTTTAAGCCCATCGATTATTCTACAACCCAATTCGATTCTCAGCCAATAAAAAGTTAAACCTACCCCCAATCAAATCAATAAATAATTTAAAATCCAAATCAAATCAAACTAAAATCCTCCTTGGAGCCACCATCACCGCCGCTGATTAAAACCACCGTCTTTGTGTCTATTCACTGCAACAGGTACCGTTTGTGAATGTGTGTCGAGTCTGAAACATACTGTATGTTTACTTGTTTGTGTTTGTTTTTAATGGCACCGCATGTTATGTTTAGTTTAGGCACTTTCTTCTGTCTTGTAAAATTGCTGTTCATTCTTCTATTTACTTTTCAATATCTTACTTCTTTGAGCTGCCTTAATTAGAAAAATTCTACTTCACTCAAAAAAAAAAAAAAAAAAAAAAATTGACTAACTTAGCAATTATAGTTTTACTGATCAGTAATCGGTAATTAAGGTTAATAGTTTAACCTAGTCCCTGTAGTTACACTTCATTACTTGCACGACCACGTATACTTGCGGTTACCTATTTGTGAGTTTTTTGGTGCCGTTGCCGGGGACTACGGTTTTAAATATTTTCCCTTTTTATTTACTTAATTCGGACCGTTCAACTCTGGCAGTGACCCTGGTTGCAGAAATGACTGACCAAGATGGACAAAATCGAGATAGACCGATCTGCGATTATATGCGCCCTACGATGGACGAGCTTGCTCCCAGCATCTTTATACCGACAACTACCAAAGAGCATTTCAAGCTCAAACCTATCATGTTCCAAATGTTAAACACCATCACTCCTTTCACCGGGGCACCCACCGAGGACCCTCACAGTCATCTCAGGAGTTTCTTGCACATCTGCGATACATTCACCGTGATGGGCAAAGTCAATTCCAACGTCATCAGGCTTACCTTGTTTCCATGTTCTCTAAGGGATCAAGCTAAATACTGGCTGGATATGCTTCCGGCCAGGTCCATCACGACCTGGACAGATTTGGCAGAGAAATTTCTCAGGAAGTTCTTCCCAATTGGCATGACTATTAGGCTTAGGACAGACATCCTAACGTTTCGTCAACTTGAAGGAGAGTCCCTGCACGAGGCTTGGGAGAGATACAATGGTTTGATAATGAAGTGTCCTCATCACCGCATTCCAGATTTCATTCAGATAGAGACGTTCTATTACGGTTTGGTTGGTCAGACGAGGAATCTGGTCGATGCAAAAGCTGGCGGAGCACTACTGGGGAGAGAGTATGAGGAGATGCACAGCCTCCTTGACAAAATGTCTTGGGAGAGTTGTATTGCAAATTCATCATGTTTTGTCAGAGATAAGTATAACCCTTGCTCCTCTAACAGCTACAATCATCAGGGCCTGGAACTGGAAGAAGAAGTGATCAAGCACATGGCAAAGATTCAGGAAACCTTGCAATCTCATGGAGACTCAATCAGAAACATTCAAGTTCAACTGGCTCAGATAGCTCAAGCAATCAAAGATCTTGATCTAAAAATCTAACAAATATATCTTATGTTCTATGTATCTAATATACTAAATTAAATGTTGGGTGTGACGTACTAGGCTAGTAATCGATTGAATATCTTTTTTGTTTTTGCTAATTAATATTCTAAAAACTAATGACAATTATAAATGAAAGTAATTGCAAAAAACATAATCTAATTGCCAATGCAAAACCAGAAGTTCTATATGATATTTCATTTATTATTTAAATACTAAGACATAAAATAATGAAAACAAATAAAAAGCTTATGTTGGAGGGTACCTTTTTTCTTTCATTTTTCTCTTATTATGATTCAGCTCTCATCTCTCTGTATAAATAAATATGTTTCAACTGAACACTTTGATCCTAAAAGCTCCAATGTACATATAATTTCTACCTTTGCTCATATAAAATGACTGAACATGGGTAAAATGAAAAAAATTCAAATAAAATAATCCCTCATGCTTCTGAGTTACTATTATTCTCTTCTCCACTCTGCTGCTGTGTATTAGCTCTGCTTCTTAATTCTTCGAAAGCCTTCATGCTTTCTGCATCAAAACCTCCAGCAAACTTAAAAAAGAAAAAAAGAAAAATTAGTTCGCAAATGCTTTCCAACCCAAATAAGTTCAAGAAAAATGGAAATGTAGGGATTATCCATGTATAGAAATCTATATCCCTTGAGTACTTTCACAAACAGAGACAATAAAAAAATCCTTTTCAAGGTAAGGTGTAGGGAAAAACAGCATAATAATAGGAGAAAAGAGATGTAGTACCTGATGCACACGGAAAGCAAATCGAACACCTTGTAGAAGCAAGAATTCTTTGTTAGGTTCCTTCTCAGTTTCATTCATAGCATCAAGCTCGCTCGCCACACGTTTCATGTATTTACGGGCCAATTGCACCGATGAAAGCTTGATCTGCAAATATATAGACCAAGTTCATCTCCATATTAAGTGAAAGCATACAGATTGTAAAGTAAACCATACTACATGAAACCATACCTTTCCAACTATTCCTGAATCAAGTAGCCAATCTACCGGAATGCCAAATTCCTTGTACCGTGAAACAGCCATGTCACGTGTGCGCAAAAGTGCATATACACTTTGCTCCATCCTATAAAATGGGTAAAATAAAAATAAAAAATGAGTGAAATGAAAAAATAACCCCTATGTTTTGCCTAATTAGCAAAAAAAATTGTGTTATTTTTATAAACAACCCCCTCCCCCATGCTAGCATAAAAACCGCCTTCCAAGACAAAATGATAATTATACCCCCCAACAAAATATGCGAAAACACCCCTATTCACTTAAAAATTAACAACAATCCCCTTGTTAACTTTGAAAATTAGCAACAATTACCCAGTTCACTTGGAAAATTGACAATAACTTCCCTAGTTTTTATAAAGAAATTTCAAATGTTTTTTTTTTTTGCTAATAAAAATAACGCAGGGCGTGCCAAATAGATAAAGCACATGGGATATATTTGCATTTAGCTCTAAAAAAATAAAATTTTGAAAGCCCGAATTGCAAAAGTTTTCAAGCATGAGAACACTTACTTTTCGAGCAACTTATACATCTTCTTTAGTGCAGCTTCACAAGGAAGATTCGGGTCATCGGTGAATAATGAAACTTGCTTCTCCAACTTCATCAAGTCTTGATATTCAAAGGCTGCCTCTCTTAATGCATCTGCTTTCCCCTCTGGCCAATCAAAGTGCTTTAGGACAGCTCGTTCGTCAACCTATCAGAGACGATTTGGTAACTTGTAAGAAAAATTGACATTAGTAAATTTCGATCTCTTTATTTCAATAGCAGATAATACGTACTAAGAAGGATAGTTCTTCATCAAGCCAGTTCACAAATGTCACCATATCCGCGACGTTTGTGAAAGTAGCTGCTCGAACTTCAGTTGCCAATGACTCTACAAAATCACCTTGTGTCTCCACATCAGCTTTAACCTGATTCAATATTTAAACTTTTTTCATTTTCAATAATGATTAACTTGAATTTTATAGTATTAATGAAACAAAAAAGAAAGTTAACATACAGCCATTAGGAATGTTGATCTGTTTTCAATCTCCCCAATCATGTTGCTTCTTGCATTGGAGGTATTTGATGATGTAGTAATCAATGATGAAGTTTCCTTCTTCGACTCACGTTTCATTAACGACTGGTAGAATTCAACTAGTTCCGGAGCTCGGTGAACTTTTTCACCCCCTCCACCCGCTCTTGAGAGGCTTCCCGGTGGAGGTGGTGGGCGTGGTGGCCCACCAGGCGGTGGTGGAGGTGCACCTGGCGGCAGAGGTGGTGGGCGTGGAGGTGCTCCTGGTGACGGTTGACTTGTGGCATTTTGACCAGCTGGAGCACCTCCGGAAGGCCTAGGTGGCGGCCGGGCGACCCTTGGAGCTCGTTTCTCGATGCTTGCGAATTTCATTTTGCTCACTATTTGAGGGTCGACTTTATTCTCGTTTGACGGGTCATTTGAGTCTCCAGAAACAACCAACGGTTTCTCTTTTATAAGAGTAAGTTTCGGGGGCAAAGATACCGATTTAATACTATCACCCTTCAAAGATTCACCACCAAACCTTGCGGTTCTTGCTTGTTGTGCTCTTTCCTTAATTTGCTTCTCTCTTTCTAAAGCAAGTTTATGCCGGTCTTTATAAGCAGGATACTTCTCGTCCAAAACTCCTTGAACAGATTTCGACATTAAATGGAAAGACGATGCAACATTATCGGGGGAAGAATCTTGCACCCGAATGGCGGGTAGTTTCGGCGTTTCCGGAGAATTAAGGTCATCTTGCTCGACAGTTCCGAACGAAGTAATGGCCACACCATCGCCAGCATTTCTTAGCATCAAAGCTTCTAAAGGACCCTTTGGCTTATGGCTCATGCTAGGCCTGCTAGGTGATCCTCCAGAAAATGATCTAGCCGGTGACGAAAATGTGCTTGAATCGTCTCTTTTACCCCATCTCTTCAACTTTTGGATTAAACTCGGCTTTTTACTTAGACTACTAAATCTACTCGTGGAACTATCAATAGAAGCGTTATCGAAATCATCACTATCAACCGACATGTTATCGAAGTTGCTTTCTAGATCGGTGTCCCCTCCTCCACCACGCTCGGATCCTGCATACTCTAACATAAGTTGTTTGGCCCTTTCTTGGGATCTTGGGCTTAAGTTTTTATTGAGATCGCGAGCTGAGATCTTTCCGGAAGGTGTTTGATAGTTCCGGAGTTCGAATCTTAGGCATGCATTTACCCAACGGAGATATACGAGCTCTTCGACTTCACCGAATCTGTTCATTTGAAGGCCTTCCACTTGTTTAATGAGGTCCTCGTTTGTGTGCCGTAATTTATTAACTTCTTCTCTTACCTTGGCAACCATTTCAGTCTGCAGTAAAAGAAAACCAGGACATTTCAGGATTATCCTTCGATAATTGCATTACTTAAAGTCTTAAATCATGAGTGAAATGCAAAAACATCCCTTGTGATTTGCCAAAGTATCAAAAGCCCCCCTGTGTTATTTTTATTACCAGAAACCCGCTATGCTTATTTTTTCTTAGCAAAAAAGACCCCTCCCAAGCCGAAATGACAATTATACCCCCCAACCAAGGATTTAAAACACCCTTCTTAACCTAAAAAAAATATCACAAAACCCCTGTTAAATAACCTTGGATTCACTTGAAAAGATTGACAATCTCCCTATGATTTATGAAGGAACTTAAAATTGGTTATTATCGATAATAATAAAACAACACAGGGTTTTTTTTGCTATTAAAAATAACCAAAAAGACCCCAAGCCGAAATGACAATTATACCCCCACCAAAGGATGCAAAAACACCCTTCTTAACCTAACAAAATATCAATAACCCCCCTATTAAAAAATTGACAAAATTTCCCTATGATTTATGAAGGAATTTCAAAAGGGTTTTTTCGCTAGTAATAAAAGAACACAGGGTTTTTTTTGTTAATAAAAGTAACACAGGGGGTCTTTTGATAGATAGGCTAAGCACAAAGGGGTGTTTTTGCATTTAGCTCCTTAAATCGAGTCCAAAGCAAAGTACTAAACTCCTATGATCACTTAAGAATGTCAAAGAAATACCATATCAAAACAGGAGGGAAGTTACATCTTCTGTCCTACAAATTTGCCTCCTTTTTCAATTTAACTAGATTTGATAGAACGGCCAAAGGCAGTACAGAAACAATTAAAAATAGCAAAGGTAAACTTTTACCTCTGTAATGTTGGAAAGGGTATTTACTTTGGACTCCGCAACATCTAGTTTAACTACTAACTCTCTCTTTTCATGCTGAAGCTCTTTGTTCTTTCTCTTGAGCTCCATAACTTCTACTTCCAACTCTTTCACAGCTTTAAGCTTCTTTTCAACTTCAGTATCTTTATTATAGGTTTCTTCTTCCTTTGCTTGAAGCCCAATAACTTGTTGCTTTAGCAATAAAAGTTGACCTTTGGTTTGATTAGCTTCAAGTTGTATTTGCTTTTGTAAATCCTTTATTTTCTTCCTAGCCATCTCAAGCTCTTTTCTAGCCACAACTCCTTGAGAAATTTCCTCTTGTAGCTTTTTCCTTTCGGCTTGTAAAGAGTTTATGGTGATATTGAGCATATCAATTTCGACTGTTTTAATCTTGAGTTGCTTTTGTAACTCGGAAATGCTTGATTCTTGCTCTTTTAAGCCGTAATACTCTAGTAGCTCTCCTTCAAGTTTCACTTCTCTTTCTTCAAATTCTTTGACTAAGTTACGTAATCTTTCGAGTTCGGCAGCGTTGTTTGCCATTTCGATCTCGTAAAGTTTGTCTCTCTCTGCTTTTGTATTGGCTGATGTATTATCGTACTTGTCGGTTGGAAATGGGAAATCGATTTCTCCAGATAAAAGACTTTCAAATTCCGGAAAAAGCTCGTCTTCATAGTCGGATAATGGTGTGGTTGAAGGAGGATTTATTATGCTGTTGATTAACTTTACTTCTTCTTTGTCCTCTTCCTCCTCTTCTTCCTTAACCTGTACCTCAGCCTGTCATGTTTAAATCATCTATGGAATTAGGCAAAATTAACAATTAGGCTGTGTTTGGAACTCAAATTTTGGTGATAGAAAGACGATATGAAAATAAGAATAATGATAAAGCTCAATATCTTGTCATATGATGCGTTCTCACTAAAATCGGCTGATTTACACTCAGACCCTCTGAGATTTACCGTAGTTACAGAATTACAAGAACAACCCTTACAGGTTGTTTTTTGTAAACACTTTCAGAAGTTGGAGGAGGTGTCCTTGTTGAAGTTGTAAGGGGTGTTTCGATACATGGTCTAAACCAGAGGGGGTCTCCCTAACATATGGACTTTGATCTTTGGACGAGAAAATAAATGTAAAAAAGGCTATGAATTTCCCTTCAATAAAATACTTACAGCCAACTCTTCGAGGCCATCGTGAGTATCTGTGAGACACTCCTCGTCTCCTCCTTCATTCTGAAGCTTTTCAATGATTTCTTCGCCATTATCTGACATTCAAATTAAACAAAGAATTCATAATCCATTTTCGAGTTAAAAATAATTCCGTTATCATGTTTTTCATTTTTTTCAAGAACTCTCTATACAAGGCATGCTAGACTACATATTTGTACATAATATATCAGTTTGTTCCCCTTTTTTGTTTTTCCATTGTTTTGAACATGGGATTAAACTGAAAAACTTAAGTACCTGAAGGCTTGGTCAGAGTGTGTGAAGGCCTTGAACTTTTGACATTGACCTGCTTAACTGCAAAAGCTGCAATTGAAGCGGCAACAAGGAATCCTAACCGGACAATCATGTAGGTAGAATTGATATAAAAAGTTCGAAAAAATGAACTTTTTCCCACTCATCTACTGAGAAAAATAGTGTCTCAAAAAGGCATTCCACCATTTCTCTTTATCCTCATCCCTCATACTTCATGCCAAGAATCCATCTAATTCACAAAACAAACTAATATATTAAAGATTTTTCAACTACTTCTACTCTAATACATCAAGAACTCAACTTGTCAATTTACTAATTTTCCGACTTCGTAGGAACTTTACAGAAAGGAAAACTGGCTTGTGGAGAAAGTTTAGGATAAATAGAGTTCTAACACAACTGTCATACAAAATTTGCAGGAGCCACCAATTTCTAGTGGTCAGTTTTTCATCCAAGAGGATTGAAATTTCTACAATGGGTGGGTCTAACTTGCTTTGCTCTTTGTTCAGATGAAAATAACAATTAGAATAAGAAATTATATACACTGAAAAAGACACAAGCAAAGAGTAAGTTTCTACAAGAATTCACTACTACTCAAGTTACTGCAACCTTAGCAATTAGTTAAAGCTGAAAATGAGGTTGAGAAGTTGTCTTGTCTTAAGTGCCATAAAATAGGTCAGCAGTGGGGAAGTTATCCTGTTAAATGGGTGCATTTGAACCACTAAAACTCCTCCCAATAAATGAAAATTGATTTTCAGGGGGAAAAAAAAAGTAGTAAAGCAAACCAACCAACCTCATGAAAATATCCTGACGATTTAAGTATGTTTCAAGAGTTAAAAATGGCCCGACGAAGAAAAAAATTTCCTATGTGGGATAAAAAAGGTAGGAACCAGATATCATTCTTGAGCAGATACAAAAACAATATTTCTTTTGTTTGGTTGAAAAAGGTAAATTTGACATTTAATTCTTGGCTTTGCTTAAAAGGATTGGAGCAAATAGATAAAGTTAGGCAGAAAAAGGCAGATAATTACCCAAAACTTTATGCAGGGGATTGAGATGATTTGACTATGTCCCCACATTTGGGGGGGGTAGCCTTTTGTCATTGTTTGTTCTATCAAAATTTTGGGTTTTATTAGTAGTTCATATGTGACAAAAAGATTAGAGGCTGTACAGTATGGCTGCCCACAGAAAAAACTAAAAAGACCAAAAATAATGCATTTCTCCCCTACCATATAAACAAGCATAATCAAGGCAAAAATACAAACCTCGAGACTTAGTAAAATATTCTGAGTAATTCATGAATAACTTAGATAAAAAAAAAAAAAAAAAAAGGCCTTTAAAATGCCAACAGTTGGGAATATGTTGAAAAGTGACATAGCAAATTCAAGATAATGTTGGTCCAAGCATGAATCTAGGAATCAACGGGTGTAAATGGAATTCAACAAAAAAAGAATGAAATTAAAGAATAAAAGAGGAAGAAAAAGACTGCAAGGGCCACAAAACCATATAGGTTCATCTTATGTAGAAAAAGCCAAAGTATTATCCTAAGAATTGGTGGTTCTGAGTTTGGGTCACTAAAAGTCATAAAATATTTACAGTTCTTGAAATAACTGAGAAAATACCAAATAAAATTGACAGAATATGATAAATGCACAAGTAAAGTAAAGAAACGTGAGAGTATATTAAACCACAACTGTATTGTCTGTTAGAAAACTGAAAGAAGAATAAAACTTCAAGTGCACATTATTCAATTAATCAATAGCCTTATAAATAGGCAGTACATCAACAATAAGACAGAAAAAATAGGAACAACCTTAACAATCTTTGACCACTAACTTATGACTTATAATACTAAATCTGACTAGCAAAATTCCCACAAATCAAGTCCACCTATCACCCACGTAGGAAATGTATTTTGACAAATTCATAACAAACCCTCCCTTAAACTGATGTCTACAGACATTCAGTTTACTACAAATTTCAGAAAAGACAGCTTCTTAGTTCTTCAAGAGTCCAACTTACAAACACCCAACAATTCTCGTAACTTCAAAAATGAAGGCAACTTGAGAGGCTTCGTGAATATATCTGCAAGTTGATCTTCACTTCTACAATAGATGAGCTCAATTTTTTTAGCCTTTGTAAGATCTCTTAAGAAATGAAACTTCACATCTATGTGTTTACTTCTCCCATGTAAAACTGGATTTTTGGAGAGTTTGATAGCTGAATTGTTGTCACAAAATATAGTAGTAGGTCCTTGTCTCTTGAAATACAGTTGTTCAAGAATTCTCTTCAACCATAGAGCTTGACAAGCACATGAAGTTGCAGCAACAAATTCAGCCTCAGTGGTTGATAAAGTGACAATTGGTTGTTTCTTTGATGACCATGAAACAGCCCCTGAACCAAAGATAAAAACATAGCCCGAAGTACTTTTCCCATCATCTCGATCCCCAGCAAAATCGCTGTCGGTAAAACCAATTAAGTCTGAAATTTCTCCTTTCTTGTAGAGTATCCCACATTCCTTAGTGCCTTGCAAGTAACGAAGTATCCTTTTGGCAGCAAGTAGATGCATCTCTGTCGGATTTTCCATATATCTGCTGATGAGACTCACTGAATACATTATATCCGGCCTTGTTGCAGTTAAATACATTAAGCTTCCGACAATCTGTTTGTAAAGAGTGCCATCTACCTTTTTTCCTTCAAGATCTTTATTTAGCTTCAAACCAAATTCAGTTGGTGTATTCACCGGATTGCAACTTTTCATATGAAATCTATCTAAAATTTCTCGTACATACTTCTTTTGAGAAATAAAGATTCCAGTAGCTGATTGAACAACTTCAATGCCCAAAAAATAATGCAACATTCCAAGATCAGACATTTCAAATTCAATCATCATGGACTTTTTAAACTTTTCAAACATGGCCCTATCATTTCCAGTGTAAATTAGATCATCTACATATAAGCATATAAAAAGTATCTTCCCTCCATCTTCAGTTTTGATAAAAAGTGTATGCTCATATGTGCATCTTGTAAAACCTTCTTTCAAAAAATAAGCTTCTATACGGCTGTACCAAGCTCGAGGAGCTTGTTTCAGCCCATATAGAGCCTTTTTCAGCTTATACACTTTATGCTCGTTACCCAATTTCACATAACCAGGAGGTTGATCAACGAATACCTGTTCGTGTAAATCTCCTTGTAGAAACGCTGATTTAACATCCAACTGGAATATAGGCCATGTGTTTTGAGCTGCCAATGCGATCACCAATCTGATTGTATCATGTCTTGCAACAGGAGCAAAAACTTCTTTGTAATCAACGCCAAATTCTTGCGTATAGCCCTTTGCCACCAAACGAGCCTTATACTTGTCCACTTCACCGGTTTCCTTCAATTTTGTCTTGTAAACCCACTTCACACCAATTGTCTTTTGCCCTTTTGGAAGATCCGTCAACTCCCAAGTGTTGTTTCTCTCGATGACCTCAATTTCAGCATCCATAGCTTTTTGCCATTTCGATTCTTTGATAGCCTCTTCGAAACTCACTGGATCACAGTCTGAAAACAAGGCAAAATGAGTAAGTGGATCCTCACAATGATCAATTCCTGTTACCTCATAGTCGTGCATCCATGCTGGTCTTCGTCTAGCACGTTGAGGGTGAACTGTTACAGCATCAGAATGTTCCGCTGCAGCGGGTAAAGTTGATGTTGTAGTAACTTCATTTTCAGAATTTCCAAGAGTAGAAGCTGGTGGATTTTGTTGCTGATCGGGTTGTGTTTCTTCTTCATTTACTCCATCAAAATTCACTGGTATTGCCTGTCCAACACCATTACTGCTCCATGGCCAGTTTCTATCTTCGTCAAATACAACATCGCGACTGATGACAACTTTCTTGGTAATAGGATTGTACAATTTGTACGCTTTTGATTGATCACTAACACCGAGAAAAATGCATTTTTCTCCTTTGTCATCCAACTTTCTTCTCTTTGCATCCGGAATGCGAGCATAAGCAATACACCCAAAAATTCGGAAATAATCTACAACCGGTTTACGTCCACTCCAAGCTTCCTCCGGTGTCATATTTTGAACAGCAAGTGTGGGGCTTCTATTCAATATATGAACACTCCAATTAACTGCTTCAGGCCAAAAAAATTTCGGAATGCCGCTCTTTGTCAACAGACTTCGAACCATATTCAAAATAGTGCGATTTTTCCTCTCGCAAACTCCATTTTGTTGCGGCGAGTACGCAGCTGTAAGTTGTCTTTTGATTCCATAAAACTCACAAAAATTTGCAAATTCGTGAGAGTTGTATTCACCACCACGGTCGGTACGAAGAACTTTTATTGGAAATCCAACTTCTTTCTCAGTATACGCTTTGAAGTTCTTAAAAATCATAAAAGCTTCAGATTTATTCTGCAAAAAATATGTCCTAGTTTTCCGAGTATAATCGTCAATGAAAGTAATTATATATCTTTTACCTCCATTAGAAGATGGATTTATTGGTCCACAAAGGTCGGAATGCACCAGCTCAAGTGGTTTCTTCGCTCTCCATGTATTCCCTTTCGGAAAAGGATCTCGATGTTGTTTGCTAACAACACATTCTTCACAAACTTGCGAAGGAATTGAGAATTCGGGAAGGCCTGCTACCATATTTTTCTGCTGCAGCGTTTTTAATCCATTAAAATTCAGATGTCCATACCGAAAATGCCATAGCCAAGCTTCCTCATTTAATCTTGTAGATAAGCATGAAGGTGTCGTGTTGTTGAGATACATTGGAAACATTCGATTGGCTGTCATGTTGACTTGAGCAACTAAACCCAATTTTGCATCTTCAATTCTACATACTCCGTCTTTGATAGAGATTTCATACCCCTTTTCTTGAAGTTGGCCAACACTAAGTAAATTTGTTCTCAATTCTGGAACAAAAAGAACATTAGAGATTGTTTGAATAGAGTTTGCCTTGGTTTGGATAGTTACCTTCCCTTTCCCCATAACAGATATTCTAGAATCGTCACCAAACTTCACACTATCACGAAAAGATTCATCTAAATAAGAGAATGCAGACTTATCGCCACACATATGATTGCTACAACCGGTGTCTAAGTACCACAAATTGTTATTTGTTTCCTCCTTGGCATGACAAACCATCAATAAAGACACTTCTTCTTCGTTCTCTACAAAATTAGATTTTTCTACACGATTTTTATTTAAATTTGTACGACATTCAGATTTGTAATGGCCATACCTATGACATCTGAAGCACTCAACATTACTCTTGTCTCCCGACTTTGATCTGTTCGTAGATGAGTGATGGCCTCCACGACCTCTTCCCCTGCCTTGAGAGTCATGGAACTGATTTTCTTCAGAGGTCTGATGCAGATTTTTGTGATTGCTATTTCCTCGTCCTCTACCTCGTCCTCTATTTGGTGCATAAGAACGATTATCGGTTGATGCCTTCAAAGCTTGCTCCTCTTTCTCTTGCTGGTTAATTTTTTGTTCATGAACCAACAACGAGCCTTGTAATTCATCAATTGAAAGTGCATCAATATCCTTAGATTCCTCTATCGAACAGACAACAAAATTGAATTTTGGTGTCATGGAGCGTAGAATCTTCTCAACAATGGTTACATCCTCCATCTTATCTCCATGAATCCGCATCTTGTTTACAATTGCCATGGTCCGAGAAAAATATTCAGCAACTGGTTCTCCTAATTTCATTCGAAGCATTTCAAACTCAGATCGAAGTGCTTGAAGTTGTTGTCTTTTTGTTCTTGCTGACCCTTGATACTTCTTCTTCATAGAATCCCAAATTTCCTTGGATGTATCTTTGCAAAGAATTGTCTCCAAGATTGAACGATCAATTGCTTGGAAAAGATAGTTTTTCGCCTTCAAATCTTTCAATTTCAGCGCTTCTAACTCTTTAGTTTGCACTTCTGTTAACACGGTATCGACTGGTGGTTCTGTTATCCCAGAAACAATCACTTGCCAATACTCTTTAGAGCGCATAAAATTCTCCATTAACATGCTCCAATGGTCATAGTGACCATCAAAGCGTGGAATCGATGGTTGCACAAAGTTTTCAGAGGCCATTATTATCCTCTAATGCTGCTGCAAATAGATGTGAAATAGAAATAAAGCTGCTGCTATCTACTCTCTATATCACTCAATTTTTTCTTACTTTGGCAACCTTTTTTTTGTTTTTGAACCTCACTCTGGTACCACTGTTAGAAAACTGAAAGAAGAATAAAACTTCAAGTGCACATTATTCAATTAATCAATAGCCTTATAAATAGGCAGTACATCAACAATAAGACAGAAAAAATAGGAACAACCTTAACAATCTTTGACCACTAACTTATGACTTATAATACTAAATCTGACTAGCAAAATTCCCACAAATCAAGTCCACCTATCACCCACGTAGGAAATGTATTTTGACAAATTCATAACATTGTCTGTGCTTCAATCCTGAGCATGGACCACTATTAACTGGAAAAATAAAAAATAACACAGAACAAAACTCTCATTATACCCAAAAGTTATACTTCTTGGTGAATTTCTGCATTCTGAGTCATACGAAATTTTTTTATACAAAAGCAACAGAGACAATACACTACATTCTCGCAAAGGGGGTAGCATCTATATATCTAATGAATAAACAAAAAAGGTGAAGAATGGTGGAGTGGAAGTACCTGCAAGAAGAGGCTTTTAGTGGGACTTCTAGTTCTGGCCTTCTAGGGATTAGTAGAGTTTAATCCAACAATTCATATTTAAGTTTGAATTTGATGATTTTAACTAAGATTCTCCTTTTTCTGATAATTAACTAAGATTCTCTTTTGATTTGTGCCCCAAGACTTAAGGGGTGTTTGCAAAAGCTTTTAAAAGTACTTTTTCGCTTTTTTTGTGCTTAAAGCACTTTAAGAATGTTTGCAAATAGTGCTTCTTCTATTGCTTCTTCAACTAAAAAGCAGAAAAAAGCACTTTTAGAAGAAGCACCTAAGGAGGTGCTTTTTTGGTGTGGTGACATTTCTACAATATTTTATAATTAGTTTGTGACAATTTTGTCCCCAGTAAATTATTCTATTTTCATATATATATATATATATATATAACATTTTTCGATTCTAATTTATATTTACTTGTACGCTCCTCTCACTTTGGGAGAATTCATTACAATTAACCCAAGTATTTTTGTATTGTAATTTCCATTATTTTTTCGTTATCTTATTTTAACACCTCTTTTGTATTGTTTGCATGCAATATTTTGAAAAATATTTATTCCACAATACGGGTTTTGATGAAATATGGATTTTCCTTGAACTATATATGTATATAAAAGTCATATTTTGTGGGAATATGTTTCTTTCAAAACAATTAACTTGCTATTTGGTATTGAAAAAAAATGAGGGTAAATATGTAATTGAATATTTATAAATACTAGAAACACAAGAGTCATTGTTTGAAATGCAAACAATAAAAAATCTGCTTAAAGTTACTTTTTTTACTTATTTGCAAACACTCATTGCTTTTAAATAAAAGTACTTATTTTTACCTTTTACTTTAAGCAACTGCTTTTGGGTTTCAAAAAGCAATTGCAAACACCCCTTTAATCTATTATAAGTACTTCCTCATTTTATGCAGATTATGCTTAATATAAATAGGGTATTTATTTCAAAAAGATTTAATTAAAATTAAGGTCGGATTTGATCAAAATTTATAAAAAGGTATAAAAAAATTTATCTAGAAAACTAATATGTCGAGTGTATCTATAAGATAAAACAAAATGTAAGAGAATTGTTTTTAATTATTAAAACATCACGAGAGGTTTCTATAATTTCACCAAACATCAAGGCAAGTGAGTGTAGTTAACCCTAATAAACTTTTTTTTTTTACCGAAGTTATCCCTTTTTAATAATTCAATGTACACTACCAAAAAAAATAAAATATATAATAATTCAATGTAAATTTCAAAGCTTTTGGAACTAGGGTTTTAGTGAGAGTTAATGGCAATTTATCTCCTCTAATATTTAAAATGTTTAATTTATTTTCCTATAATTTGACCTCTAATCTTAAAAATTTCATATCGCCTCCTTGATATTTTTGTATGTTATATTTTACCCCCTATTTTATGATAATATGGTAATTTACCCCTTATATAATATCGTAGTTTACTCCATGTATTATAATAAATGTGATAATTTACCTCCCTATTTTACAAAATACTTTTCATGCTCACTCTCAATTTTGACAAGTGAGATACACTCTTCGGCTGAAGGATGTAAATTGCTTCTTTAAATTTTTTAGAAGGGTTAAAGTGCTATGTTTAAATCACAGGAGATAAATTGAATATTATATATTTTACATGGATAAATTAGCATTAACTCGTTTTAGTGGAGAAAATTCTAAGAAAAATCAAAGGAAATAACAATAGAGCTCGATCTTTATTCACTAAAAATATTTTCCTTAACCTACTTGAAGCATTTATTTTTTATCAACTGAATCTACATCTTCAAGCCATTTTATACAATAAAAGTAATTTCTTCATTGATCATTAAAAGTGCCCTTTTCTACAACCTATTAATTCATTTTAAAAACTAAATCTATAAAGTATCGATGCATACACGTGAAATTGGAGCCTCAGTATGCATTTTGGCCATGTTTCCAAAAGTGTCGAATGCATAATACAATACCAAACCAGAAATTGAGATAGTTTGTGTACCCCAAAAGAATCAAAGTTACAGCAAATGCATGAAGAAACAAACAAACATCTATAGAAGCAGCAAGCATTGGTTTTATGGTTTATCCCAAAACAAAGATGTCAAGTTAATATAGTTTACAATTACCAAATATCTGTCAAAATAATGAGAAAAGCTAAGAGAAAAACACTACCTTATATGTGAAAGAGCCCAAATAGATTTATTTTTCTGTTGGATCTCGACTGTTAAATTAGCATTTCATTTAAAAGTTTAAGTTGCTGGAGCAAAGAAACATTCGCACGTCCTTTTGTGGACGGGATGGCGAAATTTGAACTCAAAACCATTTTTGTAAATGGGTGGCGGAGAGATGACCTACTTACTCGAGCTCTAATACCATTCTAAAGACCATTAGATCTAAAAGTAAATTGCATAGGACCAAAGATTATTCATCATGTTACTTCTGTTCTGCACTTCAAGACCAAAGATAAATGAATTATAATAATAACTAGCAAAAAAAGGATAAAGCTTTCATTTTCTCAGAATAAACATGACTGAATATATATACCCATAGATTGAGAAAACAAAGGAAGAATCTGATTTTAGTGTGACAAGTGCTTGCTATCTGAATATGTGATCATATTTTTTCGAGTTCCATTCTTTGGTGATACTGCTGCTAGTATCACGACACTGCTAAGCATAACCAAACCAACTCCCAAACCATTTACAAGTACCGATTCTGGGCATCGTTTCAATACCTTTCCTTTAGTTTGCAAGAAAGTTAACTTCTCAAGAAGTCCCGTTTCCGCAGTCACGATTGCCAAACCGTAAGTGTATAGACCAAGGAAGACGTGCCAAGGTAGTACATTTAGCCTTGTTGTTCGTACCTCGCCTCTGTGCCAAAAGCTCATAAACCCAAATAACCACTGCACCAAAAAATGTAAATAATCTGCATCAAGTCCTCTAAAATATGAAAATGTTGTTGCAATATTAAACCGAGTAAATATCGCCCTTATTTCGTGAAAGTTAGGTGACAAGTTACATCTTTTCCATTAATTGAATGGGGAAATTACAAGAAACATAGCTCAATACATAACTGTGAAAGAGTGCCTTGATGATTTGACAAATTACAGATAGCTATAAATAAGAGAAGCAATATCCATCAGTATATTTCCGCAAATTAAGAAGACAAACCTGAGCCCCAAACATGGAGACACAAATCAAACCCATCCATGAATGCAAACTGTAAAAATTAGCCACAAACCCATCTTGCCCATGAAATTTTGTCCAAATCCCAAAAATCCCACAACCCAAAGCCACCCCTTGAAGACAAAGATGCACTAATTTCTTCATATTCCTTGAACCAGGCAACCATGTATGCACTAAAATGGCTGTAAACAGATAAAAACAAGACAATATATATGTATCAAATTAACTACCCCACTTAACAAAATCCTCAAAAAATTGCAATTTCTGCATAGTTTTTTGACTACTACGTACTACCTTCTCCACTAACAAGAATGAAACCAATTACCATTAGCAAAGGATGCAGCACCTAATCAAGAAATGAAATAAGTTCTCAAAAAGAAAATCAATAACAAATTTACATTATGAAAGATCAGAAATTACAGAGTAAACAAGGCCTTCTTGAGAATGGGAGTGAGGAATGAAGCTTGTCTTGAAGCGAAGAGCCCATATGAGTACAAGAATTGCAACTATAAAAGCTGAGATTCTGGCAAAAAACAACACTGGAAATGGTGCCATAGTACTTCTTCTTCTTCTAGTTTACATTCAAATTCAGTAGTGTCTCAGATTATTAGCTACACTACAAGAAACAGTAAGCAACCGACACAATAATGCCGATTAAAGGCAATTTAACATTATTTATTTGCGCAAGCGTCTCAGAAAAAAAGAAAAAGAAAAAAAATTGCGAAAAGCAACGATGTCTTTTGCTTGAGAACCTACTTTATTTAGAATAGTTTATTGTTGTTGGATTATTCAATTGTGAAGAGTCAAATGATGGAGTAGTATAATTAATGAAGATTGATAGTACCTTATCTATTTTAGATTTATTTTTGTGAAGTTTAGTGGTTTTAAAAAATTGGGTCATACTTATTTCAAATCAAGTGTAAGCATAAATTTCGCGAAAATTTGTTTTCAGATAATAAATTTTAACCTAATTAACTTTAAAATTGTAAAAGACATTAGTTTTTTTCTCTATGATTTATCGGCTATTGGCAAATACTTATTTGAATCTGATAGTTGAGAATCAACCAATGTTTACATCACATTTTGGTCCTCGGAATCGCAATGTTTATTTGGTATATAGCTATGGAGAATGGAGATATTCACTTAAAAAGAATCAGTCCCCTTATTTGGGGACTTTCTTTCTCTCTTTCTTTTTTCAAAAAACATATTTGAGGCTCACATATGCATTTGTCAACTGTGAAATTGACTTTAAATTATTTGAGGAGATAAAATGCAACCAACCAAATATTGCAAGGGGAAAAGTATTTATATTATACTTTGGTGTTTCGAACAATACTGGGGAAGGAAGGAGAGGACAGAAATGTACTTTTCTCATAATAAGAATGTGAAGTTTTTTCAACTATTAAATATATGGTAAGTAGTAGCGGACTCAGGTTCGAATCCCTGTTGGGAGAGGTTCCCACATTATGTGCCCGACGCGCCTCAAAAGGGATTAAACCCTTGGGAAACCAAAAATATATGGTAAGTCTCATTACAAAAAAGCATGCATACATTTAATAATAATAATAATAATAAACATTACATACATATATAGAAGCAAACATATACCCATAATTTCCATTTTTTTAACCCAAATTAGTAAATTGCCAAGTTGAAAAACGTTAAGGGCATTTTAACATGCAAGTATATGTATCTTCTTAATTTTCACTTTTTATTGCGATGACAATATCCAATTCTCAACCATCCAAAACTCCTAATTGACACAATTCCAAATGGCGTATTATATTATATTTATATATAATTAAGATAGTAATTAGTGGAGTTATAATTATTCTAATTAGATGCCTGCCTGCCTGCCATGTGAAAGAAAACAAGGTAAATAATTTGAACTTTTCTTGTAATCATATGCATCTTACCAATGTCTATGTAGTTTTACAATCAGACAAAAATTAACGAAAAAGAATCTTGTTTAATTTTTGCCGAATAATACAACTAACCATCGATCGTATATATGATTCCATAGGTAACATCAAATAATAATAATAATAATAACCCAAATAAACGTCCTACTCACCGGCCTACCTCCTATAAATATCGATCATCTAAAGTATAACTACAAGCCAAATTCAAACAAATTACAAAGCAATATAATGGAGTTCAATTGCAAGGATTTCAAGGTAGGGAAATGTGAAGGCGAGAAACAAGTGGATGGTGAAACCATGCCACTCGTGTTGCAGCCCCCATCGGGTGGTAAAAACAATGTCGAGACGTTGCTCGAGGCCTTGGTGAAAAACAAGGATTGGTTTGAGGAGATGATAGTAAAGAACAGTGCTGTTCTTTTAAGGGGATTTGATGTTAAGAATGCCGAGGAATTTAATGATATTGTTGAGGCTTTCGGGTGGGACGATATACGGTACGTTGGACCCGCGCCACGGACACATATATATAAGAGAGTTTGGACTGCTAATGAAGGACCATTGTCGGAGTTTATATACTATCACCATGAAATGGTCTTGGTGAGTTGCATATTAATATTCCTAGCAAATTAATTTTTACTTCCAAAAATTAAAACACCACTAGACTTCAATTAGTATTTATAACTCGTATTGTATTTGTTTTGGGTTTTCATCCATCAGATTAAGGAATTTCCGAAGAAAGTTATACTTTTTTGCGAAATACCTCCACCTGAAGGGGGGGAGACACCATTTGTACCTAGTTTTCGGGTAACGGAACGTATGATAGAGGAGTTCCCGGAGTTTGTGGAGGAGTTGGAAAAGAAAGGACTTAGATACACATTCACAGCTCTCAGCAACGACAACACAGGTTCCATGAGGGGTCGAGGTTGGCAAGATGCCTTTGGTACATCAGATCCTGTAGAAGCCGAGAGAAGGTTACATGTCTTTAAACACAAACCAATTAATACCTATTCAATATCGAAATAATTTTAATTAACAAAGTTGGTTACTGCATGCAGGGCCAATGCATTAGGGATGGACATGGAATGGCTACCAAACGGCGGTGTAAAGACCATATTAGGTCCAAGGACTTTAACAAGGGTGTTTGATGGAAGAAAGGGGAGGAGAATGTGGTTCAATACGATGGTGGGTATGCACGGAAAGGAGCTAAGCTCGACTTCAATGGCCGATGGAACTGAAATACCCGTGAACATTGTGAAGAGATGTGAAGAGATTATTGAAGAAGAAAGCATTCAATTCAAATGGCAAAAGGGTGATGTGCTCTTCTTTGATAATTTGGCTTTGCTTCATGGAAGAAGACCTTCACTTCCACCTAGAAAAGTTTTGGTTGCCACATGCAAATAGGTCACAATTCGAATCAATGGCCTACAAAATTTCCAGAATAAGCTCTTTAATTTGGGCAACTTGTTTGGCGTGGGCAGTAATATGGTCCCTTAATTAATTGAAGTATTGGTTAATCTTAAGTTCCTCCTATCCTATGTGTAATACTACAAGGTTCATTGTGTGTTAAGTGAGTTTTGTTTTAAATAAATAAAAGTTCTGACAATCTTCATATTCGTGACTTTGTACTATTTATAGTTATTCAGATATTATTGGATATTTTTTCAGATACTGGAAAATATTCAGAGAAGATATTGAAACGTTTATACTATTTTATACACTTAAAAATAATAATAGGGGTATATTCTAATGCGGCATATGTCATACATACCAAAATCATTACATATCATGCGTCCTAATTTTACATTTTCTATCAGACACACATATTAAGATAAACATTATTCTATATATTCATTTCGATAAACCAAAAAACAAATAAATTATTTTCTTCGAATATTATCCAAAATCTTATCTATATATATCAAGCAAATATCTCATAATATTTATTCAATATTTTCTTTTCAGTTGACCAAAAAATAGAAAAAAAAATTGATGTGCTGTTGAAAAAATTTAATTCATGATTAAGAGTAAGAGCCTGGAAAAACTAAGGAAAAGCTAAATGTAACTAACTTACGTAAAGAATAATTTCAAAACAAAAAACCAAAATATGGTCTCCTTTAAATCCATGAAAAAATCAGGCTCCCACTTGATATCCCGATCCAAGGGAACTTTTTTCTGAATTAAAGCTTTTGAGGTCCAGTCAATAAACTAGAAATAACAAAACACAAACTAGAAACATTTAACAAAACAAATATAAATACCAAACTTGGTACGAAAATTTAACCAAATTGAACTAACTCAAATATATTTGACGTTAACAACATTAAGCATGAATAGAGGTGCTCATATACCCAAGTAAAAAACCACCAGAACATAGGATAAAACTCTTTCCTCATTTTTAATCACGATGAAACTCTTGTACAACCTCAAATTGTTAAAAACTGAATAAACAATGAGGAAATCCAAGATCCTGTATATCCATTGTCCTAATATTACTATTTAAAACAACCAAAATACAAATGCACAGAGATTACAAGTCCGAACCTAATGAACAAGATTAGTATTAGCTTCTACTCAACTCACATAATATATTATTACTCTAGGAAGAGTGATTCTGCGTACTACGACCGCGACCCCTACCAGCATAGCTATTATATCCACCACCATAACCTCTTCCATAGTAAGAGCCACGAAACCGACCACCACCACCTCGATTAGGGCCACGACCCCCACGGCCACCACGATACCTCGAGTAATCTCCAAATGTCTGCATTTATTATAAATATATGTCAGCCAAAATCAGTTGAAATCTAAGGCCTCTTTAAATGTAATTTGGTTCATGTTCTTCGGAGTTTAGGAGTGATAAACACTGAAACAAGGTTAGAAAATGTAGTACTTTCGGATAACAAGTTTTGTAGGTTTGAAAATGTGAGGAATATGTTTGGATGATTCTCAATGTTGGATGTACAAGATACACGTGCGGCTGGGAATTATGTGGGATTATATGTTTCTTGGATGAAAATGGAGATTTCAGAAGTTTTGGTGTTTGAAAACTAGAAAACCAGAAAAAGTGAGCAAAAATGGGTCCAATCAGAGACCAGGAGCTCGGAAGTAAATTGTGCATACCTCTGTATCTAACTTCATTTGCTCGGAATACCTTGGCCTTCCGTGATTAGGGTCATTGCCCATGGAGTTGCAAGAAAGCGAGTCAAAGAAGTCATCTTTATTATAAACAGTCTGCAAAGGGCACAAAGATAATTAAATGTGAAATTCAGTCTCATTCAAGCCGTTGTAATCGAGTAAGAAAAAACATGGTCAAATAGGTACCTTGATCTCAACTTTTGGTAATTCAGCATCATCCTCATCTTCTGCATATTCTTCATCATTGTCACTTTCGTTTCCTTCTTTATTAGATTGGGATCTATTACTTTTTCCAAGATGGCCCCAGACTTCATCCTTATTGAACTTCTCATTCATTGCCGTAAAATCAAAATCTTCAGTGAATTTAGTCACAGGGCGTGAAATCTGCAAGGAGAAAGAACATCGCTCCATACTCAATTGGTAAATGGAACTTATGCCAAAATCTAACAAAAGTTTGCCACATTAAGTTGATATTAAATTAGTTGAATCAAAGTACAAAAGGCCACTTCTTCTTTATAGAGTCAATAAGTGGCTGCCACAATTCCAAGGAAATGTAAGCATACATTTGTATACGAGTCTGATGTTATTTACAAGCAAGATTCAGCCCTCTGCAACTTTTGAGGGAATAGTTAAATCCATAAAAGAGAAAATGGTGCGTCTCATACTGAAAATCAATTACAAGATTCAGGTAAAGCATCTATGTTGATACATAATAAATAACCTTACCTGGAATAATAAATACATGGAAAAGCTCATTAAAGGACTCTAAAGGTAAAGTATTAGCATATCAATAAAGGGTAGAACTATGTGACTAGTTAATGAAAAAATAAATGAATTACAAGCAAGTGCTTACCCCAAATCCTCTTCCACCTCGCCCTCTGTAATTGTTACGCATGTAGTAAGCGCCTCCATTGGGCTAAAGGAAAAACAAGAACACATCATTTAATTCCTAAACCACAATTTATCATAGAGCCATACGTTTGGAGGGATGCCATCAACGCATGAAAGGAGTAGGATGTTAGTAACATGTTATCTCGGAAAAAAATAGTATAAGGATGATGGTTTAAATTCTCACATCTAATTAGGAATTATTATATTCAGCATTTAACAGATCAACAAGATCTAGAGTTTTAAATGAATTGTTCGATGGGAGTAGGAATTGTGTGAATCTTGCAAATTTAAAGAGCATCTTCCTGGAGACGATAGCTCACAAATCAAGGTTGTTTTATGCTTGTTTAATAAGTGAAAGTAGACATCAATGTTAACGTAATTATGGATGCTCATGTTCGTCACATCTCCACGACTCCACCTGAAAATTAAATTGCACATATTTGGAAGTACTGACAGCTGTGTGTTCTAGTTGAATTGATGCTAGCATTTTCACTCAAAAATTTGAAAATGCAACTCTGAAAACACGAATGCGATTTCATATAATTCTAAGGATTTCCTTCGCCAGCATCCACCCTTGGGTGGTGGCGGCCCCAGTCCAACCCCAAGTCCTCAGCCCCCCACCAATCCAAACAACAAACCTGACTACCAATTTCCTCAAATATATTGATGCCATGTTTGTGTTATGCAGAATATTTTCAAAAGATGTACATTTCAGCAATCGTTAACAATACAAGAACAGTCAGTTTTTGTCCTAAAAATTACAATTATGATCACATAAACAAAATTAAAGAATAAGAAAAGGGTGTGCAACAAGTTCCTGAACTTTTTCCAACCGAAATCAGAATATTATTGCAGACGTGTTTCAGGTCCATGCTAAATACTAGAATCAAAGGCTCCTATAAGCTCATCTAACCATAAAATACGAGAAATTTTACTCAATAAGAACTACCTTCTGTTGAGTATATTTTAAGTGTTTAAATTTAACAATTCATTCTTTGGAGTTTTTTGCTATACAGGTCTATATATGAAGTTGAACCATCATTTCACTTTAATAACATAACTCCTCAGCTTTTAGCACCATGAGCCTACAAAATCCTTTTCATTTGGTCAAAATTCTGCCTAAAGCAATCTTCTGAGCATACAATCAAATCTAAAAAAATTTAGGACACCATAAAAGGAATATACTGAGTGTGTATGCGTGTGCGATATACATAAAGAGAAATAAAAAAATTAAACCTTCTGAGCACGAGTATTTTGCGGCAAAGGTAATAACGGTGGTTGAGCCTCAGTTACAACAGGAATTGATGGTTCTGGTGATAACTTTGGTGACACTTGAACTACCTGCACATCCTTATGTGTTGTTTGTAAAGTTTGATTCACTGAAGCAGTAGCTGGTCCAGATTGAAGAAGTTGCCCTGGGGTTATTAGGGAAGGTGTCGGCTTTTCAGTAATAACAGAGTCAAATGCTCCAGTAACAGCTGATGCTGGTTGAGATATAGTCTGTGGGGGCAAGGCTGCTGGGCCATTCATTACACTAGGTTTGCTAGTAACTGAAGCTAGTCGTGCATTATCAGGAAGCGATATATAATTTGGAACCAAAGATGGAAAGCTAGAACTTGGGGCTGATGTAGAGATAGCAGAGATTGGAGCCCTGTTCGTCAGAGGATTGATCATTGTTTGAGATTGTACTGGCACAGGCTGCATATTGGGGACATTCACCGGTAAATTTGAAGCAGGTAATGAAGTAGAGGTTAAACTCGAAGAGCTTGTGCTGCTGGGGACCAACAAAGATTGATAATCTGGAAAACTTGAACTGGGCAAGCTTGATGCTCCCATTGGCAGAGACGAATTAAATCCAGGATATTGCATCTGTTGCATGGAAGGAGGAATTGACAAGCCAGGAGGTGGTCGAAGTAAGGATTGCTGAGGAAGTTGCGGCAGCCCATTAGGCGTGCCATAGAATCCTGGCCAATACATCGGCATAGCTAGGCCACTACCGTTTCCACTAGGTGGGGAAGGCCCCCAAGAATTCATGTTTCCTCCAGGTTGATATAAAGGCACACCACTTTGGAAAGTTGACCCAGGGGGTCCCATTTGTGTGGAATGGGAACCAATATCTGCCAGAGACCCACTAGGAGCTGTAGGCAAGCTTGGGGGTGCGAGTGGGGCTGTTGGTCGAGGATAATGAGACTGCACCAGGACTCAGATATGTTAGTGTGAAATCCCTCCTGCATCACATTACTACAACATTTGTGCTACTACTTGCCTGGATAATTGCAGGATCACTGTTGATGGATTGTGGTGCTTGAACTGGTGGAGAAGATTTGACTTGTAGATCCTGTGAAAATCAAGAATTATAGTTTTAAGTTTAAGTTGATTGAAATCTATGGAGTAAAGAATACTACTACTTCCAAGTACAAGTAAATTAAAAAAGAAAAGAAAAAGTTTATTCAAGCTTCAAATGAGAAGATAATATACTTCCAAGTACATGATATACTTCAAGTACATTAATTCGTAGAAAATTTTCCATGTATGATAAAGCCCTTCTTATGAGACAATAAACAAGCCTGCAGAAGAACCAGATTGCGACTGTATCAATCTTAAGTTTCACAACTCATTCCTCAGACGAACCCATAATTAGGATAGAAGCACAGAGAAAGAGAAGTAACATGTTTACAAAGATATTGGCTTGTGTATGGTCAACCAAATTTACTCACTGTAAGTTACTAAAGCCTTGCAATTACTGGTAATCAAATCAGATACTCGCAACAGGAAGGATTATAAAAGATTTCTTTAAAAAAGGGAACTATACACCAATGAATAAACTGCAGCTACTAAAGAAAAAACTAATAAACAGACAAAATCACATAGCTACCTTGATATCACTTCCTCTAAAAAGTATGTATTCATAAACTTTGTCACTTGGGGGAACTTGTGGACCATCCATTTTTCGTCCTTCTGTTCCAAATGATCTCACTGGCACAATACAAGTTTAGCATAGAAAGAAAAGTTAACAATATATTATCATAGGAACAAATATAGTAATACTATGTTATAAGCTCAATATACAAAACAGCCATTGGGATATGTATACTAACCTAAGGAATTAATGACCAAAGAGTCTCACAATGAATTTCAAAATTATCATGTTGGCCTAGCATGACCATAAAGTGAAGTGCGGACTGAAATACATGAACATATGATCTCAATGCAAAAGGTAACCAGACCTTAAGAAATACCCATATTAAGCACTCTCCTCTATTAAATTGATCCTAAAATCAACAAATAATGTATTTCCTAAACATACCAGCTAAAATTTAACCCCATTAATACATTAGGAACTCTCAATTCAAAAAGTAAAGGCATGGCATCCTGCTCCCTATATGTGTAAAATATGATTTCACAGATAAATAACTCGTATGGTTCCACTTATTTGCTCAAAAGGAACTAAACAGCATGCTAACTTAAGTGTAATTCAGGAACTACAAATTAGACTAGCTAAAGCATTAATAAACAAATCATCATAGTGCACATAATTCTTTTCCAAGAAAACTAATAATAATAAAAATTCTCACACTACAAATTTTACAGAAATGTAATCTTTTACCAACATGTCTCCAATAATATTCCCAATGAACAAAATCAAGATATTATCAATAATTCGAGTAACAAAATATGAACAGAACAACAATCACAAGAATTGAGTGCGTGACATAAAAATAAAATTAGGTTAAATAAATAATAGTTTACCTCTAATTACAATTATAGCAATACTAATGAAAAAATTATTAGTGAAGAAATTTGTATTGAGAGCGTGACATAAAAATAAAATTAGGTTAAATAAATAATAGTTTACTTCTAATTATAATTATAGCAATACTAATGAAAACAATTATTTGTGAAGAAATTTCTTTTTCTCACCGTTGCGCAAGCCGATGCTGGATTCTTCGGTATTGATGTTGTAGAGTATCCCTTCATACCTGATCTCACTCTTGGAAGTCAAGCTTATCAAACTTCCGATGTAAGAGTCCGCCGATGCCCCTCCACCGCCAGATCTACTAGTCGATGCCGCCGTTGAAATATCCGCCGCCATCTTCTTCGACTTCTATTGTACCTTTATTTCAAATTTATCTTTTTGTACACAAAGATAAATTCATACACACAGAATAGAAATGGAAAAATAGAGTCAGGACTCCTTAGTTTGAGAAGAAAGTGAGAGAGAGAGAGAGAGAGAGAGAGTACTGGAGATGATGTTGTAGGGTTTTCAATTTTCTATTTCTTTTAATTTTATAATCATGTAATATAGAAAACTACATCAATAAAAACTCTTTCAATTACAAATGGTAGGGCTGGGCCGGGTGGCCTTACTTTCTAGAGGTTCGTAAGATAAATAATTTAAAGCAGGGTATTAAATTATAAATATACTCAAGATTTTGTATTCAAATAAACCTTTATAACCTTCTGTTGGAGTGGTGGTGATAATTCATGATTCCATACATTAACCTAGTCAATTTGCTTCTGAGTGTAGGAGTAGGTCATTGAAAACTTCGATTGTGACAACGTCATTCCGAACACGGTTTGTGAAAATTTGCAATGACGATTATCAGATAAAAAAATTGGTGATTGAATGGATGTTAAAATAGAAAATTTTGGAAATTGGAGCAGTGATGGTTCATGATATGCTTTTTATGATTGAATATGATAACATTTCGTCAAATTGCTTCGAGTGTAGGAGTAGGTCATTGAAGTCACGAGTGTCGCAGCAATAAATCTTCGGTTACATCGCCGGGACAACGCAATTACGAATACGATATGTGAAAATTTATAGTGACAATTATCAAATAAAAATTTCGGTGATTGAATGATTGTTAAAATAGGAAAATCTAGAAATTGGAGTGGTGATAGAATGATATGCTTTTTATGATTAATTACAATAACATGTTGTCAATTTGCTTCGATTGTGGTAGTAGGTCATTGAAGCCACGAATGTCGCAACCGGGAGTCTTCAGTTACATCTTTGGAACAACGCCTATTTTTAACACGGCTTGTAAAAATTTGTAGCGATAATTATCGGATAATATGTTCGTTGATTAAATAATTGTTAAAATATAAAAAAATAGATATACCTCTAATCAAGGGGGAAATCAATGTACAAAATAATAGATTTGTCAATTCTTGGATCTGCCCAGGGTTGGTTCGAACCCGATCCTAAAATTAAAGACATTGTTTGGACCAGGTCCGGGGGTCAAAACCAAACCCTTTCTTGTATTATTAAATAATTGGGATGGATGGGTCCGGGAAGTTTTATTTTATTTTTTTGAAAGAAAAGGGTAAATTACTAATACCCCTCATATAAGGCCTAATTATAAAAGTTCCCCTCACATATTGGGAATTATAAAAATCTCCCTTAGATTTGTCACCTTCTTACAATTAATCCCTTGTCCCTAAAAATTTTCAATTTTACCCTTGGAAGTTATTTGTAAAGTTTATAATATGTTATAAATTTTAAAATTTGTGTGTTAAGTAAATTATAAAAATAATAATTATATATTTACCACCAAAATAATTGATATAATTTATAATTTTCCATAAATTTCAATAAATATTTCAATTTATAATACACTATCAACTTTAATAAATTAAAATATCTTATTTATAATACGATATAATTTATTAAATTTACTAATTTTTAAAATAAATTTATTTAACTAATGTGTAAACAATTCATATTTATAAAATATATTATTAAAATTCTATTTAATTTAATATTTTACAATTTAAACTGCTAATAAATCTATAAATACCTTATTTTTGCAATATTTATTAAAACTTATGGGCAATTATAAATTTTATTAATTATTCTGGTAGTAAATATATAATTATCTCTTTTCTAATTTATAAGATATAATAATTAGATCCCAAGTTTTAATATTTATAAGACATTACAAGCAATACAAATACACACACAAGGACAAATTGAAATATTTTAGGGAATACTCAATACACGATGGTGCTTTTTGTAATTAAGCCTTACCTAACGGGGATATTCGTAATTTACACAAAAAAAAAATACTATTCCCAATTCTCATTTTGATAGCAAACATTCGGAATGCTTTCTCCTTACCCCTTGGTACTCTATTCTGTGCGGTTGTGGAAGATACTATTTCTCTTTCTCAGACTAAGGTATCTGTTTTTTAAGAAACTGTTAGCTCAGGCTCAAAAAAATACTTGGAAATTTTATGTTTTTTCGAATGTGTGTAAATATATCTATTTAATGCATCAAAGTGCATTTCAAACAATGAGTTTGTCAAGTTGATACCACAATAATATTACTGCAAGGGATGCTCATATATTTTAAATTTTTGAACATTTATGAAAATTTTCAGTCATCTAGCGAAAGATCGATGTAAAGCAAAAAAAAATATAATTATTCACATTCCAGAAACGAAAGCAATAAATTAAAAACTTTATAGATGCTTGAGAACAGGAAGCAATTTTAAAATTTCTCTTTTGAGTATCTAACTCAAATATTTATGGCTAAAAAAATAAGGAATTTTTCTCATGACATGATAATGAAATTTTAATATTAGGAAGTTTTATACACACTTCTTTTCCTCAACATTAGTGTTTATATTAAACGGTAATACAATATGCTTCTCATCCAATAACTACAACAAAATAATACAAGGAAATAATTTTTCTAAGCATTAAAAGTAACACTATCAAACTTTCCAACTTCATTCTACTACTAATCTAATCATAGATTTAATTTGGTTTCATATAAAAAAAATATTTCAGGATGAATTTGACCTAACGATTTGAAAAAATTAATTTTAAGAGAATTAATAACGATAATTATTTTTATAAAATATTTTTTTGAAAAGTAACAAAATTTTCATTTAGAAGATCTTAAAAGTGATTGTCACAATGGGTGCCAAACAACTCACTCAAAAATGATGTTGATTTTGTGGGTCAAACAAAGGTTATTAAAGTGTTTTTGAGAGATTTAACCGCTGAAAACTCCCTAGTATGATGCAGTGTAAATATATAAACCATGCATGATATGCTCTCCAGAGGCTCTCAATTTGGTTTATATATAATCAAGTTGTCCGAGTTATTATATCTATCACGTTTCTTCCCCAGAAAGATGGGGTTGGGTTGGGCTGATCTGTATTTCAAATCTTCTTCCTAGTTTGGCTCAAAGTATTAAATAAATTTGAACATGTAAAAGTTCTAACAAAACAAATTAGTATTTGATATCCCAAAACCAAAACAAGGTCTACATCCAAATATCTGATCCAGGGATCTTTCACATTTAATGAATCAATGAAAGAACTGCATTTGATATCCCGGAACCAAAAATTAGTAACTTTTTCTTAGTTAAAGCTTTTAAGGTCCAGGTCAATAAACTAGAATAACAGAACACAAACTAGGAACATTTAACAAAACAAATATAAATATACTCAAGTACTTAAGCTCCATCTTATAACCCAATTAAAACTCATTCACTTAGAATTCAAATCGAATTCAAGCATAAGCCAAACTTGGTACCTTAATTCAAATATTTTACATATACGTTTAACATTGAGAGCATGAATAGTGAAGGTGATCATATTACTTGATCCCAATATAAGTCCACCAGAATACAGGATTTATGTATGTCATTAGAGAAATTCTATCAGCTAGCAACTCTTTCCTCATTTAATCAACAAAGAAACTTATGCTACAACCTCAAATTGTTGAAAACTGCATAAACAATGACAAAATCCAAGTATATCCCTTGTTCTAATATTATTAAAAATTAAAACCACCAAAATAAAAATGCACAGAGATTACAAGCAATTCCTAACCTAATGAAAGAGATTAGTATTAGCTCATACTCGACTCACATATTATATTATTATTGCGTACTGCGACCGCGGCCCCTACCTGCATAGCTATTGTATCCACCGCCATAACCTCTACCATAGTAAGAGCCACGAAACCGACCACCACCACCTCGATTAGGGCCACGGCCACCACGATACCTTGAGAAATCTCCAAATGTCTGCATTTATTAATAAAAATAATATGTCAGCCAAACTCAGTTGAAATCTAAGGCATTGTTTGAATGTTTGGCTCAGTTTTGGATTGAGAATAAACATTGAAACAAGGTTTGAATAAATAGGAAGAGTTGTAGGATTTTTGGAAAACAAGTTTTGGAGGTTTGAAAATGTGAGGAATATGTTTGTATGCATTCACAATGTTGGGTGTAAAAGATACACACGCGGCCGGGAACTATGTGGGATCATAGGTTTTTTGGATGAAAATGGAGAGTTCTAAATATTTTCAGTTTGAAAATTTGAAAACCAGAAAAAGTGAGCAAAAATGGGTCCAATCAGGGTCTAGGAGCTTGGAAATAAATTGTGCATACCTCTGTATCTAACTTCATTTGCTCGGAATACCTTGGCCTTCCGTGATTAGGGTCATTGTCCATGGAGTTGCAAGAAAGCGAGTCAAAGAAGTCGTCTTTATTATAAACAGTCTGCTAAGGGCACAAAGATAATTAAACGTGAAATTAAGTCTCATTCAAGCTTTTGTCAACGAATAAGAAAACACGGTCAAATAGGTACCTTGATTTCAACTTTTGGTAATTCAGCATCATCCTCATCTAGTGAATATTCTTCATCATTGTCACTTTCATTTCCTTCTTTATAGTTAGATTGTGATTTATTATTTTTTCCCAGATGGCCCCAGACTTCGTCCTTATTAAACTTCTCATTCATTGCCGTAAAATCAAAATCCTCAGTGAATTTAGTCACATGGCGTGAATTCTGCAAGGAGAAAGAACATCACTCCAAATTCAATTGGCCTGTGGCACTTAAGCCAAAAATCTAAGAAAAGTTTGCCACATTAAGTTGAAATAAAATAAGTTGAATCAATGTACAGAAAGTCACTTCTTCAGGGAGTCAATAAGTGGCTGCACAATTCTAAAGAAAATGTCAGCATAAATTTGTCATTCATATGAATCTGAAGTTATTAACAAGCAAGATCGGCACTCTGCAACTTTTGAGGAAAGAGTTAAATCAATAAAAGAGGAAAAAAATTGTGTCGATAACAAGATATCAGGTAAAGAATGTATGATGATATATAATACCTAACCATACACGGAATACTATATACAAGGAAAGGCACATTAAAGGACTCTAAAGGTAAAGTATTAGCATATTAATAAAGGGTATAAATAGGAGACTAGTTAATGAAGAAATAAATAAAATGCAATTACAAGCAAGTGCTTACCCCATATCCTCTTCCGCCTCGCCCTCTGTAATTGTTACGCATGTGGTAAGCACCTCCATTAGGCTGAAGGAAAAACAAGGAAACATATCATTTAATTCCTAAACCACAATTTATCATGCAGTTATTCACAAGCCATATTTAAATTGACGTTTCAAGGGATACCATCAACACAAAGCAAGGAGTGGGATGTTAGGAACAAGTTATCTAAAAAAAATAGTACATGGATGCTGACTTAAACCCTCACATCTTATTATAACTATTATATTCAGAAGTTAGCAGGTATACGAGATCTAGAGTTTTAACCGTATTGTTGGATGAACGAAGGAATTGTAGGAATTTTAAAAAAATTATCTTCCTGGAGATTATAGCTCAGAAATTGGGGTTGTTTTAGTGATATTGCCTAGACGTCAATCTTAAGGTAATTATTGATGTTTACGTACCTCGCATCTTGACCTGAAAATTAAATTGCACATAAATGAAAGTACTGACAACTGTGTGTTTAAGTTGAATTGCTGCTCGCAATGACATGATTTACAATTTTCACTCCAAAATATGAAAATGGAACTTTGAAAACACAAATGCGAATTTACAAAATTCCAAGGATTTCCTTCACCAGCATCCCCTTGGGTGGTGTCGCCCTCCCCCTCCCTCCCCCCACCCCATACACAAACCAATCCAAACCAATTAGATTATGTAGATATGTCATATGGTAGCTTCTAGAATATCAGAATCCTTTTCAAAAGAGTATATTTCAACAACCATGTCTCAAACACGTTTTTGGCAATACAACAATCAGTTTTCGTCATACATGTTACATAACAAAAATACAGAATAAGAAAAGGTTGTACAGCAAGTTACTGTACAGTGTAACCAACGGAAATCAGAATATTAATTCACACATGCTTCAGGTCCATGCTAAATACTAGAATCAACGGCTCCTATAAGCTGATCTAACCAACCCAAATATAGAATGAATTATACTAAATAAGAGCTAACTTTGTCCGAGTTTCAATTTTCTTAATCAAGCAGTTAATTCTTAAGAGCTTTTCTCTATACAGGTGTATAATATGGGGTTGAACTATAATTTCATTCTTAAGAGTTTTTCTCAATAAGAGCTTTTCATTTGGTCAAAGTTCTGGCTAAACCAACCTTCCTTGCATCCAATCAAAACTACCAAATTTTATAACACCTAAAAGGAATAAACTGAGTGTGTAAGCTTGCGCCAATGTACATAGACAAAAAACAAACCTTATGAGCTCGAGTATTTTGCGGCAAAGGTAATAACGGTGGTTGACCTTCAGTTACTACAGGAATTGATGGTTCTGGTGATGACTTTGGTGACACTTGAACTACCTCCACATCCTTATGTGTTGTTTGTAACGGTTGATTGACGGAAGTCGTAGCTGGTCCAGACTGAAGCAGCTGCCCTGGGGTTATAAGGGAAGGCGTCGGCTTTTCAGAAATAACAGAACCAGATGTTCCAGTAACAGCTGATACTTGTTGAGATGTAGTCTGTTGGGGCAAGGCTGATGGGCCATGTACACTTGGTTTATTAGCCACTGAAGGTAGTCGTGCGTTATCAGAAACTGAAATAGCATTCGGAGCCAAAGATGGCAAGCTAGAACCTGGCGCTGATGTAGGGATAGCAGAGATTGGAGCTTTGTTCGACAGAGGATTGATCATTGTTTGAGATTGTTGTGGCACAGGCTGCAGTGCGGGGACATTTGCAGGTAAATTTGAAGCAGGTAACGAAGTAGAGGTTATACTCGAAGAGCTGCTGCTGGGGACAAACGAAGATTGATAATCTGGAAAGCCGGAAGTAGGCAAGCTTGATGCTCCCATCGCCAGAGATGAATTAAATCCAGGATATTGCATCTGATGCATGGAAGGAGGAATTGACAAGCCAGGAGGTGGTCGAAGCAAGGATTGCTGAGGAAGTTGCGGCAGCCCATTAGGTGTGCCATAGAATCCCGGCCAATACATCGGCATAGCTAGTCCACTGCCATTTCCATTTGGTGGGGAAGGGCCCCAAGAATTCATGTTTCCTCCAGGTTGATATAAAGGCAGACCACTTTGGAAAGTTGACCCATGGAGTCCCATTTGTGCAGAATGGGAACCAATATCTGTCAAAGACCCACTAGGAGCTGTAGGCAAGCTTGGGGGTGGGGCTGTTGGGCGAGGATAGTGAGACTGCACCAGAACTCATATATGTTAGTGTGAACTTCCTCCTACATCACATTACTACAACATTTGTGGTACTACTTGCCTGAATAATTGCGGGATCAGTGTTGATGGGTGGTGGTGCTTGAACCGGTGGAGAAGATTTGACTTGTAAATCCTGCGGAAAAGAAGAATTATAGATGAATTTTAAGTTAACTGAAATATATGGAATAAAGAATACTACTACTTCCAAGTACAAGTGAATTGAAAAAAGTTAAATCATGCTTCAAGTGAAAAGATAATTTCAAGCACAGACATTATCTCCATGTACTATAAGGCCTATCTAATGTGATGGTAAACAAGCCTGCAGAAGAACCAGACTGGGACTACTACCTAAATCATATATTTTTTCCCCAGACGAACCATAATAAGAATAGAAGCACAAAAGGAGAGTAGAAGTTAAAATATCTACATAATTATTGGTCTACTGTATATTCAACCAAATTTACTCAATCTTGATCAAATGATAGCCTTTGGACTTCCTCTGAAATGTAAATACAAATGGAAATCAAATCAGGTACTCGCAACAGGAATGATTTTCCTCAAAAGGGGAATTATGTACCAATGTAAAACTGTAGCTACTAAAGACAAAACAGATAAGCAGACCAAACAAATAGCTACCTTGATATCACTTCCTCTAAAAAGTATGTACTCATAAACTTTGTCACTTGGGGGGACTTGTGGACCATCCATTTTTCGTCCTTCCGTTCCAAATGATCTCACTGGCGCAAGAAAATTATAGCATAAAAAGAAAAGTTAAAAACATATTATAGGAATGAATATTGAAAATGCTATTGAAAAAACAGCCATGGTTCCACCTATTTTCTCAGAAGGAACTAAACAGCATGCCAATATAAGTGACTTTAGTAACTACAAATTAGCCTAGTTAAAGCATAAGCCAAATTATCATAGTGCACAATTCTTTTACAAAAAAACTTTTAAACTACAAACATACAAACTCCAATCTTTTACCAACATGTACTAATAATATATCCAATGAACCAAATAAAAAAATTGATAACAATTCCAGCAACAAAGTATGAACAGAACAAAAATCACAAGAACTGACAGCGGGATTTGAAAATAAAATTAGGTTAATTAAATTAATGGTGTAGTACTAATTATAAAAAAAGTAATAATAATTATTATTTTTCATTACAGAAGAATAATTGTGTTCTCACCGTTGCGCAAGCCGATGCTGGATTCTTCGGTATTGATGTTGTAAAGTATTCCTTCATACCTGATCTCACTCTTGGACGTCAAGCTTATCAAGCTTCCGATGTACGAGTCCGCCGATGCTCCTCCACCGCCAGATCTACTGCTCGAGCCCGCCGTTGAGATATCCGCCGCCATCTCCTTCGACTTTAATTGTGCCTTTTTTTAAATTTATCTTTTTTAAAACAAAGATAAAGTCTACACACGAAATACGTGTAGATATATATATGCGTGTGTATATTGGTGGAAAGAGAAAATTAGGAGTCAGGACTCCTTAGTCTGAGAAGAGAAGAACGAGAGAGAGAATGTTGACCCTTTTCTCAAGGGCTAGCGATATTGCCAGAGCAAGGATTGTTGCTGCCAGAGCAATTTTTTTTCATTTCCTAATTTGCCCCTTCTAGTCAAAAGTAATAAAAATTCACTCTTTTCAGTTCCTAAAATATCCCTTATTAATCATTAACAACTCACTCTCTTCTCTCTCCTATTAAAATATCATTAACTACTTTTTCTTTTCCCAAGAAATCTTCAAACATGAAAATAATATGAATTTTCATTTTATAGAATTTAATTTGTTGGGGAGGTCATGAACATAGATTACAAATTTATAGTTTCGTTTTAATTAAAGTTTAATTTGAATATTATTAAAAAATTATAAAACTTTATATAGAAATAAATATTCATTAAGCAACATATTAATTTTCACTTTCGCAGTATAATTATATTTTTATTATCTAACTTGCTAATTAATTTTTAGGAACAATTTATATAAAATAATCTGTTACCTTAGTTTTTTTCTTTTTTCTTTTTTCAAAAAAAATTATTCTTACCTTAGTTGGTCGTATTCAAATTCTTTCCATAGAAAATATTATTTAATCACTTAATAACCTGATTTCAGAAATCATATTGAAAATTGTTTCATCCATATTAATATATTAATATTAATTCACGTGATCGGGTTATGCATAAATATGTGAACATGAATGAAATATTATGACATATTTTATTAAACTGATATAAAAATATTACTAATATTGCTTACTTGTTAGATAATGAAAATAGAATTTTATATAAATTGTTCCTAGAAATTATTTAGCAAGTTAGGTAATAAAAATATTATTATATTATGAAAGTGAAAATTAATCTGTTGCTTAATGAATATTTATGTTTCATTGAAAATATATTATTGTGATGTTTCTATATAAAGTTTTTTAATTTTTTTTAATAATATTCAAATTAAACTTTAATTAAAACGAAATTATAAATTTGTAATATATGTTCATGACCTCCCCAATAGATTAAACTTTATAAAATGAAAATTCAACTTGAATTATTTTCATGTTTGAAGATTTCTTGGGAAAAGAAAAAGTGGTTAATTATATTTTAATAGGAGAGAGAAGAGAGTGAGTTGTTAATGATTAATGAGGGGTATTTTAGGAACTGAAAAGTATGGATTTTTATGACTTTTGACTAGAAGGGGCAAATTAGGAAATGAAAAAAAATTGCTCTGGCAGCAACAATCCTTGCTCTGGCAATATCGCTAGCCTTTCTCAAGTGATGACGGTAAATATTTTTTTTGGAGATAGATAATGCTGTAGGGTTTTCAGTTTTCTAATACTTTCAATTTTATATATAACATCGAATATCAGAAAACGTTGACCAAAAATAATTTTGCAATACTATAGTCCAGGTTCGCTATTTCTATGAAATGGGAGTAGCATACATGTGATGTGACATTTACATGGCATCATAACTGCACTTTGTGACTTCTAGTTTGAAAAATTCAAGGGATCCTCCCATCTCAAAAGCTTATTTACTTCTTAATGACGGCTTCAATCAATTCGCATCAGAATTTATCGCTGACGATGTTTCAAAATATGAATGTGTAATAATTGAACATTCCACGTTACAATCCTCCAAAATAACTAAATAAGACTTAATGAATGTTATGTAGTAACATTTTCTTAACCAGACGGCAAGTCATCTCTTAATTAACTTCAGCCACCAATTTCCTAAGCTTCCTTTTTCAAACCCACTTTAACCCTTCCATGAGCGCGAGTAACTCTACCGCAATGGTGCACACTCCCAAGCCACAACAAAAATCAAAGTTCAGTTACCCTCCGTATCTCCAATAACTCCGCCCATTGTTGCAGATTTTGATTGAGGGCATTCAACTCCCATTTGGCTTCCACCACTCCTTATTCAGTCGGACCCACCGTAGAGTGGAGGACTTTCTCGATGCAGTACTCACAATAATTAATTAATTGAACGGAATCCATTTTTGCAAAAATATCTTTTAATTGCATTACATTATGCTTTACAATTTGCATTACAAAAGCTAGAATGAACATGCGTAATTATTTTTAGACATTTCAAAATTTTATTAAATCTATTACCAATTTGCAATATGATAAATATCTATGCACTACAAATCATATAAAGACATTTCAAAATTTTATTAAATCTATTACAAATTTGCAATATGATAAATATCTATATATGCACTACAAATCATATAAGTATCGATACTGATTGAGAGCACAATCAAGTGCATCTCAAGTCTCTGAATATGTCTTCTTAAAGCTAATAATATGTCTTCTTAAAGCTACATATATACCAAAAAAAATCATATCGTATATACTAACATATAGATATAGGGTTTCTTTCTTTGATGTTTGAAAGATTAGTCTAAAAGAGTAATGGAAGTTTGTGAAATAATATATGTTGTTTGTTTGAGTTTTGGAATAATACTTTGAGAAATAAAGTAAATGTGCAATATTTATTATCAAATCATGATTGTTTTGGAATAAATAAAAAACATGTTTAATTAGTTTTTTCTCAAACACTAAATAATTTTGGTAAAAGTCATACAAACGACCCTATGAATTTAAGCCACATTAATTTCGGCTCAAAAAGGAGAAAAAAAAATAAGAAGGAAAAGAGAAATGCATGCTTCGTCTAATTTCGTCGTCTATTCTACTGAGTATACCGGAGCTCGAATATTCTGATTGCTGGAATTCGAATTGTCAATCAAAAATATTTTTCTTTCCAATCCGACTGTACTTATGTCCTATTTCTATTTTTTTGAATTAATATGGTACTGGAATGTAAATAACCCCAGACAGGTATATTAATTGAATTGGGGAAGAAGGAAGAAAAAAGAGAGAATAATAAAACTGAATATATTTTGCTGGAATTTCTAATAATGAGCAGATTACAACTTCTTATAGCGCCTCCTCATAAAGAATAAAAATCATAATGTTCTCTAACTGTTTGCAGAAAAAAGAATCATGTAAATGGTCCCCTCTTCTCACGTGCCACTTTGTTGTGTAACTTCAACTGGCCCAGCAATGTTGCTAATGGGCTCTTTAATCCGGCCCAGAACTCCAAAATATCTCTCTATGTTATTCTTCTGATCCAGCCCACTGGTTGAGTCCAAATCATAAGACTTAAGACTTAAGTACTTAAGTCTATTTTTCCTTCAGACAAAGCTTCCATTCATTGTCTTCTTCAATTCCCTTCTGCAACTCGTACTTCTTCTTCCAAGCCTTTTTCTTCTTCTTTCTAAAATCATTCTCCGTTTCTGAAATTAGTAGTGTCATAGCAACCACAAATTCCTTTACTTTTCAGCGTGTGCAATTCTCAATCTAGGGTTTCTTTCCGTTTATTCTATGAATGAATTGAAAAAAATTCCTGAATTTTAATTACTAACAAGGTCACTGATATGTTTACTCCAAAGAGGCCGTTTCCGGGGTTATCAATAACCCAAGAATATAATGTGAAGGGCAAAACGGTGGCGTTTGCTGATGGGGATAGAGAAGATGCGGATATTGTTGAGGATTGGAGGAGGTTTCGAGAGGTAGGACTGTTGGATGAGGCGGCATTAGAGAAGCGGGATCGCGAGGCAGCCCTGGAGAGGAGTCAAAGGCTTGAAAAAGAGGTTAGAAGGAAATTAACTACTAATTACTTTGTTTTTTTTTTGTTTGTAGTGTTCAATTTTAGTCAGAGATAATTATAAGAGGATGTTATTGTTGTAATTATGTTTTGTTATTTTATTTAGTTCTACTTAAGTTTATTATTACTAATAAATATGTCTTTGTGTATTGCACTGAGGGAACGGTGGTCTTGGTACTACGGTGGTTGTGGTGTCCAGAGTGGCTCTAAATAGGAAAACCAATAATGATGTGTGCTGATGTTAATTATTTGAAAAACACACATAAAGATCTTGGTTTTTATATGGTGCAATGTTGTAGAAAATTTTATCTGTAGATCATTGAAATTTTTGAACCTGCAAAGTATTGAATGAATTCGAAGCTCTATTCATTGACTCCGTTTTTGAAAAATCTTTTCAAGTTCTAACCTTTTCCCTCGTGACCTAACAGCCTTCTTTAGATGTTGTAGCTATGAGACTGGCGTTTTAATGAGAAAGAAAAAAAAGCTAGATGCTAGATGTGATTAGTTTCAGTTAGCTAATACAGTTATGTATCTGCTGTCATGCACATCAAATCTTCGTCATTAGTTATCAAGTTTAATTATATCCCCAGAGGGATGATTGAGAGCAACATTAATTATTTACAAGAATTTTGTATATCTACCCATTTTGGTCTTCAAAGCTAGTTATGCCCCTATCATTCCATTTTATTATATGATCTTTCACCTTCTTTAACAGTTATGGTGCTTTCGTCTGTGAATATTTCTTAACTTGTCAAACTAGATTGAGTTTTGACAAACGTGTTTACTTATGCATTTTGAATGTTAGGCTCCCTTTGGATTGTAATGTGCAGTAAGTTGCAGTGGGTGTTGAGGTAGAAGATAAGCTATTTTGGGGTTAAAGCCAGTGGTCAAAAAGTCACTCTCTCCTATTAGGTTTTCCTTAGACCATACCTACGATTAGCATAACTAGGTTTGCGATGGCATTGTGGTGCACTTTAAGTTTGGGTTGATGTTGGCACGTTTGGCCTAAGATTTGGCCAGTGCCTTAATTAGTTCGGTTTCCAAGAGTTTAAGTTATAAACATTATTTCCAAAAATGCATCCAGAATCCCAGATAGTTTAGAACTTTTGGGCCTTTTTCAGCGCTTGGCATCCTATGATTTGGTAAATGAGCATGAAATTGCAGTGTCTTTTGAATTACATTATTTGCAGTTGACATCCTGAAGTTTATGAGCCATAGGTCCAATTTTAATTACTTCTTGTTTGTTTCGTTTGAATACGTCTGAGATGTGTCAATTGACAAATTTCACTGTATGTCGGTCCTAACTTGATCTCCATGAGTTACATCTTTTAATTGGTCTTCAGTCTTCTAGACTTGTACTTTTGGTATTTAGGATTATGTTGTACATTTATTTAATATGTTTAGGTAATAACTAAGAGGTAGCTGGGGCACATGCAGAAAATAACATTGCTTATACTCATGGTATTCTCGTACAATGTCAGGTATGACATTATGCACGGTGAACAAAAATTTTTCCTTCTTTTTTGCTTTAGTATTATTTCGTAATAAATTCACGATCCAAGGGTTAAACATGGTAGCATGTAATTCAAAGAAATGAGTAAATAATAGTAGGATTGTGGTATCAGATTTCAAATACTGAGAAAAGCAGTGAGCAATAATTGATGGAATTCATTAAGCACTTTGGAATTGCCAGAAAATGTATCAGTCATCATCTGGGTGTAACAACCTGTCTTCATTGTGTCGGTAATGTGTCCTGAGAATGTCCAAAATTGAAAATAGTAGAAGTATTTAGCTATAGTGTCTGTCTTATACAATTTGGATATTCTAGCATGGAAAATTATTTTGCTTGGTAGTCAATTCTATTTAAATATTCTAGCATAGACCTTCCAAAGCTTATCACCTTAATTTTTGTTCTCACGATGAAGCTTCGTACTCACCTCCATCTTCCTGCATCTCTATGTTAAAAAATATTGTTCTTGTAAAATTGTATTAATTATCAAATTTATTGATTTGAACTGCCCTTGTTTTATTATCTTAACTTGGATCTAGAATGTGAGTCTTGGACTTGATATTTTTTTGTTCTTTTTACAGCTTTTGGACTACCAGTATAATATGGGGTTGCTGCTAATTGAGAAAAAGGAGTGGACTTCAAAACGTGAAGAATTTCAGCAATCTCTTTTAGAAGCACACGCGGTTCTCAAACGTGAAAAGATGTCTCATTTAATTGCAGTTTCTCAACTGGAGGAGCGAGAAGCAAATTTGAAAAAAGCTTTGGATGTTGAGAGACAGAGTGTGAATGAGGTGAAATATTTCTTCTGTACTTCCATTCCTTAATATCTGTAATTGGATGCTTAATTTTTTATTTATTTTCCTAGTTGAGTGTGCTTGAGAGAATGTTGTAATTATGCACTAGCTTCAAAGTTCTACACCAGCGTTTGGCATGATAAAGATAACAGATTCGACATTCTTTCCTATAGACGCTCTTCGCTTTTACGAGCAAATGGTTCAAGTTGAAATATTAGTCATCAAATAGAAATTATGTAGTAGTAAAATTGAGAAGCTTTCTGTATCCCATTAATAATTAATCATCTTGAATGCTTCAACTTTCATATAATCCAACTTTATGTCTTTTGCTAATCTGGTTAAGTACTATTACTATATATAGAGTTTGCATTTAACTTGGCTGGAAATTTATGCCCATTGTTATCCTAGTGCCTTGTTTTGTTGTGCATTAAGGCAATTTTTGTGGCAAATAACCACACATATGCAGTTTTGAACTGATGACATGTTCAATGGTGCTTGCTATGTGCAGCTTGAGAGGTCCCTTCGCGTATCACGTGAGGAGATTGAGAAAATCAAAGTGGCATCTGAAACTAAAATGGCTTATGCCAATGATTTGGTGGCTGGAGTTGAGAATAGGTCTTTGGAGGTGGAACAAAAGTTACTTGCTGCAGATGCTAAACTTGCCGAGGCAAGTAGGAAGACTTCGGAATTGGATAGGAAATTCCAGGAGTTCGTAACACGTGAAAATGTTTTAAAGAGGGAGCGCATGTCCTTTAATTCCGAGTAGGATTAAAGCTCAATCAAACAAAACAATTCTTATTCTGAACTTTTAATAATTGGTTGTGCCTTGTCTTGTATTTACATTACATTTTTCTTTACATATTTTACCAGGCGAGATGCGCATGAAGCAACTTTTTTGGAGCACAAAGAACATATGCAGGAGATGAAAAGGAAGCTGCAAGAAGGGGAGGATAAACTTTTTGAGAGTCAGAGACGTATTAATGAGAGAGAGGAAAAGGCAAATGATTTCAATAGGATATTAAATCAGAAACAGAGAGAACTTGCAAAAGCACAAGAGAAAATTGACTTGGAAAACCTGACCTTGAAAGATAAGGAAGAAAATATTAACAAAAAGCTTAAGGATCTAATGGCAATAGAGGAAGTAAGTTTCTCCAACTCATACTTGGAGATAATTTTGCAAATAATGCAATTTTTTTTTTCACGAGTTCTTATATGATTTTTGGCTGTACTATTTTACTTGGAGGCCATTAGTTGGGAATTCTTTAATTATCAGAGGTTGGGGTTCCGCCTCATCAGTGTTTCTCCTATTTTATCTACAAGAACTTACGTTGCTAGTAAAAAATATGGCCATTTGTCCAACTTTTATCCCTGAAATTTACAAGACTTGAAGCAAAAAATCATATTATTTTATAGTCATTATCAATTTTGTTTTGTAAAACTTGGTTGATGCAACCATATCAAATTACTTTATTACCTTATATATATCGGTGAAGCTTATTTTTTCAAACATGGCCATTTTTGTGTAAAACTCGTAAACAGGATATTGCCTTGAACAAGCAGCAGCTGGAAAAACAGCAGCTAGAAATGAACAAGGACATCGAAGAACTTGATGTTTTGAACCAAAAGCTTAAGTTGCAGAGACAACAATTTATCAAGGGGAAAGGACACTTTCTTGCATTGGTCGAGACTCTGAAGAGTTGCCAAAACTGTGGAGATATGGCTAAGGACTATGTGCTATCTGACCTTGACATCACAGAACAGGATGATAAGGAAGCCAGATCTCTTCAGGCACCGGGAGATGAAGTTTTCAAAAAACTTGCTAGTGAGGATCACATTAATAAAGTTAGTTCTGCTTCTCTAATTGAGGAAAGGCGGGGTGATTCTATTCCTGCTGGGAATGCGGCTGGTAAAGTTCAACAGAAGCGAGCTCGTTCTAGAATGGAGGGAAGTGATGATAGTGAGGGGCGTTCTGAAAGTGTTGTGGAAGGTAGCCACAGGAAGAGGCGCCAAACAGGTCTTCCAACTGTACGAACTGCAGGGGAGCCACGGTATAATCTTCGACGACATAAGGCGTAAGTCTCTATTTTCCCATAAAAGTATTATTGCAATCACATTTAGTATGTTTAATTGATTCTCATTTAATTGAGGTTCCGATTGAGCTGAGCAAAAGAATGAATCATGCTTGATAACTTAAATGGTTGAAACTATGTTACAGATTTTCGTGCAATTCATCATAATGCAGCTTCACCTTGATATTTATTGAACTGAACCTTAATTTAATATTACGTAGGTAGGTAGGATTGGTTCTTAAGAAATATAGTTGTTCACTTGTTTGTAGCATTTTGCGACTAATTGTTATTATAAATTCAAGTTATTATATGTTGCCTCAGAATATTTCACTACTTGTGAACACAAACAACTTTAATAATGCTTGTGGATTAAAGGGTTTATAGCTAAGGATCTCAAGTTCATATTAATAAATCCAAAGCAGTTTGAATAATTTTGAATTTTGAGTTTATTAAGTAAATTTGAGTTATTTTTAAAGCATTCTGATTGATTTGAAACCCATCTAAAATTGTGTGGGTATCAAATCCTCAGGCCCATATTCCTCCTTCAGATTCAATTCCTTATATCCAAACACCCGTTAGTTGTTAGAGAAAAATTACCTTTTTAGATTCATTTTTGGAAATTTTAATCTGAATCAAGATCCAAGAACTTTGCATTTCCATAAAAAAAATTGTTGTTTTCAGGACCTTCTGAACTCCTGACAGAAAAAGCTTCATTTTTGAATGAGAATTTAAATGCTACTAAATTTCAGAATTTATTTCTGGAAATTCACTGAAATCCTATAAAAACTGCCGCGTTGAACCACCTAGTAGTTTAAAATTTACAATTAATGCCAATTATTATGTTAATCTATAATAGTTGGTGTAAACCTTTTGCTGGTTATGAGTTCTCCTTTTTATGTTCAGTGCTGGCAAAGCCGTTGGAAGTGAGAGGAAAACAGATAAAGAAGTCGGTGATGCAACTGTATCGCACGACAATGAAATTACTTACGTACCCCCAGGGGAAGTTGACAACAAGGACGAGAATCCTACTGCATTAGTTCTGGTTACTTCTAACAAAAATGTACAAGCTCAAACTGCCTCGAGTAATAGCGCAGTCAAGGTAAATCCTCTCATTCCAGCAGACATTATGCTCCATGATTTTCACTGTTGTTAATGTAATTGCCTTATAATTAATTATTTCTTGATGTAATGAGGTTTCAGACATCTGAAGTCGACACTGATGCCGTGAAGTCAACAGAGAACATGGATTCCAGTGGAGAGGTGAACGAGTACAACAACGAAGAAGATGAGGAGAGTACATTGCACGAAAATGAAGAAGATGATGGAGACGAGCATCCGGGTGAATCGTCGATAACTAAAAAGCTCTGGACATTTTTTACAACCTGATTACAATTTTCGAAGTTGGCAGGTAATTTTAGGCACTGTAGGATTTTCAAAATGGTCGGGTACCTCATTTTTATTCTTTCTCAGTATTTTAGGCTTTGTTTGGTTTTTTGATATCAGTGAACAAGGAATATGAGAATGAAACATAAAATGAAGCTCAATGGTCTATTAGTTTGATATAAGCAAAACATCTTTTTGGTGTTTTACTCTCTAAAATCCATGGACTTAACATGGATTTGGTTTTACTTGGGCATGTGATCAGCTTAACTCTTACTACTTGTTATTTCATCATACTAGAAGTCTAAAATGTACTCTATTTGTATGACTTGGTGGGAGATCTTTCATATCTTTTGTGATCTACTGTACAATATGGGGTAAAAAGCCAAAATAAGACAATTCGGCCCTTATAAAAATGGATAAAAATACTTTTAAACCAATTTCACGCTCATGTCATGTCAAACAAATTGGTTAGCCGTATTCTAAATACCACGAGCCATGAAAAAAAATCAACAAAAGAATTCCTTAACGTTTCACAGAAATTGTAAATCTAAATCACCCTATGTCTCATATTCAAGCAATATGTGGAGTAACGCACTTACCATTTGTTAGTTATTAAACGGCACCCGAAAGATGTTCCTAATTAGTGAATGATGTCAAAGGAAAGGAAGTGGTGATGCCATACGTAAAAAAGACAGCAAATGGGATGAAATTTGTCGATGTGGCAATAGATTAAGTGGCATCAATTTCAACCCTTGTGTCATTCTCAGGCACTGATCCTTTTAACTTATTTAGAAAGTCCAATGTATTTCTCAATTTTAATTTAATTGCAAGATCAGATGAGATATGATTTGATTATTTTGAAGAAAAACTACTACACAATGCTTTAAAATAACATAATCCTATAACCTTATCAGTAGATCAAGCATTGCATCATTGGTCATTAGTGTCGGTGAAGGCACCTTAGCAATTTTATGAGATTGCTTAATTGGATATAAAATATTGGATTTGCTAGTAAATTGTAAGTATAGAATTGTACAAACAAATGGATGATATATTATTTAATGAATGATGAAACATGCTATGAGAAACCTATGAGTACAGTAAGATTTGTTTGAATAAAGAAGACAAGTAGAAAACATTAATCTAAAGTCTTTTCTTTCTTCTTCTATTTTTTGCGTGATTTATAATTTTAAGTTACAAATAGGAGGAAAATGCACAATTGGTCACATAATTTGTGATTGTTGGCAAGTTTGTTCCGTAGGTGCTTGCGTCGACTGATAATTTTATCCCAGAAGTTACTAAACTGAAGAAAATTTGGACATTTTTTGGCCCCTATTGGAAGAGTGAACTTAACTAGCGACTGGTAACTTGTGATTATGTATACACCTTTCTTTCTTTTTTATAATAATTAAATTACTTGTATGCAACGTTCCTCTAAATGATTTTCAACATAAATTATATCACCTTACCGAATTTCGTTCCGTAATTTAATATTTTTTCGGAATATTATTTCACCATTAATTATGGGACGAAAATTGCACACGCGTCCGTTAAATTTCCACTTGGATGCTTACGTATCATGACGTAACAAATTTTAGAATGCACAATTGTACAAGATTGCAGAATTCGTCTCAAACTAATTATATATTTTAATTTTTCGTCCCAAAATATATAAAATTGCCGAATTTTTTCCCTTAATTTATCATTTTGTATGAATTTAGTCCAACTATTAAATAATAGTATTAAAGAACTTATACATATAATATTTAATGGAAAAGTTTTCTGAACCTATTAATTTACGACATGCATATTTATGAGTTATTTAATACTATTATTTTTTAATACTAAAAAAAAAAACACAATTTTTTCTAATGAAATGACATGGGATATTATTTCCTCAAAAGGGCATGAAAGTTTCGAAAACCCATACTATTTTTTTTTTCATAATAAGAGTAAAAGATTGAACCGTCATTTATATTTAATTAGAAACTTAATAATGGGACAAAATTCATGCAAAATGGTAGATTATAGAATGAAATTTAGATTGCTGATATAGTTTGGGACGAAAAACTAAAATTTGTAATTAGTTTGGGACGAATTCTACAATCTTGTTTAGTTGTTCATGCTAAAATATGACATGTAATGACGCGTAAGCAGCCAGATGGCAGACTCATAATTAACGATAAGACAATATTACGAAAAAAATATTACATCATGGAATAAAATTTGATAAGATTATATAATTTAGGACGAAGATCCAAAATCGCTAATTAATTTGTAACATTTTATGCAACTTTGTCAAAATAATACTAGACTCACAAACATATTCTACTCCTTATAGAACCACCCATATATTCTTCAACTCCGGCCCAACAATCATAGGGAAAAATTTCCAACTTGGCTGGAGTTTAAATCTTTGTACGACGTCGTATTAAGCATTTTAAACTTTCAACAAAAGCGAGCCCTAAATGATTTTTCTTCTCTCGTTTGAATGAGTGAAATGGAGAATGATGGGGTGAACTCAATGCCGAAAGTTGCGGTGGTTGTGTTTGTGCTGAAGCCTGAAAGGAAACAATAAGGTGCTATCGAGGCGGCGTTGCTCTTTAGTTGGCCGCGACAACTTTGCATTGCTCATTGCCCACCTCAAATTCGGTCAGACCATTTTTCATATTTATTATAAATATTTGATATATAATTTGAATATATTAAGCGGGTACACTCATGTTTATTGTTATAATATTTTTATTTGATTTGGAGAACCAAACACACCCTTAGAGGTTCCGGAGAACTCTAAAGGGTTCCACACGGGTCAGAAACATTCAAGAGAGTTCTGGGTAGTTCCACATAACTCCGGAATGGACAAGAAAGGGCCGGAAGGTGCAGGAATGCACTAGAAGGGACCGGGAGAGCCTACACAAGTGTAGAACACACCGGAAGGATCTAGTACCTTGTGGAAAGCTCAAGAGATATGTAGAAGCACCTTGTACATAGTAGAGCATTCTAGAAACTTGTACACAATTCTAGTCTTGGTAGGAGATTGTAGAAGGGTCTAGAGATTAAATCTCAACCCTTAGATCGAGTTAATCCCAACCATCTATTTGAGGAGATGGGACTATAAATAGGTGCACTTGTTCATTTGTAAACCATCAAGTTCTCAAGTTCTCTAGCAATACAAAGCTTTCTTACTTTCAGGCAAGATAACTTTGTCAAAACAGAGGCTCAAACATTAAGTCAAAGAAAAAAGACAAGAAGCATAAATAGACTAATGCAATATGTTCTAAAATACAAATATATATTGAGTTCAAATTGAAAAACAAGAATAATACACATTAAAAATTAAAAAGATTAGATGACTCATAATAAGAGTAGACAACTAGCAATATTTGACTGTATCCATACATTTGAGAGTACCCATTGCTTCACCTTCAACCCAATGGATATATTCTCCCACCTCGACCCAGCAATTTGTGCATCTAATGACTGCTTTTCTAACTCCACGAACAAGATCTGAGGGATCTAACTCGATGTTGTACATCTCTTCGAAGTAGTAGACTAAATAATTTTCCGAAAAAAATTCCCTACAAAAATGCATTCATTATTATACAAGTAAAAAATAAAAATAAAAATAAAATAAATAATTAATTACCTCTACGTTGGAAAAAGCAGTAACTCTTCCATATACTGCACAGTGAGAACATACATATTGCTCATCTTCACCGTCACCGTCATCCCCCTCCTCTTCCCCCGGGCCAACATTAACTTCTTCTCCCTGGGGAACATCCCCCCTTGTATCATCATCTCCACCGTCGTCGTCATCCCCCCTTCTCCGCATCACTTTCCAAAACAAAGAATGGACTAACGGTTTAGCTAACATTGTGGAATGAAGACAACTAATGAAAGATTTAAAAGGAGTATTAGGGTAAAGTAAAAAAGTTTATTTATTAGATAATGTTAATTAATTAATAAATTAATTAATTATATAAATAAAGTGTATAAATTATATAACAATAATATTATATAGGCGGGTTCGGGTATTCGGGGTTGGAAAGACCAATCCCAAACCCGTCCTGTATTTCCATAATAAAATACGGGCATTCAAGTTCGGGTACCCAAACCCAAAAAATACTCGTCCCGTTCGGGTATTTTAAAAACGGGACAGGTCGGGTTTGGGTTACCCGAACCCAATGCCCACCCCTAGGTAAGCTGATGAATTTTAATTGAAGAACTTTTACCATAATTTAAAGAAAAAAGGAAAAGATGCAAAATTTGATTTTGATTTTTGGAGGGCTTCTTGTCACGATTTTGAGATAAAATTAAAATAATTTTTTTCTTCATGTTTTTCCGAATAGCGATTTTGGAATAAAAAATAATTATTTTATTGCTTTTCCTAATTGCAAGATTTTGGAAGAAACTAAATAAAATCTTTATTTTTTCCAAAATCTAATTGCAATTTTGGATTCTTTTTTTTATAAAAATGAAAAATTATGCTCTTACTAATCGCGATGTTGGGACAATTTTTTTTTGCTCTTTCTAAATGCAATTACAAGAGCAATATTTTTGTTCCCAAATCACAATTAGGATTTTGGGGCGAAGTATGATTTTTTAAACTTTTTGTTCCAAAGTCACGTTTAGAAAGAGCTACATAAAAAGAGAAAAAAAATTGTCTAGGAATAACGATTAAGGAGAGCATAATTTTTCTTTTCAACATATTTTTGTTCCAAAATGCAATTAGAATATTGGACAAAAAATAAATAAATTAATTTTTTGTTCCAAAAGTACGATTAGGAAAATTCTTTTTGGTTTCAAAATCGCGATTAGGAATGGAAGATATATTGCCTTAATATTAAAAGCATGAAATAAAATAAGAATTATGAGGTTCATCTTATTCCTTAAAAATAAGATTTATGATAATTCTTAAAATTCAAAGTAAGAACAAATTATGGTAAGAAGAAACAATTGTACTATAAAAATAACTCTATCGATCAAACTAAAAATATATATAATCCAACATCCAAATTGTATTAATTCCTGATAGGGAAGCGTTTCCATGAATTAATTAAGTTAATTTCATTTCATTAATCTAATGACCACTTCAATTCCGTTGTCCACAAGTCAATAACCTAATTTCCTAGTTGCCGGCTACTTTTACTACATTACGTGTACTGACTACTCTTAAGTATTACTTTGAATGATCGAATGTCGGTCTAATCCTGCGAACCTTTCTCCTCATTTTTTTTTCTTCAAAAACTGTATTACCAATCGAAATAATGTTCAAGATTTCTTAGTTACAAGTTGACTAGAAAAATTAAATAAATAAACTTTTCCTACAATTAAGATATACCTACCCACCACTTGCCCCATCCACGTCATCTATATAAATTTGTCTGAATATTGTATTTGAAAATACTACTCCATCTGTCCTAGATTTTTGTAAGATGGAGTTAAATTTTTTAATTTAATAAGTAACTTATGGAGTTGAAATCTTACATTTATAATGTTATTAAATATTAATATACGTGATGTTGTATAATTTTATTAAATTATAATGAAAATAAAAAACAATTATTTTAACATCTCGAAATTAACTCAAGTTTAAGGATCGACTATGTCAAATAATGAAAAATCATGGGACAAATATATAATATGTATGCATTATATTAGGGAAAATACCTTCCGTGACTACATTAAAAATTGTTATTGTTATATATATTGGATGAGGTGAAAACTGTATTTTACAGACAATATAGTTTTAACTATTCAACTATTAGTGATGAATACAATTACCAAATTTATTTGTCATTGTTAACTATTATTGATACATATTTAGTGTTTAGTGACACACTAATAAAAGAATTATCAAATTGATTAAGTGATATTATTACACATGAGGTTATCACATAATATACTATACGAATACAAAATTGACTGATCAGTGATCATGCACTAAGATTTTGTACCAATAATTCCAGATTTCTGTCAATGTCAAATATAAAGAAAATTGACCAAGAAATAACTAATCTTAGATGGCTTCACAAGCAAAAGATTTCTTTTATCTTATATATTCATTCAAATTGATTTTCTTTAATTTCCTTGTCCTTCTTTGCTGCCATAATTAGCAAACATTAAACATGGACCAAATCTAAGGGGACTTTTGGATGATTAATTAGCGACAAAGTCTTCCGATGTGGACTACTCCATTTTAATTTTCTAAACATGTGATGTTCAATTTATGGCAAGATGAAAATTACAGCACCAATTTTGTTCATAAATCAATTACAGCGGCATTATTACATATAATGCATTAATTTATAATTTTGTTGCGTAAAGCTATCCAATATTTTTCGTTCACAACAATACTACACTATAGTTTAGCAGAATTTTATACAGTAAATGGTGATATCTGAAATTTACAGTCTTCTGTTTATGCCTCTATAATAAAGAGAAATAGATATATTATTAGTAATTAATTGTAGCAGCTGGAATCAAATATAAGTAAATTTGTTATCAAAAGTCTTATTACAAATCCTAAGCAAACCTTTTTTTTTTATGCTCTTTAACCTAAAAATAATAGTTTGGCAAGAACGGGGTCATGGGGTCAAGTCAGACCAGTCTTATTCAACTCCAATCATAATTCCACCTTTATTTTTCATTTTTTTTATTTTTAATTATGCTGGGCTAAATTAAATTTTATAAGAGTTAAATTAACTGAATTAATCGAGCCAACAAAATTTCAAGTGTTAGTGAGTGGACACATGCATTAGGGGTTAATGAATAATGACAACTTAAATTTTTCCCTGTTTTTAATTTACCTTCATGTGATTGAAAAAAAAAATTATCCTATGTAATCTTGTAAAAAATTCATCATGCCTTCCTGATATTTATAAAAAAAAAAAAAAAAACTATTATTCTTATATGTGGCACATTACCTCCTCTATTATGCTAAATGTGTCAGTTTACCACCACCCTTCATTTTTCGATAAATATGATAATTTACCTCATGTATTATGATGGATGTTACAATTACTCAACTATGTTAAAAATATTTTTCATGTTCACTCTCAATTTTGACGATTAGGTTACAATCTCCATCTGAAGAAGAGATAATTAAATTATTAATTTAAAATTTTCACCGGTAAAATGCTCTTTAAATTTCAAATTAATTACTGGATAATAAATTGAACATTATGTAATTCATATTGAGGTAATTTGACATTTAAAATTAGCTCCATTAATTACTAATTAGTACAACTCAAAACAATTCAAGACATATAGACACCTTATTTATTAGAGAGATAATATTTTTCGGATCTAACTTATTTTCATCCCGTCCAATTGGAAAAGTCCGACTCTAAAGGGGTGTTTGCAAGGGCTTCTAGAAGTACTTTTTTGCTTTTTTTTGTGCTTAAAGCACTTTAAAAGTGTTTGTAAATAATGCTTCTGATATTGCTTCTTCAACTGAAAAGCAGAAAAAAGCACTTTTAGAAGAAGCACCTAAAGAGGTGCTTTTTTTGTGTGGTTGCATTTTTGTAATATTTTAGAATTAGTTTGTCACAATTTTGTCCTCAGTAAATATATATATATATATATATATATATATATATATATATTTCCGATTCTCATTTACATTTACTTGTACGCTCCTCTCACTTTGGGAGAATTCATTCCAATTAACCCAAGTATTTTTGTAAGGTAATTTAAAGTATTCTTTCGTTATTTTATTTTAACACCTCTTTTGTATTGTTTGCAATATTTTGAAAACATTTATTCTACAATACGGGTTTTTGGTGAAATATGGGTTTTCCTTGAACTATATAGGTATATAGAAGTCATATTTTGTGGGAATTTATTTCTTTCAAAACAATCAACTTGCTATTTGATATTAGAAAAAATTGAGGGTAAATATGTAATTGAATAGTTATTAATACTAGAAGCACAAGAGTCAATTTTTGAAATGCAAACAATAAAGAGTCTGCTTAAAGTTGCTTTTTTTACTTATTTGCAAACACTCATTGCTTCTAAATAAAAGTACTTATTTTCTACTTTTGCTTTAAGCAACTGCTTTTGGAATTCCAAAAGCAATTGCAAACACCCCTTAAGTACAGTAGAAGGTTTAACTTGCAGGCATTTAACTTAGAAAAAAAAAATGGGGGTTATGCTTTGCAGGCATCGTAATTAGATTAAATAAAAGAATATATATAACTTAATTTACATGTTCTGCAAGCTCACCACTTGGCACAGTTTATAAGCGTAGCGTGATTATCTTAACAATACCACTAGAATTTTCAAACACTCACATTATTAATTGCAAATTAAATAATTATACCCAATCAGATATTATATACTTACGTACAAGAAATTTCAACTGAATAAAAATTGTCTCACTTAATCCTCCTTAAAAATCTTTTATCCCCGGCCGGATCGTTTACTTTGTTGTTACTTGTATAATTAGTTGTCGCATGTAACATGTAACTAAACTAATAGGGTAAGAGATCGTTTTGGTTCCAAGTGGGCAATTCATGATATTGATTATTTATCTATGTAGATAAGAAGCAGAATAACCTGTTCTGATATTTTTGATAATTGTTTTGGGGGTATGTACGTACTTGTAATCCCTGCCAAAGTAGATTGATTTAAGCGCTAGCTCGATCGGGAAACTTTGCCCATCTTGCTCTCGATATTTAGCAATCTAATGTCTTAATTAGGGCTGTCAATGGGGCGGATTTCAATTCGGATCCGTTCAGATTCGGTTCGATTTATTAGGATAATTGTCCGATTAGAGATTCGATGGACCTGATCCGATTATAAAGATCCGAAATTCGAAACTCATGGAGCGAATATGGATTTAGGTCGATCCGATCCTTATCCGACAACAAATAAAAAGAAAGATATATATACAAAATGATTTATAAAAATAAGTATCATTAATAATATTTCAACGTCAATTTAAGAAGATAGTAATTTATAATTCGTTTATAAATTTATTTAAACCAATATATTCATTCTACAAATATGAATATAGTAAAGAAAATTGGAAAATGTGAGCTAAAATTAAATAAAATTGAAAAGATAATAAACTTGTTTTAGGAAAAAAATATTAATTTAACTTTTTAAATACAAATTTATTGGATCCGAAATATATTCGATATCCGGCCAAATCCGACCAAGATCCGTTGGATTAAAGAAATCTAGATCCGAGCACAATCCGAGCAAGATTCGAATCCGACAGAATTCGATCCGATATAGACGAGCCTGATCCGACCAAAATCCGACCCATTGACAACCCTAGTCTTAATCATCAAAGATTGTCGACATATTAATACAATATTTGTTTTATATGCATGCTTGAAATCACATTCAACATTTTGATCCCTAGCTCGAAAACCGACACATCAATATAATGTTTTATAGAGGAAATTGCACTTTTCATATCAAATTTTTACATGCTTTATATATTTCATAGCAAACATTTCAAAAAGACACATTTCATATCAAAATTGGACAACCTTTTTCACATTTTATTCGACCGTTAGTTTTTGGATGGAAATTGTCACATGACAAGAGCATGCCCGTTAAGTCAAAAAAAAGGGGAAAAATGAAATTATCAAAAAATTAGGGGGTATTTGAAATAATCTTCAACCCCAATCCCAATCTCCTTGCCGGACCAATTATCTTCACCACCGAAAGCCGCCACCTCAACAGCCCCTTAACCACCCACTCCCTCATCTGTTACATCACCACCACCTCCTCCCCGTCCGAAACCGGATTCATCACTGCCACCCGAGCCTCCGAACCCTCCTCCCCCTCCACCTAGGTCCTCTGCCCACCTCCTAAATCCTCTCCATCCACACATAATCGCCACCAACCCCACCCCCCATCCCACCCTACGGCCCCACCTCCCAATTCACTCCCCAATTCAACCAAAGGAGATCCACCAAAATATGAAACAATATTGAAAGTTTTTTTTTTGTAAGATAACTCCATGTGATTTGTCTAATGGGCAATTTACCTCACTGTGAAATAAAAATAGAAAATTTAACTCTCTGTGAAATGAAATAATGAGCAATTTATCTCATTGTGGTATAAAAATGGGCAATTTACCTCCTTGTGAAATTAAATAATGAGCAATTTAACTCCCTATGATATGTTTTTTTGAAATGTTTTGTATAAAATATATAAAGTAGGCAAAAATTTGATATGAAAAGTGCAATTCCCTCATGTTTTATATCATTTGGTTGAGAGATGAAGCATTTAACGATAGTTGATATTCATGAGCCTCTTATTTCATTTCAATTATGCTTGATTGGTATTCATATTTTTTTTTAACATTAAGGTGGTAATATTTTCAAGAAAATTGAAGACTAACAAAGTCTTTATCAACTCAAATTAGAGTTGAAAAAATGAACTAATCGAACAGAATAATATAGTATTTATTCTGCGAGATAGTTTTTACAGGAAAATTACAAGAAAGAACAAAAGATGAATGCTAAAAAACCAAGAGAAATGCTTCTAAGGTTTGAAGAAATTTTATTCAATAATGATTCATGTCTGTTTACAACCGAATTGTATAGCTGAAAGACCAAAAAAAAAAAAAAGATGTCAAATTGTATTACAAAATTAAAAAAGAGTTCAATTTGACATCTTTTTGGAGGGGATAACAAGGAAGTAACAAAAAAGTGTTCTGCCCAATTTGATTTTGGGTAAAATTGCAGAAAACGTCCCAAACTAATTACTGATTTTGAATTTTCGTCCCGAACTATTTAACTTGGCGAATTTCATCCCGTAATTTAATATTTTTTTGGAATATCGTCCCAAACTAATTACTAATTTTGATTTTTTGTCCCAAACTATATCAACTTGCCAAATTTCGTCCCATAATTTACCATTTTGTATGAATTTAGTCCCAATATTAAATTTCTAATTTAATGAAAATGACGTTCAATTTTGTAATTAATTTGGGACGAACTCTGCAATATTATATAATTATTCATGTTAAAATTTACCATGTCATGACACTTAAGCAGCCATGTGATAATTCATCGGCAAATGCACAATTCCGTCTTATAATTATGGTGGGACGATATTCCAAAAAAATATGAAATTACGGGACGAAATTCGCCAAATTAAATAGTTTGGGACGAAAATCCAAAATCAGTGATTAGTTTGGGACGATTTTTGCAATTTTGCCTTGATTTTGACAAAAAGTAACAAAAATAGTATTTGGAGGGGATAACAAGGAAGTAACAAAAATAGTATTTGGAGAGGATAAGAAAACAACAGAAATTGAGTTCAAAAATGACTGCATGCCAAAAAGAGTTTTTTTCCATTTGGGGTCACTTTCAGCCTAAATTTACACCAATTTGCAAACTCGTGTCAAAATGACATTAATGTGCAATCCGATAGTTCGATATTAACCATCTTGGATCCTCTTGAAAAATAATCAAGAGATAGTTCTTCTGCAAGTTATTCGGATATATTAATATCGTGGATCATTCGACTCTTATGTGATACGTAACATAAACAACAATATCAAATTTATATTTAATTTCCAAATATGCATGACTGTACGTACGTAACACAATTAAGTAAGCACATGGCCAGTAATTAATTGTGATTTAATACACAAACACACACACACAAAAACCATCTTTCTTGACTGTCAATGGAAAGTAATCAAGGAAAAAAGGAGCCGGCATCCATCCAAAAGAATTCCACAATATTTAATTTTCTTGAACCGTTGACATTGAAAATTCAACACCCGCATTGCGTGTAAAACACTTCCAAACAAATTAGAATTAGAAAATATTTTGATATTTCTCAGCTCTTCACAACCCATTTCCACCTAACTTTAATTTATTAATTTTCCTCCCCATGCAAATTCAAATACCCTATAAATGTGTATTGAAACAATACCCTTTCGTCCATTTCAAGAAAAGTTGCATTCTAATTACAAAAGGAAAATAAAAAGGGAAAAGCTCTCATTCTCATTCTCAATATTCTTCTTTGTTTTCTAAATAAATTCCCAGCTAATAAATTAAATGAATCTTTTCATAATTATTTGTCTTAGTTTTCTTCTGGCGAGTTCGATGAACTCTTCATGCTTTGCCATCCGACCTGCAGGAAGAATGACGATGATGAAGGTGAAAGATCTAGATCAGGAAAATGAAGTCTCTGTCTCTATCTCCGTCAAGAATTTGAAGAAATATTTTCAAGAAAATGAAAATTTACCAAAGAGTAAATTGTACCTCGCCAGGTTACCTAAAGGTGTTCCAATTCCTCCATCTGGTCCATCCAAGAGGCACAATTCTTCACCTCAAAACTGAAAAATAATTGATTCATTAATGAGGAATTAATAAAAATAATTTTTATTATTAATGAGGAATTAATAATATTAATTATTATTATTAATTCTTTCTATTTTTTTTTTCTATTTTTTGAATATATACATATGTGTGTGTGTGTGGTTTCTAGCTAGCTAGCTAGCTAGGTGTGTACGTGCCTATTAAGTTGTATTGACTTAACGTGTTATATATAGCTCTAGTATGAAAATATTTATTTTATTTATTTTTAGGTTTGGTTGTACTTGTAATCACAATCATAGGTTAGACTGAGAATGATATGTAAATTATTGAGTTGAATCATATATTTTTTTTATTTGTTGATTATACACAAGCTTAATATATATATTCATGATGATATATGTATATCAAATGCATATGTTCTTTCCGTATGATCATTATTCTCGTTCAATACATACATTTTAAATTGTTAATTGATTATATAGACTGATAAATCGTTCTTTTTTATTTATTTTTCTAAACTAATTTTTGGTTTGTAATTAAGTAAAAGAGTATTTCTGGAAATTGAAAAGAAAAATTAAAAAAGAAAAACCTTTAAATTTTTAGTTTTTCTTATGGTGACAAAAAATAGGTGGTCACAAATACTATTATTAATTCTTTCTGAAAGTCTACATTGATATGATCTATAAAGTCCAGTTGTCATTTGTCAACTGTGCAACTACATATGCTTCACGCGGAGGAATAATATTAATAAATTAACCGACTTTTGAAATTTTCAGAAAACAAATATAATTAAATTTAAATGGTCAATATCCTTAATTTTTTGTCATAGGCAATTCACTTTTTTTGGACTAACCTAGTCCCACTTTACAGACCGGGTCGTGGATAGTGGAAAACTTATTATGTGTAGAAAGAAACCATTTTATATAATAGTTCCGGCAGACTTCCGGTCTAATTGGGCCTCCAATCCTACTACTTTTATTTATTTAATTAATGGTACATACATACACCTTTTAAGCTTGCATAAAAGGGACAGTTTTGACTTCCACAAGCAAATTTTTCCTTCTGTTCGGCCCTGACTTGATAATTAATTAGACTTAACCCAGTTACTAGCCCACTTGAGCCCAAGCCCACTGTCAATGCGAACTTGATTCAAATTCGACATCCAATCAGGGTTCCAATTAAAAAATTCATAATTCAAAATACATAAATCGAATATGGATTTAAGTCTATTTTTGATCCGTTTAAGATTCTTATACGATAATATTTTATAAATGTATAATGTTTATAATTATAAGTATCATTATTAATATTTTATTATCAGTTTAATATGATATTAATTAATTATCTATTAAAAATATCAATTTCGGTAATTTATGTTCGGTTTCGACATGGTTCAATCGAGAGATAGAGTCATTTGTAATTCGAAACTATTATTAATTAATCAAGAGATGTACATTGAAGTAAGTTCATTAACAAAGGCATGTTAGGTATATAGCATAACTGAAAACTACCTTAGATTTACCATGCATTCTATATGTTCGTTAAATTGTTTAGCTTATTAGTCAAAATAGTTTTAATTTTTCTTTAATTGAATTTAACTTAAATTGAAATTAGGATAGGATAGGTAAAAGATTTATCCAAATATATTGAAGTTAATATTTGGTCTTATATATATATATCACGAATATCACATTACATGAGGGATTACGTATACTTACATATAGAACAGTGAGCAAAGTCGTGCTCATCAACTTGAAGAAGAATCATTTAATAAAATATTTTTGCTCCTCTTAAAAAAACTTACATACATGGGTTTCATTTCATCTTAATGATGTTATTTTATTAATTATCTTCTTACAAGATATGTATGTATGCTTGTTTATGTTTATTACGTACTACGGTTTTCTATATAAAAAAATAAAAAATAAAAAAATCTTTTTTTTTCTCTAAGCAAGCAAAAGATATATAGCTAGTGGTATACTCATACAACTCCTTTAATTTGTTACGTACACTAATTTAATTAGCTATTTTAGTGTAATGCGTATTAATATTAATAACAGTTATATATATATATATCTTCTTTTTTAATGTATATGCGTGTCTAAGGTCAGCTGTATTGCTTGTATATTAATTTATGCTATAGACGTTGCGTGTTGCACCAATAAACAATCTAGTAAAACCAAGATGAAGTATTTTAATTTCAGAAATTTGGTCGCTAGCTTGTCCAAGATCAGTACGTATATACTTTTTTTTATAGATGTAATAATTAGGAGTTCTTTTTTCGTGTGAAAAACTAAATTGAACAAACTATTCATTCAAAATTGATCATTCTAATCCATTCCACCCGTCTAAGTATTGCAATTCGAGTATATTGTGTGTAGCTTTATCTTCAATTAAGCATGGGTTCACAATTCATTTGATTCAATTATAGATCAATCAACCAATTATTTTGATCAATTATATCTCTTTAATGACCACTCTTTGAACTAATTTGGATAAGTTAAAGAGTACTCAATGACTATCCCCACGCTCACGAAGCTCAGTTAGTTGATAACTTGTTCCAAAAGGTGAAATCGCTCACCCCGGGTGCCCCTCACCCCATGCCCGACGGGATTGTGAAAGGAGGTAAATCATGGTGACTCAAGCGGCAACAGAGGTTGGGACCAGTGCTCACTGCGCACAAGGAGCCCCCCTCATTTTTTGAGAGGTTGCTCCCACACTGCCGCTGGTGAGATTCGATCCTTGGTTTCTTGTTTCAAATTCCACCTCTGAGACCAGTTGAGCTGCCTATGCGGGCCAGTTAGTTGATAACTTAATTACATGAACATTTGCAGCCCTTAAAATTTTTTTTTTATTAAGGCTATGGCTTATTTCTTTAGAGGATAATTTTGCGAAGATCGATGTCCGATTTTTCCGACGCTTTTTTGGATTTTATTTTGAATAGTTACTCATTAGATTATCTTCCAACACTTTCTAATTCACAGGTTAATTAATTAGGTGTTCTAGTATGGGTATGCTGCAAGCTGCAAATTATGAGGATCGGATTCGTTTGTGACTATTCACACCTTCAATTAATCTAAGGCACTGTTTTGATGTGCGACTAATTAGTGACAGTTCTCATCGATATCTCATCACTTATTTTGTTTCGACGCCGTCAAATTCCTTGTTTGCACTGTATTTTTAAATGTCCAATGTATTTTAAGGTTCACCTCATATATTTTGTCGTGAATGAAATATAATTTTCAAGTTTGATTGTTTGATAGGAGTTTTTTTTTTTCTCGTATTTCAATGATATGAATTTATTGCAGAACTTTAATCTCCCCTATACCAAATTTCTCATTTTTTTCTCTTCAATTGGGTAGCATCTTTAGCGTTTTGTACTCAATGTTTAATAACTTGTATTCTTGAAGAAAAATACTAGTCATTTTTTAAGATATTCAAACTTTCAACTTCTGGTGAATAAAATTATACTACTACTATTGTTCTTTAAGTCTTACCTACCACTCGACATCATCAAAATTAAAAGGTGCAAAAATAAATTATACCATGCAATGCAAAGCATATTAATTAAGAAGTTTGATAGAAGCAAATAAATTACAGGAAAATGATGATCTAGTATAACAAAAATGGGCAGACAAAACAATTACGAAAATATTGCTTATCCCAACCTATTCATAGAATAAACCCTTCATCATCCCATTTCGATCGAAAAACATTAAAAGAAAAAGAAAAAAAAACCCAAATTTCATCATCACAAAAATCAACAGAAGAAATTGACCCTTCAACTATAGAAGATAATAAGATGATTAAAAATAAAACTAAACTCTCATTAAATAAATACTAAGTTCAGGACCTCCATTTCCATCAGGATTAATCATATAAAAAGCTTCAGAATCTTTGCTCCCTTTAACTCTTTCAAATTTAGCCCTCATATACATCAATTCCCCATCTTCTTCAACCCCAGGCAAAACCCCAGCCCCCATTGAAATTGCTCCAATTGCATTCAAAACCTTCCACTCCTCACCCCCACACTCTCTCCTCATACCATACCCACATTTCTTCCCATTACAATAACTCCTCCAAATTGGTTCCTGCAAAAGTTTAACCCCCCCTTTTTCTTTTTTCTCAACCTTTTTATCACATTCCAAAGCAATTCTCACAACCCCGGATGCCATTTCCTTCACCAGAACACTTGTTGGTGTTGCTATTTCGATTAAAAAAGCCGGGATCTGATTATAATCTTGTTGGAATGAGAAATGGACATGGCCGCGTCTATTGCCGAAAAGGGTGCCCACAACTTTTGTTCCGAGGCCCGATGAGAAATGGGTTCGGGCCTTTCCGAGTGTAAAGGTCGTCCAGAGCTTGGCAGAGAGTTTTTTTCTTGGGGGTTTGGTTGTAGATTGGGTTGGGAAGTATAGTTCTTCGGATTTTGAAGACGTGGATCTACTTGTGAAGTTTAGGATTTCTTCCATGTCATCATCTTCTTCATTTTCAACAACTGGTTTCTTTTTCAAGTGGAGGTATCTTCTTGAGAATGAGAATGAGGATGATTCTTGTGGGGTTTTAGCCATGATTGTCTTCATTTTTGTGAAGGTAATAAATCAAGTGGAAACAGGGGAGGATGGGTTCTTTCTTTTTGTTTTGTAAAATTGTTTGTTGTTGTTGTAATGTGGTTCTTCTTTTATGGTGGATAGACTCTTTTGATTTTAAATACTGACAAAGGAAGGTGAGCAGTCCCACCTAATTAAATAAAAAATACTCTGAGTTAGTGAGTGACACAATAAAGGCTTGACTTATAGAGGTGCAAATGCAGAAAATTTTAGTACAAATTTTGTTTGATGAAACTCAATGGGCATACTTGGAAGTTTTGTAGGTGTCAGAAAAAAAAAATTATTTGGGACTTTGGGTGGCTTACGTGAAATCTTTTAAATTTCATATTGGTGTCTAATGTATGTGCATTAATTTATTTCACAAAACATAGTATATATCAAATAAATTCATACATTATTAATTATTAAAGCATGTAAATTATACTTACTTAGTTAGAATTACTTCGTAAAATCAACACACAAAATAGAAAATAAGACTGAGGCTTGCAAACCAAATTTTAGATAATATTTTCGGGGCTACCACGATGCATACAATTTGATTCCTAGTAATCTCCCAAAATACAAAAATTTGTTATTCATTATTTGCACAAATAATGAATTCACGACGAATTTGAACAAACAGAAATTTCGGACTAAATTTTGACGAAAGTATATGAGAGAGAGTAGTATTTTTTTTCTTCTTTTAGTTACTATTAAATTGATTCAGAATTTATCAGATTATGTCTCATATTTATAGACGAAGAAATGCATCTTCGAAAGAGACACAATGTTTCAATCCAAAAGGTACATCTTCGAATCGAATAGACACATCTCTTACTCTTATTTATTTCATTCACACATAAAGACCCCAATACCTCATTGGTTAGGTTTTGTGGTTTCGAAAAGGTTGAAACCACACATGAATTGAGTTTGAATGTTGGGAGGAATATATGGTAGGTTTATATGCTTCAGGAATTTAAGTGTGGATTTCTAAATAAGTTTGTAAGTTCATGGGGGGCCAAAACCTATCACAAATGCCCATTCTTTGTAAAACAAGTTGTGTATTTGACATACTTTATGATTAATTAGTCATTCCAATTTCAAAATAAATATTACATTACAGTTGTTACGTGAATGTTTGGGGTTTGATTATGTCATATATATTTACAAGCATTATTCATTAATGAGTTTGAGATGGAGTCGGATTTAAATTGATTTATTTAGTAATATAATTAAATAAAAAATAGTAAGTGAGAGGCAATAAAAGCTAGATTGTTGAAAATATCAACGAGTACGATATGGAACCAACATGACTTGAGTCCAGTGGAAGTGATTCATCTCTCATAACCTTAAGAACTCACTTTCAAATCAGTTGAAAAAAGTAATCATCTAATATGTTTGAAAAAATAAATTCTAATATGTTCGATAAAGCCTGAAAAGTCAATAAGTTGGACATTATGCTTGAATGTCCTTATAATCTTAAAAGAAACGAGTATGAACGGGATTTGAATTCGAATTTGATTTATTCAGTATAACTTTATATTGGTGTCCACTTATAACTGGAATATTTTAGATTTTAAAGAGCTTTAGAGCTTGTTTGCAATAGCATTTTTTAAGTGATTTTGAGCTTTAGGGCTCGTAAGGCTATTTTCGATGGACCAGGGCTCCGAAGTCCTGGGGTTATCCCTACCTTTGTCCGTAGTCCTATCTGGTCGTCTCCAATGGCAGGGTTCCGAGTCCCCAATTAATTTCATTTTTTTATTCTTTCCCTACTCTCATTATTATAATAATAATTTTTATTTTATTTTTTATAATAATTTTAATAATACTAATAAATATTTTAATAATACAATTCTAATTAATTCTAATTCTAATTACAATTCTAACTAATTTATGAATTTAATTATTTTAATTACAATTCTGATTAATTATTAATGATTTGTCTATATAAAATTAAAATTTTTATTTTATTAAATAATTCAATTAAAAAACTGATGGATATACATACATACATACATACATACATACATACATACATACATACATACATACATATATATATATATATATATATATATATATATATATATATATATATATATATATTATTTATTGAATACTAGCAAATATACAAATATACTAACAATTTCATTAAATAATTCCATTCTACATATTTATTTTAATTTAGGAGAAAATTTTAATTTTATTCAATATTTCTTTAAATAATTAATTTTAAATCTATAAAAATAATTAAAAAATTAAAAAAAAACTAATCAGGTGATGTCAAGTGACACCACCTGACTTAAAGATGGGTGAGTGCATTGCAAGCGCTCATCTTCTTCTTCCCCAAACCCACGCGGCCTCCAAGCCGCAGACAGGGCTCCGTCCCGCCCCCGAGCCCCACCCATTGGAGATGGTTTCCCCTCCCACCCCGACCCCAACCATCTCCATTGGAGATGGCCTAAAGGGATGTTTTCAATTGCTTTAAAAAATTTTTTTTTCGACTTTTGAAGATAGAAAATGATAAAACAGTAAATGAAAACTTCTTATTCTACTTCCGTAAAAATAAAAATAAGCAAAAATGGTCAAAAAAAATTACTTCAATTTTATATATATTCACATACTTCTGCAATTGATTCCCTTCTAAAATGCAAATATTGAACTTTAGTTCAAATTAAACGGATCAAGTTAGTTAAATTCTACATTCACTCCACTTTTTTGTGATTTTAGGTTTACCAAATCGAACATTTTATATATGGCATGTCCTTCTGACTTGAAAATTTTTAAATGGATTAATTACATCACTTACCATGAACTTTGAATTTTAAATGTTTCTTACATAATTTACAAAAGCCATGGAGGATGAATATCAATAGCTTGAAGTTCGGGGGAGGTCAGTGTAACTCAAATGCAAATGTTATCCACAACAAATTAGTCTCATATATAACTAACACAATTCTTTAGAAATAACGCCGTAATTACCACGTGCTATCATTCAATTAGTGAAAGAAATTGAAACTTAAATTCGAACAATAACATAGTAATTTTGGAACATTTTATATATGAATTCTAAAAGTCGGTTGGGGTAGTCATAACAATTTCCTTTGAGCCAGTAAAATTACGGGAAATTCTTACCCACACCGGGTTTGGCCGAGCCCAAATTAACTACAAGGCAAGTGTAATACACTTGCTTTGGGATTGAATGTAACTCCCAGGAGAGTGACCAATCACAAAGCAAGTGCAATACACTTGCTTGGTGGTTGGATGGGTTTGGCCAAGCCAGGCTTGTACAAGAATTTTCCGTAAAATTACTCCCTTACCGTACAATAATTAACTACTAACTAATTAGTTAAAGGGAAAATTTTAGTTCCACTGCACCGTCCCCTCCATATGAACCATGCACATCGATCTATTAAATGTCAAACTTGAGTGAATTTTCGGGGTTGAACCTGCAGATTTTAAAATCATATTTTATTTTGGTTATATATAATGGTTTCAAAATTTTATGGGTCAACCAACTATGACCTAGAACCACCAACTGGAGCTAAACTAGGTTGACTTTAGTTACTCTTAATAAGAATAATTAATTCTAAGATATGTGGGTCAAATTTTAAACCAATTAACCAAAAGTTAGTTCTGCGGAATTTCACTGCAACATAATTAAGATTAGAAACAATAATGAATGTTTCTTCGTTCACATGTTGTTAATTGTCCTAGCTAGCTTAATTGGACTAATAATTTTGAGATGTAGTGGCTTTTGGGTACGTAAAGATTACACGTACACCTTTCTTTCTGGTAATGAATTCCAGAAGCTTTAATCTGTAGTCGATCCGACCATTGACTTTGACTGGACGTTTTTCTTTGTAATAATAGCTAGCTAGAGGTTTCGGTTCGGTTATTATAAGATCGAGGTGTTTAATTAATTACTAGTATATATATAATAACTTCATGGAATAATATTTTTATATATTACTTATCTCATAATGAATTAAAATACTAATTAATTAAGAGAGTGCGTATGTTATCAATCTTATTTATATTGAATAGAAGAGCATTACAAAAACAAAAACATTACGAAATAAACTAGCTAGATTCTTCTTTATTCCAATAAATTAATAAACATTACAAAAACAAATATATATTTCAAACACATGCATATTCATTAAATTATATAAAAAAACGTCATTCTTAATTTGTTTCACCACTAGACTAGAAAAAGAAAAAAGAAAAAAAAGGTGGAATGAATCAATTAAAAGATGGGAAAGGATTAAAACCAGTTTGTAGCATAGTTTCCAATGGCCCAAAAAGGGGTCGTGGAAGATCGTTCCAATCATACCAATCCCAACCTTCACATTTCTCAGGCTCGAGATTCAATGGAACTTGATTCTTCAAATCAGAAAGAAATGCACGCACGAACACGGCAACTATGTGTGATGATTTTTCATTTTGTTTCAAAACATTACTAATAATATTGTTAGTTACTGTCAACAACTCGATTTGGTTAATGTCTAGTCCAGTTTCCTCCTTCACTTCTCTAGCTGCACATTCTTCAAAGCTTTCACCTAAAAGAAAATTAAACTGGCTAATTAATATAATTAATGACGATAGATGGAGAATCTAACATATTGGACCAAAAAAAAGAATGTTTAGCTATTAGGATTGTCCGCATGCAAAAAAAAATAAAAAATAAAAAAATAAAAAAAAATAGGTTTTTGGCACTTTGCACCATGAAATTATATAATTTTGACACTTTGTACTCTGACTTAAAAGTTGACACTTAATTTGTCACTTGAAAATACAACTTATTTGGCACTTTGCATCCTATTATGTGTTTTGATGAAAAAAAATTATTGATTGAAGTGCAGAATAGTCATTTTCGAATATTTTTTGCACTTTCTGCCCTGAAAATATATATTTTGACACCTTGCACTATGAAAATATAGAATGTAGACACTTTGAACCCTAAAGATATTTTTTTGACATTTTCAACATCAACTTAAATAATTTGGCTCATTATTTATTTTAACCAAACTATATCAGTGATTAAGTAAGAACTCCTTTTTTTTCCTTGTAATTTAATAAATTTAAAATGCTAGTAGTTAATAATTCTAGATTTTTTAGTGTGCAAAATGCCATATAATTTATATTCTTAGGGTGTAGAGTGTCAAATTTATTTGATCAGGGTGAAGAGTGCCAAATTTTAATTTTTTTCAAGGTGCAAAGTGCCAATATTATATATTTTCAGGGTGGCAGAGTACCAAAATATATATTTCCAGGGAGAAAAATGTTAAAAATATTCGAAAATGAATATTCTACCCTTTCATCAAAACACACACTAGGGTTCAAAATGTTGAAAAAATTATATTTACAGGATACAAAGTGCCAAAACTTTTAAGTCGTGATATAAAATGCCAAAATCCTATAATTCTATTGTGCAAAATGCCAAAAACCCCAAATATTCAATACTTTTTTCAAAAGCTAATTAGAAGTACTGTAAAATTTGTGCACTTATTCTTTTTTTTGAGATGGTGAATACATTGTTACATCAAACACTATATCGTATCGAAACTATTCCAATGATAATAAGTGAACTAAGTACTAGTGTTAAACTAGAGAAAGGCTAGTATGAAACTAGAGAAAATACCCACATTCGTGGGAGTTGAACCCATGACCTCGTGGTCATGGAGCCTCATCCTTAACCACTTGGCTAAGGCCTCATCGACAATTTGTGCACTTATTCTTGAGATATATATACTATTCAATTTATCCTCTGTGATTGAAAGTTTTAAACAAAGAGCACTTGTATTCGGCTGTGAAAAAATTAAGTATTAATTTACCTCCTTTCATGTTGATTATGGGGACAGAAAAAACTTATTAAAAGACAAAATTATCCTTCAGCGAGTAAACTAGAACATAGAAATTAAAATAAGGGATACACCGGTCAATATAAAGTAAGACATGAGAGTTTACTGTACCACATAAAGGAACACAAAAGAGTCATCTTGATCTGCTACATATAAAAAAAAATTGATTTTAAATTCAATTCAATTACTGAAAAAGTAAAGTTTCTAAGAAATAGTTTTTGTCTAGGATTCTTTTTTCTTCATCTAGTAGTTGTGTGTAATATCTATTTGCAAAACAAGGTCCTTGTATTTTAATTTTTAAGTTATTTAGAAATTAACATGTCACCTGAATTAATTTGTATATTTAAAAAGGTGAGCGATTAATATTGCCAAATAAGAAAAACAAGGTATATAGATAAAAAAATAAAAGGTTATACTGATAATTATTAAGTTGAAACTTGAAAAAAAAAATTATAGAGAGAAAAAGAGTAACCAAATTCAAGATGACCACTTGGTAGAGCGAAGGTGTCGCGGGCGATGGAGGAGCTGCCCCGCCCTAACAGAACTTTCTTTCCCTTTAGCAAAAACACCACCACCGCCACACTTGGCGCCGGCCTAGCTTCCACCACCACCACGCCCCGGCCTTGCTCATTCATATTAATATTATTCTCATCCATTTTTTTATATTTAATTAATTCTGTTATGTGATCGAGCACTAATTTATTTGTAACATATACTCTTAAGTCTTTATATCAATTGGTAAACTAAATTGAAGACCGACCTAATAAACCTTGACTATTCACATAATTTATTATTATTATTATTATCATCATCTACTGTTTATTACTTGGGCTGCACGATCGAGGAAGGCTCAGTCTAATACTTTATGATATTATTAAGGACTCAAAAGAAGATCTATGTTGGAATTTTTGTGTCGATCAATTCTAAATTTCGCGTGGTAAGTTTAAATAAAATATACATGGATAGTGTGTGTAAATATAAATATTAAATATAAATACATGGATAGTGATTGAGGGTCTGATCAACAAGATAAAATAGTTTACCAATATGTAATCGTGAATTTTTTAATTGATATTTAGAAAAATAAATAGACAAACTTAAACTTATAGCTGTTTTTAATCAGGATAAGAATCATAATATGCATTATAATTTTTTTTTAATTATTTCAAAGAATAATGATTGAAAGAAATATATATAAATATATATTCAAGACTTTGACGTTGGCATAGACTACAAATATGATGAAATACTTTCCAATGACAATATTTAAAAGTTCGACTATGAATACAAAAACATGTTACGAAATTTTTCCACTTGAGCAAAATAGGAAGCGGATCATTAGCTTGCACATTCCATACATCAAAATTCTCATTTTTCTCATTCGAAAATATTGAATTTTTTTTGTTTCCGAATCGATCAAAACGAAGATAGAATCTATTTTCAAAACTCTATATATTATGGAAATTTCTGTTTTTCTAAACTTATTAAAAAGAATTCATAATTTTTTTCTAGTTTTTTCGAAAAATTTCCTATATTCACATGAACGGAAACATACGTCGAAAGCGAAATTTTGATACATACACATACAAGGGCCGGTCCGACATAATAAGGGGCCCTAGCGAAATTTAAAACCGGGACCCTCTTTTACATAAAAAAAAATGTACTTGCTTTTAAAAAAGTAAGATTATTTTTTATGTATTTACTACATATTAGTAATTGATGGATAAAATGACAAATTAACTGATTTTTTTAGACTCAATCATAATATTTTTTATAAACTTTCATTCTATAACATTTCTTAACAAAAGCAAATACTACACATATCATGTGTCTGTATATTTATATTGATAATTCAAGTATAAAGCTATAAAACTTATGTATGTTAAAAAATATAACTTTTTACTTGTAAGAATCTATAGATAGATAAAATGTTAAAGTAGAATATTACTGTTCTCTCTATTATCTTAGAGGTGTACATTCTGTATAATTGAAACGTGCCAATTTTCTGTATATAGATTGGTGCTGTAATTTCAAAATTTGCCGAACCAAACGGTTCAATCATCTACCAAAAAATCGAGACGTGTATGTAGTTTTGTATCTTCTTTGTAAAAAATTAATATTAAAAGTTATATATAGCTTGACTCAAACTCATTGAAACTAAGTTACATTAACTGCTAAATTTAACGTATTATTGTTAAACTACATTATCAATATTTTTTTTTTCCAAAATACTAAGATTCAATAAAATAGAAACACTTTTCCTATCAATTAACATATAATCTTTATTTTGACACGAATAATATGAAATGATCACCTTTTCAATAGAATGTGTATTGTGAATCGAAAAGTTAATTTGATAAGATAAATCTAGTTTAATGTCGCACTCCGATAATGCGTCCAACACATCTGAACCAATACATGACACAGTAATGTTAATATTTGCCTCAACAATACTTGATCAATAAGTCCGACACAATATATTATGTATGAAGATATCTAGGACATTCTTTATGGTTATACATGATTCCAGAGTATGAAGTAAAACATTCTAGATAGTTATATAGGAAAAATCTCTAGAGCGTCAATTTTAGCCATTAGATCAAGTTGATTTTGAACGTCTGTTTGTGAATTCGGTTATATAAATAAGGCAAGACCTAATTTGAAAATTATTCAAGTTTATTTTATTATTGTATATGACTCTACTTTGTTCAACATAAATATTTAATTTTTAATATGTAATTTATATCCAAAAAAAAAAATATGGAGGGAAATACAAAACATTTTAATCGAGAAGTTAACTTGATAGGATAAATCTAGTTTAATGTTGCACTCCGGTCATATTTCCAATACATCTAAACCAATTTCAATACATCTAAACCAATACATGATGCATTAATTGCCCTATTATAGCCCCATGGGAAAAGTGGTGTTAAGAAGGTGGGGATGATGACGGTGGAGATGACCCTGGAGAAGACAGTGGAGATGATGATACAAGGGGGATGTTCCCCAGGGGGAAGAAGTTACAGAGGAGGGGGGATGTTGGCCCGCGGGAAGAGGAGGGGGATGACAGTGAAGATGATGGTGACGGTGACGGTGAAGATGAGTGTGAGTACGTATGTTCTAACTGTGCAGTATATGGAAGAGTGACTGCTTATTCCGACGTTATATTCTCCCACCTCGACCCTGCAATTTGTGCATGTAAAGACTGCTCTTCTAAATTGATGTTGTTCATCGATACAAAATAGTAGGTTCGATATCTGACCGAATAAATTGCCTACAAAAATGTTCATATTCATTATTATACAAGTAAAAAATAAAAATAAAAATAAAATAAATAATTAATTACCTCGATTGAAGATAAAGCGGAGGGTACTCTGAAGGAGCTAGAGAGGAAATATTGTGTTTATAGGTATGTCTTTCTAAAAATATCCATTATATTTTAAATTGATTTTTTAGTGGCTGTGTGAAGGTTTATCAAAATGGGCAATTCACTGACTTCAGGTGAATTAAGTGTGGAGACAATTTCAGTAGATGGTGAGGAGTGAATATCTTAGTGGATTGTTTTGTAATAATGTGTTGACTATGTTTCTTGAGTAAGAGACAAAAATAACACTTTTGCTTTCTCTAATTTGCTAAAAAATTCAAACGTGTTAACAAATCATAAGTGATAATATTTGTCTCAACAATACTTGATCAATTAAGTCCGACACAATATATTATGTATGAAGATATCTAGGACATTCTTTATGGATATACATGGTTCCAGAGTATAGAGTAAAACATTCCAGATAATTATAAAGGAAAAATCTCTAGAGTATCAATTTTAGCCATTAAATCAGGTTGATTTTCAACATTTGTTTGTGAATTCGGTTATATAAATAAGGCAAGACCTAATTTGAAAATTATTCAAGTTAATTTATTATTGTATAAGACCAACATATCCAATCATCATATATATACACTCTAGCGTACAAGGCATCCAAATATGGTGAAAGAAAAAATCATTCACATTGCTTCTTTCAAACTACATAAAATTAGAGATCATGAGATAAATCCCAGTTTGTAATAGAGCAACTCAAATCAAACCAATAACAACTGCCACATGCATGCTTGATCTCAAACTCTACTCTTTATAATTTTTACAATCCATCGGGTCTGGAAAAGGACTGAAACCATTTTCTGCCATAGTATGTAATGGTCCAAAAAAGGGATGTGGAGGATTATTCCAGTCATATCAATTCCAACCCTCACACTTCTCCGGCTCAAGATTTTGAGGAGCCGTCTGATTCTGATCAACCAGAAATCCACGCATGAATATAGCAACAATATGTGTCGGCTTAGCTACACCCGAATACACGTTGTTTGTAACAGTCAAATACTCGATTTTATCAATGTCTAGTCCCATTTCTTCCTTCACTTCTCTATGTTGGGGTTTTATGTGTGAATGAAATAAATAAAGTAAGAGATGTGTCTATTCGGTCCGAAGAGGTACCCTTTGGACCGAACCATTGTGTCCCTTTTTCAAGAGGCACTTTTGTGCCTATAAATATGAAACAGAATCTGGCCAATTCTGAATTAAATTCATATAGGAACAAAAAGGAACAACACTACTTTATCTTTCTCTTACTTTCGTCAAAATTTAGTTCGAAATTTCTGTTTGTTCAAGTTCGCCGTGGGTTCATTATTTGTGCAAATAATGAACAACAGACTGTTGTATCTTGGGAGACTACCGGGAATCAAACTGTATGCATCGTGGCAGCCCCGGAAATATTGTCTTAAGATTGTTGGTGTCTAACAATCTGTGCACTTATATGTTTCACAAAACATAGAATATAGTAAATAGTGAGAAATACTTACTTGTATCGAAACCAAAGATTACTTCAATCTTTACGTAAATGACAAGGAAATTAGACTGAGGCTTGCCGGAACAAATTTCCTTAAGACAATATTTCCGGGTCTGCCACGGTGCATACAGTTTGATTTCCGGTAGTCTCCCAAGATACAACAGTCTGTTGTTCATTATTTGCACAAATAATGAACCCACGGCGAACCGAAGCAAATAGAAAATTCGACATAAGTTTAAAGTTGAGATGAGAGTAATTTTTTGATTATTGTCGGAAAAAGGATACTTAATTGGCCAGATTAAGTCTCCTATTTATAGGCACATAAATGTCATTAAGTCTCCTATTTATAGGCACATAAATGTCTATTCGCAAGAGACACATCACTTGGATTGCACTGTTTCGGTCCAAAGGGTACCTCTTCAGATCGAACAGACGCAACCCCTTAATTACTCTCAACTAATTTTATTCATTTAAATTGTAAAATCCAACAATCCCCCACATGAATAAAATAGTTCTTCGTGTCCCGTATCACAGGACATGTTATGTCGAAGTATTCTTTAGGTATAATACCGCATCGGGATAGGTGAAATATTTCATCTTGAACCTTCCCTAGTTAAAGCTTATCGGATTTACTTAGCCAATCGGTGAAATATTTCATCTTGAACCGTCGGCTGTTGGTGTAAACCAAGACAATAAACTTAACACAGCATTAAACCGATTTGCTTCAAGTTCTCGGTTGTGTTCGTTTTGGCCCTGAACATTCTTGGTTATGCGAGTGCTTTAGAGAATTCCAACCTATAATGAAATCTCAACGAGCCGACCCAGCTCACACTAACATAGGTGACCGCATCTATCAAGAGTATCCTACCATACTCCACTTGTTCTTGACAAGGTATAGACGTCATTAAAAGCGTTTGCTTAACCTTATAAACGCGGTAGGCTTGCACTTATTGCATCATAAGAATGGGATAGAGTTATACTCTTAAGTGCTTTATTTTAAGTTAGCCAAGACTGGTTGTCCTATTGAACCTGGTCCGTGGGATCTCCAGTCGCCAGGTTAGGTTTCCGTACGAGGTAACTTAGTCTAATTTAGGCTTTAAGCCCATTCCCCTCGATGCACATACTACTCTCTAGATAAACCTTTAATATCCGGAATCAGGATTATCTCTTGACTTCATAAAGTCCATTCTATTTGAAAGTAGATGTCTCTCGGTATTGTATCAACGACAACAAATATGTCATGTCGTGACTTTACCATTATACATAGAGCTTGTTGAGCTCTGTGTATCACCGCTTGATTATCGCATTTTACGTATGACTAACACAATTTTTAGTCATATTAAATATCTTCCAAGAATTTTGTGAAGCCACTCAAATTCTTCACTAGCTTTATCCAATGCTATGCACTCTTATCTCATTATGGATTGAGTTAGATGCGTATGTTTGGAAGATTCTCGGGAAATAGCGGTGCCTCCAAAATTGAATACATATCCGCTTATAAACTTTGATTCATCTAAATCAGAAGTTTCATTTGCATTACTATATCCCTCATGGATCGTTTGAAATTTTTCCAAATATAATGCACATATGTATGTATTCTTTCAAGATTCAAGCATTCTCATTAATGCATCCCAACGAATCTTGCCAAGATTGCTCGTGTATCTCCTTAGTTTATTAACCAAAGAGAAGATGTATAGCCTCTTGCATTCTACGATATATGATTGACATCTAATTTTATGAGCATACTCAAATAGTGATACTCTATCACATTTGTTCTCGTGTAACACACAAGGTATGAATTAAATGGAATTGTGAAATCCCTTAATTTCATAAGTATTAAACTATCTATAACTCATCCACGTAATGTGCTTGAGATAGTTTCATGTCATCACATGACCTCCTAATCATGATTGATTAAACCGAAGTTTTTCATATCATTAGTTAATATTTTCTCAACGAATTTAATATTTACGGTATTAGTCTCAAATATTAACATATCATTTACGTATAAACAAACTATGATACTCAAATATCCAGTTAGTTTATATGGACACACTTGTCATATTTATCAATATGACAGTTAAAATTTGTTAGTGACACTATCACATTTTTCATGTCATTGTTTAGGAGTTTGTTAAAGGTCAACAAGAAAATACAAAAGTTTCACAAACTATGTTTTCTTTTCATTTAACAACGAAACTCTCTAGTTACTCCTTATAAATTTTCTCATTTAATTCATCACTAAGGATAACAATTTTAAAGTCCATTGTATATAGCTAATAGAGCTATTAACATTAAAAAATGTCATCCTAATTGTTAGTGAATATGAGTCAAATAAATAAAAGTGTTTCTTTTAATAAGACACCTTGACTACTCGTCTAGCCTAGATTTTGTCGATTGACTTATCAAAGTTTTTAAGCTCTTGAACTTAAAAACCCGTCTACATCTGATCGGTTCACTCTTCGAGGTCTACCAATTTTATGAATGTAACTCGTTGTCAATCACCTCTTTCCAATCCACGATATTGGAATGTGATAAATTTATTTATATGTTTGAGGCTAATCCTCTACATATAAGTTAGAATATCTAGATCGAAGAACTTGGAGCTTTTAGCTCATTTGTCTCTTCAACTCGTCAACAAACTCATGTTGAAGTAAGCGATTCATATGTATATTCTCGCAGAATATTGTAGTTTAGAATTAATTATAATTATAAACTTCACAAAGTTGATCCTCTTGATCAAAATCAATTAAATATTTTCGTAAAATATTCAATAAAATTTTAAAAAGTATTCTAGTCTAAAATGGGTTAGACTATAGTATTTATTCTCACAAAATAAATAATTTATAATTAACTATAATTATAAAGTGTAAAAAGGTTTATATAAGTAATATAATAAATAATATTACTTTATCATATTTTAATATTAGTAAATCACACTTACTGAAAATAAATCTGAAACAAAAGAAAGATCAATTTATGAGAAATGATTCTCAAATCCTTCTTGTCTTCTCAATGAATGTTACATCACGTGACTTGGTTCACATGATTACAATTATGTCAGATTTAAATACCAAAAATATGAACTACTAATATTTATCGCATAAGCTAGTAGTAATTAATATTTTTAAGTTATTTTCTTTTTCGGTGGTGAAACCAAAATCTGACCTAAGTACCCCCACATTTTAAGGTATTTGGTTTTTCTTCCCTTCCAGAACTTATATGGAATGATAATTGACTTTCTTGTATGAAACCCGACTTAGTATGTCTCTAGACATCTAACGAGCTTTCCCCCACAAGTTGTCAAGTAAACCTGAATTTAAAGATAATGTTTAACCACATCTTAAAATTCTGTTATTTTAACAACCAAATTCAATTGAGTTGAACTAGGTAAATTATTTGACGAATTATTCCTAATTTAACACACTCTAGTGTTAATGAATATATTCGTATTTACCCCCACAATTTGGATATAAGAATTTAAATTTTCTTATTCCATTATCTGGATTTGTATTTCACAAATGTATCTCTTTGTATTTTGCAAATACATTTGTTGCCTCGTATGCAACAATATCTATGTGATTAAATGCCTTCTCAAACTCCACGAGTTAGTAATGATTTCAAAATCACACAGTTAATTTAATTAGTTCAAAATTGTTGAACTTTTACATATTTGTTTCACAAACAAATATACTTATATCTCACAAATAAATCCCAAATAAATCATAATTATTTCATAAATAAGATATAAGTACAATCAATATTTTCTCAATGAAATATTGATATTCATTTCTCAAATAATTTATAGTTATTTCTCACAAATAAAATATTATTCGCTCAATAAAATATTGATATTTATTTCGCAAATAAATTATAAATATAATCAATATTTCCTCAATAAAATATTGATATCAAAGCAAATTATAATTATTCCACAAAATAATTATAATTACTTTTGCATGTTAATTTTCAATATTTTCTCATATAAATTGATTTGAAAATAAGTCATATTTATTTCGCAAATAAATTATAACTATTTTCACACGAAAATAATTAATCTCAAATAGAATATTGATATGAGATTAATACTAATTAATCATTTATCTCCTTATTAAGGATTAGTAAATTTATATGCTTTTAATATGCCCCACATAAGTATAAGTCGCACTTATACAATCTATGAATCACATACTCATATAAGATTTAAATCACTTCTTTCATGAAAATCAAAATTAGTGCATCACCAAAATATTATTATATAAGAAGTAATTTGAAAAATCAGGAATTAAATGTTAATTCCTAAATAATACTTTTGACACAATTCACGTATACGACATATTAAGATTTCTTAAAAATCTTATATTGTCAATCACATTAAAAGAATGGAATTAGGCAATAACCATTTCAAATGCTCAAACTCAGATGTATCGTTTCATGTTGTAGTTACACACTTGTCAATTAATTTAATAGTCCCATATACAATATTTAATTAATTAACATTTACTGGCAATACCAATTTGTAGATAGACAATTCTACAAATAAACCAATCTAAACTAATGCACTCATGCAGTCAGGCTGATTGATTAAATGGTACCTTTTCATTTTACAATGAAACGGTTAAAATGGAATTGACATAACTACGATGAAGAATCAAAATTTCACATAATCTTCCATTTACTTAATTTCATTTTTCTTCCGAGTAAGCATGTACTTGAATTCCAGTTATATATTTTCTTGCCAAGTATTAAGTTGCTTTGAAATGATGTCAAACTCCAATTTGCAGAGAATTAATAATTTAAGATTCAACTTTGGGATTAAATGGTACTAAATTTCTGAGGCTTGATCACAGATTTCGGTAATTAAAGGAATGAAGTCACAATTATTAACTCCAAACAAACAAAAATCAAATTTCGGTGTCATCATCCTTGTGAGAATAAACTCCCACTTACACGTCACATGCACCGATTAGGCAATGCAATTCACCAATTCACTTCGTGTATGTTTATCTCAATTTATCATTTTTATTTTATTTTTATAATAATCAAATCAAGCATAAATAAATATGATGTGGTACATCGATTCATACATAACAAATAATAACACCAATGCACAGATTCAATCAAATATGGCATGATTTTGATTTTTTGGTCGAAGAGCAGATTGTTAAACAAAACAAGATATTGTCTTAAGATTGTTGGTGTTTAACAATCTGTGTACTTAAATATTTTGATTTAACACAAAAAATAGTGAGAAATACTTACTTGTATCGAAACCAAAGATTACTTCAATCTTTACGTAAATGACAAGGAAATTAGACTGAGGCTTGCCGGAACAAATTTCCTTAAGACAATATTTCCGGGTCTGCCACGGTGCATACAGTTTGATTTCCGGTAGTCTCCCAAGATACAACAGTCTGTTGTTCATTATTTGCACAAATAATGAACCCACGGCGAACCGAAGCAAATAGAAAATTCGACATAAGTTTAAAGTTGAGATGAGAGTAATTTTTTGATTATTGTCGGAAAAAGGATACTTAATTGGCCAGATTAAGTCTCCTATTTATAGGCACATAAATGTCATTAAGTCTCCTATTTATAGGCACATAAATGTCTATTCGCAAGAGACACATCACTTGGATTGCACTGTTTCGGTCCAAAGGGTACCTCTTCAGATCGAACAGACGCAACCCCTTAATTACTCTCAACTAATTTTATTCATTTAAATTGTAAAATCCAACAATACAACAGACTGTTGTATCTTGGGAGACTACCGGGAATCAAACTGTATGCACCGTGGCAGCCCCGGAAATATTGTCTTAAGGAAATTTGTTTCGGCAAGCCTCAGTCTAATTTCCTTGCTTTTTACGTAAAGATTGAAGTGATCTTTGATTTCAATACAAGTAAGTATTCCTCACTATTTTTTTTGTGTTAGATCGAAATATTTAACTACACAGATTGTTAGTGTTGGGGTTTTTATATGTGAATGAAATAAATAGAAGAAAGAGTTGTGTCTATTCGGTTCGAAGAGGTACCCCTTGAACCGAAACATTGTGTCCCTTCTCAAGAGGCACTTTGTGTCTATAAATACGAAACAGAATCTGGCCAATTCTGAATCAATTTTATATAGTAATTAAAAGGAAAAATACTACTCTCTCTTTCTCTTACTTTCATCAAAATTTTTCGAAATTTCTGTTTGTTCAAGTTCGCCGTGGGTTCATTATTTGTGCAAATAATGAACAACAGACTGTTGTATCTTGGGAGACTACCGGGAATCAAACTGTATGCACCGTGGCAGCCCCGGAAATATTGTCTTAAGGAAATTGTTTCGACAAGCCTCAGTCTTATTTCCTATTTTATGTGTTGATTATAGTGTTCTACAAATTAATTCTAACCAGGTACGTATGGTTTACATGCTTTACTAATGCATGAATTTATTTGTTAGAATATTTTTTGTTATATTCTATATTTATCAAAATATATAAGTGCACAGATTGTTAGACACCAACAATCTTAAGACAATACCCATTTTGTTTAACTTGACTGTGCATCGGTATTTATGTATAAATAAACTAGAGTAAAGAAAACATTTGCTGACATCTTTGAGAAAGAGAATTTCTGAAATTTTGATAAAGAAGAATTTGTGAAACTTAGACATTAATTATATCTGCAATAGATTGAATTCTTGTGAAAATGGTACTCCAATTTCCCAAGACACTGGACACTAAAATTGCTATTATAATTTTGCATTCTCTAGTGTGAGTTTCTAAATAATCATGTGAAATGTGCATATGTGAATTGATGAATTACTAAGAATTTATGAACTGGTGCTTCCCATTAAAATAATTAATTCTAACCAGTGCCATTTAACGGTTGTTTATACTTATAAATCGAGAAGGCAGTGAATATCTTTAAATATATATATTGGTTGTGAAGATTTAAAGTATGTTAATCAAGGTGTCAAAATGTGTGGGGTTCCAAAATTTATTTTGGACATAATCCTCATCGAAAAACTGAGAAATAAAAAGAATCTCTTCATTACTTTGTGAAGTCACATGCGAAGAAGTGTCTCAATATTTATGTATTACCAAGAGAGTTGATTTCTTTTGTTTATGAGGAGGAGCTTCTTCAATTAAAAGAGTTAATGCGGTTAATTAAAATTTGAAGAGGTGTCACACTTTGACAAGTCAATGCCGTTAATATGCATGAGGTGCATGAACCGAATGAAAGTTACTTTAAATTGCTATAATTTATTTTGAATGGCTGATACATTTTTAGCAATTCAAAACTATAAATAATAAAAAAAAAAATGCAATTTTTCTAGAAGGTCACAAAGAACCTACTCAATCTTGTGTTTTCACTACTTATATAAATATTTTAGTGGTACACTAATTTATTTTATTGATTGATGTAAATCATACTTGTATTATTGGGTCATTACATGTAAATAATGATTTAAGTAAAATTTTTAATGACATGGGCATTAAAGTATGAATCTTATTTGAGTATATGATTCATAGCTCGTGTATATTATTTAAAAAGTGCGACTTATACTTACGTGGGACAAATGATATTTGTGTAATTACTAATAACCTTTATACGAAGATAAATGGCTAATTAGTATTTTCTATCATATCAATATTTTATGTGAAAAAATATTGATAATAAAGATAAATCATTTGTGAAATAAGTATAAGTAATAACATTATTTTATTGAGAAAATAATGAAAAGTAATATGTAAAAGTAATTATAATTATTTTGTGGAATAATTATAGTTTTCTATAATATCAATATTTTATTGAGGAAATATTGATTATATTTATAATTTATTCGCGAAATAAATATCAATATTTTTATTTAGCAAATATTGATAATATTCTAGTTGTGAGAAATAAGTATAAATTATTTGAGAAATGAATATCAATATTTTATTGAGAAAATATTGATTGTGCTTATAACTTATTTGTGAAATAATTATGATTTATTTGTGAGAAATAAGTATATGATTATAATGTATTTGTTTGAGAAACAAATATGTAAAAGTTCAAAAATTTTGACCTAATTAAATTAACTGTGTGATTTTGAAATCATTACTAACTCTTGGAGTTTGAGAATGCATTTAATCACATAGATATTGTTGCATACGAGGCAACAAATGTATTTGCAAAATACAAAGAGATGCATTTGTGAAATACAAATCCAAATAATGGAATAAGAAAATTTAAATTCTTATATCCAAATTGTGGGGGTAAATACGAATATATTCATTAACACTAGAGTGTGTTAAATTAGGAATAATTCGTCAAATAATTTACCTAACTCAACTCAATTGAATTTGGTTGCTAAAATAACAGAATTTTAAGATGTGGTTAAACATTTTCTTTAAATTCAGGTTTACTTGACAACTTGTGGGGGAAAGCTCGTTAGATGTTTAAAGACATACTAAGTTGGGTTTCATACAAGAAAGTCAATTATCATTCCATATGAGTTATGGAAAGGGAAGAAAAATCAAATACCTTAAAATGTGGGGGTTATTTAGGTCAGATTTTGGTTTCACCACCGAAAAAGAAAATAACTTAAAAATATTTATTACTACTAGCATATCCGATAAATAGTAGTAGCTTATTTTTTTTTATTATTTAAATCTGACATAATTTTAATCATGTGAACCGAGTCACGTGATGTAACAATCATTGAGAATGTAAGAAGGATTTGAGAATCATTTCTTATAAATTGATCTTTCTTTCGGTTCAGTTTTATTTTCAGTAAGTGTGGCTTATTGATATTAAAATCTGATAAAGTAATATTATTTTTTACTTACATAAACCTTTGTAAAATTTATAATTAGAGTTAATTATAAATTATTTAAATAAAAAGTATGGTCTAATCATTTTAGATTAGAATATTTAAAAATCATAAAATATTTTGCGAAAATATTTAATTGACTTTGATTTAGAGGGTTTAACTTGTGAAGCTTATAATTATTTTTTATTATAAACTATTTTATTATGAGAGAATATACATATGAATCGATCTCTAAAGAGGTCAATCTCTAACTTCAACATGAGTTTGTTGATGAGTTGAAGAGACATATGAGCTAAAAGCTCGAAGTTATTTGATCCAGATATTCTAACTTATATGTTAAAGAATTAACTTCGAACATATAAACAGATTATATCACGTTCCAATATCTTGGATTGGAAAGATGCGATTGACAGCGAGTTACATTCATAAAATTGGTAGACCTCGAGAAGTGAACCAATTAGATGTAGATGGGTTTTTAAGTTCAAGAGTTTAAAAACTTTGACAAGTCAATCGATAAAAACTAGGCTAGACGAGTAGCCATGTTGCCTTATAAAAAGAAATAATTTTACTTCTTTGACTCATATTCACCAGTGATTAGGATAACATCAACTTGAATATTAATAGCTCTAATAGCTATATACAATGGACGTTAAAATTATAATCCTTAATGGTGAATGAAATGAGAAAATTTATAAGGAGTAACCAGAGAGTTTAGTTGTTAAATGAAAAGAAAAACATAGTTTGTGAAACTTTTGTATTTTCTTGTTGAACTTTAACAAACTCCTAAACAATGGCACGAAAAATGTGATAGTGTCACTAACAAATTTTAACTGTCATATTAATAAATATGACAAGTGTGTCCATATAAACTAACTGGATAATTGAGTATCATAGTTTGTTTATGCACAAATGATATGTTAATATTTGAGACTAATATTGTGAATATTAAATCCATCGAGAAAATATTAACTTATTATATGAAAAACATTAATTTAATCAATTATGATTATGAGGTCATGTGATGACCTTAAATTATCTCAAGTACATGAATGATGTCTAAGTTAAATACTTATGAAATTAAGGGATTTCATAATTTTATTTAATTCATATCTTGTATGCTACATGAGAACAAATGTGATAGAATATCACAATTTGAATATGCTCATAAAATTAGATGTCACAAATATATCGTAAAATGCAAGAGGCTAGACATCTTCTCTTTGGTTAATAAACTAAGGAGATACATGAGCAATCCTAGCAAGATTCGTTGGGATGCATTAATGAGAATGCTTGAATCTTGAAAGAATACATGTGTATGTGCATTATACTTTGGAAAAATATCCAACGATCCATGGGGAATATGGTAATGCAAATGAAACTTCTAATTTAGAGAAATTGAAGTTCATAAGTGAATATGTATTCAATATAGAAGACACCGCAATTTCTTGAATATCTTCAAAACAAACGTATATAGCTCAATCCACTATGAAATTAGCCTGCATAGCATTGGATAAATCTATTGAAGAATTTGAGTGGTTTCACAAAATTCTTGGAAGATATTCTAATATGACTGAAAATTGTGTTAGTCATACGTAAATGCGATAATCAAGCGGTGATACACAGAGCTGAACGAACTCTATGTATAATGGTAAAGTCACGACATATTCGTTGTCGTTGATATAATACCGAGAGACATCTACTTTCAAATAGAACGGACTTTATGAAGTCTAGAGATAATCCTGATTCCGGATATTAAAGGTTTATCTAAAGAGTAGTATGTGCATCGAGGGGAATGGGCTTAAAGCCTAAATTAGACTAAGTTACCTCGTACGGAAACCTAACCTGGCGACTGGAGATCCCACGGACCAGGTTCAATAGGACAACCAGTCTTGGCTAACTTAAAAGAAAGCACTTAAGAGTTTAACTCTATCCCATTCTTATGATGCAATAAGTGCAAGCCTACCGCGTTATTTTATAGGTTAAGCAAATGCTTTTAATGACGTCTATATCTTGTCAAAACAAGTAGAGTATGGTAGGATACTCTTGATAGATGCGGTCACCAATGTTAGTGTGAGCTGGGTCGGCTCGTTGAGAATTTCTTTATAGGCTGGAATTCTCTAAAGCACTCGCATAACCAAGAATATGTTCAGGGCCAAAAAGAACACAACCGAGAACTTGAAATAAATCGGTTTAGTACTGTGTTAAGTTTATTGTCTTGGTTTACACAAACAGCCGACGGTTCAAGATGAAATATTTCACCGATTGGCTAAGTAAATCCGATAAGCTTTAACTAGGGAAGGTTCAAGATGAAATATTTCACCTATCCTGATGCGGTATTATTCCTAAAGAAATTTCGACATGATATGTCTCATGTGAAGGAACTCGAAGAACAATTTCATTCATGTGGGGGATTGTTGGGGTTTTTATATGTGAATGAAATAAATAGAAGAAAGAGTTGTGTCTATTCGGTTCGAAGAGGTACCCCTTGAACCGAAACATTGTGTCCCTTCTCAAGAGGCACTTTGTGTCTATAAATACGAAACAGAATCTGGCCAATTCTGAATCAATTTTATATAGTAATTAAAAGGAAAAATACTACTCTCTCTTTCTCTTACTTTCATCAAAATTTTTCGAAATTTCTGTTTGTTCAAGTTCGCCGTGGGTTCATTATTTGTGCAAATAATGAACAACAGACTGTTGTATCTTGGGAGACTACCGGGAATCAAACTGTATGCACCGTGGCAGCCCCGGAAATATTGTCTTAAGGAAATTGTTTCGACAAGCCTCAGTCTTATTTCCTATTTTATGTGTTGATTATAGTGTTCTACAAATTAATTCTAACCAGGTACGTATGGTTTACATGCTTTACTAATGCATGAATTTATTTGTTAGAATATTTTTTGTTATATTCTATATTTATCAAAATATATAAGTGCACAGATTGTTAGACACCAACAGAAAATATTGATATTACTTATAACTTATTTGTGAAATAATTATAATTTATTTGTGAGAAATAAGTATATAATTTATTTGTTTGCGAAACAAATATGTAAAAGTTCAAATTTTTTGAACTAATCCAAATTAATTGTGTGATTTTGAAATCATTACTAACTCGTGGAGTTTGAGAATGTATTTAATCACATAAATATTATTACTCTATTTATTGAGTTATAAATACGAGGCAATAAATGTATTTGCGAAATACGAAAAGACGCATTTGTGAAATACAAATCCGGAATTAAAAAAAAAATTAAATTCTTATATCCAAATTGTGGGGGTGAATACGATATATTCATTTAACAAGAGTGTGTTAAATTGAGAATAATTCGTAAAAATAATTCACCTAGCTCAACCCAATTATATTGAGTATGTAGCTACACGGAATAATCAAACCTAAGAAGGTGCGGGAAATATTATTATATAAATTTGGATGTACCGGATAACTTGTGGGGGAAAAGTCCTTAGATGTCTAAACGCATATTAAGTCGAGTTTCACACACAAAAAAAAAAAAATATCATTCCATACGAGTTATGGAAAGGAAAAAAAAAAACCAAATACCTTAAAATGTGGGGGGTATTTAGGTCACATTTCGGTTTCTCCACCGAAAAAGAAAATAACTTAAAAATATTAATTACTACTAGCTTATACGATAAATAGTAGCAGTTCACATTTTTTGTGTTTAAATCTGAAATAAATGTAATCATGTGAACTGAGTCACGTGATGTAACATTAATTGAGAATGTAAGAAGGATTTGAGAATCATTTCTTATAAAATTGATCCTTCTTTTGGTTCAGATTTATTTTCAGTAAATGTGTTTACTGATATTAAACGATGATAAAGTAATATTATTTATTATATTACTTACATAAACTTTTTTACAGTTTATAATTAGAGTTAATTATAAATTGTTTATTCTGCGAGAATAAACATTATAGTCTAACTTTTTTTTTAGACTAGAATATTTTTAAAATTTCATAGAATATTTTTGCGAAAATATTTTATTTAATTAATTTGAGCAAGAGGGTCAAATTTGTGAAGTTTATAATTATAAACTACTATATTCTGCGAGAATATATATATGAATCGATCTTTAAAAATGTTGATCTCTTACTTCAACATGAGTGCTCGAAGTTATTTGATCCAGATATTATAACTTATATGTTAATGGATTAACCTCAATAATGTCACGTTCCAATATCGTTGATTGGAAAGAGGCGATTGAGTTACATTTAAAATTGGTAGACCTCGAGGAGTGAACCAATTAAATGTAGACGAGTTTTTAATTTCAAGAGTTTAAAAACTTTGATAAGTCAGTCGACAAAAACTAGGCTAGACGAGTAGCCAAGATGGCTTATTAAAAAGAAGTACTTTTACTTCTTTGACTTATATTCACTAGCGAATAGGATGAAATTCATTTGAATGTTAATAGCTCTAATAGCTATATACAATGGACGTTAAAATTATCATCCTTAATGGTGAATTAATTGAGAAAATTTATAAGGAGTAACCAAAGAGTTTCGTTGTTAAATGAAAAGAAAACATAGTTTATGAAAATTTTGTTTTTTCTTGTTGACATTTAACAAACTCCTAAACAATGACACGAAAAAATGTGATAGTGTCATGCTCTAACAAATTTTGACTGTCATATTAATAAATATGACAAGTGTGTCCATATAAACTAACTGGATAATTGAGTATCAGAGTTTGTTTATGCGCAATTGATATGTTAATATTTGAGACTAATATTGTGAATATTAATTCCATGGAGAAATATTAACTTATGATATGAAAAACATCAATTTAATCAATTATGATTTTGAGGTCATGTGATGACATTAAATTATTTCAAGCACATTAAGTGCATGAATGATGTCTAAGTTAAATTCTTATGAAATTAGGGGATTTCATAAAATTTAATTCATATCTTGTATGCTATATGAGAACAAATGTGATAGAATATCACAATTTGAGTATGTTCATAAAATTAGATGTCACGCATATATCGTAAAAGCAAGAGGCTAGACATCGTCACTTTGGTTAATAAACTAAGGAGATACATGAGCAATCCTAGCAAGATTCGTTGGGATGCATTAATGAGAATGCTTGAATCTTGAAAGAATACATACATATGTGCATTATATTTGAAAAACTTTCAAACGATCCAGGAGGGATATAGTAATGCAAATGAAACTTCTGATTTAAATGAATCAATGTTTATAAGCGGATATGTATTCAATTTTGGAGGCACCGCTATTTCCTGAGAATCTTCCAAACATACGCATATAACTCATTCCACTATGAGATAAAAGTGAATATCATTGGATAAAGCTAGTGAAGAATTTGAATGGCTTCACAAAATTCTTGGAAGATATTCTAATATGACTGAAAATTGTGTTGGTCATACGTTAATGCGATAATCAAGCGGTGATACATAGAGCTCAACAAACTCTATGTATAATGGTAAAGTCACGACATGACATATTCGTTGTCGTTGATACAATACCGAGAGACAACTACTTTCAAATAGAATGGGCTTTACGAAGTCAAGAGATAATCCTGATTCCGGATATTAAAGGTTTATCTAGAGAGTAGTATGTGCATCGAGGGGAATGGGCTTAAAGCCTAAATTAGACTAAGTTACCTCGTACGGAAACCTAACCTGGCGACTGGAGATCCCACGGACCAGGTTCAATAGGACAACCAGTCTTGGCTAACTTAAAAGAAAGCACTTAAGAGAATAACTCTATCCCATTCTTATGATGCAATAAGTGCAAGCCTACCGCGTTTATAAGGTTAAGCAAACGCTTTTAATGACGTCTATACCTTGTCAAGAACAAGTGGAGTATGGTAGGATACTCTTGATAGATGCGGTCACCTATGTTAGTGTGAGCTGGGTCGGCTCGTTGAGAATTTCTTTATAGGCTGGAATTCTCTAAAGCACTCGCATAACCAAGAATGTTCAGGGCCAAAACGAACACAACCGAGAACTTGAAACAAATCGGTTTAGTACTGTGTTAAGTTTATTGTCTTGATTTACACAAACAGCCGACGGTTCAAGATGAAATATTTCACCGATTGGCTAAGTAAATCCGATAAACTTTAACTAGGGAAGGTTCAAGATGAAATATTTCACCTATCCCGATGCAGTATTATTCCTAAAGAAATTTCGACATAATATATCTATATGAAGGAACTCGAACAACAATTTCATTCATGTGGGGGATTGTTGGGGTTTTATGTGTGAATGAAATAAATAAAGTAAGAGATGTGTCTATTCGGTCCGAAGAGGTACCCTTTGGACCGAACCATTGTGTCCCTTTTTCAAGAGGCACTTTTGTGCCTATAAATATGAAACAGAATCTGGCCAATTCTGAATTAAATTCATATAGGAACAAAAAGGAACAACACTACTTTATCTTTCTCTTACTTTCGTCAAAATTTAGTTCGAAATTTCTGTTTGTTCAAGTTCGCCGTGGGTTCATTATTTGTGCAAATAATGAACAACAGACTGTTGTATCTTGGGAGACTACCGGGAATCAAACTGTATGCATCGTGGCAGCCCCGGAAATATTGTCTTAAGGAAATTTGTTTCGGCAAGCCTCAGTCTTATTTCCTATTTACGTGTTGATTAAAGTATTCTACAAATTAATCCTAACCAAGTAAGAATGATATATATGCTTAATCATGCATGAATTTTATTTGTTAGAATATTGTTTACTATATTCTATGTTTTGTGAAACATATAAGTGCACAGATTGTTAGACACCAACACTCTAACCCCACATTCCTCTAAACTTTCCCCTAAAATAAAACAAAACAGAACAACCAGAATGGTTGAGTCAGAGTAGCAATTTCTAAGAAATAGTGTTAGAAGTGATGCCATCATATAGTTGACAGTATTAAAAAATTCTATCTTTCTCCATTTTCGGCGAGTCACTGTTTCTATGAAGTATTTCTTTTTCATACGTGAAGAAAAGGGTAATCAATTAGGGCTCGCTCTTTGTTGAAAGTTTCAAATGCTTAATACGGTGTCGTACAAGGTCTAGACTCCCGTCAGTTAGGAATTTTTCCATCTGATTTTTAAATACTCGGTCCGGGGTTGAAGAATCTATGGGCCTATGAATATCTTAGTGGATTGCTTTGTAATAAGGAGATGAATATGTTTCTTGAGTAAAATACAAAAATAACCCTTTTGCTTTCTCTAATTTGCTCAAAGATTCAAATGTGTTAACATGTGCATTTACTCACCTCCAAACGGGATATTCTTGCATAGATCTGGTCTATGAGATTTTTATAGACTTTGTGGTAGTATATACACCACATCATACATTTTGAGAGCATGACATCATCAAAATGTATGATGTGGCGCATTTACAATCACAAGGTCTATGAAAAGCTCATAGACCAGGTCTATACAAGAATTTTTCCCTCCAGACCATTGTATATTTCATTATTGTATATGCGAGCATTATTCATAATTTGTAGAGAAAGTAACAATTGTACATTTAGATGTTATTTCTTTTTAGAAATAAAATTCTAAAACAACTATTCACTTAACAAAATAGACGGTAAACCCCAATTATCTTAAAAAATTTACAATAACTCTCAACGGCCAACTCTTAATTTTCAGATGTATCCAGTGAGCTAATAAAATATTAATATATGATTTTTTAATAAAATATTAAAAGAATGAGTGATTTAATTAATAAAAATATGTTTGATGTCAATTTAAATAATGTAGGGGTATATTTTGCAATTTACTCATAAGTTTGCTGATTATTTTAGATATCTATTTGTCTCTATATAATACTAGCATTTACCCCGTGCTATGCACGGAATCACTAAAGTATTGTTTAATAGTTTATAGGTTGATTCTAATAAATATAATGTTCACTTTGTCCTTCATTTGATTAAGTGATGAGCATTTCACCATGAATTAAAATTTCGTTCGAGCGTATGTTTCGGTTAGCTAAATATTGAAAAGTTTTTGGTAATATTTGAGAACAATAAGAAAAAATTGTAAGAAAAATTACTAAATTAAGAAAAATAAGTGAGCTTCATGCAAACAAATAGTTTCAAAATTACACATAATTCTGTGTTATGCACAAAGTACGTTGTTTTGGATAAATGTCAATATTTATATGAAAGCGATTAATTGATTTAATTGAATATGTAATTCTAATAAGAAACCATAGTTACTGGAACACCCCCGTAAAAATAGTTAATTGAGTTCGAAATAATTATGATTATAATTAGCAACTTAATTCATCTATATAATGCTCAAACAAAGTTCAGTATAGATAGAAAATCTAAAGCTTAAACTTAAAGAATTATGAAAAATATTGACTAAATAGAAATTTATGTATTTTGGTTGGAATAAAACCTGATTAGACAAATGTTTTCTTTTATCAACTATGTAATTTATAGAATCGTAATTAAATTGATGAAAACTTATTGGTAGTTAAGAAAAATATTGCATGAAGTACAATCTACTAAAAAGTATCGTAAATAGATAGAATTTAATTAATTTAATTCTAACATAATACTAAAAATATTTATTATCAAGTTTGACATAGATTATGTCTTTAGAAAAAGAAATTATGTTTGACATAGATTAAGGACAAATAACTATCAACCATATATTGACATAGATTATGATAACACTACATGTGTTCTTCCTTTCAAGTTATTGATATGTTTCATCTCAACAATTCGGAGTTCCTGAAATCAAAAAAAAAAAAAAAAAAAAATGCTCGTCAATATAAGAATGTATGATGTGCATATATAAGAGCACTTGAATTTTTTTTAAAAATGGTATGGAAACAAAATAGAAAAGAAAACACAAAATGAAGAAAATCTTGGCTCCATGTCTTCTTATATATAAATTTACAATAAATTTGAATGCAATTAACTACCTTATTCATTATATGTGAGGGGGATTTTCTAATGCAATTAATAAACTTCATGAGAATTTTCATAACACCCAATATGTGAGGGGGATCTTCGTACATAGGCCTTACCCTTAAAATAAAAACTAAAATGATTTTTATAATTATAGTTTCATTCTTTTGTTAAATTTTAAAATTTGCCATCTTCTGATTAAACATCCACAAATTACCTTGGGGCAAAATAATTAATTTTTTAATTGTCAATTAATTATATATTCTAAATTAATGTAACTACAAAAAAGTGTAGTGGTAGAAAAAGTAGTACAACTAAATTTCAGTTTTGATACCTCCAAATTATGATTCATCATAATTCAATTAATTTTGGTGGATGAAATTTTTGCTTTAAATCATCACTTAAACTCAAATTCAAAGTGAGTATGTTCATGAAATTCCTATAAGGAGAAGAAATTAGTGAATATAGAATATGAACTATATCAACCAAAACATGCAAGCGAATGAGATGAACACATACAAACAAAGGGTGCATAAGATCAAAACAAAAATGAAAAGTACAGTGAGCTTAGAGTAATCTTAATTATAATAATGAAATCTTCCCGGAAAAAAAATCTACTAAAATTCCAATTAAGCCTAATCCACTCAAACATTGAACATGACAATTAATTAAATCTCAGGTTCGATACCTCCAAATTACTATTCATCATATTTCAGTTGCTCTTGGTGGATGTATATTTTGCTTAAAATCATTATTTAAATTCAAATACAAAGTGAGTATGTTCCTGAAATCACCAGATGAAGAAAACATTAGTAAATATAGAATATGAATCATATCAACCAAACTTGACCGGAAAAATAAAATTTTATGATCAACTAAAATTTCAAATAAGCATGACAAAATCCACTCAAACATTGAACATGACAATTAAATTTCAGTTTTGATACCTTCAGTTTACAATTCATCATATTTCAGTTGTTCTTGGTGGATGTATATTTTGCTTAAAATCATCATTTAAATTCAAAGTTCAAAATTTGTATGTTCTCGAAATCACCAGAAGGAGAAAACATTAGTAAATATATAAAATAAATTATATCAACCAAAATATGAAAGCGAGTGAGATGAATCATGAGAGAAAGAGTTTATAATATCAAAACAAAAATGAAAAATACAGTAAGCAAATGAATAAACTTTGTTTATGAAATGAATGACACAATATATTTATGACTATATGTAATTGCAGAACCTTAAATTAATAGGGAAAATATGAAACTGTTTTTAATTGAATGCTTTAGTTAGATTATGACCAAATACGTATGATTTAGTGGATGAATAAATGCCTAATGTTGTGCAATTAGTTTGTAACAGTTTTTTTTTAAATAAATGGATGATTTGTGCAATTAGTTAGATTATGTCCAAGTACGTTTTTCCAAAATTTTAGCCATTTGGAAAGAATTCATCAAAAGAACAATTGTTCCTTTATACATAAAATTACTAACAAATATAAGAAAAAATCGATAGAACGCTGGATTGCAAGTAAGTATAAAAATAATGTAACTAAAAACTGAAGAATATATAATAAACTCAAATAATTAATGTAGGAAACTCAAATATGAAATTTGATTAGTGTTAGAAAACACTCGAGATCAATTTGATAAAATAAGTGGTTTGTGCTTTCCCCCAAGTGTAAGATCAATGTGTTGGATGGAAGAAGAAAAAAACAATTTGTCCGCAAGAAGAATTAGTATGGTAATAATGGTATCTTCCCTACATATGAAAAAAACAAAAAAAATCTTGAATTGTATAAGCTATGTTAAAGCTAAACTTAAGGAATGATCTAAGTGTCGAATTGTGATCAACCAATTAAATGAATATAATTTGTAGGATTAAATCAATTGACTAAATTGAACACACCCCTTCCTCGTAAACTTCTAAAATTAAAAAGAGTCCTCTTAGACTTATTTTTGTAACTATCGAAATAGTTATTAAGTTTTAGTAGAAATTAAAAATTGAGATTTCAATCAATGCTTTGACTATATGTGGAACTCAAAAGGTCATCCGACCAAAAAATTATTGTCTCAAAAAATATATCATCTAATATTGTTATGTAAATTATTTGGTAGTTTGTATGTGTAGACGTGACTATGAAAAATGTCACAATGTCATTCAAGGTCTGAATAATCAAACAATAATGGTATATAATTGAAACAATGAATATCATTAAATTAGATAGAATTACATTTTTAAATAAGTTACTCATTATTTCAAATATAGTCAAAGATAGACAATGAAACTATAATCAAAATTCTTGTGAAAATATTCAATGTTAAAAACTTACCTCAACAATTAAAATTTCAGCTGTGACGCCTCCAATATGATTCCAAATTTGATAATCTTAGTTATGTTAAATGCGTTGTTTTCTTGGCCATGAATAAAATCACCACATATGTCCCTCCTCTCCTACTTATTTATTTGTTATGACCTTTATTGTACCTGAAATCAACACAAGAAAAAAAAATTAGTATATATATAATGCAAAATAAACTACATACAATTCAAGAGATGAGTTAGATGACAAAATGTAAAAGATGGAACAAAACAAAAAAAACCATACAATGAATTGAGAGGTCAAAATTTTCTTTTATAAGGAGGATAAATTCAAAATGTCATTTACCATCCAGTCCGTTACTTAGGAAAATTTGGCAAATTGGCTTGATTTTGGCTTTTCAGACTTTTAAAAGTAATTAATTACATGCTAGAGAAAGAATGTAATTAGTAACTGATAGTTTATATGAATTTCTTACCATTTAGAGTCATTATATTGGCATAAACTATGGGTTTAATTAGTAAACTGATGGTTTATATGAATTTCTTACCATTTACATGTTTAATTAGTAACTGAAAATTTATATGAATTATGTTAGCATAAATGTTGTAAGATTTATATGGTTATTGGTTTTACTAATATAAATAATTTAGATAATAAAAATAATTCAAAATCACCAGAAATTAGAATTTGGTCTAATTGGAGTCAAACACCATTCTCCTATATATATAAGATATAAGATTTTGGAGCAATAATTGACTTTAAGTTGACAAGTTTTACACCAACCTACTTTTTAAAAAAATTGAATTATCTTGAGCATCCAAAATTTCATTAACCAACTAAAACTCTGGGAAAATTATTACATTAAGAGTATTATACTTGTTATGTAAGTAATCATTTTCCTAGAAATATTATTAATCCATAAAGTAAGTGTAAGTACTTGCCATATCAATATTTCAAAGTCAAATCAAACCCAATTTCAAAAAATCACTTGCTAGATAGAATTTCTTGTAAAAAACCCTTTTCTTTCTAAAAGTTCCTTATCTCACATCTCCATTAACATGAACAAATGCAAGACATTCCGATGTATTATGTGAAACTTGCACTATTAAATACTTGGAAAAAAACTCCTCGTACGTACAAATTTTTTATGATAAACTTTGTTTGGTTAGTGGTTAAAATTTAAAAGGTACACAAAAGAAATTATACAATAAACATTTCGCTTAATATTTATTTATTTTTTTCAGAATAAATTTATCATCAATTATTTCATCAAAAATCAAATTATAACAAATAATCATATTAATGGAAATTATACTCACATATAACTCCATACAAATTTCACATAACACATTAGCAATTGTCTAATATTTTTATTCTTGAAAAAACAATATCAAAATAATTCATTTTACCAGTTGACCCGCCTCGAAAATTAATTCCTTGGAAACTGGGAGTATCATTGTATCAAAATAATTCTATTGATAATACTACTAATATAAAAGTTTGCGGGACTCCGATGGCTCCGATTAAGAAAGGCAAATCGAAGGGAAACTCGTCGGAATCAACTCAGTCTCCGCCGTGCGCCGCCGTATCCAGTTACCCTGCGTGCATCCGGTCCATTCGTCCATCCTCCGTCGCCATTACAATCCACGCCAAGCCGGGATCCAAACTCGCCACAATCACTGGTTATGATCAATCATTATTACTGTCTTTAATTTGGTCCTTGATTCATTTATATTTTCCTGAAGTTAAATTTATGAATTGAAATACCAGAATTTGGTGACGATGCATTAGGAGTGCAGATAGATGCACCAGCTAAAGACGGTGAAGCTAATGCCGCTCTTCTTGATTATATTAGCTCTGTAAGTTTTCTTCCCTGTATGCTTGGATTGAATGATTTTGCACTTAGATGAGGTTAAACTGATGTTAAATCGAAGTTTTAGTTAGCGATGTTATGAACGGGGGAGCTAGGGCTTTTTTTACACTATAATTAAAAGGGGAATATGATGTTGATTGTGGATAAGTTTTTTAATTGCTTTTCTTATCAAAATTATTCCAGCAGCTAAGAATGTAAAATGGAGTGGTTTTTATCCAATCTCCATATCATGTATTACAATTTTGTACTAATATCAGCTGCAAATGATCTTCTCATGTACACTGAAACAGAAGAAGTTTTGACATCTGACGTTCTGAATAATATTTGCTGTTTTATGTTCTAAGGAAAATTGATATGTTATGCTATTGTTAATGCTAATGCTAATGCATTCCTTTAATTTGATTAGGTAACTGGATTGTTATTAAGTATCTGTGCTTTAAGATGACTGACTGTTATTTAAACAACGTTTACATTCGGTGCTATTTCTCTGCTTGAGGTTGTAAGTTTCACTGCTCAAAAATTGTAGTTCACATTTCACCAGAATCCAATTACGAACGAACGCACCCTCTTTGATTTGCCGCCAGAGTAATTATTCTGAGGGCTTGACATTCATACTTGAACAATTAGTCAATTACAGGGAACTTGACCAGTATATATCTCCTCGTGTCATTGAACATAGTGTTTCATCATTTTTCTCTAATTGTATATAATTAAACTGTGAAAGATTGACGTAGAGTACTACTCGTTTGTTAAGCACATTTATTGATTACCTTTCCCTGTAGAATTAAGATTACAGATTTTATTGTTCCTAGCTTTTTGTTTTGGAAGGTTGAACATTAAAAATTCCATCCTAGCCTTAGCTCAATGGTGATGATTGTTTGTATATATTTCTGTTAACAGGTTATAGGGGTGAAAAGACGGCAAGTTTCAATAGGTTCTGGCTCAAAGTCGAGGGACAAGGTTGTTATAGTAGAGGATGTAACTTTAGAGTACGTATTTGATGCTCTAGATAAAGTTTCAAAGAGCCACTGATGGAAATCGATCCAATGAGGTAGCTGTGAGTTATACATGTAAGAGTCCTTAAGACATATTATCATTAACTTCATCACTCAATTAAATCATAATATATTTGTCAAGTCCTTAAGACATGACACTAACAGGTGTTGTCATATATATTGAGGGAGTGTCTTTTAAATCTGTTAATTAATTACTGCATTTTTCTATGGCTATGGCAGGAAATTAAGATAACTTAAGAATGGACATCCGGAAGCCAATATGAAGATAGATAGATAGCATCATCATCATCCCAAGGAGTAATATATATATATATCATTGGAATTAGTGAAGTGTGATATTTGTAATATAACAAAATACATTTTACCGCTATCTGTTTGTTAATTATTACTTCATAAAATACTCTTAACTGCCTCCTTTCCTAAACATTCCAAAAATATGTAATGACAAAATGACCCTAATTTATATCGTATTTGACGACTAGGGTAAATTACATATGCTCCTCATTCGAAGTTGAGATTTGCCTCAGCTGTATGAAAACTAATATATAAAATTATAAATGACTTTGCAGTTTAGTGGATTAACAAAAAATAAAAATAGCTCGCTCCACTAATTCTAACCTATGAAATGAATGAGAGATTAAGCAACCCTTGTGGTTCACAAATGAAAACTTTTTGCTCAATTTACAGTCGTTATATAAAGTACTAAATTAATTTACAAACTAATCATTAATTTTCTCACTGAAAATACTAAATTTTATGCAGGAGATGGATATTACTATTATTATATGAAAGAACGGATCGGAACTATTAATTAATTTCACCTTGATCTAAAAACGAAAAAAGAAATTAGTTCCATTCCATTCCACCTCGTCATATATATATATATATATATATATATATATATATATATATATATATATATATATATAGATATATTTTTAGCTACATATAATATATGGATAGAATGGATGCATTAATTGTTCTCCTAATTATATTTAGGAGAACAAAAACTGTGGCATGAACCACGCTGTTACTCCCACGTGTAGAGTTTGCCTGATTCCTTTGTCAATGTAAATAAAAAATATTACAGCCCTTTAGGCCTTAACAATTTTGATAACTAATTCCTCCAAGAAAACAGACAAACCGTTGGTCTTCATTTACTCACACAAACGCACAAACTACTACTTATTAAGTTATCTAGATCTTCATATATATACTGCGATTCCATTTTTGTATTTTGCTGTCAAAAAGCACATCCAATTAATAGTAATACACACACAAAGTAAGTAAGAGATTCGAATATTAATTAGTATAATATATATATAATGACGGACATTACAGATGATATAGCGGAGGAAATATCGTGCAAGGAATTTGAGAATTACTGTGGATTACTTGGAAATCTTCTAGATGATGTTCTTCTTAGAGAACTTGGGCCTCGTTTCATGGAAAAACTCGAAAAAACTAAAATGCTTGCTCAGGTACGTACCTACGTATATAGTTTTCTTTTCTAATTTATTATTACATACAAAATTACTACTATAACTTAATGTTGTTGTAGAGTGCATGCAAAATGAGGACTGCAGGAATTGTGGACGCTGCGGAGTTGCTTGAGAAGCAATTGGGTGCAGAGTTGTCCAAAATGACACTGGAAGAAGCTTTATCACTTGCTCGTGCATTCAGCCATTATTTAAATCTCATCGCAATTGCAGAAACTCATCATAGGTACGTGCTAAATACTAGCTAGCTAGCTATAATTATTTCATTAATTCAAATTCAAATTACTATCTATCTATAATTATTTCATCGATCATAGGTAGAAAAAGAAATTTATTTAATTTGCAGAGTGACAAAGGGACGAAGTGCAGAGAAATTATCAAAATCTTGTGATGACACTTTCAGTCAGCTCCTTCAAAATGGCGTCTCTCCAGACCAACTTTACGATAATGTCTGCAAACAGGTTCGTAATTAATTATATTTAGTACGTGGCACTGCTATTTGATTTATATATATATGTGGTCAAGTTGTTCTAATTACTATTACTATTACAATTACTATTCCAGGTGGTCGAGATTGTTCTCACAGCACATCCCACACAAATTAATCGACGTACCTTACAATACAAACACATTAGAATTGCAGTATGGGGTTTTTTTTACTATTTTTTTGTGCTTCAATTACTACTATAATGTCATAGAAATGAGATTTTGAATATTCTTTTGTAGCATCTTTTGGAATATAATGATCGACCGGACCTTGGACATGAGGATCGTGATATGTTGATAGAAGATTTGGTTTGTGCTTTCTTTATAACTTTGTAACAATGTAAAAAGAAAAAAGGCCAAGAATACTGACTTTTTTATTTTTTGATAATTTAAGGTAAGAGAGATTGCTTCAATATGGCAAACAGATGAACTTAGGCGACACAAGCCTACTCCGGTTGATGAAGCTAGAGCCGGTATACTCTGATATATGCTCATAATTCATTTTCTGATTTAAAATAAGAAAGCTATTGGATGATGATTTTTAATTACTAGACGAAATGATAATTTAATTTAATATTTTTTCCTTCTCAGGTTTAAATATTGTAGAGCAATCGCTTTGGACAGCTGTGCCTCATTATTTACGTCGTGTCAGCAATGCTCTAAAGAAGGTAAATCTTCAGGGTGAATTGTGTTTCTTCACCTAGAAATTTTGGTTCTTCAGGGAGATTTGAGCATAAAATGTCTCTAAAAATAAATGTTATAATGGGGGTTCAGAGTATCTTTTCTAGGATTTAAACTCTATTTTTCTTGGTGCAAACTCATTTCAACCTTTTATTCCGCGATATATTTAACTGTTAATCCATTATTTTAGTCTGAAGATATGTTTAACTGTCTCAGCATACTGGAAGGCCTCTACCTTTGACATGCACTCCAATAAAGTTTGGATCTTGGATGGGGGGTGATCGAGATGGCAATCCAAATGTCACGGCAAAGGTGAATCCTTCAATTTTTCCTGCAAGTAAATACCGTTTGTAATAGTTCGTCTTCTTCATCATAACATTGTTTTATTTTTATGGTTTCAGGTCACAAGAGATGTATCTCTTTTATCGAGATGGATGGCTATTGATCTCTACATACGTGAAGTTGATCACTTAAGATTTGAACTCTCCATGAATCGATGTAATGAGAAGTTATCAAAGCTGGCCCATGAAATATTAGAAAAAGGTTTGGCATTTCTCATGTTCATTAGACTTCTTTAATTCCCTTACACACTATTGATGAAATATTAGAAAAAGGTTTGGCATTTCTCATGAAGTATTTATGTTCTCCATCGAACTCTTCATGACTTTTATTTTTTTCTTTTTCAGAAAATTTATCAGAGGATCGGAAAGATAGTTGGAACCAATTCAAGAACAATAGTCAGAATGCTTCGTCCTTGCCAACACAGCTTCCGACTGGAGCTTCTCTACCTCGTTATGCAGGTTAATGCCTCCCTCTTCTCATCATAATTTGCATTCTCGCATCATTTCTTTTCAGCTTCAGCAATTTTGTTAAATTTATGTTTTTTTATGTGCAATTGTACGTCATTTATAGTTCATGTGCAAATGTTTCATGTACTTGTTTTATTTCAACATTGTTTTACTCTGTAGTCGTCAAATTTGTTTTGTACTTATCCTTCTTAGTATATGATTTATCAACATCAGTTGTTTTGTTCCCATTGTATATATTTATTTTGGCTTGGTCTTTTTTAGCTAAATTGGTGATAGTAGGAGAAGGCTTTATTTAATGTTTAAAAACTTATTCTTTTTGTACAATTTTTACTAGAACGCGACAATGTCGAATCTCATCATCCTCGACTAGATGTTCCTGGTACAGAATTCATGCCACTGAATCGTCAGGTAAAATAGATTTCAGAACATCTTCCTCCATGCTTAATGTATCTATGTTCTTTTGAACGTGTATCTAATCAACCCCCCACCCCCCCACACACACACAAAGGATGGTCAAGCTTCCAGTAAAACACAAGGAAACGAGAGTGTTGGTAATTCAAGAAATGCTCAGCCTCAAGCGATGTCAAGAAATCTATCTTTTGGATCAATTGGAACAAGTCAACTTTTAGCTCAGAGGAAACTAACTGAATCTCAATTAGGAAAGGGAAGTTTTGAGAAGCTTCTCGAACCAAGCTCGTCTAATAGACCTGGAATGGCTCCTTATCGGGTTGTTCTAGGAGACGTGAAAGAAAAGGTATCAATTTTCTGCTTACAAATTGTTGATTTATTTCCCGGATCATGTTCTTATCAGGCCGTCTTTAATTCAGCTTTCAAAAACACGGAGGCGACTGGAACTCCTTCTTGAAGACCTTCATTGTGAATATGATTGTTGTGATTATTATGAAACATCAAAGCAATTTTTAGAGCCATTGTTAATATGCTATGACTCACTGGTATATATTATACTACATATCTTCAGTTTATAATTTCGTGAAATGAAGTAGATTTAGCACTTTTTCAAAATCGAATATTGTAGCAATCTTGTGGATCGGGAATTTTAGCTGATGGAAGATTAGCTGATTTAATTAGACGTGTTTCTACTTTTGGGATGATGCTAATGAAGCTTGACCTTCGTCAGGTGATTTATTTTTTAATTCTTATTATATAGGAGGATTCTTTTGTTGGTGCTATGTACTTTAGCTTACTTTTTTCATGTACCAGGAATCGGGTAGACATGCGGAAACACTTGATGCAATAACGAAATATTTGGATATGGGTACTTATAGTGAATGGGATGAAAGTAAGAAACTTGAATTCTTGACAAGAGAGCTTAAAGGAAAGAGGCCTCTAGTTCCGCCATTTATAGAGGTAATAGCTTGTTTATGTTTCACAATACTTGAAACACAAGGGAACTAATGCTAGTGATAAAACTGTATAACAATTGGATCTTCAGCATTTTGGTCCAGTATTTTACAATATTGCACTTTTGGTCCCAAATGATCTTAACTATTAAGTACTGCTCGCTCCCTTCATGGGGCCAAAAGTGCAAAATTAGATGAAGAAGGAGGAGATAGGATCAAATGTGCAAAACTTCTGTTAATTTGTAGGTTTTCCCAAAAGAATGTAGTCCAAGTTAACCGACCTTAGTAAGGCATGTTGCATTTCGATAATGGTAAAAGTTAATTGTGTTAGTTAGCATATCCAAATTTCACATTTGTATGTTAATGTTTCTTCTATATCAATATGGATACTTATTTTCTTTATCTTTTTCCATAGGTTGCTCCAGATGTTAAAGAAGTGTTAGACACTTTCAAAGTAGCTGCTGAACTGGGAAGTGATTCACTCGGAGCATACATTATTTCTATGGCCTCCAATGTATTTCTGAGCCCAACTCTTAATTACTCTGTTCAACTACAATTAACAATATTCACGGGGTTTTTTTTTTTTTTTTTCTTCTTTTTGGGTGGATTGTTTGGTTTTTATGTTAGATTCTATGTGATTAACTATATTATTTTCCTGCGTGAATTGGCAGGCTAGTGATGTTCTTGCTGTGGAGCTCTTACAAAAAGATGCCCGCCTTGCTGTTGCCGGAGAGCTAGGTGGACCATGTCCTGGTGGAACGTAAGATGCATTTAATTTCTGTAGTTTCTCAGTAAAAATCATGATAATTGTGGGAATTATACTGACAAATAGACTGCATACTGCAACTTGAAATTAGGATATTTATGTTAGATTATAATATACTACTATAATGCATGAATACATCTGCTTCTTCACAAATAAAAAGTTGGTAATATGATATCCCATATAATCTTCTAATATAATAGTGTTAAATAGAAACTCCTTGGATTTTTATAAGAAGGCTGTTAAGATATCAAGATCTGGCAATATACATTAGTGAAACCCAACCGGACCCAAAAGTTTAATTGGTACATTAAAACTCCTTTTTTCTTTTTTTGTGAGTTAGTTACCAGATGTGGGACTTCATGTGTCTGACTCTAACAAAAAATATGCAATAAGATCATATTCTTTTTGCATGAGCAGTGTCCCTAAAAGAAATTTAGCCCTACATTATTCTTTGGCTTGCAATGCAGAGTGACTGTAAAGTTCTTAATGGCACTACAATCTTAACAGATAGTTTCAAGTTTGTATTTCTTGTTATTATTGAAGTTGTAGTTTCATTTCATCTCTATCCTTCTTCGATTAGGCTTCGGGTTGTTCCTCTATTTGAAACCGTGAAAGACTTGAATAATGCTGGTTCAGTCATCAAGAGGCTACTATCAATCGACTGGTATCGAGAACATGTTATCAAGAACCATGATGGAAACCAAGAGGTATGTATGATGACTATTATCATATTTACGGGTTCTTTTCCAAACTGAGGTTACATGATTTCTTAATAGGTGATGGTTGGATATTCGGACTCGGGCAAAGACGCTGGCCGGTTTACGGCAGCATGGGAACTTTACAAAGCTCAAGAAGATGTTGTAGCTGCATGCAATCAGTTTGGCATCAAGGTTACTCTTTTCCATGGCCGTGGTGGCAGCATCGGACGTGGTGGTGGCCCTACATACCTTGCCATTCAATCCCAACCACCTGGTTCAGTTAAGGTGAGCTTTAGTTTTGTAAAGCAGAGTTAACAACAATTGTTGCATTAGTTATTGTGTTAGACATTTTTTTTTCCGCTGTGTCCAAAACTACAATGGTTGTTTTCATGAATGGGCAGGGTACACTACGGTCAACAGAACAAGGAGAAATGGTACAAGCCAAATTTGGACTACCACAAATCGCTGTCCGGCAATTAGAAATCTACACAACAGCTGTGCTACTAGCAACCCTACGACCTCCTCAACCACCAAAAGAAGAAAAATGGCGTACTCTAATGGACGAAATCTCCAAAACAAGTTGCACTACTTATAGAAACACTGTTTACGAAAATCCCGAATTTCTCGCTTACTTCAACGAAGCCACACCTCAAGCCGAGCTTGGGTTCCTCAACATAGGAAGCCGTCCCACACGTAGAAAGAGCTCCGTCGGCATTGGACACCTACGAGCCATTCCATGGATATTTGCATGGACTCAAACTCGATTTGTGGTCCCCGCTTGGCTCGGAGTCGGAGCCGGCTTAAAGGGTGTTTGTGAAAAAGGACATACCGAGGTTCTAAAAGCAATGTATAAAGATTGGCCCTTTTTCCAATCGACGGTCGATCTTATAGAAATGATTATTGGAAAAGCGGATATTCCGATTGCCAAGCATTATGACGATGTTTTAGTGTCTGAGAAGCGACGTGCGATTGGAGCGGACTTGAGGAAAGAGCTTTTGACTGCGGAGAAGTACGTACTTGTAGTAACCGGACATGAAAAACTGTCTGAGAATAATCGGAGTCTAAGGAAGCTGATTGAGAGTAGGCTACCTTATCTGAATCCTATGAATATGTTGCAGGTGGAGATATTGAAAAGGTTGAGACAAGATGAGGATAATCTAAAACTACGTGATGCACTTCTTATTACAATAAATGGAATTGCTGCTGGGATGAGGAACACAGGTTGAATATTTCTGATATATTTAGGAATAGATTAAATTTGTAATGATTTGTTGTAGTTTAGCATGAATTTGCTTTGTTTGAGTTATTTTATGTGCGGTTTTTGCACCGAATAAACGGTTTCTGTATGCAGAAATTCTTCTTTTGCGGCTGTAGATTGATTCATAGATCATATGTTGCATTTATTAATGTTTGTATATGTAGCTTCTGAGGTTGGAGCGACCTTATTCTTCGTTATTTAGAAACAAATGTAGTAATCTTATAAATTGGACCGATATAGAGAAGATTAGCATCAACATACCCCGCCCCCGCCCCCGCCCCGTGGGAAGGTAGTATGGCTGTTTGGATTGAATATGAAGTTTGGAATAGAATGTTGGGATGGATTATCTAACTGTCACTCATCAACAGGAAACTTAGCTTCAATTTGAAATTATATATCTTAAATAAATATCTTACCCCTTGAATGTGTATCAGTATCATTCACAGTTGGATATTCTAATTTTATCTTGTTAAGAATGAATTATTATTATTTCCAAGAATTATGCTTAAATAATATCAGCATAGTTTATATTCCAAGTATCTGATGCAGCATGTGAGGAAAAGAGGCATTTCAGCTGAACAGTAATATTCCAATTTCTTGAATGACATTTACTGCAACTTGGTGTAATATATTCTTATTTTTGTTCACATACTTGTGAAATGAAATTAACCTATAAATACAAACACAAATGTTGAGTTAAAAACCAGAGTTCCATCAACAAAATTTAAAATCTACTTTTGTTTGTGAAAAAAGATTTTTTCCGAAAATGGCATCACTCAAGGCTGAGAAACCCGTTGGATCTCAATCGGCCAAGAAAGAGCCGGCCAAGGCTCCGGTTATCAAACAAGCCCCAGCCAAGGCCGAGAACAAGCCTAGGGAGCCTAGGAGGAAGGTATATAATTAATGTTTATTTTTAATTACATACTTAGAGCTTATAATCTTATGAGGTCTATATTTAGATCTAACACTTGTAAAATAACAACATCAACAATGAGAATTCTTATAATTTGTTCATATTTTTAAAAAAAATATTTTTTTGGTGTTTTAGGCAGCAGGTGCCAAGCCTGCAGTTGCCAAGAAATGAGAAGAAGAAAGATCAAGGAGTAATATTATTGATGTAATTTAATGTGTGCTCTATTAAGAAGCACACTTGTTGCTTATGGTTTTAGTTTATGAATGTTGTGAAAGTGTTGGCTTGTGTTTATGTAACTTTTCTTATATGGCTTTGTCCTATAATTGATGAAATAAATGTAGTTTCTTTACGTAAATTCTACCTTTTCTGTGGACTAAAGCCAATGTTCGAGCTCCACGAGTTACGTTGTTGAAGTAATTAAGTTGAGGCTAATAAGCAAAGTGTTTTTAAGATTTGGTTTGAGTTCGATTGATAAAAACCAACCTTCACTTTGAATTCAATTAAATGTACATATGAATCATAAGCCCTGTAATCATTCTGCATATATTGACCCAAAAATATCATATATTCAAACTATTAAAATAAAAAATAAAAAAAAAAAACTAGATAGGCCACAATTGACAAATATGTACAAATTTTATTTGTTCGTGAAAACCAAATACTATCCAAAGTAATAAAAATCCACAAGTTCTTGTAGGTCGATATTCCAATAACATTTTCTGTTTGATAGAGTTAAGAAAACTTAGTCCGAAATCAACTAGATAAAGTTCAAGAACAAAATAAAATATTTGTGAAAATGACAAACTAATCCAACTCGACTCAAATTTGAGTCAGTTAAATTGCTTTTTTTTTTTTTTTTTTTTCTGCATAAAAATCAAATCAAGTTCAAAGAATTGATATAAAAATCAAATCAATGTTGAAAGCAATACTATTATTCAACACAAATTGCCTAGTTTACACCTCTATCCTACACCATATTGAAAAGAAAGACCTTGAACGAAACCAACTTACACCCAAAAAGAATACTAGCCATCTGAAACAACTTGCATTTTGAAACATATTTTTCAGTATATATGAAGTACTGTACAAATGCTAATGTATCCATTACATCACAAGCTCAAAAAAAAAAAAAACATCTAAAAACATAGGAAAAACACAAGGCAAATTTCTCTATGATAATATTGCAAATCAAGTGAAATGTTTTACATTTGGCTACATTCTACATTAAACATTATGTATCAAGAATGTTACATACATAGGATTCAACTATTTACCCTAAATAAAGTATGACATAAAGTATAGGCTAGGACACAGGAGATGTATACACACACACAAGTCGGTCTAATTAACATTGAAATTAGTGATCCACAAATTGCATCTATGATGTTAGAAGGGGCTGACAGTTCGGGCCAATTTCAACATGAATTCAGGCACTAGTCGTCTTCTGGGGCGTGCCTTAGCATCTCTTGCTAGAGCTTCCGAGTCTCCAGCATGAATCATTCCCACCAAATCTTCATACATATCATCTCGCCCACCTCTCATTGGGTCCTGAAATTTCATGCACATCAAACACGAGAATAAACAGCTAAAGAGGAGTTTTGTGCAGGTTTCACATGACACAGGGGAGTATCGTGCAATTTGCCGCATACTTCTATTCATTATCTCAATTTCATATATCAACTACCACTTAACAACATAAGTTTGTTTGATACACTACCAACATATTCAATTCTTGATAAGATCTGATTAATACATCGTATAAATCCTATTTAACACAATAGGATTTTAGTTAACAATGGAATGGAAGAAAACTGTATAAGCCAAGTACCTGAACAAACAAATCTGTGTGTGTCTTTCCTTCATATAGTATTGATTTTGCTTCAACTCCTAAGCTTAGAAGAGTTTCAGCAAAACTTTTACTGTAAAAAAATAAAAAAGAAGAAATTATATTTCAGCTGAATGGCAATAGCTAAGATGACCACGCATGGAGACAAGTAATGTATATATCACGAAAGTTGACGAAATATATTAATTTCCCATATAATTATAACTAATAAGATGTAAGCTTAACCAATCAATTTCTAGAAAATAGAAATGAATTTTTTTTATATTAAAAACAAAGAACAAAAAAATCGAACCTGGAATCAGAGGGGATGGAGTAATCTTCAGTACCATGGAAAAGAACTATAGGAGGTAGGATCGCAACTGCATTTCTAACATTTGGATCTTGCACCATTACTTCTGGTGAATATCTTCGTATAGCTTCTTCCCCCTCCATTATACTGTCAAGAATACATAAATCAATTAGTAATATAGTATTGGTTTGGACTTTGGAGGCTACATTTGTAATAAAAGAAAGGATATCTACAAGGTCCATACCTCAGAAATATTGAGCGGTATAATCCTCGACTATGAAAGTGATCTATGAGGTTGTAAAAATTATACCTATCCATAAAGTTGAAAAGAAATGTATATTGGTAAAACAAAGGAAGGGGGGGAAGAGAGAGAGAGAGAGAGAGAGAGAGAGAGAGAGAGAGAGTACCCTCCAGATAAACCAAAATAAGACTTCATCTGAGATACACTCCAAGATGTTTTTTCTCCGTTAGCCTCTTTGATTGCTTGCTCTAATAGAGCACACGCAGCAATATGTGCACCAGCCGACTGCCCCATAAGATAGATTCTAAGCGGAAAAAAAACATGGGTTTCAAATTCTTGAATAAATAATTAGCATCTAAGTATTAACGAAATTGCAAACTAAATATAACATATACCGGTTAGGATCGCCTCCATACTCCACAAGATTATTGCACACAAATGAGATACCTTGAGAAGCATCTTTTACCATATCACCAATAGTTCCCTGTGGGAAATTCCTGCAAGCAATCATAGCAATCATTGTATGAATAGGTTCCGCAATAGCACTTATAAAAACTCGATGTATGATATATAAAATAATATTGCATCCAAAAATGTTCTTAAACGTAAATAAAAAAAATAATAAATAAATCACATGGAAAGTGTGGTAGCTCAATGTCACAATGGCATCAATCAAATAAGATAATCCGTCAAAAAATATTAATATTACCTGTAATCTATGCAAGCTACTATAATGTCTCTTTCTGATAGTTGTTGTCCTAAAAGAGAACCCCATGCTTTATAACTGTGTAAGTATAAAAGGCAGTCAAAATTTGTAAAGAAGAAATTGTTTATAGCTATGAAGCTTAGCTATGTAACACATAGTAGAACTTATAATTGGCATGCATGAATAAAATGAAGAACCTAAACTATCAAGATATGCACTACTGCAAAACGTAAATAGAACTTTGAATTTTTATTTATTTTAACTTATTCTTTCGGCTTTTCTGCTAAAGGCTTCAAATAATCAAATCAAGAAGTTACTATTCTCTTAATCGATTTGGAAGAAGCCGTAAGAAGTTACAAAATAAATCAATTATTCAGACAGTAAAGTCTACACATTTCCATACAAACAGAGAAAGGTAGCATACCCAATTATCCAGGCTCCACCGGTTATAAATGCAACAACTGGCTTTGGTCCATCACTATTTTTTGGTAGATAAAGATCAAGCCTGCACTCGATTAAAGGAAGGAAAAAAAAAAAAAAAAAGACTATAATAGGTGCTCAAATTTAGTATGGTACCTAAACTTATTGCAGGATCAAAATGCAGTTTAGTAAATACTTACCTATTTCTCGGCTGATCCCCATAAATTATACCTCTACGTATTTGTTTAGAAAAGAAGTAAGAATATCCAACTGCACCGCATAAGTAAATTGGCTTAGGTAATCAACCAAACCAAAAAACAGAGATAGAGAGGAGAGGATATCTATCTACAGCATAGATCATTAATATTATATGAGCAAACCTTGAAAAAAACCAGGCATTAGAAAGAAAGCATAACAGCCAAGAGCAAGAAATCTGATTATCCATCTGTAACCTACCCTGAATAAAGATAAAATGATTATAGAGCTATTAGGATTTCAATAATTGGTCTTAGCTTAGAATTAACACTTTTAACAATCTTCAATTTAAAGTGTTCTATTGGTTTCCACAAAGAAAAGAAAACGGATGTCTATCTATTCCCAGTGCAAGTTTAATTGCAAGTCCAAATGGTTAAAATAATTCTAAATAGGGAAATTCACCTATAGAAAAATCTATGTAAGATAATATGGAATGTACTTAAAAAAGAAAATGATTAAGTCAAGATTCAAGATAATAGAAAAAACTAGTTTTGCAAGAACAGGGATAAATTAGTAATTACCCAAGATACTTGAGGAAATTGAAGCTCATCCTTCCTACGTCCTGCGGGAGAGAGTGGCGGCGCTCGTCGGAGAGGCTGAGAAGGGAATTGTCACTGGCCACTCGCCGCCGTCTCTGCTGCTGATAAGATTTAGAATTAACAGAGTTTGTGTAACTTAAGGATCTTGGAAGGAAGGGTCTTGTTTCAATTTTCTTTTCATCCACAAAAGATGAAGGAATTAGAATTCTTGATGTAGTCAAATCATCTTCCGATCTCAACACCATTGTGGAAGATGAAAATGAAGATGAAGAGTTGGGATTGGATATAGGAAGAATATTAATTTGTGATTTCATATTTATATACTACTATTTTGTTGTGTTTGTATAAATTATACGTAATGGAGTATTGTTAGCAACTATTGTTCTTGTTGGTTGTGATTTCTTGTTGAAATGAGCATGGATTTGAGTAACGGCTGAGTTTTGCTGAAATTAAGGATTCATGAATTTGATGATGAAGAGAAGAAGAAGAAGAAAGAGACGACACGACAGAGCTGAATCCCAATTCAAGAATGCTTTTTTCTTTTTCCGGTTTTCCCCAACCCAAATCTTGTTGATTTTTTTTTTAAGTTGTTGGGTGAAGGTGGGGCCCAAGGCCAGGTTTGTGCAACGTGTTGCTTTGCGATTAGTCAATGCTTGTTTATCAGTATTATAATAATTTCTTGGATTCATCCGTTTATTCTTTTTTTTGTCCTATTTGTTAGTTTTTTTATTTTAGGAAGCCTTTTGGATAGGGAAACTTTTTTGTTGGAACTCCATTTCATAAGTTAAACACTCATAAATTACATGTAGATGTATCAAATTTTTTTGGTGCTCGAACTCTATCGAAAAAAGCTCATTTATTTCACAATTTAACTAAACACAAATATAATTTCAAACTCTAGGGATGAAACAAAAACTCAATATATTAATAAAGCAGGAAAATTCTTGTTCAAATCAGGCTTGACTGAACTCTTCCAATCATAACCAAGTACAACACATTTCTTTTTTATTGGTTGAGTGTTATTCAATCCCAAACACGTGTATTTTGCTATGTGAATGTTGTGGGTTCGGTCAAACCCGATTTGAGCAAGAATTACCCATAAAAGCAAAGTTTTGAAATTGGAACAATATCCAAATAAGGGGAGCCACATCACAAAAACATCCAAGTCTTTGACAAAAACATCGGAGAAGCTAGTTTAAGGGATACACAATTTGAAGCACGAGCCATAAATTTGAAAACTTCATTTGATCAATAAATCCAAAATCTTTGAAAACTTCATTTGATCAATAAGTCCAAAATCTTCTAATCTCGTCAACAGGCTTCAAATAGCCCACTCAATATCCCCTCTTGGTTCAGAATAAGCAATAAGACGGACACTTTAAGAAATGACATTCATATTGTGGACTCTATGCTAATTGGGCTTTCTAAGTTAACGTGCTTCATCGATTTATAGATTTTTTTTTTTTTTTAAAACCTTATCTATTTATAGATGATGGTGGTGATGATGATGGTTACCAAATAATTTGGTCGAGCCAAGTTTAACACAAATTAAACTAATATTGATGAAAAACTCAATGCTTAAAATGTTTATTTATTCGCTTCCTATGTTAAAAAAAACGTATAGTTGAATTAGTCAAATTTAGTGCTCAAGAACACATACTCTGCTGCTTATTTTAACACTGCGCCTGCAGTAAGTTTCATTTTTATTTTTTTTAATTAATTATAAATTCATTAATAAACAAAACCCATAACACATTCATGAGCTATAAAGACCTAGTAGCATGAGTTGTTTATGTGGCCTTCAAATTTGTATTCTGACATGATTTGAATATGGGCTTTGAAAAGTTTCATCTACCTACCCACCTGGAATATAACTAGCTAGGCCCAATGATTATGCTCTTAATATTTTCTAATAAATATCTATGGCCTGTTTGTTTGGCGTTTCCTCAAAAAAAAAAATTGTATTTGGAAAATGTCAAACAAACATATTTTCTATTTTCTGAAATAAATTTTTCACCTCTCAATTTTCTCAAATTATTTTCTCAAAATCCAAACAAACAACAATTTCTTATCTCTAAACAAAACATATACAAAGTCTACTATGATTTGACATAAAGTAACATATCTCTTACACAATTTATCTCACAATAAACATGATTTGACATAAAGTCTTACACATCTTACACCTATAATCTAATTCTTCAAAAAAAAAACCCAAACAAACAACATTACGCAAATCGAGATTATTTCACAAACCTCCACTACTCTCCCAAACTACTTTCCCAAACACCAAACAAATAGACCCTATGCTTCTTCTTCCCCTTGCAATGCCTTCTCTTCCAAATACACTAGGATCGGATCAGGATCAGATGATACGAATAGATGTTTAGAGTAACAAGTATTATATATGTTTCCAACCGAGATCGTTAAAATCTTCGAGACATGAAATCAATTGCACCTAGTGTTTGTGTGATTAATTATATTTATTATCATTTTGAACTTATTGAGATATTCGGCTCTACTGAAATTTGTTTCTGAATCTAACTATGTTCAAATGCGTCTTAACTAGTTCGATTGAGAATCTATCAAAAAAAAAATTGAATATTTTTTCGGATTTTACGACTAGTTAAAAAAAGCATATACTTAAGAATAAATTATTGGGGGGCATTATATTTTGTTTGTTGTGCTACTAAGACTCCACGAGGAATTTTCAGAGAGGTTGAAATAAGTATATGCCATGAATCAAACCCTCAATCCAATGATGTAAGAATCCAAAATATGCTCTTAATATATATGAACTTTTTTCTGCAATTAATTAAAAAGGCAGTGATGCTATGAGCATTTACGCGCGTACGTACCATTATAATAGAAAGGCATTTGAATAGAATCATATATAATCCAGAAGATCATATCCAAATTTATAAAATAAAACAGTATCATATGCTTTATTTGATTCACCGTACAATATATATATATATATATATATGTCAAAAGCTTAAGGTATACACCATTTTTTTATGTTATATAGTACAATTTTTTTATTTAGTCCTGATGGGTCTCAATTAAATTAACCTGATAGAATATATATATAAATATAGTCTAATTGCCACCTTCAAAAATTTATTTGTGAATAGTGAAAGGGCTTGAAGATATTAATTAAAAGGTGGGGAGTAGGCTTACTAGGCGCACCCATAAAAAATGACATCCTACTCAGACGTATATTATTGGTTTCATTTCACTTTGCAGTTGCACCCTCGAGTTACATAATTTTGATATTTTACATCCTCTAAACTTAACTATCTCATTTTTCAACCTTAAAATATTTTATTGATATATATACATATATATTGATAAGTGCATGCATATACTCGTACAAAATTACGTACATATTTAAACACTTATCAATAGCATTTATATGTATGAGACAATGAAGGGGCACAAATGCGAGATATAAACCCACTCCGATCCCATAAATTTTTCTTCAAAGATCTTTTTTCTCTTGGTAAAATTTGAACTTTTACTATTTAAACCATTACTTTGATTTAGAATCTCACTAATATGGATATTAATCCTTATAATTGGTATATCTTTGTAATTTAGGGTAAAGAAGAAGTTTGTTGATTGAATGAAGTATTCACTATTTTACTTAAAAAGTATCAAATTGAACCCAAGATAAAAAATAAAGAAATAAAAAACAAAGCTACACGTGTGGAGTAAATTAAAGGAGGAAAGAAAATGAACAAAAAAAAGTGTCTTAAATTTGATTGAGTCAGCCATAAAACTAAAAGAGGGCATTTTCAGTTTTCCACATCTGAAACATCATTGTCGTTGAAGTTGCTATCCTTCTCAACATAACACGTTTAAGGATTTTTTTGATTCTTCAATTATGTTATGTTGTTCTAGTGGAAAGCATCATGCTGCAATTTGGTGGGATAATTGAGAAGTATTATTACATGGAATTAAGAATAGAACTTAGAATCGAAAACATGTTTGTTTGGAATTTTCCAAACTCGATTTTTTTTTGGGAAACACCAAACAAACAGGCTCAGAACCTTCATCCTATCTCATAATTAGAACTACTTGAGTGCTAATATAGCATCTTATTTACTGTTTAAATGAAAATTATATTCTTTGACGTATTTTGACTAATGGTAACTTGATTTATGGGGTGAGGCTCGACTCGACTTTCAAAGTGTATACGGGACAAGTTTCGGTCTTATACAGTGAATATATTTATTATTTTGTAATTTCATGAGTAGAGTTCGAACTCAATTTCAAAATTATAGAATAAGAAATATTTTTGAAATTTGATTATTACATAATATAAACATAGTTTAACTAATTTTTATTATTGACAAAATTTGATTCCATGATTTGAAATGCAAGTAGCTTTAGGTGGTGTTTGCAAAAATTTAAAATAAGTAGTTTTCAGCTTTTAAGAAAAAATAAGCACTTAGATAGTGTTTTCAAATCGAAATTCTACTTCTACTTCTCTTAAAAAAAGCTAAAAAGTACGATTAAGCTGAAGTTGGTGAGGATGTGCTTTTAGCTTCTAGTTTGACATTTTGAGAAAAAAATGGACAAAAATAATTTTTTTGCAAACATCCAAAAGTACATTTTTTGGACTTCTTGGCATAATTTGCACACCACCTACTTTTACTTCTTTACAACTTTTAGCTTTTTTTAAATTATAATAATTAAGCACAATCACAATTTTTTGCAAACACCGTGTTAGTGTTAGATTCAAAATTACCTGGATATGTTTAATTTATTTACTAAAAGCTAAGATAGTTCACTTGTTTACATTTTGATATGACAAATTGATATGTTATAATATTACATTATATAAATATTTAATAATAGATTGAAAAAGATGAAGTTATTCGGAACTCTGGAGCTGGTTTGATGTTGAGTTTGGTTGAAGCTCGGTTGGTCAAATAATTAAACTAAACTCCAACACAAATTTAAGTTTAATACATAATTTAAGTTTTGGTCTTGATTCCCCCTTGCGAAGTAACAAAATGCACAGTACGGCTGCGAATATAATGGAGGTGGAGGAGGTGGCAACGGAGAGGATCAGGCGACGGTTACAATGGATATGGCGGCGGCGATGACGGATGTGGTGGAGACCTGGAAGAAGAAAGGTATATGATGGGTAAAATTGTCTATTTGTATTTAAAAAAATATATATTCTATTTTATGAGTTTGTTTTAGGGATTTTCATGCCTATTTTATTTTTCCACTAGGGGAATAGTTGTGTGCGTGCAAATTCATAGATCACATGGGTGTATTTGCGTTTAATCCTTTTTTTTAAAAGAAAGCGGGAGGAGTAAAATGCAAAAACACCTCATAATTTTTATAAGCAAAACTCCAGTGTTAAAAGTATTTTATTTGAGAAAAAAAATCCATTTTGTTATATTTTATCAGCTTATTACACTAATTTAAAATTAAGAGTTGACCACATTGAGATTTTTGCTATGGTTTTAAAAGAATAGGGGGTTACTGTCAACTTTTTAAGTTCATAAGGGTGTTTTTGCCAATTTGTTTAAGCGAACATTTGTGTTTTCACATTTTTCCCTAATACTCACATTCACAACTGAAACACATTATGGCCTGAGACTGAGAGGAGGTAAACACATTTGACTTATTAACAGGGGGGTTTTCTGCCAATTAGAAAAAATATTGGGGGTATTTTTACATTTACTCAAGTAGGAGAACTAAATCAATTCCATAGCCTTTTGTCATCCTTGCTGGAATTTCATGAAGGTCCAATCAAATACAACCTTTCTGTTCTTGCAAATTGTTTTTCTTTGCAAACATGAGCAGCTCTTTAATTTCAAAACAGTTTATGATTCAGTAATTCTCATCCTGCTCTTCATGATGACTAGAAACATAATTTGCACATTGACATTGTTTTACTGCACCACCATATATCATCAATATTAGTAAATAATGTTATAAGATTCTGTCTATAAGTGGAAAAACATAGAAAATCAAGCATAATAAAGGACACAGATATAATATGCTGTCTCAATGGACAATATTCAACAGCATTAGAAATATGTTAGGCCCCTTTCTCAACTACTTTAAATTCCCACATTCCCAAACTTGTCCTAGGCTGAAAAAATCACTTCATCTTGGCTGCAGTTTAATTACATTACATTCTCCGGTGAAACTAGTCGTTATAGTGGATTGAGCATAGGATAAAAGATGCAGAGGATATAACAGAATGTGCTGTCGATCAATATTCCTTTTCTTTTCTCTTCTCCTCTCCATATATAACAACGTGATCTTACTCCTCTACTAAAACATTCATCAATTCAGTTTTGTTAGATATTGTTGTCAAGAACAATACCACAAAATGGTGAAATTCTTAAAACAGTTTGAAGGTCAATTAGTTCCTGAATGGAAAGAAGCTTTTGTTGATTACTGGCAACTGAAGAAGGATATAAAGAAAATCAGTAATCAAAACACAAATAGCAAGAAACAAAAGAATTCTCTTTCTGACAGTCTCTTCTCTTCTTTGAGAAAATATATGTTTAATCAAAGAGAACATAAGACCATTCATGTAATTAATTCTTGCATCCATCCTTTTTTTTCCCCTTTCACATTATGCCATATATTTACTACTCCTTTTCCTCAGGTTCATCGAAAGCTTGCAGCCTCGGACAGTAAAGGAGACTTATACGAAACTGAACTACTGGAGAAGTTTGCTGATACTGATGCTGCTGTTGAATTCTTTGCATGTTTGGATCATCAACTTAACAAAGTTAATCAGTTTTATAGAACAAAAGAGATGGAGTTTCTTGAGAGAGGTGACTCGTTAAAGAAACAAATGGAGATTCTTATTGAGCTTAAAACCGCAATAAGGCAGCAACGTGGTAAAGGGTTTAATTCACAGGATTTAAAGGAGGATGTCTCAATATCAGGCACAATATCTTGTGGTATGATGAAAAAATTTCTTGGTTTTTTTGCATGACTTATATATAAATTCGGGTTAATGTTGATTTACCTCCCTGTGAAATGCGTAATGTTCAATTTGCCTCCCTGTGATTTGAAAAAGAGCACTTTACCCCCTGTGAAAATTTTAAATGGAGCAATTGACCTCCTTCCAACAGAAAGTGTATCATACTCGCCCGAAATTGAGAGTGGACATGAAAAGTGTTGCGTGGATGGACAAAATTACCCTTCATAACTCAGGGGGTAAAGTGCCAAATTTATAATAACACAGGGGGTTAAAATGTCATATTTATAAATTGATAGAGTCAAAGTAGAGTATGTAAGAGGATCTTTTTTTTTTAGTTTAAAAATGTCAGGGAGGTTGTGTGAAACTTTTGATGAGATTAAAGGGGGATAAAGTGCTTTTTTTTTTCAAATCACGGTGATAAATTGAACATTATGCATATCACAGGGGGTAAATTGCTATTATCTCATATAAATTGTAACATACTAATACGCTCATATAAATTCTAACATACCAATTATCGACTGATTGCCTATAGACGATGAATCCATTAAGGATATGACGACAGATGCAGAGCAAGGATTGGAGAACATAATTGAAGATGACATGAATATCTCAGAAACTCCAAAGTCCAGTGAACTTGAAAGATCAATGAATATGAAGAAAGAGGTGACAAAACTTAGGCGAAATTCCAGTCGAGTTATTTACTTCCAAGGAAAAAGCTTAAGAATTCGCATCCCTCTTACAAATCCAACGCGCACATTTTCAGCTATCTCTTATTTACTTTGGGATGATTTGGCCTCCAAGAAATGTGGTCCGGAAGAAAAAAAGTTCCATATTAACAAAACAAAGATACATCATGCAGAGAAAATGATAAGGGGAGCTTTTATTGAGCTTTACAGAGGATTAGGATACATAAAAACTTATAGGTATATATGATTGCTAATAACAATCTTCTTTTCGAGAAAAGAAATGTTAATTAATTGTGTTATTTAATTTCTCTCAGGAACTTGAACATGCTTGCTTTTGTAAAGATTTTGAAGAAATTTGACAAAGTAAGTAGACTAGACGAATCTGCAGTTTTGTGAATGTTATAATATATATTTGTGAAATTGTTATCTGGTATTGTTAGTATCTCTTACATGTTAGAATTTTGTTGTTCACTTGTCTTTTCCCGTAATTATATGGACAATAGAATCAGAAGAATTATGATAATTGAAGAATATTAACAATATCAGAGCATTTATATTCTAATTTTCATGACTGGACATACATCACTTCTCCTTTGTTTTTGTCATGACCAACAAAGTTTTTGGTGTTTTCAGGTGACAAACAAACAAGTACTTCCCATTTACTTAAGAGTGGTTGAGAGCTCCTACTTCGACAGCTCAGACAAGGTAAATCGAAAGGCCAAAAAGCTACAATTTTTGTTAAAACATTAAGGCTATGTTTGGATTTTGATTTTATTGAAAAGTGTGTGATAAGAAAAATGAAATGAACCAGAGATAAATCCTAATGTCCTACCATTTGATGCAAACAAAATATTTTACTGAGCTTTTTACTCACTGTAATCCAAGATCCAAACATAATCTACTTGAACAAGTAAATGATATATCCCAAATAAAATTATTTTCAGACAATGTATAGTGGCCGTTGCTCCACTTTCCAATATCCTAGATTTCCATTAGTGATTCGGAGATATGCTTGTCTTTCATTATAATGAAAAGTTTCATTGCTTTTGACAGGCTTTGAAGTTAGCAGATGAGGTTGAGGAACTTTTTGTCAAGAATTTTGCTGAAGATGATAAAAGAAAGGCCATGAAATACCTTAAACCTACTCACAGAGAAGAATCACATTCTGTCACATTTTTCATTGGTGAGTTTTTTTGCAACAAATTTAAATGAAAAAAGGTCTAGATAATATCCAACGTTAGTTTACTTTTATTAAGAACTTCTTCGTCTCAATGTGAAACTACTGTGTATTTCAAATGTTGCAGTAATTCACTATGATGTAGGAATTTTTTTAAACTACAGTTAAGATCGTTATGACATGTCCCTATTTTATAACCCAAAAACTATGGCTACTGAATTACAATTGCAGAATCTCAAAACTACCCTTAACACGGAGCAAAGTGTCAACTAGACTCCACTACTTACAGTTTGGTACCATTAATTGTGCCTTTGCTTCATGAACGCTGGTTCAGGACTCACTACCTATCTAATCATCAAAATTTATAAAAAGAAAAAAAATTAGTACCAAACATCACAAATACACTTATGATGCTGACTGCGTAAATCAACTTATGCTAAAATAACATTACTTTATAAATTCAAACTATTATTTTAAAACTAAGTAGTTTAATTTGAGTAAATTTATCCAAGAAAACTGATCTCTATCTTTCTTTTTTCAATAAACCAGGCTTATTCAGTGGATGTTTCTTTGCACTTTTCATTGGATACACAATCATAGCTCATACTACAGGAATGTATAAATCTAAATCAGACACAATGTACATGGAAACTGTCTACCCTGTACTTAGGTAAGTATTTACATATAACTTTCACCATGATTCAATAAACGAGATAATCATTATTTTCAAATATTTAATTTTTTTTTTCTAATATTGCAGTATGTTTAGCCTAGTATTTCTACATTTCTTCCTGTATGGATGCAACATATTTATGTGGAGGAAAACGCGAATAAATTACAGCTTCATTTTTGAACTTTCACCAACTAAAGAACTAAAGTACAGAGACGTGTTCTTGATTTGCACCGCTTCAATGGCTGCCGTAGTTGGAGTCTTGTTTCTTCATTTATCACTTATGGCAAAAGGGTATTCTTATTCTCAAGTTCAATCAATCCCTGGCCTTTTATTACTGGTAATTCTAATCATTTTTATTAATTTTCTCTAGAATATTTGGATCTCTAAGTACAAATTTTCTTTTATTACCATTCTTTTGCAGGTTTCAATTGTAGTTCTTGTTTGTCCTTTCAACATCATCTACAAGTCGAGTAGATTCCGGTTGCTTTCTGTATTTAGAAACATCATCTTAGCACCATTGTATAAAGTTTTGATGCTGGACTTTTTCATGGGTGATCAACTTTGTAGTCAGGTATGCTTGAGCATCAATACTTGAAAAATGATGAAACCAAGACTTAGAAGTAACCCTTCTTTTAATTAAATGTCAATCAGGTACCAGCACTTAGAAGCTTGGAATACATAGCATGTTACTACATAACAGGAAGCTACAAAACTCAAGATTACAATTACTGCATGAGAACAACATACTACAGAGACCTTGCCTATGCAGTTTCTTTTCTACCTTACTATTGGAGAGCTATGCAGGTTAAGTATTGACCTTTCATTGTACTAATATAATCGGTTTTTTCATTATTATTTACAAAATTTTATTACAATTTTCAGTGTGCTCGACGATGGTTTGATGAAGGGCATAAAAACCACCTGGCCAACTTAGGAAAATACGTGTCTGCAATGTTGGCTGCAGGAGCCAAAGTGGCCTATGAGAAGGATAAAAATGTGGGATGGCTTTGTTTAGTCGTAATCGTGTCAAGTGGTGCAACTGTTTATCAACTTTATTGGGATTTTGTGAAGGATTGGGGTTTGCTTCAGTTCAATTCCAAGAATCCATGGCTTAGAGATGAACTTATGCTTAAACAAAAGTCTATATACTTTTTCTCTATGGTATATATCCCAATTCTCTCTTGTATCTTCTTTTTGATATCATAGATTTTGGGGGCCAAAAATGTGATTTACCCACCTGTGAATATATTTATGACATTTAATCTTCTAACAAAAAAACTAGTATTTGTAGAAACAAAACTCAGTACGCGGCTAGGTGCATAAAGGTGTAATGAGTTCTGTTTTTATAAGTATAAGAGGGTTAAATGTCCCAAAAAAGATTCCACTGAGGGGTAAAATGCAATTTGGTATAGAATTGGTATCAATTCATTATAGCTAAAACTTAATAACATCTATCATTTAATGCAGGGATTGAATCTTGTTCTTCGGCTAGCTTGGTTGCAGACAGTTTTTCACTATAATTTTGAAAAAGTTGATTACAGAGTAACCATGTTGTTTTTAGCAGCACTTGAGGTTGTAAGAAGGGGACAATGGAATTTTTACAGGTAAAAATTCAAGATTCTAGATTTATCTTAAATCGTGATTTTTTCATTGCTTGTGGAAAACAGAATCCGAATCAATTGATAGATTTCTTAGTTTTATCCAGAAAGAAAGAAAGAAATCAAGAATCTTGATCAATGAAAGTAAACTAACATCTTTATTTCATGTCCACACACCATTCAAAATATATGACTTATTGACTGAAATTTCATAACAGGTTGGAGAATGAGCATCTAAATAATGCAGGAAAATTTAGAGCTGTGAAGACAGTGCCACTTCCTTTTCATGAAGTGGATGAAGAAGATTGATTGCAATTTGGTACAGTTGTCTGGCATAAATACTAGTTTAGGACCTTATTCCTCCATTGTTAGGTGTAGAAAATGAAGATGTCATTGTTCAAGTTGATGCCAAGATATCAACTTGCTCCTTTTTTTTTTTTCTCTTTTCTTTTTATAGCTGTGTGAAGTAAATAATTTATACATGTATACAAGAGTTGTGCACTTCTCAATGATGCTAAAATGGTTTCTAAGATAATATCTTGTCCATGCATATAAGCCCTTGATAGGAATTGAAGCCTCCTAACAAAAGTATTAATTTTAAGGAAAAAATTACAGAAACGCCATATTAAAGTCTTCAATAATTATTAAAAAGAATTATTTTTTAAGTTGCATCTGTTAGGTACACTATATTCCATTGATTGCCAGTGCCACGATAGAGGACTAATTTCAAAATAAGGCCACATTGAAGTACTAAAAATGGAATTTTGCCTCCATTTCATGGTTTGCTACCCAAATTATTAACCGCCATAGCAATTCACATCCAATAAATCTAAATATCAACCTCTTATTTGGGTAATTAATAGCTGTACCATATTTAGCTATCACTTCTAAAGCTTTATCATCTGATTACCACTTCTGGATTCAGAATGCCATGTTCTCAAGCAAGGCACAACCTTATTGCACTAGTTTTAAGACTATTATTGTGTTTGGCAACCTCCTGGATTATGTTTCATTTTGTAGGGAAGTAACAATGTGCGAGATCGACAACTCATATTCGTCATGGGTGGAGAGCGGGGATTAAATTCTATGAGATATACTTTCGCTTTGTTCCTCGTAAAGTGAATCAACTGTTACTGATTTAAATTTATCAAAAAAGAAAAAAAAATGTTAACCGATTTGATTGTAGGTTAATCAATTGATTGGTAAGAGTATTTTTGTTGTATCTCATTCGTATTCTATTTTGTGATGTGATATTTGGGAAATGACTGTCAATAAGTGAAGATCAATCTATATGTACTAGATCTAAGATTTGTACATTTTCAAAAAGAAAAAAAAAATCTAAGATTTTACTTACATAAATGATCTCATTATGGACACATTAATCTCAACATTTCGTTCCAAAAAATTCTGAACGAACGTAATGCAAGTTATTTTTGATATTTTCAGTATATTTGATGAAGTGTATTCTCGCTACAGGTCCAGGTCGGATAGTTGGTGTACCAGTTGTCAATAGCCTTCTTCAATATGAAGTTCAAGGACGGTCAAATCGATCCAGACTCCACCTTGATTGGGAACTTAAACTTGTACTCAAAGAAACTCGCCAGGATGTTCTAGGTTGATCCACCGATGACCCTACGATGCTTAAGTCAGTTCAATTCGAGAAAACAAATCGAGCAGAGTAAATAGTAGATATGGTAATTAATGCGTATCTTAAAATGTACTAATTAGGAGGATATAAAGTTGAAGAATTCCAAGAAGGGTCACCTCATGTAGGTCAAAGTTGACCCACGTAAAAACATGCAAATCCATGGAGTGTTTAGTAATTATCATTTTTATCCAGAGATATAATAGTCAGCCAGACTCTCAGTATAAAAAAGGCTCAGTGTAGTGTGTCTTTGTCAATAGAAATGGTGTTGTATGTCAATCTCCAACATCCTATGTTTGTATCGACGAGGAAGGCTTTTGATTGACGTGGCCCTTTGAGTATTCCTTGTTAGACTCATTTCCATGTGTTAGGTGTCATGTAGGACAATATAATATTTAATATCAATATTCATAATTCAAAATTCAATAACTCATTATATTATAACTATTTTAAATGGATTAATAGAACATCAACTTTGTGTAAATGGTGTTATAAAATTTACAATTATTGTCTCAAAATTAACTTTTTACAAGCAATGTTTTGCAAAAAATCACCGCTTCTAGATCAACAGGAGGGGGTGGTCTTAAATTAGGTTTCATTACAATGTATGTTGTTGATGTCAATAAATATATTATCTTCATATGGCAATACGCGACCAATAAGAAAAGGGGTAGGTAACTGTGACTTTTCGAAGAATAGGGGGGAAAGTTGAAAAAGCTCTAAAGAATATGGGGGAAAGTGTGATTTTCTTGGAGAAAGAAAAGGAAATCTTTTACGAACGATTTATTTCACATTTGAATTACTAACAAGGCAATTAGAATTTGGACTTTAAGCCCAAATATTTCCTTGTACATTATTTGGGCCGCTGACGTTATATTTTGGGATAAAACACGAGTCTTCATCTCCAGTCTGTAACATTAACATCACAAACAAGAAATTAGGGCTAAAAGTTCTCCAACGATCGAAAATTCCCAATTATCAGTTTTGTAATGAAAACAAAATCCTAACGTCGTGAAGATTATTGGAGACTACTGATTTATAATTCCGTTTTCTTCTTCAGGTATTTGGTTTTCTCTAGAAAAGCTCGTATCTTTTGAATTTTTGAACCACAATCGCCGCTACTAGTTTATTCTCTAGTGTTCGCAATATAGGTTTACGATTAGATTTTGTTTTTATTTAATTCCATTTGTTTAGATTATGAATGTGATGACAAGTTACATAGATTAAAGCAGCGGAAGTGCTATGGTGTTAAAAGTTAAATTGATTTTGGATTTTCTATGTTCCTGTAATTTGATAGCAAGTTTGATTATTTGATGGATATCTAAACTTTTCCTTTTTATGGACTATGGTGGACCTGGGGCTTATGATCATGTCCACCTATTACACTTGAACTATGATGGAATCCAAAGGTTATCAAAGGGTGATAGGGGGTGTGAATATATGTCCAAGGTCTTCGAAAGATCAATCTATTTAGCCTTTTCATGTTTATTGGGTTGGATGGGTCTAGGAATAAATGTTTCTCTGGCTGAAAGGGAAATTATAACTGGAAGCTAATGGAATTGCGATATATCCAGATTGTCCCCTATCACTTTTTTTTTTGTGTTAGAATATCTTAAGCCTTAGTCACATTCTTAATGAGGCTTGAATATGTTTCCTTGTATTTAAATTCTTGTGTATTTCCAATGATTTTGTTATCTTAAGTTAGGTTAATGGCAGAGTTGGATTTATTACGACGTTTGGCTTTTTTGAAGATAGCCTATTGCCCAATTGTCCAAATATATGTTTATCTAGGGGCTCCGCCTCTCCTCTAATTCGCTAAGAAGGATACACCTCTTTATTTTTGTGTTGCTCAATGGTATGTTAGCTGATATTTGTGGTTTGACCTAGTTAGGTAAATTTTATTTTTAACATTTCATTTCAAGCATATAAGAATTGTAGAAATGTATTAAGTTTTCTAATAGAGTTAGTTTTTATTTTCTTGGTTTAAGGGGATGTATAAACTGAACTATGAACTTTTGCATCATTCTTTAGTTCCCTGTCATATTCATTGAGCTTATCGTCTTTGTCGATTAGGAAAGGCGTGCACCCTTTTTTCATTCTAGTTATTGACATCGAAAGGTATGAAGAAGATTAGAGATGCAATCAAATATCTTTACCCCCCCCCCCCCTCTTTTTCCCCTTTTTTTTCATATTTTTAGAATAAGGGATGATCTCCATTTTTTACTTTTACACCCCTCGATACTGTAATTGCATCATGTTTATGGGAACTTTTTGATGATTGCACAAGATTTGTTTGTATAATATTGAGAATGTCAAGGCCCTCTCGTTACACTTTTCAATGCACTTTTTTTTTGGTTTTCTCATGCCATTTAATTTCTTCCTCATAATTACTCTCAGTGCCGAGGTCTACTTTTCTTAGACGATGATAGATTTACATACCCACACGAGAGAGAGAAATTGTAACTTATGTAAATTGATTTATACTCGTTAAAGATTTGATGAAAAGTGCCCTTGTTACTTTTGTACATTAGTTGAAGAAATAACATAAAAGGTTTCATGCGCAATGTGGCCCAAGGTTTATATACTAACATCCTTATTTTATTTAGGTTTTATTGTTGCCTGCAGCTGTTATCTATGTGATAAATGAATAAATGATGTTTCTATCTCTGGCCACTTGAGACTATCTAACCTATCATGGGCAGATGGTATTATTTGTGTCAATTACACCTCAACACTTTAGTTTATGTGGTAAGAGGGTCTGAAGAGAAATGTCTTTGAAAGTGTTTGATTTTGAGGAGGTCAATTAGAGGGGAAGCCAATTCATGAAGATTGTTTCTAGCTTCATGATGGGTTAACTCCTCTCTTTGTTCATCGATTACAGGAAAAGTTTGATTCCTCTTGCTTCTACAACTTCTGAACGATTAGCAAGGGCTTTTCAGGAAAAGATTCAATTTTCTTGCGAGCAATGGATCCTGGCCGCTATGGTCTTCATCAAGGATGGGAAAATAACAGCGTAATTGTGGTTTCCTTTTAATGACATATATGGGATGATGATATTCAAGAAATTAGGCTCATGTGATTGTCCATTTTTTCCGGCATCTCATCCTTAAAAAACATGAGAGAAGCCATGGGACAGTGAGGATGTGGAATCGTTTGCGTACGTTTACCATGATTATTACTTGCTGACATAGCTTATTATCTTGAATCCACAGGCTCTGGAGGGGTATGGTGCAGTTGACGATTCTAACTTTCGGTGAGTGCACATTGGCTGATTGCCAAGAGGTTATTTGATTTCATGCAGTTGGGTGAAGAGCTTGAGATCTGTACAATATATATTTGCTTGATCAATTGTTTCTGAAGATAATGAGGGGCAGCAGATCAAAACTCTTTGTTATTCATCTGTTTTTCTTTGTTACTATTTTGTTTAATATAGACTTGTTGATTCGTGTTGTAACTCTATAATATATATTCACTTATTTTCTATTCCTTTCACTTTTCTATCCGCTATCACCTCATATTTTTTTGCAGGACTGGTGGATCTTATGATGATAGGAGATTTATAGATGAAAGGTTCTCAAGGGACAATGCCTTCTCAAGGGGTTCCTTTCCCCGCGAGATGTTGGATAGGGATAACTATCCCCCACCACCTTCGGGAGCTAGCATGTGGCCTCAAACAAGGAGGAGAAGCTATGAAGAAGAATATCCTTATGAGAGAGATTATAAACGGCATGAGAAGTTGTATGTTTATTCATATATGGAATGTATTTATTTTGTGAACCTGATAAATGTCGTGAGGTTTGACAAGTGTCTTTAACATGGATTTGACAGGCCTGGTAGATATGGAGGACGTGATAATGAGGATTATGGATATGAAGATTATGACTACAAATCTCGTGTTTCCCATCAGAGCCGAGAGCACAGCCGTGAAAGGGATCATGATGGAAGACATAGTTATGATTCTGACTATGACAGAGGCAGTAGAAGAGATGGTAACTGGAGAAGGCGTGAATCTAGGGACCGCGAATGGGACAAGAGAAGCCTGAGTCGGGAAATGGATGAAAGTTCATATAGAAGGCATGAACAATCCATATCTCGTTCTCGTTCTCGCTCTCGTGGTCATGATGATCGCACGAGGTCAAGGTCTCCTCGAGGCCGGAGTCATGGTCGAAGTTATAGAGAGGATAGTTATGAAGACGACCGACGTGATAGAAGTGACAGGAGAAGAGATCGTGAAGACAGATGGCAGAATGACCATTATTCTGTTGTATGATCCATTCACTAATGCTAGGTATCAGTTTGTTTTTGCTCTGCTTGATTGATGTGCTGAACTGTTGCCCTGCATCTTTATAGGCTCCATCTGCCACTGTCGTTGTAAAGGGCCTTTCCCAGAAGACAACTGAAGAAGATTTGTATCAGATTTTGGTAACTCAGTTCTTTCAACCCTTTTTCCTATGTAATTTCTTGCAACAATGTCCATGTATCTTTGTTGACTTGTGCATGAATCTCTTTCTCAAAGCAGGCTGAATGGGGACCTCTGCGTCATGTTCGTGTGATTAAAGAGAGAAATTCTGGCATCTCTCGTGGATTTGCTTTTATTGATTTCCCCTCTGTGGTATGGATGTACTGTTATCTGTGATTATGTTTTGTCATTTTTTTTATTGATATAAGAAAAGGGAGTTTATTCTTGTAAAACAGGATGCCGCACAAGCAATGATGGATAAGATTGGGGAAGAGGGTCTTATTGTGGATGGCAGGAAGCTCTCCTTTGAATACAGGTATATGTACACCATTTTATCTCAATTGTTCCATAATATGTGAGGTAAATATCACTCTTTGGATAAAACGTTGTTTAAACTATGAATATTTGAATTTGGCCCAAATAATAGTTTTAGGGGGTTGAGTGTTGATATGAAGTGCAGATTTTTCTGAAGAAAGTCGTAAATATCTGCTTTATTTATGGGTCGTTTATGGTTCTTTTGAATCGAAATGAATTCAGTAGATTAATAGTCGATCTATTTCTAGTATTAATTGTGTTCAGAAGTTTGTTCGGGCCTTTAATCTCGTTTCATCATCACATCTCATCCTTTATTTTGCCTTTTTTCTTGACACTAAATTCTCTCTTTTTTGTTGTCTGGATATGATTTTTTTTTTGTTTAATTTGATTATAATTGGAAAACTACCTTAACACACTTGCTAGAAAAAAAAAACTTCCTCAATGAACACAATTTTAAACTTTGATTATGTTGCAGTAGTAAGCCAACTGGGGGAGCTAGTGGACCTCTTGGAATGGATTATGCATCAAGATCAGGTCATGGTAACTATAGAGGTACTGCGTTGCCATCTGACTGGATGTGCACGATATGTGGGTGTGTCAATTTTGCACGGAGAACATCTTGTTTTCAGGTTTAGTTTCTTCACGCTAGATTCTTGTAGTTTTTCTTTCTTACATATGTAAGAGATTGATAATTTTATCAAGAAGATTTCCTTAGTATATTAGCATAAGCATATTCTACCCATCCTTTTTACCTTGTATTGGAATCTCTTCCATCTGTACAATCAGTGTAATGAGCCAAGAACCGAAGATGCTCCCCCAGCCGATATGGCATCATCAAATCCTGTTCATATTGGCAAGAGAGGAGACTCAGGTTAGTTTGATTTTGCAAGCACCAGTTCTGCTGCTGGTATGGCTATTATGTTGAGGAATTTTAAGTGGATATGTTCTTCAGGTCCTACCCATGTACTTGTTGTTCGTGGATTGGATGAAAATGCTGATGAAGAAGTGCTTCGTTATGAATTTTCCAAACATGCTCCTATAAAGGTGCTATATTTTTGTTTTATTATCTTAAGCTGGTTGTTATCTATCATTCAACTACTATAATTACTTCAAACCATGCAGGATCTGCGACTTGTTAGAGACAAATTTACTCATGTATCGAGAGGATTTGCATTCGTGCATTTCTATTCGGTAAGTTTAGCATCATCTTTGAATGACTGTTGGTGCATAGTGGTTGGAAAGTGTGGGACAATTATACTTTGCTTATTCTGAAACAAATATATGGCTAATGATATCATTGTGAAAGAAATAGAGTTTATTGACATATGGAAAGAGACCAAAATTGAAGGATCATGTGTTGTCTGTATAACAAGAAAAAAGAATAGAAGAGAAATACAATACATATAAACAACCAAACCTCCCAACATGTACTATTATGTGATGGAGAAGAATTTCAACTGGGCTTTATTGTATTTCTTCCTTGACAAGATTCTCAGTCCTCAAAATATACTTCCTCCATCCCCCTCTTTTTTTATCCCTTCACTTTTGACATGGAGTTTTAGGTAAAGGTTAAACTGGTGAAACTTGTAGGTACTTTTACATGTATGCCCTTAAAAGTAGTGGTTGAAAGTTAGTGGGGCAAAGTCATTATTAATGTGAAAGGTAATGTTGGAAAAAGTAATTCCATTTATAAAAAGGGAGTCTCATGTAGGGACATCCCAAAAAGGAAATAGTAGTAAAAAATTTAGGGACCGAGGAAGTATTATTGATTCTATCGCAGGTCTTCATCCTAATATTACGGTTACATGGGAAGTGAATATAAAGGTAGCTCAAAATCTAGAGCCAACTCTCAATTACATCTCGGAAAAAGCTATCCTAAAAGGAATAAGGATAGAAAAAGTAACCTTGAAGGATGACAAGAAGGAAAATACTTTTCTATTGTTTGGCTTTAGCGATGAATTAGGATATACAATATTTGCTGTCAAGATGTAGGGGACTTGGAACCGTTGGCCAACCTACTTCAAAAAGATCTCAAGTATGTTAACTTTTAACTGCAGAGATTTAGAAAACAACAAGAAATGAATTAAATGCTATTCGTTCCACTCGGAGTTTAAAGAATATTGATCTAGGCTTTTACTTTGTCTTGCTATCTAGGAATCTCTATTATTGTATAACTTAGTGCAAATGTGTGAATTACTCGATCATTAAGGGTTGAAAATAGTATAGTACGTTGTAGAAGATGACTTAATTTTCTGTCAAATTCAAATGAGTGCCATACTGTCTAGAGTAGTACAAGACATCAATTTACCCTTCAAGTCCCTAGGAAACCTCCGTTACCTTTTGCACCATTAATTATATTTCCATAAAATTTAAACATCGCAGAGCGGGTACAAGTACAAGTGCACCTAAATGTATGAAAGATACATAATGATTTATGGTAAACTTATTTAGGTGTGTCATGTAATATTGAAGTTCTCTACTAATCTGCATGCCATCTTATACTTATAATTGCACAACTCAGAACATCTCTTACTGTTTTCCTTGAGAATGCTCTCACTAAATGGATATGAAGTGATGTCCAATAAATCTAATTTGGTCTGTAAACATGGACGTGATAATAACATTCTTTTATTGGAGTCCCTGAGTGTTAAGCTCGGACTTGGTGTTGGTAAAAGTCTTAGGAAGTTGCATACAACTGGAAAACATGTGAATTCTCTGAAGTACACGTCCCTGATTCATGTAACTGTAAAAACAATTTGTCTTTCAAATATTAGGTACATATATCGGAAGCTCCTTCAATAACTTGACCAGCTTGACTGTGAGGGTTGTCTTATTGTTTTGAGTCTGAATATACTTTTCTTTGAAAAGCACATCTCAGAGGGACGGTCTTGTTTATAAAATTTACTTCTTGTGTCAATGAACTGTGTTGGATTTATATGTATATGCTGTGATCTCCAGGTTGAGGATGCTACCAAAGCACTTGAAGCAACAAATAGTACTACGTTGGAGAAAAATGGGCAGATTCTTCGAGTTGCCTATGCCAAAAGTATTATTGGACCTGGATCAGGAGCTTCGCAGTCAAGCAGCATTGCTGCTGCTGCAATTGAAGCGGCAACATTTGCTCAGCAGGTTCGCTGTCTAGCCTTTTCATCTTACATGTGACATACTTCCCACGTTAACTGGCTTGTGTGGCTTATGTATAACATTTTACACGTAATTTTTTCTAGCAAATGCTTAAAGTGATCTAAGTCTTTATAATTATATCAAGTAACCCAGTCTTGCAATTGTCTCCATGATCTTAATTAATCAATTTGGTTTCTAACAGTTTATAAAATTGTGTCCACTTTTCATATTTCCCTGGAATATATGTAATCAATGTGCCTCTAATTAATAGTGTCGTGACTTCGTCTGAGAGTTATGTTCTGGTGTAAATCATTTTTCTTACACAGCCTCGGTTACAAACTTACCATACTATTGCTAATTAAACCGACGTTTGAAGTAGTCATTTTTTACTTATTTTCAAATCTTTTATATTATCTTTATGGTATGTTATATGAAAGTCTTAAATATTTGGAGTTGGCATCGCAAGTTTGAGCTGTTTGATCAAGTGCATGTGATTTTATGAGCTTGATAAATGAGCTTTGATTATATATGAGAGAGGAGTTCTTGAAGTCTAGACTTAGCGTATAGACTGTAGAAACTTTTCCAGGGCATAAAAACACATGCATACGCAGATTCACTGTTTTGGGTGGCTGATTATTTTCTCCCAGTGGTGCATTTATCTGATGCAAATTTGTTTTTGTGATCTAATACTAGTAGATGATTTATGTATAGTTTTCTATTTCCTTTAGTATGATGCAGTTGGTTGGGCACCAAAAGAATATAATGCAGAGGATAAACAAGCAGCTGGTGGTCAAGAGCAGGGTTTCCATGTTGCAGGTCAAATGGATCATTCTGCTCCACAATCTGGATTCGTGTGGGATGAAGCCTCTGGTTATTATTTTCATGCTGCTTCTGGGTTCTACTATGACGGGAATACAGGTCTGCCAACATTTGTCGGTTTCTGTTGGAATTTCCTTTTAATTTATAATTTATTTATAATATGAACAGGTCTCTCAAATCATTGAGCCCCTAGTGCTTGGCCCATTTGATATTTTGCTAACGTCCTTAAATTTCATAGATCTGCCATGTATGACTGGGATTTTGAAGTTTGCATTTCTGTCCACAGCTGGATTTAATATTTTCTTTTAGGAGTTTATTTGGCCATTTCTCAGTTAGAAGGATAAAGAGACATAATAGCACATTAGCTTGTTAATCTGCAATTCACCCTGTACTGTCTTATATTGGGTATCACGTCCTCATGCTGTTGTTATGATTGTTGTTTGCGGTCATTTCTTTTGTTATTTTGTTTCCATGTTTGCCACGACGATCAAGTAAATAAGTCTAGAGGTTGAATGGTGGGGTTCTATACCAACATGATAGTGTTGCCAATAATTAGAATATCTACAATTATTGGATTTACCATCTTATTTTAGTAAATAATGTACTTATATATATATGGCTTCAGTTACCTTACAATATAATCAATGGAGCGAAAAACCAAGACACTTATAAAGTTGTGAATATTCATCTTTGTTTATGAACATTTTGCACACAACAAAAGTCTGCTTTTTTGGGCTGTCATGATGTCAGATTTTCTTGGCCGATGTAATGTTTAGTTAAAAGGTACTAAATCTATTAATAAACTTTCACATTGTCTGGAAATGTGTAATGGAGGAGTTCGCGTTTTGATAAGTGGTTATTACATAAGAGTTCATGAACCATCAATAGTAATTCATGCAGATTTGTGACATAAATCTTTTCCTTCCTCCAATGCCTAGATTTGAACTACTTTCTTTTGTCTAAGCTGAAAGTTACTCTCTGCATTGTTAACTGCAGGTTTGTATTATGATGGAAACAATGGGCTTTGGTATTCTTATGATCAACAGAATCAGCAATATACCCCATGCACTGATCAGAATGACAAGACTGCCGAAAATCAGGGTGAAACTTCAAAGGCATCTGATGGTTCCAATATTAGAAAAGTTGTTATATCAGCACCAGCTGCTACAATAACATCAAATGAGAAAGCTGCATCATTACCAGATGCTGTCCAGGCTGCTGCAGCTGCTGCAATAGCTGCGGAAAAGAAAGAGAAAGAGAAAATTAAAGAAATTAGACTCGCCTCCAAAAGTAGTATCCTGGCTAACAAGAAGAAGATGAATAATGTCTTAAGTATGTGGAAGCAAAGAAGTCATGAAGGCCAAGCACCACGTTTGGCTCATGATGGTAACCATCCGTCTGCTTCAGTTGAAGAGAAATCTAACTCAGCCACGAAAAGCAAGGCAAGAAATGAAGCACTGACAACAAAAGAGAATGCCCCAGTTCAATCTGCTGGTTTGGAATCTCAAGACAGGGCAAGGCCTGTCATTCCCGGTTCCGGAGGAAGTTTAAAGGGAGTGATTAGGAGTTCTGGAATGGGGGTGGTAAAATCAGATACTCTTTATAAAGGACCAGAAGGAAATGCCTCCACTCCATCATTTAGTACATCTTCAGGATCTTCATTGACATTCACGGATGCCTCGACAACTGTGACTCCATTCAGAACAGATGCATCTGCGCTGAGTTCTTATGCACCACCTGTTGCTACTGGAAGTGGTAAAAGAAGGTTTTCCGAGATGCCATCTCCTTCAGTTTCAAATAATATTCAGTCCCAAACTACATATAGAGATCGTGCAGCCGAGAGGAGAAGTTTGTATGGTTCATCATCAGCATTTGGTGATGACATATCAAATGTTGGAGATTCAAGTAAGTGCTGATATTATATTATGTACCACATCTTATCTAAATTATTTTATAAGCATCGAGTTTTAGATTAAAATTATTTGTATCTAGCTTTTCTTGTGTCCATGTGGGGACTTGGATAGAACTTGGTTTGCGTGATAGCAATAGTCGCAATAGCTTTAAACTTTGAAAATGCAGTTATGTATTTAAGTTGAGAAGGATAAGATTCAAATGGTCGATTGGTAGTTTTATTTCTATGCGGACTCTGTATTGACTCGTGAGAAAATTCATGTTCTGGTGGACTTGAAGATCGAGATTCAACAGTTAGAAGAGGTGTTGTGGATTCCATGCCTTTCCCTCCTGGTGTGGGTGGTGGAAGAAGTGCTGGAGATGTAAATAGTCAGAGCTATGATGTGATCACAGCAGACAAGGCAATTGATGAAAGCAATGTTGGCAATCGGATGTTGCGCAGCATGGGCTGGCATGAAGGCTCGGTACCATTTCTAATCCCACACTTGCATATCTTTCACCTATCATATAAGAATTTAAAATAAAATAAAAACTCATGTTGGATTATCCCCAAGATGAACTCGAAGGGCTAGTGCGGATCAATTTTGGTTTGGTTTCGGTAATTTCAAGATTCTTTTAGATATTTATGTGAGGTATTTGAAACATGATGGGAATTTTAAGAATTTAAAATAATATTGAAAGAGAATTAGTTGAGTTTGAAAATGAGTGTAGAAAGTGATTTAAATGTAGGGGTTTTTGGTAAAAAGTAGGTGAATATCTTTTATTGAATGTTTTTGAAATATATTTATATTGTACGGGGTTCAGATGGGTTTTAAACAAAGAATGATCATGTCCGTAGGAAAATTGTGGGCTTGTTTCACAGTTCAGCAAAGATACAAATAATATATAGATACAAGCCATTAAAGTATAGCCAAATGTTCTTCCAATTGATAAACATAGATGCAGATTGAGGCACTAGTTCCTTAAATTGATATATGATTACGTCCTTTATGATTTCAATTTGATTTACTCAAGTACCATCTCTTCATTAGCCAAGTCCGGTAGGGTTTCTAGCCCTTTATGACAAGTTTCTCTTTAATTTGGAGCGAATACAACTTTATGTCTATAGGCTGTTGAGATACATCTCCATACAGTGTAATATAATATTTTGATCTAATTGGGCATGGGGGACATGGTTTCTTGTTTATTATATGTTCAGGGACTGGGGAAAAATGGGAGCGGTATGGTAGAGCCTGTCCAAGCACAGGCAATAGAAACTAGAGCTGGACTAGGGAGCCATCAACCGAAGAAAGTTGATCCTAGCCTCGAGGTGCAGGCTGGAGATAGCTACAAAGCTGTTATTCAGAAGAAGGCTATTGCCCGTTTTCGTGAAATGTCGTAAGGTGAGATGATACTATCTATATATTGAGCTTTAAGAATTGTAGGGAAATAACTCACTCCCATTGAGTTTTGTAAAAGATGATCTGGGTAATAATGGGTGCTATTTTCATTTCATGTGTTTTGTCTTCTCTTTCTTTTGGCAGTATGAATTTCAAAACTTAAATGTAAATTATACTGCCCTTGCCATTTCATTGATGATTGTTTTCTGTTAATTTCTTTTTTTTAATATTTTATTTAACCTCCAACCCCAACTTTTTGGGAAATATTGACCGATTGCTATTGTGGCCTGTTGGTAAACGAGGATTGATTCTACTTTTGTCCTAAGAGGTCTTGTTTGATTTAAAATTGAACATTAAATGAAGAAAATTACTGCCTTACTTTAATTTTGATGGCTTGCAGTTGTAATAAGTATACCCGTATGTTACAAACTTACAGTAAATTAAAAGTGGCAAACTGTACTCACATTGTAATTGTTTTTGACAAAATGCACCCTGAACTCAGTTTTCATCATATTTTGACCAAAAAATGTCAAATGCTTTGCTTTAAATCAAAATTTGGAAATGTTGACATGCAAGCCCTAAATGTCACAAGATTCACATCTCTGCTCACATCAATGGAAATGCCACATATAATCATTTTCCCATGCAAAATTAAAGTAAAAAGAAATAGGGAGATAAGTATCAATAAGACTAAATATTCGAAAACCGGGTTTATGTTATTTTGTAAGTTCATATAAAACTCAATTACAGTTAACTAAGCGAAATGCTTATATTAATTCTATTGGAGGAAAATGGTAGACTTTGTTAAAATAAATTTAATTAAAAAATCTTGATTAATTTAAAATGTCATTAAATAATTAATTAAAATACAATATTAGTAATGTACCATCATATGTTTAAGGATTGATAGTGGAAGAGAATGCCAACTATGAAAAAATAAATTAATTGAGAAAGCTCAATTATCACTTAAAAGTAATTGGTTTTATTTATTTATAAATAAAGAGTTGAATCACTTTTGAGCGCGTAAAACATATATGAGAGAATCTCTTCAACAACAGAGATTCCAACTTGGGTTGTCATTTTGGGAGTACTACCATTCGATTAGATCAATGTGTAATTGAATTTCCAAATTTCTGCATGCCAAAATATATATTACTAAAAGAAATAGAATAGCAAGGTATATTATTATTCTCGTATCAAGTGAAAGCCTCAATATAGAGTGTAAAATCGCATCAAAAATGAGTAGGCATTTATATAATTGAAAGTGAATTTTTGCCTATTTTGGTATTGTTTGGGTTCAATTTGCTAAATGTTAGATTAGTATTGCTTATAAGAAATAATTATTTTTTAGGTGCAAAGCTTAATATGCTTCAGATAAAATAAGAACGCAATCTCACTTTATGAAACAAAATTTTGCCACCCCCATCTGAACAATAATCAGAAAAAATAATTCGAAAAACCATGGGTTGTTTGCACTTTGCACCCCTGAAACATGGGAATACGCACTTTGCACCCTCAAAATATGAAAAATACAGCACTTTGCACCCTCTTTTATTTTCAAGCAAAAACTCAAGGGCAAAATAGGTTATTCAATTATGGATCTTTGACACTTTGCACCTTCAAAATAAAATTAGCGCTTATCACCCTCAAATTAAGAACAAATTAGCAACTTACACCCCCAAAACACAATAAATGAACACTTTGCACCCCGAAACACAAAATTAACACTTAACATCCTTTAATTAAAAAAATAAAAACACAAACCCCTCATTTTCTTCGGCAAAGTTGACCGTCGGTGTGAAAAAAATCTAAGGCAAAGTTGAACTTACCGATTTTTACTCATTCAATTGTTGTGCATAGTTTGTACAAGCTATAATTCATGGCTTGTTAATTTTTTATATGATGTAATAAATCCAAATTCATGGTATTTAATTTATATATATGTATATAAATGTAGGTTGTTCAATCGGATCGGAAATTTACCTATTTTGCCTTTGATTTTTTTCATCCCGATGGTCATCTTTGCCGGAAAAAATGAGGGGTTTGAGTTTTTTTTAATTTGAGGGTGTTAAGTGTAATTATGTGTTTCGAGGGTGCAAGTTGCTGATTTGTTCTTAATTCGAGGGTGATAAGTGCTAATTTTATTTTGGGGATGTAAAGTGCCAATTTCTCAAGTTTTGGGGATGCAAAGTGCCAAATATTTATAACTGAATTACCTATTTTGCCTTTGAGTTTTTGCCTGAAAATAAAAGGGAGCAAAGTGCTAAATCTTAACTTTGGAGGTGCAAAGTGCCTATTTTCCATATTTCGAGGGTGCAAAGTGCAAAAAAACCCAAAAATCACAAGTGTGGATAAATTTTTGGGACCAAAAATCAGAAAAAAATAAAGAGCCATATACAGCTTCGGTTTTCTAACAATATTGAACATGACTGCAAGTAGCAGCTATAGAATTCATGGCTTTGACTGTTCTCTCTTCTCTACGCCCAAAACCCACATCAAAATCAGAGCTCCCGTTTCTTCTATTCCCTTTTATAATTTTTCCAGACCTAATTTTGGTCCAAATTGTGACTCTTTCAGGTCATTTTTCACTAACCCTCTTAGTAATTATTGTTACATATGAACTTTTTTTCTGTTATTACATTTAATCGCGTTATTTTTCTCTGGGTTAGCTTTTTGTAAATTCAATATGATCATATTGCGGAAAAGAGGCAGTTTTTGTGGAATGTTTTACATGCTTGTATGGAAATTTAGTCTTCCTCTGATCCAAGTAAAATAATAGTTTTTTCGTTTATTTGTGTCATATATATGTATATAGCAGACTGAGGAGTTCTTACAAGAAAAACAAGGAAGTGGAACAATGGATTCGAGTACCAATGATTTCTTGTTTGGTGGAAGATAATTCTGAAGCATACACAGAAAAAGAGTATTCCTCTGTTTCAAATGCTTCCCAAGAGGTATATTATCGATGTGTATAGTGTGGTTGTGTATCAGTTCCATATCATTGTCTTTTTTTTTTTTGTTTATAAGTTGAAAACTTTGTTAGTGGTAAGTTATTTCGAAAATTGAAGCATTCCAGTTGTAAGTTATTTGTATTCTTCATTGAATTCACGATGCAGGCTTTCTGAATTTAGTATTGGTATTTTATTTAATCTTGAAATGCTTAAGAGAGTTGGTCTTATATTCAACCATAAAAAACGAAGAGAATATGAGAAGTAAAATTACTTTTCCACTGTATTTTTGTGTGTCACATTTGCACAAATGATGCACCCTTTCTAAAGGCTATGTGTAGATGGAGGCATTGGTTTTTGTATATAATTAAAGGATTCTCAAGAATTTGTGTGAAAGAGTTGTATGTCTCAGCATCTTGCTATTTGATAAAATTAGTAATACGATATGATTAAAAAAAATTTAAAATATGTAAATAGGTGGTAGATTATTTTGGTTTTGGAAATTCATAAGGAAATATACTTCCTTATCATTTGGACTCTCAACCATCACCTTATTCTTAATGAATCTTTTAATATGGAACTACCATAAGATTTTTAATTAAAAAAATTGGGGCTTCCATACTGAAGTATAAGTGTCTTTAAACTACATGGATAACCAGCAATGTCACTTTTCCATTGAAGAGTTAACTTATTATTGTTAGTTGCAAGTGCTTGTAATGCATAATGAATTCTTTTGTTCATCATTTCAATGCAATTATTGGTTTTTTTGGCATTATTGTTTATGTATGGGGTATGTCTTGCCCTTAAAATCTTCCTACCTTAATTGAGCAAACAATTCTTAGCTTTGCTTCTTGGGTAATTTCTTGCAGGAAGCTTCTATTGACTTAAAACTTCCAAGAAGAAGTCTGTTAGCAACTTTTACGTGTAATGCTTGTGGTGCACGATCTGAAAGGCTCATCAACAGATTAGCTTATGAACGAGGACTTGTTTATGTACAGGTAATAATACCTTTCAAAATAAAATCTTTGGTTACCAATTTAAGGCCTTGCCATTAATATGCCATGCTCTTTTCTTTGATTTCAAGATCTTTCCCTATTTCAGATACGGCTATCCTAATTGTATCCTTCATATTTTTCAGCTATTCGTTTATCTTGCATTTCTCGCTGTAATTTTTATTTACTACGTCATATTCTTTTCAATAGTGTTCAGGTTGTTCCCAATACCACAAGTTAGTCGACAATCTCGGGCTTGTGGTCGAGTACAAATTGCAGGAAGAAATTGATCTGGATACAAGTGCCAATCAAGTCTAGAGAAAATCTCTGATTTATTCGCCATTGGATTCTTTAAAACGAAAAAAAGGTTTGAGCTAGTAGTGTGATAAGTAATGAAAAAGCTATGTATCATTGAATATTGATAGTACAACATTTGGTAACAAAGAATTAAAATTCATATGGTGAGAAAAAATGAAGTTATGCTCTGATCCTCTTCTGTATGCCAATAAACATTTCCTCTTGTGCCAAATTCTTCTGTGCATTTGATTATCCTATAAATGTTAGCATCAGAAGCTTGTGACAGCCAAGAGAGTAGCCACTGCCAAGCCAGCAGCCATCGGCATTCTAGATCCCAGCTGCCCAAGTGATACCCCTTTGCTCTATAGTTGAATAATGAGGAGTCAATAACTTTATGATGTTAAATATTTGAGGGGTAGTTTTATGCTATGTTTGCTTCTTGAATTTCAGCAAGTAAAACGAAAACCGACAAAATTAAAAGAATAAAAATGCATTTTTAATCCAACAGGACTATTCCCTCGGCACTTTTGGTCCCGTTTTGCAAAATTACACTTTTGGTCCTAAATCCCTAAATGGGTTGCAATTTGATTCTATCGCCCTTTTTCCCATTCATTTCGGGAACAAAGGTGCAGAACATAGATAATTTTATGCGGCCAAAAGTACAAAAAATGAATGGGAAAATGGGTGATAAAACCAAAATTGTAAAATAATTAAGAATCGGGATGAAAAGTGCAGTTTTAAAAAGTGTGGGATCAAAAGTGATGTGGATCCAATCCCGTGAGAGTAATAAACCAAAATTTCATCATGTGATTCCATAGAGTTTTACTAACTAAAACTCAAGAACCAAACTTAGCCTTATAGGCTTATATTAAAACGAAAGGCAAATGCATTACCAAATTTAAGGTTGGTGCCGGTGCCGGTGTTGTATCCTTGGTATCCGGAACTGTGGGAGGTGCTGGAGGGCTTGGGATAGTCGGTGCTGGTGCAGGTGCATGATGCTTATGCCTATGCCTCCTTTTCTTGTGCTTGCTAGGTGCTGGTGCAGGAGATGGAACCAACTCCGGTGCTGGTGCTGGAGAGGCTGTAGTTGGAGCCGGAGATGGCGATGGTGGTAGCACTGGCGGGGGTATCACAGGTGCCGGAGTTGGTGTTGGCGGTGGTGGCACAGTCGGTGGTAGTGCTGGAGGTGAAACAATAGGCGATGGAGGTGGCAATGCTGGTGCCTGGGTTGGAGTCGCGACTGGTGAACTTTGTGGCGATTGTGGTGGTGGTGGAGCTTGAGGTGATGGAGATGTTGTCGGGGTGGTTGATGGAGTTGCGACAGTCGCAGGTGGCAGTGATGCTGCGATTGGTGGTGGTGTTGGTGGAGGCATTGTAGATGGTGTGTTAGACGGTGAGGCTGCCGGAGGTGGTTGGGCGTCGGCTATTATCAAGAAAAGGCATAAGCAAGCTGAAACATAAGCCCATTGTGTTGCCATTTGTTGAAGTTTGTGTTGATTGGAAGAACTTGCAATTCTATTTATTTATAAGAAGAGTTAGGTGATATGTCAAAGAGGGGATATGTGATTTTCATAGGAATGCTATAGTTGCTCTTCATCTGTTGTTATACCTTGTTTGGATTTGTTTCGCCTAGGTGTTTAGTAGCCATTTCAAACAATACACGATTAATAGCACCAGAAAACGTTAGAGCTAGGGTTGATTCTTGAATATTATCGAGGAATTCGATTTTTCATGCACTCACTTGATATTTCGCTTTTTAAAATCCAAGAATTTAATATAGTCTTAACCAGATACGATTCAATATTTACTTTCACTCTAAAACTCCAACATAGTTTGAAATTTGAAATCAATATACTTTCATCAATATTTAGTGTAATCAGTAATAATTCAACTAAATTAAGAACACCAAAATCAGGGTAAAATATATCCAAACAGGCCTTAATGCCTACATGGGTTCTAGTTCAAAGTTTACGTCACAAGAAGAATCAGTTTGAAATTCATTTTCAGTCTTTTTTAATGTTGATGCTACTGGTCATGTGTCGCTACCAATACAATCTCTTAGCTTAGCTGGTATTACTATGTGATGACATGACATCAAACAAATCATTGATCTGTTCTTTGCATTATTACCTAATGTGATTTGTAAATTTTAAATCAAAATGTATGATGTGGTGCACTTACAATCACAAGGACCAGGTCTATACAAGAATTTTCCTCTTGGGACTTTCTTTAAAGTAAAGAAAGATGCACTCTAACTAAAAATACAATAAAATTGTACTTTGCCCTCTTGCTTTTATATAGTTTTAGAGTGTTTGAATTTGGTCTTATTTGTTTATATTTTTAAAGTTTACATTCGGAATTTTGACAAGTTATCCTTAACGAACAATTTACCTCATGTGATATATGACATATCACCCCCAAGTGATATAATGAGCAGTTCACCTCCTTCACGGAGATGTAAATATGCTCAATAATACGACTGAAATTTTATATCGATGTGAAAAATAACAAATTCATTTAAAAATACTTTAATTTTTTACTTCAGTGATATTGTCAATAGGACACTTAAGCCCCTGTAAAATTATAAAATTCAAATAAGAGACAATGTGCTTATTTTATAAAAACAGTTTGGCATCTTGCTTTTTTGTTTAACAGAAGGGTTAAATTGTATTTTAAGAATAATACAGAAGATTAATTTAATATTAGCTCGCTCATATTCTTTGGTCGTTTGATAGTAGTAGTGTAAGACAAATTTCTTTCACCACGTCATATGCATCTATTGCACAAAATAACATCTCGATTAAAACTCGTTCGAACTCATTCTATTTACAATTAAACTCAAACATAATTCAACCTCGATAAAAAAATTCAAACAATGAACAATGTATTATTCGACTCTACTCGTTTACAACTCTCATCATTGCCTCCACAAAATTTTGAGCAAAATGAGAGTTTCATACATCTTCCTTTAAAATGTATCCTCTGGGATGCAAATGATTTGTACTAAAATAAAATAACATAAATAGCCCAAAGGTTCCAGCACAATTCCACTAACTAAATAAACTACAAACAATGCAAATTGAAATTATGTGAACAATACCGGGCTCGGCGGCACATATATGGTTCTATCGCATCATGGCCTCGAAAACCTCAGCTTAATCTTGAAACAATTGTTTAGGATTAGATATGTAAAGAGCAAATAAAATTTTATCTAACCTACAAACAGAACATGAAGTTGAAGGCACCGTGCATCTTTGTCAATATCTTAGTGTGATTGTGTGAAATGGGAAGGCAAGAAGGTGGAGCTGGAGGTGATTCCGGTTTCTTGTCTTTCTTCTTTCTCCTTAGTTGAAAAAATTGTTGCATTGCATCTGCACACTCCGATGCCAATACGCCTCTTCTGATTATTATCTTTGGGTGGAAAGGGTGAACTGGAGCAGGTGGCATTTCACTTTGTTCTAAGCCATTTCCTCCATCTCCTCCATTTGGGAATAGCCTGCGTATATATATTTATTACGAAAGATGTTTAGAGGGTTTAAGTAATTATCCCTTAATATAAACTATTTCTCTTGAAAATAACCTTGACTATCGACTATTATAAAGTTCTTACCTAATCCAGCTGCCATCGGCTCCTAGAAGCTTATTAGGAGCTCCCCATACAACAGTGTCGATTCTTGCTTGAAGTATTGCTCCAGCACACATGGGACACGGTTCAAGTGTCACATAAAGTGTAGTTTCCTGTAGTTGCAAATAAAAGTTTTGAGGGTTACAAACAAAAAATTGCACTAACCATAGCTTGATACCGTGCACAAAAGAATTTTGTACAGACAAAATCGAGATCAATGATACTCAAATGGTTTCAAGAAATCCCTTTGTTTATTTCCACCTAGACGTAAAATTTATCCTCATGGGGGAATATCAATTCTTTTTTACTATAACAAGAGTTTACCAAACACTAACAAGAAAGGGAAATTTTATAAAATCATGTGAAATGTACAAGGATAGAGATATTACAGAAAGCCTCCATGTCCGGAGCACATTTGAAGCCTCCCGTATGCATATCATTTCCGCATGAGCAGTTGAGTCGCGTAACTCTTCTACCCTGGAAAGATCACAATATAAAATAAGTTCATTACTATATAAAATAAAGAAAGTTTACAAGTCAAAAAACAACTCACAAGTTCCATCCACGAGCAATTATCTTTCCATTATGCACCAAAACAGCCCCCACAGGAACTTCCCAATGATCAGCAGCTTTTTGGGCTTCGAGTAATGCTTCCCTCATAAACATCTCATCATTTTTCCTCTGCTCTGCTTCAAACTTACAAGCTTCTTCCCACTCATCAAATCTATCTTTCGGTATTTGATCTTTCCTCTTAAGTTTCCTGATTTTTGGTTCCCCCTCATTAACCGCTTCTTCTGATTGCTCCATTGACACATTTTCTTCTTCAGTCTTTGAACCCAACCTCACAACAGGAGATCTTCTTAGTCGCAATGCAGGCATGGAAATCGAGGATTCTATTTTTTCACCAGTATTAGAAGTTTCTCCAGAGGAAGGAAAAGAACTTTCTAGAACAACTGCAGACGATGGTGCATTTATTGCTAGATGGCCCTCTAGGTTTGATGAGCTTGAACTTCCTTTCGATATAAAACGGGCCGATTCTTCTTCCCCTTTGGTGGAAGATGTAGATTCTTGCTTTTCTATGGTTGTCTCTTTGTTTTCTTCTGCTTCATGACCAGAAAACCACGCTTCACTATTCATGGACTGATTTGATGAACTCTTTCCACCTGTCTTTCCACTCGAACTACGACTCGCCGATCGTGGGGTCCACCGTAAACGAACAACATCTGAGATAACATTCCATAAGGACCTTTCATTTCTCTTCACAATAGTATTGTCAGCTTTGTTATCATCCTCTTGTAATTCTATTACCTTTGGTTGTTCCTGTTCCTGTTCCTGCACAAATGGTTCTTCTACTTTCCACATCTCGACTGAAGGACCCTTTACTACGGAGCCCTTCGATTCAGAATCTTTAGAACTAGATTGAACCGTATTCTTTTTATTATTTTTCTCCTTTTGCACCAAGTTGATTTTATTAGTTTTCGTCTCTTTTTGGATTTCAGAACTCGAAATTTCATGCCTTGCCGAGTCAATAAATTCACCAACATAATGTGCTGAAGATTCTTGGAATCGAGTGGCTGATTCAATTGCATCTTCAGGTGCCTTGCCACGATCAAGCTCACCATATGTTTCATGAGGCAATGCCGTAGACCTCCCTAACTGAAGTCCACGTAAAGAAGAGGAATCAGATTGTGAACTTTCATAAGTAACATTATCGGTTATAGCTCCTAAATGAGAAGATGAAGGTTTCACTAATGTCTCCGATTTTTTCTTATTCTCTTCCTCTACAACAGTTGCTCTAGATTCTCCAACAGATGACCCGTAAGCTAAGTTAATATTCTCTTCTTGTTTTGTAAATTTGCTATCTGATTGCTTCTTTAAGATTGAAGTGCTTTCCTTTTTGGTTAATTCTTGGGCTTTATCATAGTACCGTTGCTTTTCTGCACCATAAACTGAACTTGAAACATTAGTAGAGAAGTCTTCCTTTGTCTTAACACTGGTTTCAAACTTTTTCTGTGAAATAGAAGTATTTCTTGTATCAACATCTACAATATCCGATACCTCAGCACCCTTCCGAGAATTCCTCTGATATTCATCCTTGCCACTGTATATTTTTTGAGAGCCGTAAGAAGTTCTAACATCTGCAGTATTGGTGTCTGAAATTTCCTCCAATTGTTTATACTTCATCCTTGTTTCAGATTGATTTGAAACTTCACCATTTCTTTCTTTAGACAGTTGCTTCTTCTCTACATCAAGATTAGTGTTTCCGGTTGATTTTATTTCATCGTGCTTCATGTAAGAATCAGAAGACTTTCGATAACCACTAGAAAGCTCTGATTCCCTTTCTACGGTTGCTTTTCTAGATTCTGTCTCTTCTATAAGTTTCTTCTCGGATTTCTTTCTGAAGTCAGACTCAACAACACTTGAACCGACATTGGAATCTTCTGTAGTGCTCTTCTTTGTCAAACTAACCCCATGGTCTTCTATATAATCCTCGCAAACTATTTTATTACTTTGTGTATTACTTTTACGCCCACTAGATGACTCTCCAGAAAATTTTCCTTTCTTAAGCTCAATAGCATGGTCACTTTCATAATCGCCAGTCGAAGAAAATGAGTAATACGAAGAGCAACTAGATCCATCTTTCCTCACCCTTTGCCCCCCGTGCTCCTCTGTTCTCGAAAACTCTTCCCTCTCTTCCTCCCTTGCCCTTGCTTTCCAGTTCTCTTTTCTCAACAAAGATTCTTGCTCTTGTTTTTCTTCGTCTTTTTGACTCGCCTTTCTCAACAGGGCCTCCCTCTTTTCATCCCTTATCCTATCTTTTTGGTTTTCTTTCCTCAATATAGCTTCTTTCAATTCTTCCTTTTGAGCCCTTTCTTCTCTCCTTCTATTATCCCTCTTCCTCGAACTAGATATCACCGATTCATACTCGCACCTTGCCTCACTCTCCAAAACACCAATATCGACTCTTTTTTTCTTACTCCCATACTTGCTACTAACCCCACAATTCTCTCTCTTTTCCACCATTGGCTTCTTAACTATTCTATTGCTTTCCCTTCTTACATTTAAACACTCATTACCGATATCCTCGGACAACAAACTAAGAACAGCCTCAGCCTCATCCATACCCTCGAGATCATAACTTTCACTCCTTTCTTCAAAAACCATACATTTTCTCAAACCCCCTCTTTTCCCATTCCTACTTTTCTCCCTAAAGTTGCAAACTTGATCACAATAACACCTCCTATCAACATTACAAACGGGTACCCGCGAATAATAACACCGATCGAAACCACCAAAACATGATTTTCTACAAGGTGACCATTGAATCAACGAGGATTGTCTAAACCCATATAAATTATAGCTGTAATTTGGGCTTATTGGTACTCTGTAAAGTGAATTATCACATAAAGAACAATAGCATGTTGTTGTTGTTGATGAATAGGCAAAAGGGCGTGTTTCGTATGTATTACAGTCACTGAATGAAAATGGAAGTGACCCTTTTGTTGTTCTGAGTGTGATAGTTGAAGCTGTGAAAGTGTTGTGCATAGCTCAAATTCAAAGAAAGTAAGAATTAATGGTGTGTGTGTCTCACCTTTTCAGATTGGAAATGTGGGGATCTGTTGCTGTTTCCTTGTTCTTGTCGAGTATCAGCAAATCGGAAATTGAAGATTGTGGATTATGAGTTCTTGGTATCTTTTTTAAGGAGAATTATTTATTTTGTTAGGATTTCCCTTTTTTCTTTTTTCTTTTTTCTTTTTTCTTTATTCTCTTCTTCTGGGTTTTTGTTTATTGTAGGATCTGGAGCACGTGATGTTCAATCAATTTCTTGTTCCATTAAAAAAGGTGAAATCGCTCACCCCGGGCGCCCCTCACCCCCTGTCCGACGGGATTGTGAGAGGAGGTAAATCATGGTGACTCAACCGGCAACAGAGGCTGGGACCAGTACTCACTGCGCACAAGGAGCCCCCCTCATTTTTTGAGAGGTTGCTCCCACACTGCCGCTGGTGAGGTTCGATCCTTGGTCACTCTTTTACTCGTATAAGTTATTTACACCAGTATCCCTGATTTTAAGACAAATTACAATTAACCTATTGACGTTTGCGAAATTACTTGAACGCTCCTTGGAATTGTCTCTGTCTTAAAAAATTCAACTTATCTCGTAATCAGCATGAAAAACTATTAATGGTTTTTCAGAATTGCCCATTGGTCAAGAAAGAAATTGATTGTATTGTTTTTAACTTTAAGGGTAATTTGCAGACCTTCCCTCAATTTTGGTTTTTTGACAACCACACCCCTGAACAAGATGATTTTATTTTATGAGTATTATTTATGAGACTTAACTTGATCTATTTCAATATTCATGTATATATAAATAATTTTTATATTTCCATATTCATGCCGCATATCATATTCTGTAAATTTTAAAAACTTGCCGTGCTAATACAAAAGCATGCATGTTGCAAATCCGTATGCATGCAACATATACCACTTCCTAACAATAACCAATTGCTAGTATTGGTATAGTAGTGTTTTCCATCTAAAATTAATGATACATGGGTATTTTCCACAAAAGAACAAATGGATGGAGGGGAGGTCGTTGCCTAAATTTCAAAAGATCAGGGGTGTGGTTGTCATAAGATCAAAGTTGAGGGGAGGCCCATGCCAAATTTCGAAGATCAGGGGTGTGGTTGCAGAAAGACCAAATTTGAGGGGAATTCCTCGCCAAATTTCAAAGGTTAAGGCCTAAGGGTAGGGTTGTCAAAAGACCATAGTGGAGGGGAGGTCAATGCAAACTACCCATTGTTTCAAATTTGGCAATAGATCTTTTGTACCACAATTTATGTACCACAAATGAGTAATTGACACATATATATTCAATAATGAATTATGTGTTTTTTATATCTGTAATCTATTTAAAACTTTTGACAAAATTAAATAAGAAATTTTATTTCAAAAAATTGAAATACTCATTTCATTATAATAATAAGTTTTATTTTTTGTTTGCCTTTTATTGAACATGCAATAATAATTTTAAAAATTTATATTTTTATAGATAATTTGATAATTTCTTATTTTGCAGTCACTTTTAATATATTTTATAATTTTGAATGTATTTTCATAATTAATCGGAGATATTTATCAAAAACATTACTTTTTTTTTCTTTCTAGACGTTCTTGACAACCCAACATCTGTAGGAAAATAGTTTTCCTGACAACAAAAAATGTAGAGGAAAATGACTTTCTTTTCATTTTCCTTTCCTTTCCTTTCTTTTTCTTTTTTATTTTCCTCACAACCAAACAAAGCTATTAAAGATAAAGAAAAGGAAAGGAAAGAATACCAATCAGTCTTTTTTTTAAGTTCGGATATTCAACTGATCGAATCAGACTAAATTCATATTCATTCCATTTATTTCGGATCAAATCCCTCAAACACTTAATCATATAAATATTCTAATAAATCAGACCGAATTCAATTAAAATCCGTCCCATTGACAATCCTACAAATACTAAATCAGACTAGATCCATATTCACTCCATTTATTTTGAATTATAAATTTTATTAATCGGATCAAATCCATCGAACACTTAATCAAATAAATATTCTAATAAATCTGGTCGAATTCAATTAAGATTCGTCCCATTGACAGGCCCACCAATACTAAGTCAATTGCCGGAAGTTGATGTACATGCTTGACTGGTTAGTGTTTTTTCTTTAAAAAAGATCTTGGGCCAGCCCAAATGGAATAGAAAAGAAAGAAAGAATCAATCTCTGGGCCACCGATGACAATTTCAGAATCTAATTTATATTGGACGTCGAAAATGAGTACTTCTATTTTGTTTTCTCTACTTACAGTCCAGGATTTTACGGATCCAATCTATGCGAATGATGTTTTTATTGAATTTTCTAGTTTATTTAGTGACTCGTTGTTAGATTACCTATTTCGTGTGTATTAAATTGATTAACCACCTTTTTTTAATTATTTGCTTTTTCTTAATTGATATTGGGAAGGGGAAATAGGAGTAGAAGAGAAATTAGATTATGAGTTACTGCTAGGATAAGAATATACACACTTGTATCCAATTTAGGTTATAAAATTCATGCATGCTTTTTTTATTGTGCTTAGGACTAAGATTAGTGAATTCTTATTTTTTTTTTAAAACTAAGATTAACGAATTAATTGCATAGGTTCTTGAGTAATTCGGAGAACACCTAAAAATAAAAGTGAATCCTAGGATTATGAATAAGAATTACTCAAAGTTAAAATTAGGAATTTGATCGAAATTAGGATCATAAGAAGTTCAACTCTAGACCTCTTCTCATCCATATTATCCTCAATGTTTGCTTGTTGTCTTTAGATTTTAGTTAATTACTAGTTTAGTAATTATTACTCAAATAATCAATTTTCCCCTTTGGCTGAATTATAATAGAAATTAAAGTAACGAACGGGTCAATAATTGGTTTCTAGTCCTCTTGCGTATTTGTTCGATATGTGCACTAGTGTAAAAAAATTCGCAACAACTTTAATGTTCTGCTCTCTCTATTATTTATTTTATTTGTTGTGTTGGATGATTGCACAAGGATATAGAAATGTACTAAATAAGCTTGGTAAGAAAAATTTAATTTTGCATTGAACTCCTAAAACGACGAATAAAAGTAAACATATTTTTTTTTTGCCAATACGTTAAATAAAAAAAAAAAAAAAAAACGGAGAGAACATTTCCGAGACAAAGTAAGTAAGAAGTTGGACAAAAGTCTTGGCAGGTGGGCAATATAACAACAATTTTTGTCTTTAAAATTTATGAAGATTGATATGTTCTTTCAATGAGTTTTTAGTGTAATTTCAGATAATACATATGACAAAAATATGAATCCAAGTCTAATCTTGAAAAGGACACATCGTTAACTGGACATGTAAGGTACCACGTATCGTACGTTGTGCTCCTTGAACACTACTAGCTTTGAACTTTTCAATGGCCACATTTGAATGAATTTCCCTTTGTGGGATTTTCATGTTTTGAATTTTGATTTAGGAGTTTAAGATAAAATGACTTGGGAGTTTAATATACTTGAATGGTTATGTAAAAAATTTTTGTACTTTTAAACGTTTTTACAAAACCCTCTCGTAATTTTAATATTTTTAAAAATAATTCAGATAATTTAATTAAAAATTAACGATATTAATAATTAACGGAGTAAATAATATCACAATGGGATTGGGAGCAGGTAATTGATTTGTTTTGCTCACGTAAGAGGAGCCCCACCAACTTAACTCTTCTCGTTGTAGTTTAATTATTTCTCCATTCGGCAAGTTTATTGATTACTCATTAGGTTCAATTTCATTGGGCCAGGCATCAACATTCATTCCTACTCTACTAAGAATAAGATAAGATTTCAATTTTTATCATTATTTTATAAAAATGTAAATTTGACCCTACTTAGTTTTAGCAATTTAAAACTTAAATCTGATTACATCTTGCATTAAGATCAAGATAAAGAACTTGTGAATGATTTTACCTTTTGGGCTTCAATCGACATAGGTATGTATCAATCGATCAGATTGGATAAGTTTCGATATAAATTAATCAGAATTGTCCACATAATAGATTAATATCCATGAATAGTTATATATGTATTTAACTGAAATTCAACTATATCTATATTATACTGTAACTGAGATCTTCATTATTATAGAGTACCAAAGCACATAAAATTGAAACAAAGCCAGCTTAAGAAAGTAGTTAAATAATGACCTGATGACCATGACTTACAAGCCTAATAAACTCTGTATTAATTCCGAAAAGTACTACTGAATAGTGAATACTACTAACATTAATGTAGATTCAATAATGTAAGGTGGACCCATATTTCTGCATACATACACTAAAGAATATCAAATTTAGAATATGAAAGTGCCCAAAGATTGAACAAATTAAAGTGCCCATTACTAGATTTTTCTCACTTACTATTGAATATTTAATTTTTCCTTCTATATTTATATTCTTTTTCCTTCTATATTGATGTCAAATTAAAATATGTAAGTCTTTTTTAAAGATAAAAAAATTATTGTTTATTTGTTATTTGTCTTTTAGTAGAATAGTTTGGGAAAGTCGAGAGATTATAAATTAATTTAAGAAAATATGAAAGGTATTTGAATTGTTTATATTGACGAGACATGATAAGGGGCAAATTGTTAAGGACTATGCTAGCATCACAGCCAAGCTTCACATAATAAATTGCAAAAAAGTCATAGCTAATCATCAAATAAAAATAAATCCTCAACCCTAAATTAAACATTATGTCATAAACCCTAAATTCTAGGCATTGCAAATGCTTTTAAATTATGAGTTTATATTTTTATTGTAATTTTTTAGGTATTTTATATTCGAATATTGATAAATGATAAATTATCATTTGGAAGGTAATGAAGTATTTTTTATATGAGTAATATCGTATAATTTAAGTGTTCTTTTATAATTTTTGAAAGTTGAATGGGTTGTTAATAGATTAAAAAAATTATTTACAGAAAAAACCTGTTAAACAATTAGTAGTATATAGGTAACAAAAATACCTTCAAAAACTAAAAAAAATGGGTTCTTCGAAGGGTTGTGAAGTTTGAGACTGTGATAATCATTTTCCAATTATTAACATAATAACATTAAATGAGCTATTGAACTATAGAAAGGAGAGAGTTTATGATAGATTAATTAACCATTTAATAAAATATGGTAGGGAGACACAAACATATGTTATTTTTCAGGGGAAACAACAAGATTTTTTTTTTTAAGTGTTGTGTAAAATCCACAAAACTATCATGTGAAATATTTATTTCATAGATTTCTATGTACTATTCGAAGTTCAACATTAAATCCCCCCTATCAACAAAATAGATTGTTTCTGATCATCGTGATCGATATATTATAAGAAACTATTTCTAAACCGTTCACGTTAAATTGTAAAAATCAACATGAAGTATTTAAGAAGTAGTCTCTTGAAATATATCAATCCGAAGCGATTGATTTTATATTTGGGGGAGGGTCTCTTATTGAGCTTTTAGCCATGCAAAGAGATTCTATGCAATAAATATTTGACAGGATAATTTTATGCATTATTCAATAACACAAAAAGATTTCTTGCATTAATCTACGACAATTATTTATTTCCTACATGTAAAATCATTCTCAATACTTTTGAATGTGGAAGGGTCCGTATCCTTTGTTATATATTTTAAAATACAAAAATATCATTTGTGTTATCGGAATAAAATCAATATTGTATGATTTTTTTAACGTGTTAAAGTTTTATTAGTTAAAAAATTTCATGTTATATGATTTCAAATGCTTGTATTGTCCAAGTTCAAAATATTTATTGTGCTTTTTTGGAAAAACAAATATTATTGTGCAAACTTAATCAGTTTAATTTGTTTGACTAATTATACATCATACCATATAATTTTCACTAACTCTTATGTTAAACCTTTATTTAGGGAGTTTGTCATCTCATAATCCTACCGTTTGGACTTGTCCTTGAATGAATGAATTCGTTCCATTGTATTCTTTTTTCTTTACTAATCCTTAAATTCTTCGTGATAGGTGAACCGCGCCCCTATATATTCTCGGTTATTTCATACGGCTCATTTGATTTGATTAAATGCAATGTTGATAAAAATTAAATAGAAAAACTTTTGTGGTCCTTTTTATTTTATTTTAATTGAACTATGTAAACAATACTTCTTATTAAATGTCTTAAATAAGTAGGTGTTTTTATAAAAAAATCAGTTGACGTCACTTGTACCACGTCCCAACAATATGGCTGGGGCCATAAAACTCTGCCAACTCTGGTGTCGGCCGTACACAGTTTGATTTGAACAATGAGAAAAACCTTTTAATTTTCTTAGACGATTTTTGTTAGTATTAATTAATTGCTATTTAATTAGAACAAATTAATAAGTAGCAATAATTGCTTTTCTTTCTGGCCTAACAGTGACGCTGACAACAAAATTGCTGCAATAACAAACGTTTGGTGTATTGTTTAAATAGTAGAAACGTGGCGTTTGAATTTTGGTGTATAGAAGTTTAAATTTGAAGATTTATATAAAATAAATATGCGTTCAAAAATTGTACCTTACAAAAAATATTTAATTAGTCTTAATTTCAATCCGTGTGAGATTTTTTAATCCCAACACCTTTTCTTTTTAATAAATATTTTTTAATCTGAACATTATCATCATAATATATAAACTTTTGTGCAACAACGTGGTATCAAAATACAAGGGTGGGATGGGATAAAGTGCCACATTTATTATGACGTAATATAGAAAGGTAAAATATAACATGTATCACAACTCAGGGGAGTAAAATGTCACATTTATAAGTTGACTGAGTCAAAATATAGTATATAAAATGATATTTTTTTCAATTTATTTTTTAAGTTTAAAATGTGAGGGAGGCATAGTGAAACTATTTTCAATAACTATCAAATTACAAAAATAAACTCCAATAAAAAAAACTTCAATAACCATCAAATTAATTACTAATACTAAGTAACAAATTAACTAGAAAAATAGCCACACAAATCTTAGAGACCTCAGTCTTATACTCTTATTACTAGACTACGGCGCGGCGTCGTTGTAAAAGTTTTAACTATTTGAATTGTATCATCACTCGCTAGCTCCTCATGTTTCTTATCTAATTAATGCATTAGTGTAAGCTTGAACACATAGATTATAAAAAAAAAAAATTAATGCATTGATCCACATTGTCATATAAACTATTAACTGGTCTTTCCGTCGTAGCGTGCATGGCGGTGTTACACTCTTAATCTCACAACTAGGAATTAATTCTAAGGTTCAATTAATACCTCAAATGTAATTTGTTGAGCTAATAAAATATATATATATGCGCATAATGATCTCAACTTGATATATTATATAGTTCTCTCCCTCTTTTTTTTGTTTGTTTTTGTTGACCAGCTGGTGGGGTTGAGATGAGTCTAATGAATTGTGAATTATTGATCCATCAATCATCATCATGGACCCATCAGATCAACTTAATTAGAATCTAAGACTGCTAGTTAAACTGAAATAACAATTTCATTCTGAAATTAATCTAGTATAGTTGTATGCATGAGAACATTAAGACTAACCAAGATATATTCAACGTACATACATTAGATTTTGGATCCATTAATAATTAGGCCATTTTTAACCAATTTCAACCTGAATCTATCCAACCTAACCGTCAATACTCAATATTGTGGGATCATTGAGTAAAGAGTTTTGTGAAAAGGCCCAAGCCAAGTAAGTGGACTTAGCCCAATCAATGTGGTGAATTCTAATATGGTATCAGAGCCCCAGGTTGAAGTGGGCCACCTCCTTCCGTGGTGGGCTCTTCCTTGCGCGCATGATGGGATTTATTCGTCACCCACACGGTCTGGGAAATCCGCGTGTTGGGATCCACACGGTCTGGTCAAATTCGCGTGTTGGACTCTTACCCACATGTTAATAATTCGCAAATATTGGGCTTTAATATGTCACGTGTTGGGCTTGTTTCACCCACACATTCAGCCCGCCCACACGTGAAGGGGGAGTATTGAAACTAATTGTCCCACATTGGTTGAAAACAATAATTAAGTTTACCTTATAAGGACTTGGGCAATCCTCACCTTACAAGCTAGCTTTTGAGGTTGAGTTAGAGTTTTGTGAAAAGGTTTTTCTCATTGATTAACTATGGCCTTAGCCAAATATATATACAAAGACAATTCTTGTACACCAAGAATATTTACATAAATAGCCTAAAGAATATTTACAAGATATTCACAAATATATATATACCATTAATACTCCCCCTCAAGTTGGAGCATGGAGATTGCAAATGCCCAACTTGCAAAGAAGGAAATAAAATTGTGAATGACCAAGAGCTTTGGTAAAAATATCTGCGGGTTGTGCACCAGTCCGAATATGAGATGTAGAAATTGTTCCATCTTGCAAAGCATCACGAACAAAGTGACAATCCATTTCTATATGTTTCGTTCGTTCATGAAAAACTGGATTAGCAGCTATATGAAGAGCAGCTTGACTATCACAAAACAATCGCATGGGACGCTCATGTTGTATCCCAAAACAAGCCAAAAGGGATTTCAACCATTTTAATTCACATGTAGTAGTGGCCATAGACCTATACTCGGCCTCTGCAGAAGAACGGGAAACCGTTGGCTGTTTTTTCGTTTTCCAAGAGACAGGAGAAGAGCCTAGTAAAACAAAGTAACCAGTCAAGGATTTTCGAGTCAGAGGACAACTTGCCCAATCACTATCACAGAAGGCATAGAGTTGGAAATTACTCTCCCCGCGCAGCAGAATACCTTGTCCAGGACAACCTTTTAAATACCGCAAAACTCTCAAAGCTGCGTCCCAATGTTCAACACGAGGATCACCCATAAACTGAGCTAATATATGAACAGAGTAACACAATTCAGGTCGTGTAATCGTCAAGTAGATTAGGCGCCCTACAAGTCGCCGGTACTTTTCTTGATCCTCAAAGACGGCGCCATTGATGGTGGCAAGATGATGGTTTTGTTCCATGGGTGTAGAAACAGGGCGTGCGCCAAGTAAGCCAGCCTCACTAATAATATCAAGAACATATTTGCGTTGTGAAAGAAACAAACCGTCATTTCCACGTGCTACTTCAATGCCGAGAAAATACTTGAGAACGCCCAAGTCTTTCATATGAAATTTCGCACCAAGTTGTTGCTTGAATTTTTCGATTTCTAAAGACGAAGAACCTGTGATTATAATGTCATCCACATACACAAGAACATGTAAAGCAACATCACCCTTTGAATAACTAAACAATGAGTAATCAGCATAAGATTGTGTAAAACCAATTTCCTTTAAAGCAGTCGAGAGCTTAGCAAACCAATTTCGAGGCGCTTGCCGGAGTCCATACAATGACTTACGTAAACGACACACCTTACCTGAATCAACTGAGTTAAAACCAGGAGGAAGTTGCATATATACCTCCTCATCAAGATCTCCATGTAAAAAGGCATTATGCACATCCATCTGGTGCAATTCCCACTTTCTTGCCACCGCTATAGCTAAAAATGTGCGAACCGTGACCATTTTAGCTACAGGGGCAAACGTTTCATTGAAATCAATTCCGGCAACTTGTCGATTCCCGTACACTACTAAGCGCCCCTTTAGTCGTTCAACCGTACCATCAGAGCGGTACTTGATTTTATAGACCCACTTACACCCTATCGCTTTCTTCCCAGGTGGAAGGTCCACTAAAGTCCAAGTTCCGTTTCTCTCAAGTGCATCTATTTCTTCCTGCATTGCTTTTCGCCAACCAGGGTCCTTAACAGCTTCTTTAAAGGAAGTGGGTTCAGTGTCTGCAGTAATTGCTGCCAAAAAATGGGTGTGTCGCACAGAAAACTTATCACAATTTACATAATAAGCTATAGGAAAAGGAGTACCTGAGGACTTTGACGGAGCAGTGGTAGGTGATGTGACAGGGTTTATAACTCGAACGGTGTTGGTAATAAAGCCCTTGAGTTTACTAGAAGGCTTCTTTATTCGATGACCTCGACCAGTTTCATGCGGAATAGTTTCTCCATTAATCAGAACCTCCCCAGTATCTGAAGTTATACCAACACCAAGTTGCTGGACAACATCCAAGTCGCCACCCACAGGGGTTGGGACGTGTTGTACATCTACGTCTTCTTTTTCTCCTGCCACAACCGATTGCTCCTCACTCCCCCTTGCTAAGGGAGTATCATCAGAATAAGTCACAGTGTGATAGTAGTCCTTATTTTCAAACATATCATCAGTATCATGCAAATATGCTTCAGTTACAAAGGGAAATTGTTGTTCACAAAAAACCACATCTCGAGATATAAAGAACACATTTTGTTCTAAGTCATACAAACGCCACCCCTTTTTACCAAATGGATACCCCACAAACACACAACGACGAGAGCGAGTGCCAAACTTATCCTTCACACGAGGTTGATTTTTGACAAAACATAGACAACCGAAAACACGAAGGGCATCATACTTAGGAGGTGAACCAAAAAGAATTTCGTGTGGTGTTTTATTATTGAGTAATGGGGTAGGGGTCCGGTTTATGACATAGGCAGCTGTCATGATACTCTCCCCCCAAAAAGAAATAGGAAGATTAGACTGAAAAAGTAATGCCCGAGCCACATTAAGAATATGTCTATGTTTACGTTCGACCCTCCCATTTTGTTGGGGAGTGCCGACACACGAGGTTTGATGAAGTATACCATTGTCAGCATAAAACCGATGAAGACATGTAAATTCCTTTGCATTATCGCTTCGTAAAATTTTAACATGCTTATCAAATTGAGTTTGAACCATCTTACAAAAATCCTTAATAAGTTGAGGCACCTCAGATTTTGCAGACATCAAATAAACCCATACTGCTCGAGAACAGTCATCAACAATAGTTAAAAAATAATGAGCACCAGAACTAGCAGACAAAGTATACGCACCCCATATATCACAATGGATTAAATCAAAAACATCTTTAGCTCTACTGTCACTCAAAGGAAACGTGTTTCTAGTTTGTTTGGCTCTTAAACAAATATCACAAGGTTTATGGACATTAACATCCTTATTTCCAGTATTTCTAATAAAATCAGGCAAAAGAAAATCCACTTTTCGAGACGGGTGTCCCAGCCTTTGATGCCACAAATCTCTTTTATCTCCCACAATCGCTTGATAAGCTTGAAGTTGTCGCAAAGGCCGAAACCAATAAACCCCGTCACATTGTTCACCCGCTCCAATCAGAGTCCTCAAAGCACGGTCCTGTATGATGCAAAGCTTATCAGTAAAAGTGACCAAATAAGATACATCGGCAAGCAAGTGGGATACTGACATCAAATTACAAGTAAGATCTGGAACATATAAAACATTATGGAGAACCATATTGTTGCTCAAATGTATCTTGCCTTCCTTAGTGGCAATGGTTTGTTTACCATTAGGCAGCCCAACAGAAGTAGGAGAAACATCAAATAATTGACTAAATAATTTAGCATTACCAGTCATGTGATTCGAGCATCCGGTATCGATGATCCATTGAGCAGAAGAATCAAACTTACCACTCAACTTTTCGGTTGAAGAAGACTGGCCTTTTGAAGTGTTAAGCATGTTCACAAGCATAGTCCACTGATCATCCGAGAGACCATGAATGCCACGACGATCAGACTCGTGTACGGGTGCTGGATTAACTGGCTTCGAGGTGGATGCGGCATTTGCTACCTGCCCGCGGCCTCCTTTACCTGCACTCCTTCCTCCCCCTCGACCAGACCTGCCTCCACCTCTACCTTGCCCTCCATTGGTGCGGTTCTCGGAGTACCACCAATCCGGGAACCCAATCAGTTGAAAACAATTTTCTTGTTCATGTCCAGGTTTGGCGCAATGTGAGCAAACTCCATTAATTCGAGGCCGTTCATTCCGTCCCCTAGCAACCCCTTGCGCCGCGAAACCGACAACATCAGAATTGGTTTCATGGGCTCGAGCAACAGTTTGGTGACGTTCTTCAGTCACGATCTTAGCAAAGACCGTGTTCAAGCTCGGCAAAGGATCCAACATCAAAATATTCGAAACAGCAGTACCATAAAGAGTGGAATCCAAACCAACAAGAAAATCATGTACCTTTTCATTCTCCTTTTCTTGAGCAAACGCAGTGGCAGCAGCACAAGTACACGTCGGAACAGTAGAATATCCCGCAAGTTCATCCCATATCTTTCGCAGGTCGTTGTAGTAATTTACCACCGGGCGACCACGCTGTCTGCAAGCACCCAAAAGTGTTTTTAACTCATGAATTCTCGGACCGTTTCCTATCGAGAAACGTTGTCGAATATCATCCCACATGTCTTTCACATCATCTGGTTGGGGGACGGAGGAGCGTAGGACTGGATCAAGGGTATTATGAATCCATCCCACGAGTGTCGAATTAACCGTCACCCATAAGGATGCTTCTGTAGTTCCTTCCTTCGGTTTGGTTACAGTTCCATCGAGGAACCCTAGCTTGTTCTTTGCACGAAAATTATTGCGCATCGAACGAACCCATTCATTGTAGTTCTCACCACGTAACACAATAGGACATATTGTGATTTGTGGTCCGTCAGAGGGATGGAGGTAGTAGGGTGAAGTGGAGTCGAGGGGTTTGATGGTCTTGTCGTCACCCATGATTAAATTTCGATAATCGAATTTCGTGTTGAAAGGTCGAAAGTTTCAATCTCTAGAGAACGATTCGGGAGAAAAAAATTTGATTGTCAAGATCTAGATCTCCTGTTCTTGAGATGTCTCTGGTACCATAAAGAGTTTTGTGAAAAGGTTTTTCTCATTGATTAACTATGGCCTTAGCCAAATATATATACAAAGACAATTCTTGTACACCAAGAATATTTACATAAATAGCCTAAAGAATATTTACAAGATATTCACAAATATATATATACCATTAATATTGAGGGTCTATTTGGATTGGTTTTGGCTCGGTTTCATGGGTCTCAGTTTAAAAAAATTGGTTTGGATGGTTTCAATGAAACCTTTGAGACTTCATTTGGATGGATTTTAGCTCTTGAGTTTTGTGGTTAAAATAAGTTGAAACCCCACTTGGATTGGGTTTGGATGTTGGGATTTAGGGGAAAAAGTAGGTGATAGGTGTCAAATCAATGTCTTTTTTAGTGGGATTTTGGGGAAAAAGTAGGTGGTAGGTGTCAAATCATTGTTTTATAGGTTTGAAGAGTTTGAGTGTAAGTTTCTGAATAAGTTTTTTATGGTTTTATGGGTTTGGCGAAAACTCATTTGAAAGGGTTTTGGCTCGGTCTCGTGAAACCCATCCAAACACAGCCTGAGTTGATTAAAAACTGCAATAAAGAATTGACTTAAAATATGTGTTCTGATGGTCACAATTAACTCAAATTATAATAATTATCATTGAGATTTTTATAGGCCTCGTGATTGTAAATGAATCACATCATACATTTTGTGAGCATGATATTACCAAAATATATAATGTGGTACATTTACAACGACACAATGTTTATGAAAATTGATTATTTTGCTGCCCAAAAAGTGCTAGTTATTGCCAGAACTTCAGCTAATCTAAAAGCTCCTCCATGGATTCCTCCTAAAATTGGCTACTTGAAGGTGATGAACATTAATTGATTGATGCTTCTTTCAAAGATGGTTTTGCAGCTGTTGAGGTGATTTTTTCATGGCTCAAATGGATCATTTTTATTCGCCTTTTCTACTAAACAGCCTTGCCGCCTTATGCTGCTATATATAAGTTCTTTCAATTAATTAAGACTGCGTGTTTGCTCCTCAATCAAGCGATTTTTGAAATTAATAATGGATAGAAAGTGCTTGATTGATCGGCTCGTGGATCAATTGAAGAATTCCAAAAATAATGGGTGTGTTGGCCGAAGAGGAAATTCAAATTTTTAGTCCATAATCTCTCGACTCTTGGGCTTTTGCCTTCGGTTGGTAGCTTATTCTGTTGGTATGTTAATGTTTGTTTTGATGGAGTTTTCTTATTTTTAATCTTTTACACTGTTTTAATACCGTTATGTTAATCTCATATTTCGAAAGTTGAATTATATATAAAAATAAAAGAACATACTTGCAGATATAATTATTGTTATAAAGAAGTGATTAATTAAGTATTAAGTGAACAAAAAAATATGCCAACTTTCTACTCGCCAAAAGTCAACTTTTATTGGTGGACTTTAATTACCTCAATTCTAATCCATGATCGATGAAAGGAATATTATTTGGTACAATTTAATGGAGGCAATTTTGGTCTGAGTTAACTTTCTACGATAGAACGCAAGTGTTGGTTCAACTTTCACTAGTATGAGTTTTCTTCTAGTTTAATATTTTTAGTATTTGGTATCCCTAAAGGATCAACTATTAACTGCAACTTTAAATTAGATAAAGAGCCCAAACTTGAAAGCATATGAAATTAATCTTCTCATGAAACTATATGTACATGCTAATTCAAATTGTACAAAATTAATAAATGAAATCCAATCAATTATTGTACTCAATCCTCAAAATCCCTAAAAGATCAACTAGTCATGCTCAATTCGATTAAAATTTATTCAAATCCAATTCAATTTAAAATTTAATCAATATCAAATATATTCAAAAAATCAAGGTGACGTTTTTGTACTAGCATTAGACAATTTTCTTTTGGTTTTCTTGTTGGACAAGGTGCATACTGCATCGAGTAAGAAAATATACAAAAGATCTTCGAAGAAACTATAATCTATTATTATTTTGCATTAAAATTAAATGATGCGTCATTCCATTCATCACACTTGGAACACCTGGTAAATTTATATATATGTTGTCAAATTATGAATTTAATTATTAACAACTACGTATGTAGGTATATATTTGATTAAATACAATACAACCTTTAGATTCAACCTGGACCTAACCATTTTTTTTTCTTTAATTAGTTGGGTTATGTTCAATTAAAATTATTGGTGTAGATCCACCCGACTCAGCCAGAAATCTAATCACATTTTCAACTCAGTACAAACTAAATTTGACTTTTTTTTTTTCAATCGAACTTCTATAATTAACACTTACCTTAATTAATCACGTAGTTAATTAAAAATTAAATTAAACTTGAGATTAAGACTTTCACGGTAATTAGGTAATGTAACACGTTGCATCCTTTCCGACATGTTGGGGTGTATATTCACTTTTAACCTCTTGTTGCCTACGTAAATTTCTCATAAAATAAATTATTGTCTTTTTTATTTTTCATGAAAGAAGAAAATTATTTATGAACTCAAACTTTAATACGCTAAAGGAGTATTTATTAATACCCAAAAATAGATTAATCAAGAAAATATTATTTATGCATGACTTAAAATGTTTAGTCGTCGTTTTCCCTTCTATGAATCTTTCCTTGTCGCATGGCAAGAAAAGAAAAAGACAAGCCCAGAAATTTACACACAATTTCTTGAGAATGAAACTAATAGAAAAACGAAAAAAAATAAAAGTTTTTCTTCCCGCGAAAGTTCCCAGCTTTTGTGTGTGAAATCACTGAATCAACCCCACAATATTTCTCTACTTTTCTTCCTCATTGAATTCTGTCTACCTTTTTTTTTTTTTTTATTTCCCCCCAATGAATTTTCAATTTTCTTAATGAAAAAAGATTTTTTTTTTCCTAATTGAAAATTGATATTTAAATGGGGATATTCTTTTTCGAGAATAGTAGTTGGGTTTTGAAAGTTTCTTCCAATTAATTAACAAATGCGCGTGTCCAAAGATGCAAATCCAATTTGTGAAAGTCAAATCTTCATCCAAGTCAATGTTCAAACCCCTTAATTTGTTCCATTTCTAGAGAAAAACTTATTTCTTTCTCTACATGTGTTCCCTTTAAAAGAAGAAATACACACATTATATAAATATATAGTGTATATATATCTCTGTGTGTGTGTGTTTTATTTTTAATCACTTCTTCTTTTAAATTGTTTCAGCTGAAATCATGTTTTAGGCTTGAGGGGTTAGTACTATAAAAAAGATTGAAGCTTTTGGATTTTGAAGGTTGATTGCATTCTTCTTGAACCTCTGTTCTAAATTAGTTTAAAGCATTATTTGACAACTGGGTTTTTTAGTTATGTATTGATGTTGTTCTGTCGGAAAATATATTTAATTATTACAGGGTGGTTGGGTGATAGGTTCTTTATTTCAAAATACTTTGTTTGTTTCTGGGTGTTTGGTAGAAATAAAAAAGCTTGCCCTTTTCTTAGAGTTTGAAGATTTTGAGAGTTTCCAGAAGTGAAATGAAAACTGGCAAAAGAAAGAAGTTACTTTTGAGGAATTTTTACTCATTTCAATGTGGAAAAAATGGATTTGAAGATGACCTTTCACAGATTGGAGGGCCAGGTTTTTCAAGAGTTGTGTATTGTAATGAACCAGATGGTTTGGAAGCAAGTAGTAGAAATTATGCAACAAATTATGTTAGGACAACAAAGTACACTGCTGCAACTTTCTTGCCTAAGTCTTTATTTGAGCAGTTTAGAAGAGTGGCTAATTTTTACTTCCTTGTTACTGGTACTTTGTCTTTCACTTCTTTAGCACCTTATTCTGCTGTTAGTGCTATTATTCCATTGATTATAGTTATTGGAGCTACTATGGTTAAAGAAGGTATTGAAGATTGGCATCGAAAACAACAGGTATTTTCATGATTTATCTAGTTGTGTTAATTGTTTTTACATTTTTTTGATACCCTTTTAGCCTTATTGTGTTTCATTCAAAATTGAAAATTGATTCTTCTTGGCTTAAACTATTTAGATGATTTTAATTTGATGTTCAGAATCTTCTTCTTTTTACTTTTTTGAAGATGCTAAAATAATCCATGGTTGTGTGAATGTTATTGTTTTCGACAGTTGTGAACTCAAGAAAATGATTTTGACAGCTTTCTTTACACCCTTTTCTTGATCTTAGAATTAAACTACTTAATCGCGCTCTTTGTTATCATAAGTATCTTAATTTGCAAATCTAGTTTCTGTGACTCCATGTTAACGAATTTTTTCCCTTTTTGGCTAATTTTTGTGTTCGGGATTATAATGATGAATATTTTCATTATTTTGTAATTTTTAGGATATTGAAATGAATAATAGAAAGGTGAAGGTACATCAAAGTGGTGGAGTTTTTAAGCCTACAGAATGGAAGAATCTAAAAGTTGGTGATGTAGTTAAAGTGAAAAAGGATGAATTTTTCCCAGCCGATTTAGTTTTACTTTCATCTAGTTATGAAGATGCCGTATGCTATGTCGAAACAATGAATCTCGACGGTGAAACAAATCTGAAACTCAAACAAGCATTAGAAGTCACTTCTACCTTGACCGATGATCCCGATTTCAAAGATTTCAGGGCCATGATTAAATGCGAGGACCCGAACGCAAATTTGTATAGTTTTATCGGAAGTATGGAATTTCATGAACAAATGAATCCTCTTTCTCCTCAACAATTGCTACTTAGAGACTCTAAACTCCGAAACACGGACCATATATATGGAGCCGTTATCTTCACCGGGCATGACACGAAGGTTATACAAAACTCTACAGACCCTCCCTCCAAAAGAAGCAAAATCGAGAAGAAAATGGATAAAGTCATCTACTTGTTATTCGGTGTTTTATTCTTACTCGCGTTTTTTGGGTCGGTTTACTTTGGAATCGTAACTAGAGACGACTTAGAAGGCGAACAAAGAAGATGGTATTTAAGACCAGATGATGCTAGTATATTCTTTGATCCAAATCAAGCCTTGATTGCTTCTATATATCACTTCTTGACGGCTTTGTTGCTTTATAGCTACTTAATTCCTATTTCTTTATATGTGTCTATTGAAATCGTTAAAGTTCTTCAAAGCATTTTTATTAATCAAGATGTTCATATGTATTACGAAGAAGCTGATAAACCAGCTCATGCTCGTACGTCGAATCTGAACGAGGAACTCGGCCAGGTTCATACTATACTTTCAGACAAAACCGGAACTTTGACTTGTAACTCGATGGAGTTTATTAAATTCTCTGCAGCTGGTACTGCTTACGGTTATGGTGTAACCGAGGTTGAAAAGGCTATGGCTAAAAGAAACGGCTCTCCAACTGTGGGTCCCGTAATATCGAGTGTCATTAAAGGTTTCAACTTTAACGATGCGAGAATCGTGAATGGGAATTGGGTAGACGAGCCCAAATCGGATATTATTCAGAAATTTTTTCGATTACTTGCGATTTGTCACACGGCTATACCCGATGTCGATGAAAACACGGGTAAAGTTACTTATGAAGCTGAGTCACCAGATGAAGCCGCCTTCGTAATTGCCGCTAGAGAACTTGGCTTTCAATTCTTTAAAAGAACACAAACTAGTGTTCTGGTTAATGAGTTGAATCCCATTTCAGGAAAACGAGTTGAAAGGTCATATAAGCTCTTAAATGTTTTAGAATTTAACAGTTCAAGAAAAAGAATGTCTGTCATAGTAAAAAATGAAGAAGGGAAGCTACTATTACTCTGCAAAGGTGCCGATAGGTTGGTTCTTTTTTATTACATTTTAAATTTAATTAAAATTCCCTTGTGTTTATATGCTCATTTAAGGCTTTACTCCAGTGTTATGTTCGAGAGACTAGCTAAAAATGGGCGGGAGTATGAAGAGGAAACGAGAGAACATGTAAACGAGTATGCTGATGCAGGATTGAGGACATTGATTCTTGCTTATAGGGAACTTAGTGAAGAAGAATATAAGCAGTTCGACGAAAAGTTCTTAGAGGCCAAGAATTCAATCAGTGCCAATCGTGAGGCTCTGATTGATTCCGTGACTGAAGAAATCGAAAATAATTTGATTCTTCTTGGTGCAACAGCTGTAGAGGATAAACTCCAACGAGGGGTAAGTTATAACATATAAAATTTATGTAATGTGATAAATGCTGACTGTTTCTAAAAAAAGAAAAATTTCCGCTGTTCTTGTTAGGTTCCGGAATGCATTGACAAACTCGCACAAGCTGGGATAAAAATATGGGTTTTGACCGGAGATAAGATGGAAACCGCCATTAATATCGGGTATGATTCTTGGATAGAAAAATTGTTGTAAATTGATCAAACACGAAGTTTTGGAGGTTTCTGACTTGTTAAAATCAACTTTGCAGCTATGCTTGTAGCTTGTTAAGGCAAGGAATGAAAAGAATTACTATTACCTTGGAGGCGCCCGAGATCAAAGCTCTGGAGAAAAATGGAGAAAAAGATGCTATTGCCAGGGTAAATAGACCTACTATTTTTTTAAGTATTTGGTTGTATAATAGCTTGTCATAACTGAGATTCTGCATTTGTTTTTGTAAGGCTTCAAAGCAAAGTGTTCTTCATCAAATAGCTGAAGGGAATGCACAAGTTTCTAAATTAACATCCGAGGCTTTTGCTTTGATCATTGACGGGAAATCACTTGCATATGCATTAGAAGACGATGTCAAAAAACCATTTCTTGAACTTGCAATCGGCTGTGCTTCTGTTATATGCTGCCGATCTTCACCAAAACAGAAGGCACTGGTGAGTTCATGTCCTTTTCTTTAAAAAAAAATGTTACGAGTTCATATTCAACTAACTAGTGTAAAATTGACGTATAAGATATGCTTTTGACTATAGGTAACTAGACTTGTTAAAGAAGGAACAAAGAAGACAACTCTAGCAATCGGTGATGGAGCCAACGATGTCGGAATGCTTCAAGAAGCCGATATCGGAATTGGGATTAGTGGTGTCGAGGGAATGCAGGTGGATTAGCAGCTAACTGTTTGTTCTATAATCAAAATGCTCGATATAATATCAAGATTTTGTTTATATCTTATATTGTTCTTCTACATATTTATCAGGCAGTCATGTCTAGCGATATTGCGATTGCTCAGTTTAGATTCTTGGAACGTTTGCTTTTGGTACATGGACATTGGTGTTACCGAAGGATCTCCTCAATGGTAATAAATTTATTATTCATAGATTTTTACCCGTCCTTATATGGAACAATATTTGTCCTTTAACTTTTGCAGAAACGCAAAAATGGGACTTGTAGTTCCCGCAAACAATTTACATCCTTTATGTTTTAAGTTGCCGCAAGTTTAGACCGCTTACCCACAATTTTAGTCCTAAAATTGTTGGAGTTAAAATCAGTGCCTATAAATTGATACACATAAACAAATGGGGGATTTTCCTTCTGGCTTCCATGCAATTGTAACTCACCACGTCACCTTACCAAATTAGCTTATATATGGAAGAAAAATTACACTTTATTTCTCTTCAGTTCTTCAATTGCCTACTTATTATCGAGCCCAAAAAGTAATAATAACTCAATAAGTTTGCTAGAATGGCAATTTATTTGCCCTAATTTTAATTCCGGCGAAATTTAGGATTAAAATTGCAGGTAAGAGAACTAAATTTGCGGCAACTTAAACATAAAGGAATTAAATTGCTTGCCGGAACTAAATGTGTCCTATTTCCACATCCCTACCAAAGTTGAAGGACTAATATTGTTTTTTTGCTGGATAGTTAGATATCACTGCTGCAATTTACGTACATGATTTGAATTTTGGTGTCTTTTGGCGCAGATTTGCTATTTTTTCTACAAGAATGTCACTTTTGGTTTCACCGTATTCTTGTACGAGGCCTATGCATCGTTTTCCGGACAACCAGCATACAACGATTGGTTTTTGTCCCTTTACAATGTATTCTTCACGTCATTACCGGTGATCGCTATGGGAGTGTTCGACCAAGATGTATCTGCTCGGTTTTGTCTAAAGGTACGCTTTTTAAGTATCATGTTCAATCAAAATTTATACCAAGAAGGCGTTATTTGATAAATCTTTATTCGATTTTCAAATCGCAGTTTCCTTTGCTATACCAAGAAGGCGTACAAAATGTCCTCTTCAGTTGGCGCCGTATAATAGGTTGGATGCTCAACGGGGTTATTAGTGCCATAATCATCTTCTTCTTCTGCACAAGAGCACTAAGTCTACAAGCATTCAATAACAACGGAAAAATCGCGGAGTACCAAATTCTTGGAGCGATTATGTACACTTGTGTCATTTGGGTCGTAAATTGCCAAATGGCCCTTGCCATTAGCTATTTTACAGTAATCCAACATATCTTTATATGGGGCGGAATCGCTTTATGGTATCTTTTCCTCTTAGCATATGGGGCCATGCCTCCACGCATTTCCACGACTGCGTATAGAGTGTTCCTTGAATCTCTTGTAGGAACACCCTCTTTCTACATAGTACCGCTTTTCGTAGTCGTTTCAGCTTTAGTACCGTACTTCATGTACAAGGCAATTCAAATGAGATTCTTCCCAATGTACCATGGAATGATTCAATGGATTAGGTACGAGGGTCGATGTGATGATCCCGAATATTGTAATGTGGTGAGACAAAGATCCATTAGATCAACCACCGTTGGTTTAACTGCTCGTTCGATGGCAAGAACGACTCCTTTGCATGATGGAAATCGGAAACATGGATAATATTTTTAGAGATGTGCATACGGCCATTATACATTATGATTATGGGGTGGGTTTTAGGACCGTGAGGTCTGTACAGAATATGTATGTTGTATTAATCCATGTTTTGGGCATTTTTCTTTTTCTTTTTTGTATACGAGCATAGCTGGAGGCGGCTTATTCGTTCAGTTTTGTACATTGGCAGATAAAATGTTTCGGTTGTATATAATCAAGAGAAAGGCGATAATGATTTATCTATTAATTCCATTTTTTGTGTGTGTGTGTGTGTTTTCTTTTCTATTGACTATTGAGTGATATGGTACTAAAGATCAGTGCATGGATTATTTAATGTGGTTATCAAGAACAAGTTCCAAATCTGCATAATGTAACAGTACTGGTAAGAAAATAAGCTCCATTTACAAAAGGAAGTGATTATATATCTAATCCTATATCCAAGTTTTGTTATTTATGAGTATTGGATTCTGCTAGGTTAATTTGATTTCGCATAAAGATTTCGATCCCATAACTATCCCACGCCTCAAAATTTCGAACATTAACTATCTTAGCTTCAACGACAAGCTCATAACACTACTGCTCGGATCAACATGACTCTTCGTCCCGTGTAATATATGAGATCATATTTTATATGGGCAATTTTGAGTATATGCAGTACATAATCAGTTCCATTAATCGACTAATTGATACGTACTTTCCATTGCTAAACTCATGCAACAAAATACACTCTTTTTAGTTTTCATGAAAAATAAAATGCAATCTATCTACTCATATTTTCTTCTGTATATTATTCAAAGCCAGTGGATGAATTCTAAGCAAAGGTCAGATTAGAATCATCAAATCAAATAAGATAATTATTATATTATATATAGAAGTAAATAAATATTGCAGCCTAAAGGGAAGGAATCAGTGTTTTGGAACACATAAAAGCTACTTGTTTCTTTCAATATAGAACAATAAAATGCAAAGAAACAGAACATGCGACTTTTATTATTTATATAAATTCGTCGGAAGAACTGAATTACAAGTGTGAAATTCTACAAACTAACAAACTACCCTCAAAGTTATAAAGTGTTAATTAGAATATCAAGAATATTGACAAGGGGCAAAAGAGGACTTTGCACTAAAAGATTCATCCCCCAAAATGAATCTGCACTAATCACATTATAAAATTCTATAATTGCTCTGAATTATTAAAGCAGCCAAAAGGGTTGCTTAAAATAAGATAAAAGCATTATTAAAAAAAGGCCAAATTGCCATTTTTTATGTCTCATTTCACCATGAAGAAGAATTCTTCACAAGATAGGTGAACTGTCATTATCTTGCCAATAAACAATAAATCTCAGAACAAACAAAGACTTCTTGGATTCAATTAATTTTATCATACGAAGACATTTCAATGTTGGGGAAATTCTTATACGGACTAGTTCTCCGAGAATTGCATATAATTCATGACATTATCGGAATGCATTCAAAATTGATGATGTGGTAAAATATTTTTACCCCAAAGCCTATGCAATGTTTATAGACCTGGTGTGGGTAAAAATATTCCTCATTTTTGTACAATTTTGTCAAATGTGACCGCAACACGATATGATATTAATAATATGAGTTGTTAACTCAAACAATTATCATTAGTAGATCATTTACATCTATGTACAAATTAAAAAAAAAAAAAAAAAAACTATGAAAATCATTATTCTTACATTAAAATTTGAAAACAACAAATCAAAGAAAAATTCTACCACACCAAGTCGTCGTCGTCGTCGTCATCATCACCATCAACCAAAAACAGTATTGAAATTTTCAAACCTAGGAAACAACAAGGCCGAGATAATCAACAGCCGATTTCCCCAAAATGTGAGCAAATTCATTAAAACTAATGACGCCATCACCATTGACATCAGCTTCTCGCATCATTTCACTCAGCTCACGGTACGTTAACGGGTGACCCATTTTGGCCATTTGACCCGCCAATTCCGCTGCAGTTATATACCCATTTCCATCACGGTCGAAAGATCGAAAAACCTCCATGAGTTGGTCTTGATTGATAAGGATTTCTTCATTTATGTCGGGTAATATGGTTTCAACCAATTCATCGAACTCGATCGACCCGTTTCCATTTGCGTCCATATTGGCTAACATGGTGTGGATTTGGTCGCCGGAGGGTTTGAGTCCGAGGGAGCGGAGGAGGGCGGCTAGCTCGAGTTGGGTCAGGCTGCCGTCCCGGTCCATGTCGAACCGGTTGAAGATGTCCCGTAATTGTTTGAGCTGTTCGGATTGGATTTTGGTCATTATTGATGGTGAATTATTATTAATTAGGTGATTACAAAAAAGATTAGGGGAAGATATGTGAAATTTCTGGGGAAATTTGGTTTTTAGTCCTTTAATTTCGTGGGGTTGTGTTTGTTTTTAAATTGAGGAATGAATGAAAGAGAAATATGAAAGGGGGAATAAATTTTGGTATGAAAATGGAAGTCTTTGCAAAATGTCAACCAAATAAACATTTTTGTCATGAATTATAATTTCAGCCGATTAGCTATTTATCGAATTTTTTTCAAGAAGTTTAAAAGATTTATAGTTCAAATAAATATATTGAAGTTAAAGCTACTGTATATTTACATTTCAATTTCCAAAAAAAAAAAAAAACACACTTTCGTATTTTCAGTTATAATATATATAAATCATCAATTCAAGATTTTTCTAGAAATAAATCTAATTTTTCTAGAAAATTTTTATTTCTGATTTTTAATTTGTAACTATACTCTTGATGTTATTATAGTTAATACAATATAATCTTTTTTAGCAGGAGCTACAGTATAATGAAATTATTTCATAGGCTTATGCACCTCAATAGTAGGCCTACTCTATGTTACTCTTGCTTCAGTGAGGAGGAATTTTAATAATTTATTTTTTGTTTTTGATTTTAATAAAATTATTTGAGACCTTTAAAATTAATTTTGATTAATCTGACCCTTCAATAAAGTATAGATGTGTATGAAACCAACATTTTATAAAATATTGTGTATGAGACCAAACAATTGATTGTATTTTGATAATTATTACATTGTTCACTACAATTTTTACAGTTTTTCCCTTAATAAAAGTTATTAAGGACAAAGTACGGATATCTACTGAGATAAATTCTAATTATAAAAATCACCCTCATGTATCGGGTTTACTAGACCGTCTCTCGTATTTATCACCGTTTTACAATTAACCCCTTATCCCTGAAATTTTTTGATTTTACATATGAGGTTATTTGTAATGTATGTAATATATTGTGTAATATTTTAAAACTTAGGCGCTAATCGTAATATTTCAAAAAAAAAAAAAAAAACTAATACTATAAATTTACCACCAAATAATTTAATTAAAATTTTATAATTTCCCATATCTTTCAATAGATATTAATTTTTTTTTACATTTATTAATAATTTTATTTTATATAATAAATTAAATAAATTGTTCATAATAATATCTTATAAATCTCATTTTTTTAAACATCTAATTAAATACATTAATTTTTATATTGTATTCATAAATTTAACATCATAGACATAAAAGAAAAAGAAAAAGCAAGCCAGTACTCTTCGCCCACCCAAGTTTTAATATTTATTGAAACTTATAGACAATAATATAAATTTTTCGTGGTATATATAAAATACTACAATTAACATTCAAGTTTTAAAATTTTATATGATACTATAAACAATACAAATAACTTTTTAAAAGAAAAATTAATTTACCTTAAATACAAATTCATAATCCACCATTAGGAAACTAAAACAAAAGATTATAATAACATTCATTTACAGTTATGAAAACTTATGAGATTGTTTATAAGAACTTGATACTGTTTAAAGATTATCAAGGTTTAGAGACCTCATAAATCGAGATGTTGTCCATTAGAATTAGTCTCAATCAAATTTATTAACGAGAGAATTACATTTTTGGTACAGAGTTATAAGTTAATTCTAATTTTTGGTACTGAGTTTTATGGGTCCAACACATTTGGTAGAAAGTTTTAACAAATTGTGACACATTTGGTATAACCGTTAGAAATAGTTGTTAAGGGGTGACGTGGCAGTTAAGTCTAATTGCAAAGTTGATGCAATTACTTATGTTGACTGATAATTTTATCCCAGAACATTTCAGGTTAACAAAAAAGCCCCACATCTCCAAATTTAGTGATGATTTTAGTCCACATTGTTGTCAAATTTCAAAAAACTGACTCGAATAAGACCACGTGGGGACCAATTTGAAATTTTAGTTATTTTATTCAAATAACTAATTTGATATATAAACAAATATTAACAAATGAAATAATACTTTAACATAAATATCACCAAAATTAAGAAAATATATTCTTTTTAAATATAAAATTTAAATAATAGCATTAATATATTTAATATTTATTAAAATAATAAATTATATAAGTTATAGGAGGGGAGGGGTTGTGAAATTTTTTTAAATTATAATTATTTATTATTTATTATTTTAATAAATATTAAATATATTAATACTATTATATAAATCTTGTATTTAAAAAGAAAATATTATCTTAAGTTTGGTGATATTTATATTAAATTATTGTTTAATTTATTAATATTATTTGTAAATCAAATTAGTTATTTAAATAAAATAAGTATGAAATTGGTCAGCACGTGGTCTTATTCGAGTCAATTTTGAAATTTGGTAACAATGTGGATTAAAATCGTCACAAAATTTGGAGATGTGGGGATTTTTTGGTAACCTGAAATATTATGGGGTAAAATTATCATTTAACATAAGTAATTGCATCAACTTTACGATTAGACTTAATTACCACATCATCACTTAACGATAATTTTTAACGGCTATACCAAATATGTCACAATTTGTTAAAGTTTTGTATCAAATGTGTTGGACCCATAAAATTCTGTACCAAAAATAAGAATTGACATATAGCTATGTACCAAAAATGCAATTATCTCATTTATTAACTATAGAAAGTTAGAGCGTGTGCCCGATCAAGTAACAATTGGAAAATTAGTACCTATGCCGGTGGATTTAATCCACACGGGTGTTTGATGAATGCCACATGAGCATATAAGGAAGATTTTTTATCCTTTTATGTCCATGTGCCATTCAATCAACCCCAATAAATTAAATTCCCTAGTGTAGGATATAAGTAATCGTAAAAATTGATCAAATTGAAGTTTAATTTATTTGACGTAACTATCTCTCAATCAATCATTACGGGTATATATATAAAAATACTTAAAAGTTTAATTTTCTTAACTTATTTGCTTAATTTTTTTCTTTGTCACTCTTTATTTTAATCAGAAAAGTGAGGGTGATAGTTTGACCGAACTACTTGCAGGTTTGATTGAGTTAAAGATTAGAAAGGTTGCGTCAGATTCGTTGTGTTGTAAAGTAGAATAGAACCATTGTGTTGTATCTATTTTATTTATTTGATTATTTGTTGATTACACGATAAAATTTTAATTTTTCATTATCTATAATCAAAACCTATTCACTTTTAATACAAATTAATCCAAACACAATTTTTTTACATGAAAACTAATGACTTCTCATCATCATTATATATATATATATATATATATATATATATATATATACTTTGGGAAATTGTTTTTTTTTTAATTTATAAAAATTACAAGGAGTTAAAGTGCTATTTTTTAAATCACAGTGAGGTAAATTGAACTTTGTCAATATCATAGGGGTAAATTGTCATTAACTCAGGAGAAAAATTGAACTTGTCATGAAAGTTTCAATCAAAATTTAAGTTGTGATATCGTATTTTTGTATTTTCGTGTCCAATGATACCAAAGTTACAAATTGATTTATCATGTGATAAAAAAAACAAATTTCGTTATAATCGTTAATATCTATAATAGTAACCCGACAAACCCTTATTCCGTTCTACACAGATTTTCTAGTTCAAGTTTCAAAGGATGTTACCTATCTTTTGACTGGTAATGCGCGCATGCTTTAATTTCATGAATGTCATTTGTTCATAGGGTTAATTATTATTCTATACATTTCATGAATGTAACTTATTAATTTTGTTCATAGGTTTGTTATTCTATACAATATAGTTAGATTAATTATAAATGACTTTTACCTTAAGTTGTATGAACTAAGTAGGAATAAATGTTTGCGGTCCGAAAACGGGAATGAAAGGCACAAGTTCACTGAATGTAAGAAAAAGATGCCCAATCTTAGCTAATTAGCTACAAATGCGAAAATTCTTGTTAGATAATGGATCTTAATTAATACGTTATTAGTCAATAGCGGCAACAATTTTAAATCTTGCGTGATTGTGAATTGATGGAATAATCAAATAATCATATACTAAAACTATTTCATGATGTCAAGTTTCATATATCTTTTAAAAGATCATATTTTCATTTTTATTTTTACATTTGTCACACTAATTAATGCATGAGTTATCATGTCTATATATATCATGCGGCCTTAAATTCTTGAACTAAAACACTTGTTGACAAATGATTAGAGAATAAAATGCAGAAATACCTACTGCGTTTAAAAGTTCTACGTACGTATATTATTTTCAATAACATTTTATCCTTCTTTCTAGTCCGCAGTGTGCTTTACTTTAGTTAAGAAGAAATAAAAATTACCAATCGGTGATTGGAATTGTGGAAGAGACTAGTCACTACAAAGTAGCGAACCTATGTTCGAATTTCTGTTAATGAAAGAAGTTTTCACTTAATGTGTCCGAGGCGTCTCAAAAAGAATTAAAAACCCTTTGAGAACCAATAACAAAAGAAATGACAATTATAGTCCCAATTTTTTATTTTATTTTATTTTATATAATATATAAAATGTGAATGCATCATTGTTCACACAAAATAATGACAACGAGCTCCCTATTAACTTTAATATTTAACCATAACTAGCTAAAACATTTTATATTTTCTGCGAAGATTAAAAAGAGCAATATAATAACCTCTTTGCATAAAAAAAGATAGCCTAATTTGTTATACTGACTCCATTTTATTTTGAAATATAGCAATAACCACGATCTTTACGATGAATTTTTATTTTTTGAATTGGTGTAGCGGACCAATAAATATTAACTTATATGATTTTTCTTAGTAAAATATTAAGACAAAAAGAATAGTGCTAATAAAAATAATATAGAGGATTTTTATTTCAATTAAAGATACATGTGGGTGAAGAATTTCAACTTTTGAATTGTTATGTGCACGCTAATTCAAAATAGAAAAAAGAATTATCGGGAACGACTACATATATAATAATATTGCTCAATATAATTCTCTGTGTGTTCAATTTTTCTAGCTACAGTTCTTCATGAATGATACAAAGTTGAGTACGGCATGTTATTCAACCGCTTTTTGTCCTTTTCGATGAAATTAACTAATTAAGCATGCCATTCAACTTGACTATAAGTTGATTAATTACTCCTACTGGGTTTTTTTAAAACTTCTAATCATGATGACTGAATTTTTACTTATCACTTAATATTTATTCACTAATTAATACATATTTTCCTAGTGGTGAATTTTAGGCTTATATTTTGTTTCCTCAATGGTTTAATCTATTTCGAGGTGTGTCAAACACATTATATATATGAGAACCTCTCTTAATAGAATTTCGAACTTGAATTTGCTATTTTTTAATGACTAGTTCATTCCACTAAATCAATCACCTCTTGGTAATTTTAGACTTATATAAAATAAGATTTTTAATGTGACAAATGTATGAAACTAATAAATATATACACACACATAGGCGGACGTACATAGGGACAAGAGGGGACTAGGAATTTTTTTTAGTATAGGAGTGGTGTATTTTTTTTTTTTGAATAAAAAATTCAATAAATTAGTCCAATATGAAATTTTCAGCCCAAATATAATCTTAATCCAATTAATATTACACAACTCACTCTAATAATAACTCACTTTACCCAATTTCTAAGCCCCAATGAAAAGTCCAATTTTTCTCTACTCCCAACATCTTCAAACCCTAACTCTAGTCACCATTGCCACCTCCTGCCACCAGACCGCCACCACCCCACCTCCGGCCATCCACCCAACCCAAGACCCAACTCATTGAAGTCTTGAACACAAAAAAGCCCAATTGTGAATGTTAGTAATGTTTTCTATATATATATATATATATATATATGATATGTTTGTGCAATTGTGCTTATGTAATAAACTAATAGTGTTATTGATTCATTATTAATGTTTATTCACTTCCCAAAATCAATTTTAGATTCAAGCTTCGTTATAGTGCTTAAAGTTATTATTTGTTTAAATTTTCATAATAAGATATGAGGATACTTATTATATTAAAATAATATGATGACTAAATCAAGATGAAATAGAGTTAAAAGCAAGTGTTCATTTACATATCAAACACTAATCTTATATGGTTAATAAATTTTTTTTTTATTGAAATGTCAAACACTAATATTATATTCTTAATAGTCTTTTATTAGCATTTATTGGCCTATTGAGATTCAACCCATCTTGTTTTATCAAATGGAATGAAAAATAAGTCTTGTCATTATTATGTCTCAATTATATTTAACTTCTACTTCTTGAGTATGTCATTATTATTGAGATAGTTATGTTTTGTACATTTTATAGTGTTAGAAATATGGGAGATATTTTAAGGCTACACCTACACCTACACCTCATGATGAGTCTTCAAGTAACTTTCACATTTAAAGTGACCCGCATGAGCTTCCAAACTTTCATATTGAAACGAACTTGTCCGAGCTTCCGAGTGATCCCGGCCTACGACCTCATATAACTTTATATGATTCTAGAATTCGAGTGAGAGTCCGTATAGAAAACTTGCTCAAAAGTTTATTTTTGTCAAACTCCATCTCGCCATTATTGTATTGCGTCATATATTTTTCTCGTGAATAATATAAACTTTAAGTTTAACTTTCATAGATATTTTTTTTAATAAATTTTGTCCCCTTACAAAAAATTCTGAATCCGCCCCTATATATATATATATATATTCTGTGATTCTTTGACGACATAAATTGATTATCACTTCTTAAGACTTTTAATCTATTCCGATATTTTGCATTTGATAATTAGCTAAGATTTGGAATATATTTTGGCACGTTAATTCAAATATTCAATGAACTTTCTGCATGTGCTTTTTACTCGCGTATGTGGACCGCAGTTTTTTTATACTATATATAATTCATACAAGTAATATAATGGTAAAATTCATTTATATCTACCTATATCTTTTTTAAGTTAACTCTCTATTATATGTCTAATGGATAATTTATCTTACTGTAAAATAAAAATAAATAATTTAACTTCCTGTAAGATGAAATAATGAGCAATTTACCTTCTTATGATATAAAAATAGACAATTTATCTCCCTATGAAATGAAATAATGAACAATTTAACTCTCTATGATGAATTAATTAGCAATTTAGAGGGAAGCAATGTGCTTCTTTCATAAAAACACAGGGAGGTATTTTACAATTTTTATTATCACATGAAGTTAAATTATCTATTTATGATATCACAAGGAAGTATTTTGCCCTTTAATCTATTATAGGGAGTTAAATTATCTATTTAAAATAACACAAAGTAGTTAATTTGCAATTCACTCTACCTATGTTGAATAACTTAATAAAATAATAAATCGAGGAACAAATGACATTCCATCATTATGAGTCAAGTAAACTGGTAAGGTTCGAACTTCGAAGTACTTTGAACAACAAAATCGTCTATTTCGACGAAATATCAAGGGTTGGATTGTCTCGTATTTCAAAGCAAAACAAATATTTTTTATTTTAATTAATTTGGCATAAATCTTACTCCCTCTTTCTCAAATTATCTGTCTTTTTAGAGAAAAAAATTTGTCCTAAATTATTTATTACTTTAAATTTTTTAATACACTATTAATTACATATTTTAGGTATTTAAAAGAGAATGTAAAACTTGAATAACGTGTAAATAACTAATGGTGGGATAAATAAAAAATAAGAGTATTTGAGGTATATATTTTATTTTTTCCATAAAAGTGAGACTATGTATTAGGTACCTTAATATGTGTGAAAACATGTAAAATGACAAATAATTTGGGACAGAGGGAGGAATATGATTGACATAAAGTAAAATAATTTCTTTTATTATTTTAGTTTTTTCAATAATTTCTGAAAAAAAACTACACCTTTTTTAATACTTATACCTAAATTTTGTAAAATATCAATTTGCTTCTGAAACCACTTTTGAAAAAAAAGACACATGGTTTGTATGTTTACTAAATAAGTTTTGAGATCCAATCATGTTTACGAGAAGTCTGGATATGGATTTTTTTGCATGGTTCAATGATGCTTGATTTTGATTTTAAAAAAACAGTTTAAATGGTTTCAGTATAACATCTAAAACATCATTTAGATTAGATTTGAATGTCCGATTTTGTGATTTTCAAAATGTTGTTATAATATTGAATTGAGTTTAGATGTTGGTGCTCTATTCTTCATATTATTTTCTTTATTTAGTGACACCTTCAAAAAAATTATTTATTAAAAATGGTAAGAAAATATGATCTTCAGTTCTTTTATATACGATTTTCCCTTATTATTTTATTTATTAACTCATTATTCCAAAAATAATCGCCCCCCTTCCCCACTCACCCACCCAAGAAAACGGGTCTAGCTCCGTCCATGATAGATGTCAAATTAGTGTTTTTTGATACATAGTTTTAAGGTTTATAAAGTTATATATTTTAAATTTAAAATCTAAATTTCGTGAAACAGACCTGCTCATATTTCGTTTAAATAGGTTTGGTCCAGTTTCATGAAACCGTGAAACCTGGCAAGAACCAATCTATGTAGATGGTTTTCGTGTAATAAATTGTGTACGGCTTTGTACTTTTATTTATGTTAAATTAATGAATTGGTTTTAAAATACAAGATTAATTTGATACTCTCTACTTTGTATTAGCATTTATTATTAATTTACTTTGGTACCAATGTGATATATTCGATTTGATATAGTATTTGTTGTGACAATGTATTCACCATAAAAAACGATATAAGATTGTTGGAATTTGATTTTCAAAATAACCTACATACGTGAATGAGCAGCAAGATTTTGAAGCAACTGAAGTATGGAACTATTGACTCTTGATATATTTTCTGATTCATCTTTTCACTCTAATTTGAATAATTTCTCACTTTCTCAATGAATGAATTGAAAATTATTTGCGATTAGGGTTTATCTTTGGTAAAAGACGAGAAAGAGATAAAAACAAATCAAAGTCTAATTTCTCAAAAAAAAATTCAAAGTCTGTATTTTGGTCTAATATAAGAAAAGCAAAAAATCTACAGTCAAGCCATGCATTTTTTTTCAATTCCGTAAAATAAATATCTACTATATATATGTATGCCTATATATACCCTCAACACATAGACCTTAAATACACAATTGCCAAAAGAAGGCAAAATTACACTTTATCCATCCATCAATCCAATTCGCTCATAATTAACAATCAAAATTAGTCTAGCAAATATTCCCAAAAAATGATTCAACTCGTGCCAAACTCAATTGTCCTAAACTACATAATTTTGATTGTCACCCAAATCAAGTGGGCATGTTATTACCTTCTTCAACATTCTTGTTTTCCGCATCAACTTGGATTCGGATTAAATAATTATCACGACCACTCAATCGCGAGTCATTTCAAAAAGACTACGGATTTTGAGGAATCGACAGAATGTGCTGTTTGTTTGTGTCGTATTGATGAAGAAGATGAAGTTCAAGAACTAAGATGTCACCATTTGTTTCATGAAGTGTGTTTGAATAGGTGGTTGGGTTATGGGCACGTGACATGTCCATTGTGTAGGAATCATGTAACTCCGCCACGACTCATGGCGGAGCTCCACCAAGAGTTGGTAGTGATTGACTTTTGTGCGGCAAGGTCAAGTGATGACCGCTCGATGTGGTGGCTCCGGTGACTAGACTATTGTGCTTTATTAAGGTCTTTTAATTTGCATATATCGTACTTCTTAGAAAATTAATTGGTGTATTACGAAATTAAATTATGATGTAATAAGTACAACGTTTATTGCTAATAGTGACTTTTATTTGCAAGATGCGCGATTGCCCTCAATAATTCGATGATGAGTTACATGAAACAAAGATGAAGTTGATAAAAGATAAAGGGATTTAAAACTTTATTTATTTAGAGGAGCTGAGGATATTATTAAATTTGCAACTTAAATTTGTGAAGTTGTTGTTTAATTGGAAAGATAACTAAAAGTTCTAGATTTTTAACTTTTACCTAATTAAAACTCCGAGTCAAAATTATAAAGAGACTGATGGGGAAGGTTTTTTTTTTTTTTAGAATCAAACAAATTGTATTAACTCACAAATGTTCCGATAATACAATCTCGAAAACTTCCGAAGGAAGTTCACAGCTAAAATCAACAAAAGCAAGTTTAGCTAATAAAGGAGCAACTCTATTGTTCTCCCGAACGGTACGTAAAGAGCTAAAAGAATCAAAATAACGTCCAAAGGATTTAATTTCTCCAAAAATGCACCCCAAATAACAAAATGAGTTTCTATGTTCATAATACGTACCCTTCAATGATAATTTGAGACCAACCAGACTCAAGGCTGAATTGTTTTTCTGTTATGTCTATAGATTTTTTTGGATGAATAAAAAAATCTACAAATATAGTTGATTGTAGATTTGTTTCTACTAGTTTGATTTAAAAACCTCTTTTAATAAGATCAACTATATATTACAAGTACAATTAATTTTACTCTACGTTATTATAAATTATATGTATTTAAATCTAGAATATTAGAAGTTAACGTGTTTAATCTAAACGACAAATGACTTTTTTTTCATAAATCAAAAGTTAAAATATGAGTTTTGACTTTTTTATTAGTAACTTATACGAAATACATCTTCTTTATTTTAAATATTTTTCTATTTTATGTTGTGCACTTCATGCATGCACATACCAAGTCCTTCTTGTCACTTGTAAGTCTGTCAAGGTCAATATTGTCGTGTAATTCTATTCTATTATTTGGAAAAAGAAAATCATATTTTGACTTTCTTGTTTGGGAATGTTCAACAGATAATTAAATCTTATGTGTAGTTAATTATCGTTTTGTGTGACTGTACTTTGTATTTTTTTGACTCTGGTTAGGCTTATAGTTAGTTTGAGGTTAGCGTTAGATTAAATAATAATGTGTTTAAAATTTTGTAGTATTTTCACAGACATTGATTTATCTATTGTACAACTGGTTGGGCTGAGTAAATGGATTGATGAGTTGGGCAGTCAATATATTTTGTAAAACACGGGCTTTTTCGCTCATGATATATTAATTGTCAGTTGAGTTTTAATTCATTGAAAACTATGAGCCTGTTTGTCTCGCTTTTTCGAAAAAAATTTCGGTTTTCGGAAAGGCCAAACAAACAATCCAACCACTTTCCCAATTAATTAGCTGCAGTAATTTTTTTCTCAAACCACTCTCCGAAAGGCCAAACAAACAGGCCACTTTTCTACTCTAATTCTATTTCTCTCTATATTAGAAAAGTCAAAAATTGCGGCTACTTTCCCAAACAACTCTCCCAAAACTCAAACAAACAACATTACGCAAATCGAGATTATTTCTCAAACCTCTATCACTTTCCCAAACCACTCTCCGAAAGGCGAGACAAATAGGCCCATGTATTTATGGTGTTATCTGCATATTTTCTGAACCTAAGTTAGATCGTTTTCGAGTATTTTGGGTAAGAATCGAGTCGTTTTTAGTTAGTTTTCATGTCATGAGTAATCGAAGTTTGTATTTTAGTTGTTTTGATGTTTTTACTAGACATGTGTATTTTCGAATGCGATCGAAAGTGCTCAAAATGAGTGATCACTGGTGTTGGCGTCTATACGGGGACAACATTCTTGCAAAAGTTCTTCTATATCAAAATGTACAAAATGTACTTGTGATTTGTCTTTAATATCAAGATATGTTATGATACCAACAATATATCTTCTATATCTATACCATGTCATGGTGTAACAATTTTTTTATATTTTAATTTTAACCTTTATGCTTTAATTAATTTAACTATTTAATTTTTTAACTTTTTTATTTATTTTATTAAATAAAATTTACTTTTACTTTTTTCCTTAAAGAAATTCTTATTTTTTGCGCTTAAAAAATTAATACATGCGGAACGCGTGCAGAGAAGTCATGACGTGGTGTAGCATGCTACACCAATTTTTTGATATTCTTATTTTAACCTTAATATTTTAATTAAATTAACTTAACTATGTAAGTTTTTTTTAACTTATTCACTTATCACATTACATCCTTTAAATAAGTTTTAATTTTACTTTTTCCCCAAAAAAATATCTTATTTTTTGTCCCCAAAACAATTAATGCATACAATAATGCGTGTCGATGATGACTAGTAACATTGACTATTAATAAATAATAAAATCATGAATTAATAATGTACAAAAACATTTAGTACTTTTTAATGAGTAGTCTATTCCACTATATCAATCACAAGTTGATAATTGTTATTTCTTCTTAGATAAAGTAAAGCACGTACTGCGGACTAGAAGAAGGATAAATGTCTTTGATTATGTTTACATAGGAGACCAAGATTTTTCTATTGAAAATAATATAGACCTTTTAAACGCAGTAGGTATTTCTGCATTTTATTCTCTACTCATTTGTCAACAGGTGTTTTAGTTCAAGAATTTAAGGCCGCATGATATATATAGACATGATAACTCATGCATTAATTAGTGTGACAAATGTAAAAATAAAAATCATCAACCGACCTATTATTGACTTATGTTCTAAACTTTTCACCTGTCGATTTCCAGGTACCTAGTAATTGGGAGGTATGGGGACCATATTAGAGCACGTGCAGGGCCGGCCCAAGTGCTAGGTAACTTGGCCGGCGTCTAGGATCCCGAATTCGAAAGGCTAGAAAATTTATATATAAACCTTTAAAAAAATTAAAAAATTAGATATTTTTAATTTTAGGTAAATAACATATATTTTGATTCATTTGATAAGACTTTCTCTTGATGAATGAGAGGTCTATGGCTCATATCCCAATATCAAATTTTTTTCTTATATTTTGCTTGTTTTATGTTATTTAATTTTTTTTTTTGTAATAATTGTTCATCTTTTTATTTTCCTTTCGTAGTAATTATTCTTTTAATCCCTTTCCTTACTTAATGATTTCTTGTCAATTTGTTTACTTAATAAGTACTTTTAAAAAAATTATTTCTTAATTATTATAAAAACAATACAGTTTTTTTTTCTTTATAATAGGATTTTTCTGCTCATTACTTTCTCACTTAGTACAGTGCAAAAAAGAATTTTGCCCCCAATAAAATTGGTCTGGGCCCATCCATATTTTTATATGTATATATATATTTTTCTTAATTTTATATATGATGTATAACTTTTTTATACATGGTAATATGTTTCCCCTTAATATGTGAATCATTCCCAACATGATTGGTAGCTAATTGAGGTGGTATATATCTTCAAATTTTCAATTATTTTTCATTTAGTAAACCCCAAGCGGTTGGTGGTATAGGTTTAGCTTCATGGGATTTTTACATGTACGTTACCCACTGAAATTTTTAATTTTTTGCACTATTTTCCAAATTATTAAAAATAAAAGGTTGATAAGTGAGTGGATTTTGTCATCAGATCAATAATTTGTTGGATTTTAAAGGGTCGAAATATAATTTTAGGGTTTAATGTGATAATTTGAAAATTTTGGAGCACTAAAATTTATTCATCTAATTTATTGATTATTAACATTTCAAAGCACAATTTCGTATAATTTCTTACCTTGGTAAATACATCTTAATTTAAATTTAATCTTGTAATATATCTTTTTATTGTTATTGTTTTGCTTTCAAATTCTTTGATATGATCAAAATATTTTTATTCAAAGATTTATTTGTAAATAAATAGAACTAATGAGAATTTTGTTAAATAAACTTATAATTTTATCTTCTAAGAAAAATAAAACTTTGTAAATTTGATTTTTTTTTTACAAAAGTATAACTAGACATTTTTTTATAACTTTTTATTTTTTTCAAATTGCAACTCATATGGATATTTTAGATTTTTGTGTGTTAATCCTTCCAAAAGTTCTTAGTAATTGCACAAGACCCCTGTGAAACTTTTACTCTTTAAAAATTACTGAAAAATAACTTGGTCAAAGTGATTTCTAGGGTGTACGTACTTGTTTTTTCAATTATAGAGGAGAAAGTGCAAAAATGAAAAATTTCTGAGAAATGATGTGCAAAAATCCATAATTCCATTGTATATTGACTTTGAGGGAGATTGATTGAACTTTAAATTTTGAACGTACTACCGAAGCAAACAAGTTTCATTAAGTTTATATGTTTTACAACATGTTCTCATATTTTTACATCAATTTTATTGTGTAATATTTTATTAACTCGAGTACGAAAGCTTACAAATTATATTGTCCTATTTATTTAAGAGACGAGTTTGAGTCATCTTTCAAAATTATCAGAAGTTATATATTGTTCAGATCTAGTATGACGTGTAGTTTTTTTTTTAATTGCGGTCTTAGATCAACTTAATTCCGAAATACCATTGACACAGTACATGAAACCTCTAAATCTCAGCAAAATCTCGAAAATGGATTTGTTAGTTTTCGTCCATTAAATAATTTCAAAACAAGTTTTTACAAATTGAACTCCAATACGTATTTTGACATAATTTGGTCATGTTTTCCTTAAAAAGAGAGTTCCAGTCGAGTTTCCAAATAACAAACATGTATGACCAAATTCGAATGATTTGATTGCATTTTATGAATGAATTAATATTATTTGATATTGGTATTGAGCTCTTTTGATAAACTCGTTTGAGCATATTCATTAGGCATACCAAAAAAGTTTGAATAATGATTTGAAATTTTGTTGCTGTGTCAGACAGCGAGTTGAGTGCATAAGCCCCTTTAGAGATAGGGACGAGTACTACACGAGCTCGTAAGTCAAGTACAGAACGAGCCTTGTCTACGAAGCAGAGCACCCTCATCTTGCTTGATCAGATTCTGAATGTCAGTTGCACGGCGGTCTCCACTGTGCTTCTGGTTCCCATAGTTCTGGCAGGTAGCTATGTATGTAAATTTCATGTCAGCTACAGCCTCTAATTGAGTATACATGGATCTTTGACTCTTGTTATCTTCCTCTGATGGTTCTGTAATGGTTTTATTTTTGTTTGATAATTTTTAAAACTTAGTTTGAGCTTGACTCGTAATTCACGACTCAAATTCATTAGGCGAAAGCTCTCTTGAGCTTCATTCATTTAACATTCAGACCAGTGTCAGTTATAATTTCAAGTTTGATATCAGATTTAAATCAACAAATTGAACAAAGTATTGTTCAATTTTATTCCGGAAAAATAGCACTTTGCAATGTTGATACCACTGGATACATAAATGCACTTATAGTAGCACAATTTAAATATTGATTGCGATGTTCATACCACCGTCAAATAATTGGATAGAAATGGATGAAATCGGCCACGTGTATCAAAAGTAACTGTTATCTTGTCTTTTGGAATTGAAAATTGCGTTGTACGTGATCAATTTCATTCATACTCTTCCAATTATTTGATGGTGGTATGAACATTACAACCAAATTTTAAATTGTTGTACTAAATATGTATTTACGTATTCAATAGTATCGATATTGCAAAGTGCCCTATTATATGGTACCAAATATAAAATTTCCCACTTTTAACCTTCCTAATTGATTTGATTCAGTACTAATTATTGGAATTCACCACGTGGATTGGGCTAAGTCCATTTACTTGACTTGGGTCTAACTCAACCTCAAAAGCTAGCTTGAAAGGTGAGGATTGCCCAAGACCATATAAGGTGGACTTAACTATTGTTTTCAACCAATGTGGGACAATTAGTCTCAATACTAATGATGCTTCTTCCAGGCTGGACCCATACCCCTACCCCACCCCCAAGGCTTGGGTGTGTTCAGTTGTGTGTATATATATATATTATATAGTAATACACACACCACTAATTGGGTAATTGTTATTGCATTAGAGAGAATAAAAAACAGAGGATCGGAATAGATCTCCTACTATGAAGAGGGCTATGGATTTCCTACACCAAACAGTACCCATCCTCAACAAAATAACTCTAATTATCCTTTCTTTCAAGAAGTGGGCTTGGGATTTCCAATCCTCCATCACTGAAAACGACTGCGTTTTGCAAAAGGTAGATTCTCACACAGTAACAAGGTGCACTGCGTTAAACTATGAGTCAACAGAATGTGCTGTTTGTTTGTGCAAAATTTGCGAAAGAGAAGAAACAAGAGAGCTGAAATGTAATCATATTTTCCACAGGGTTTGTTTGGACAGATGGGTTGGATATGGACACTGGACATGTCCACTTTGCAGAAATTATATGAAGACGACTCCAAGAATTTGTGCTCAAGAAGATGTATTGATTTTCAATTTTTGTGATGTTAAATCGAGCAAGAATTATAGTACATGGTGGCTACGTTAAAAATTGTTGCAGGAATATGGATTTCTCTAATTATTACAGATTCTAATTTATTATGATAGTCATCAATGTTAGAAGATATATTTTATATACTCTCCGTCTTTTCTGTTTATAGCTTTGGCCAAAAAAATTGTTCATTTTTATTTGTCTTTCTTGTTAATGCTTGTAATAAATGCTAATTAATGATGTTATTGTTTATTTAAAAGGATGTTTTGAGATTTTTGCTTAAACAAGTGATTATTTATTGCATTTCTTAATACTTGTACAATCCTTCAAAACAACAAATAAAAAATAACGGAGGGAGTAATCTATATGTAATTCGATGTAATCTAATCAGGAGCAATACATATCATCTAAAATTAATGGTGAATTTTAGTTTGCCATTCCAATTATTTTGCACCCCTCCTTTTTTCTTGTATCTACTAAACTATATATTTGCAGCTCGAATCAGTTAACATTTACACTATAATTACACCAGATAATTGATTTTAGCATAATTTCACAAAAAAAAAAATGGTTAACGGAAAGGCTCGAATTTTCCATTTTACTCTCTCATATTTATTGAACATAATTCATCTCTTTCGAGTATCCTTAAAACTTAAAATATGAGGACGCAAGGAAGAAAATAAAAAGTATTTTGGTATATAAGGATCTCTTTTACATAGGTATAGGTATATATGTCGAAACTAGTGAATTTGTGCAATTATATTATTTAATCATATATGAAATGGTTGGTGTAGATGAGATAGTTAAGAGAACAAATTACGTGTTAAATATAGGTGCACGTGGAAAAGTCAAGGTTTACAAAATAAAATTTAAATTCATGTAAAATTAATGATGTTGAGTATTTTTCAACCACAAGGTCTAGGAAAATCTCCTAGACCAGGTCTAAGTAAGAATTTTCCCAAAACCACAAATAAAAAATAACGGAGGTAGTAATCTATATGTAATTCGATGTAATCTAATCAGGAGCAATACATATCATCTAAAATTAATGGTGAATTTTAGTTTGCCATTCCAATTATTTTGCACCCCTTCTTTTTTCTTGTATCTACTAAATTGTATATTTGTAGCTCGAATCAGTTAACACTTACACTATAATTACACCAGATAATTGATTTTAGCATAATTTCACAAAAAGAAAATTGGTTAACGGAAAGGCTAGAATTTTCCATTTTACTCTCATATTTATTGAACATAATTAATTCATCTCTTTCGAGTATCCTTAAAAGTTAAAATATGAGGACGCAAGGAAGAAAATAAAAAGTATTTTGGTATATAAGGATCTCTTTTACATAGGTATAGGTATATATGTCGAAACTTGTGAATTTGTGTCATTTTATCATATATGAAATGGTTGGTGTAGATGAGATAGTTAAGAGAACAAATTACGTGTTAAATATAGGTGCAAGTGGAAAAGTCAAGGTTTACAAAATAAAATTTAAATTCATGTAAAAAATGTGTAAATTATTGTAATTGTAAAGTTTAGATTTACATAATAAGGTAGGAAAAAACATATTACTGAGTTTGGAGTGTGATATGTAGTGCACATTTAGATAATGGGGTCATTTGGGTGAAATGAAAGGTATGGTGTGGAATTTTAAAAAAAAAAATTTGGAAAGGTATGGTGTGGACATAAAAGTATGCAAATTTATTATATTCTGGGTTGGGAACATGGATTGGGTCAAAGCATGATCGTGCTATTAATGTATGGATAAATTACTATAAATTTTGTATTATTAAAATTCTCCTTTTATTTGGAAAACTAGATTGAGGTTTGAGCGTTTTATAATTAATTGAATACCTAAAGTCGATGTTTTTAATGGAATCTTTGTCATTAGAAGAGCGGAATTTTTTTATTAATTAGGTGTTTTATCTTGATCACGAATCAAATTGAGTTCGAGTAGTTTTATACTTCTACATTCATTTTGTCAATCTTTAGTTTATTAAATCAAGCTCGAACCAAACTTTAAACATAATTAAACTAACGATATTGGTCAAATTTGCTGTATATACATACGGAATCGAGGTTGAACAAAATTTTATTGAACGAATTTGAATATTGGGCTAATTCGTTTGAACATTATTTAGCTTAAAACAAATCATTTTCACCTTACTTGACTATATCTCCAACACACACCATCAAACTATAAATCTTAGGGTAATTCTTGTTCAAGTTGGTTTCACCATAGAGCATTTACATATAGTAGGTGAAATTGTTTTTGGAATTAAATACTTATTCTATCCCAATATAGTATAAAGTTAAACTTCATAATTTTTTAAGTGACTTCGAATTGGTTTTTTTTATATGTGCATTCTTTTAAACCTTTTAAATATTAATATATGTGATGTAATATACTATTATCACAAATTGACCTCTCAACTTTTTATTATAGGAAAACAAAGTATGCGACAGAGAGAGTAACACGTAATCATGCAATTGCACTGATCTTATGAATAATCGATTCGACTAAATAACTAAATTTTTTCTTTTTAAATGAATTTTCTTATGTCTTTTAGGAAGTCAGCAATCAATTTTTCTTTTCTTTTCAACCCACCAACCTGTGGATCACAATTTGGACCCGAAAACACATTGGATACATATCCTTCTCAATGTGGTCAATTCAGTAAAATTAAAATTTAATGTTTACCTATATATAAAAGTCGAAGCCACCAGCCACCACTAAACTCAACCTTGAACAATCAATACTATCACGCTATAAAATAGTCTAAGTTATTTCTTGGAAGATACTTGAGGATAATAGTTTGTAGGCTGGAACGAACTTATCCAATACTCCCGTGTGAAAAACGTTTAGTGCTAAATAACATGAAGATGGTCTATTTTGTATTTTGTTCTGACAAAGATATGACTAAACTACCAAATGAAGACTAGTTAGAAGATAGTACTAAATAGGACCCATTAATTTGTTCGACGCATTGTGTTTCACACAAAAATGTTTTCAACTATAAACACAAAATTCGAAAATGACATTTCAACGATAATCACAAGTTTGAAATAAAAAGGATCAACTTGAAAACTACCGACTTGGCTATACCATATTGAAATTGTTATTTATAAGGGGCAATATGGGTCATTGCCCATGGGTGGCTCGGGACCGGTCCAGCCCAACTGGAACGAGCTCATATTTTTATTGTTTGGTGGATTGATTTGAGTTGTCTTTAGTTAATGTTTATTTGAGGAAATAAAAAAAGGTTCATATGTGGGTCAATAATGAACCATGTGCAAAAATATACACCCTAAGATTAATTGTTAACATTTCATGGCTCGATTTTATCTCAAAAATATTGTTACATTTTTCTCCTACATACCTCATAATAAATATATTTTTTTATTTTTCTCTTTAATGGGCCGAAAAGAAACGGCAAAAATCGGGCATATTCGGAAGCCTTCGAATTGGAAGGCATTTATGAACTCACACAAGTCTTGAAGAGACGAAGTAAATTTTGATCCATCATTTGCAACTCTCTGCATATGAGGGAACAGATTTTTGTTAGCTAAGTAATTATACCAGTACATTGACAAATCATATATAAACCTCAAAGTAAGTCCACCTCCAATGTATGATAAAATCAATTTCATTTTTTTTTCATTTCAAACGTAATTTTTGAGTGTTAATTTCTTACTCACCAGATCTCCGATTTGGACATACGATATATCGTTTTAATCTATTCATGGAATAGGATATAATTTCACCTACAGAATGGATCCCAATTAAAATTATGTCCCAAATACTCCATTAACTTCGAACAGCATCGCAATTCCCCGCCCCAAAAACCACCCCAGGCGCCCGTCCTTCTTTACGTAGATTGTATTCAAATACAGTTCGCATTTTCTATCAATAAATCAACAAATCTTTAGATTGTATTCAAACGCTTCATACAAACATATTAGTTATCATGTCTCACACTGCACATAAAAAAGTTATAAACAAACAGAAAAGGATATGAAATTATATTTGGCATATTCTTTCAACAACTTTTGATAGATGAAGTCAAATGACCAATCATCTTTCCTTTTTTACTCTCTTTTTTTTTTTTTTTTTTTTTTGAGATGTATGATCAATCATCTTTATTTGTTTAATTTAGATTATTTAATTATAAGTATGTATAGTGCATTTTGAAGATTGTAATCTCTTTTACTCTAATTGAATATTTAAACGACATTAACTAAGTTTTTCTTAATTTACTAAATAGCAAACATAAAAGAATCGACTCGGACCAACCCATGATCCATACCCACTTTTGACCCCAGCATATTTTGTGTAAAATGAATAACCGAATAACCAAATTCATTTTTAGGGATCCTCGGTTGATCCGAATTTTGAAATGCATATCAAGTCTAAGAGTTTATTTGGATGGGTTTCGGTATGGTTTCGCAGATCTCAAATTAAAAATAATGATTTAGGTAATTTCGATGAAACATTTGATACCTCATTTGGATGAGTTTTGACTGTTGAGTTTTGTGATTTTAATAAGTTAAAACTCTACTTAAATTGAGGTTGGAAGTTTTGATTTAGTGAAAAAAATAGGTGGTAAGTATCAATCAATGTATTTTCTAGTGAAATTTGAGGAAAAAAGTATATAGTAGGACTTAAATCAATATTTTATAGGTTCAAAGAGTTTGATTGTAAGTTTCTGAATAGATTTTTGATGATTTTTTGGGTTTGACGAAAACTCATTTGAAATGATCTTAGTTCGGTCTCGCAAAAATCGGACCAAAACCCATCCACATACACCCTAAAGGCCTTATGTTCCGGGATGGCTGAGATCTCGCCCTATCAAAACAAAACTAGAACCCATTTAAACACTCACGTCTATCTAATGACATCAAAACCAACCAAAATCAAGCCAGGACTGATCCAAATAAAGCCTTAATAATATGAGAACTTAATAAAATTTCAGTTAAATTTATTTTGGTAATCGCATCATTAATTCCAGTGAAGTGCAACTTTACTTGATGTATTTCATTGGGTATCAAAGGAGCACAAACAGAAGTGTAGACCGCGCAAGACTTTTACCTGAATATCAAATCTATATGAACAGAACATTCATCAATAGTCATATATACTTTGAAGTTCTCTTCCTGATTAATTTATATAGTCGACAGTCATAGCTAACAAGAATTATACGACACCACTTCGTGTTCAAAATAATGCTATAAGTAATTAACAAGTATCGAATTAAATGTCTGGGAATATTACGCTCTTCTGGTACTAAGTAGTCAATTTACAAGAAATACATTTCACTATACACCCTCTAATCTATATCAAATTAAATTAAGGATTTAAAAAGCACAACAAAGAAAATGTCCAATTTACTCGCACAAACTTCAGTTTGTAATAACAAAATTGCTTTAAGGAAAAATAGAACGACTCCAATTGAATAAACTGATAAATTCACCCTCATTGAAGATGTATCTGGTACAATAAACACATTCCTCATCGTTTCAAAACCATTTCAATTGCATTTTGCTGGGCCTTCGTTAAATTCTACATTTGAAATCAAACCAAACTAAAATGAACCACTACAACAAATGATTTCAAAATAAGCAAAATTTGTAGTAGTGAGATGTGACTAAACCTGGAAAAGATGTTCAAAATATGGTCGATCGTTCTCAGAGAACTTGGTTAAGAACTCAACTAGATATGTAACCAGATTAATCTGCAAGATGGGTGAGAAAAGTCAGGGTAACACAAAATTGGCTATAATTCATGGAACTTCCGTTTCTAACCCCACCCGAACCCGACCAAACCAACTGCCACCCTGTACATGGAAGGCAGTCAAATTATATCTACATAATATACCTCGTTTAAGGGATCAGCACCGCTAAAAAGTTCATCTTCATAGTCATCTTCTTGGTCCTTAACAATCAATACAACAAAATGATTAAGTATGGAGAAATTTCATAGAGCATAATAAGAAAAATCTTGAAATTCAGAACCAAGTCAAACCTCATTAAAAACCTTGGCCAAGGAGTCGAGATATTCATATGTATGTTTACTATGTGATGTAGTGCCAGATGAATATATGAAATCCTCATCATCTCCAACGTCTCCATTTTGAACTTCTTCCCAATCACTATCCTGCCATAATGAATGGACAAAATTTCCTCATGCTAGCTCTGAATCGTGGTGATGATAAAAGAAATGCAGAAAGGGTCATAAGTACCTCATTTTCTCCACCTACTTGCTCCTGGATTTCAAGTAAAGCATCCGCCAATATGCCCAGAATCTATTTTGTCCGCAGAAGCACATAAGATTGTTAAGTCGCAACCAGTTCAATTTAGTCAGAACATAAATCACCAGATAGCAAATATACTGGTCGTATGACTTGGGGGTTTTTTGGGGGTGGGGGGGGGGTGCTGTATTTGGCAATTACTAGTAACAGAAGAAATGAGATTATTTAGTACATGAAAAAAACTGGGAATAAAATCCAAATGAATTATTTGTTTTCTGTCCCAATTAAGATGTGGAGATTAAGAAAATGTAGTCGCTCACAAAATTTTATTGCTCTTTCAAATAACAAAATATCTAATCATAACTTCATTGTAATACATAATTGTTCAGTAATCCTTTTATAATATGGATATTTGTCTAATTAAAGATTCATCTGGTTAATGTACCATACTTCTATGATTTAAGAAATAACACTAACTTTCTCTCCACTTTCACTTTTTCTAAAGCACAAAGGGAAGTGCAGCATGCATGAAGCTGTGGAAAGCATCAAGAGCACGAGAGATATGTAAAAAAAGAGCATTATACAAGGGCTAATAATCCACTAAAGCCCACACCTTCTAGAAACTCATCCTTGGAAAACAAGATTCATGTAAATAAATACCTTTGCAGGAAGTGGCAACAGCGTCCATTGATCTGGAACCAGCTTAGATCTCGAGCGAGTTGTTATCCTTGCGTCAGCCTACAAATAATACATGGCATGGAGAAAGTTCTCGAGAAGGTGCAGAAAGTGCATGATGGCATGACAAAGAAAGACAAACTAACCTTAATAAGATGTCCCCGAACATTGACATTCCCCAATTCAACATGCCTAGTCAGTAGCAACAATGCTAAGGCAGTAGTTGTTACTTTGATTTGGTAGACTCCCTGAACTTCCTCTGAATTCAGAAAGCATGTAAAGAAATCATTTGTCTGTTATTATGAACTATGTATCAATAGATGAATCTGAAGAAATTTTTTGTCGGTTATTATGAAAAGATTATCAAGAAAATTACATAAACTCTAAACAAAAATACCGTGACATTTACAGGAAAATTTCTGTTACACCATGCTAATCATGCATTCTTTATACCATTGAAGAGTGAAATAAAAAAGACCCTTGAAGCCATAAAGTGCATTTATAAGCAAGAATAATTATATACATGAATGTGAGCTTTAATCAAAGAGCTAATTCCACGCATGTTGCATACTTAATTTAGTGAAGTAATGAATTTATCTTAATACGAAATATGACTGATTAAAATATTAATCTGGAATGGTGATTACACAACTACCTATAATAATTGATCAAAAACAGTGGATGCTTAACATTTGGGACAGGAGGGCGAAAAATTGCTAAATTGATCTTTCTTTATGATCTCCCAAACTGAACATGGAACAAGCGCCAGCCTAAACATTTCCCATGGTTCACATGAGTAATAAGAAACATTGAGCTACCATATTCGTACTTTTTTTCTCTCAAATTTCATTTTGACTCATACAAAGAGAGTACGTTATATAATTGAACTTTACTTCCAAACTTACCTTGATGTCTAGTCCATTCAACCATTACATAAGAAAATGAATTTTCATAACCTTCAGCTGGGATTGAGACCAACAAATCAATAAATTGTTCAACATGAGGGACACTCATGTGGACCTGCATCAAAGAAGAAAATATATAATAGCACATAAATTACCACTAAAATGAAGCATGCATAAACGCAGTTAATTTTTTTTTTTTATGTATTAATGGGAGTGATAGGTGATGGTGTTTCGGTAGTGTTAAGAGTTTTTTCTTCTGGTATATATAACACTTAGGGTTGTGATATTAGCATACCATTGACAAAAGTTTTCAACCATTCTTTACAACTATCAGAATTTATCTTGGAAGCTTACGAGTCTAGCGAGAATTAGGACCAATGAGCTTTTCAGGCCTGCAATTTGAGAAGATTGCATGCGTCTTATAAGAGCGTGCACGAGGTCTCTAATATGCTGTGCCATTTGCGACGGTAGGTGTAAAATAAGTTGCAAAATGTAGCTACCAACAAAAAGTGATCCAGAGCTTTCCAGGTCAGGGTCTAGAAGCCTGCAGAAACAAGTGGTGTGATAAGTAACAGGATATTAATGCTTGGAGTTTTTCTGTCTGCTTGTTTGGCTTCGCTCTTGAGGACATATTACAAGAAAAAAATTGAGCAACTTTAGTTCTAAATCAACTTTTTTTTTTTTGCTCATCATTAAAAGAAAATGCAAAATTGAAATCAAGCAAAGAATAACTTAAAAAACTTAAAAAGATTAGGAAAATAATAAATCAACCCACAATATTAAAAAATTTGAGATCCTACCAAGTATATCTAAAACCTGCAGTATAATTGATGCATGAGAACAGGTGTAGAGCATCTACATAACCTCCTGAAAGAGGCTATATAATATGTTTCAGGCCAGAATATTTTTGCAAAACTACTTCAAAGGATTCTCTCGACAGGCTTTTTCAAAGAAAGGGAAAGAAAGAGAAGCATATCAGCTCATTACCAAGGTAGATGACAGCATAATGAAAAGTTTCATGTTGCTCCAACAATCATGGTACTCAATTGACAGGATGAATAATTTAGACAAAGCATTGAAATTCACTGAAGTTTGGTTATTTCAACCCTTAGCTTCAGCCATATAACAGATCCCTTCATATAGTGAAGTTTTATCTTTAAATTTTGTATAAAAGGACGATAAACCTCTACGAATTTCAGATATACATCTTCTGCAGAGGCAATTTTTACATACATTGACCAAATGGATTATTTCAAGGTTCAAAGGTTAGTATCTTCATACAAATGAAAGAGCAAATTACCTTGAAGCAACATCGAGTAAACTTCTCAATGTAAAACCAGGATCACCACTCCAAGTAAGCAAATCTTGTCTTCCACCAGAGATTACAGCAGCTAAGCACTGGGTTGCATTCTGATATATGTAAAAGCAACACCAATAGGCTACTTTATATGTCTGGAAAAGGCTCAAATGAAATAGCACTACTTTCTACAGGAAGCTTTAAGATAAGAGAAAGATGGGAATACCTGCATCTCGCTATGGTCGTCGCTTTGAAGGAGTATTCTAACAGTCGGATCAAAGGCAACTTGATACACTGCTTTTAACACATCAATAGGAGCATTCTGTACAAGATAACACCACATTATCCCCAACCACTCTTTCAAAGACACAAAAATGCTTTCCAAAATTTAGGCTGTTAAAATTAAAAACACAGAGACACAGTTCTTTTACTGGTGAATCACCTTCACTAACATTGCAACGAGATCTAGTGAACCAGCAACTAAGCCATCAGGTTGTAGTTGCGGCTGAAAAATATAACATCATAAGAGACAGAGACATGCTTGAACTTGAACTGTTATTAGAAATGCGTAAATAATGCAGGCGTACATTACTGATAATCGGCCCAATATAAGGTAAAATTCGAGCAACCAGTGGATGAATACAACCAGGAGCATTTTTTATTGCCTGAAAAGATGAAAAAGAGAAAGATGTAAACCATATCATTTATTGAACTACACAGGTATTAAACAATTTCTTTTAATTGTTCATCACATCCCAATCACTCGACCGATATCTTATCAGACGTGCAAAATAACTCAGCCACAATGCAGATACAATCAGCAAAACATCACCTTATCCAAATTTATATCTTCTATCTAACAATAGAGGGAATGTCTAAATAAGAAGAGCCTTATTAGCCTTAATCCTTATAAAAGACATTCACTCTTACTCAGTAACAACATTTTTGCAAGCAACAATTTACCTTTATCATAAAAGATGTAACTAAATGGTATTATTTCCTCTCTTTTTCTCTCATTTTTTTTTCTTTTTTTTTTTTTGGATGAATTAGATCAGCATCTTCAAGACATAAAATAAAATGCATGGTGTTTCCCTGTTCTGGAAGAAGCATTAACACTGGCACAAAACCACATGCGCATACAAACCGCAACTGTTTCATGAATGGGGGATACAAGAGATGTTTGTGTGCTGGCCTTCCAAAACAGTAAATATAGACTTGGGTACTATGTTTCTAATTCCGGCAAAGCAACAACAACATAGGGCAAATATATAAGGCTTAAATTTACATGTGATTGTGTGCAAAATGTGGACTTCCAGAAATGGTTCACATTGAATTTAGGGGTGTTCATTTGACAAAACTGTAGGAGTCTAACACAAAATTTGGCGGACCCTTTTCTCAAAGAAATACTCATAGGTATTACCAAATATCTTAGTTTTTCCAGCTCGGTACAATGGTAAACTTGAATAAAACAAATAAATAAGTAAACCTGAAGTAAAAAAATCACAACACTGATTGATGCCATAGTTAAAGAGGTGTAAAACAACAAAGTCTGCAACAGCAAATTGTGACCCGATAATGAAATGGACAAAACCAACAGCCATTTTTTCTACTAACAATTCAACCTGAGAAAGGTTAAAAATTCTCAATAGAAATTGAATGGCATATTCGCGATCCCAATTCTAAGCATTCCTTTCGAAGTTTTGTAAACATCCAAGAACATCAAAATAATAAATAAAGACCCACAAAAGAATTCTCCTTTTTTTATTTAAAATACTAAGTTGGAAAGACTATATACATAAATGAATTCACATGGAGGCAATGAAAGATAAGCCAGAAAACCGATGATAGGTAAAGGAAGCTGATGGGCTGTGGTGGATTCGGATTATGGATTTTGGAATCTGGAATTTTCGGATCATAAACTTTTTTAGGACTAGAGAGAAATATTAGAAGTGTATGGCTAAAAAACAAAAACAAAACAAAAAAACTGCTAAATAGGAATATTCATATGTATATTGTCTTGTGCAAGTGTACAAACACTATTAAAAATAGAAATGATGATGACAGAACAACTATCCCTATCATCTAAGAACATGAGTTGGAAATATATGGACTCGAACCAGGCTCATTGGTAAGCCTAATGGTAGGAGGCTATTGCACTTTGGTTCACAGAGCACTTGTTGATTTAAACTAAAATGGTAAACAGAACTCAGTACTAAAAAGTGCAGAAACTTGTCCAGTATTTTCAGATTTTATATGTTTTACAGTTCTGGAACCTAGTTGGAAATAGCTTATAATATACTTGATTAACAAGATGTTGGGCTATATCATGCATAACAATGCCTTAAGACTCTACTAAAATCAAACATAAAAATGATAAAAATAAAAATAAAATTAAAAGAATTACCTCCAGAACTTCTAGGGCATCTATACTGATGAAAGGGTCGGACACATGTGAAGCCCACATGTTAAGGATAATCGGAGATATTATTGGCTCTATTGATAATGAGACTTCATGACCTAGAAAAGGAAAACACAACCTAAGCTTTTAATAAATAAGGTTAAAAAATATCAAGGGCATCCAAAGCCAGAAAACCAGCTCAATATCAGACACAGGAACTGCTACTAATACTGACCAGCCTTCACAGCGGCTTGTAGAGTTTCAAGTACTAGGTGCATAGTTTCATCAGATGCCTAAAAAGCAGGAAGCAGACAATATATTATCAATAATAATGAAGAGAAATATATAAGCTTGAAAGACATCAGGTGTCACCTCACATTGCTAAGAAGATCAACAAGTGACATGAATAAATCCAACGCGTGAGGCTGAATAACTCCACCGGTAGCATCAGGCAGGAGCTGTGAAAGAGCTCGACATGCACCAACTTTCACAGGTGGGGGGCTGTAAAAAGGGGGCAATTAGTAGAACTCTCATCGAAAACTTCTGGAGAGAAAAGAAATCCAAATAAAGTTCTTACACATTCATGCCAACTGTCTTAATAGCAGCATATAGGAAATGGTCTGTTACTTGATGGTCCATCTGGACAAGTAAAGGATACAAATAAGATCTTCCACAAGCAAGGGGTGGAGGGGGTGAGGAGGATGAAGAGTGGTATAGGAAGAAGGGTTGTTTCGTAATATTACCACAGAGGAAAACTTCGCAACAGATGAAAATAAACGGGCATAAAGAAAGGGATAATCACTTAAATCTGCACCAAAAACAATGAGATATTAATTATCCATGCCTCTTATAATAGAAAATCAATAGAAACAATCTTCTATCATATGAACCAAGCATCTCAATACATCTCATAAAAATGTATTACTTGTTGCCATATCATCACATAATATTTCTTCCAACATTTTTCCAATAGTGGGTCCAGAAACCTAAAGACAAAGATTAGACATTAACCAATTAATTCAATAATAGGAAGTCTGACTAACATCAAACAAGTGACAACTCGCTTTCGAATTATAAAACAAAAAGAGCAAACCTTGGCTTCAAGCAACTGCTCTGATACAGAAGCCAGAGCAAAAAGGGTAGCCTCCCGTTTCTACAACATATAATTAGGGAAAGGTTTCAACGAGAAAACACAAACAAAAGATTATGTAAGAACTCACAAGCAACATAGTAGTACTTTGTAGACATAAAAAAAATGTAGTATTTTTTCATTATCAAATTTCACAGAAACACATAGATGTCTGTTATACACTTATTCAGTTGCATGAGGAACAATTACAGTAAACCAAGTCGTGAAATTGTTCAACTTACTCTCCACCAGCCTGGGGAGCCAGAATTTTTCTCTACTTGACACTCACTTATTCGTCTTTTCACAGAATCAATGACAGCATCAATTCCTTCCGTCCCACAAGAAGTAATAATCTCCTCCAGGAGAAGGACGCCTACAAGAAATTATGCATTACAAAATCCAAAAGGTGCAACCTCCCAGCAACAAAAATAGAGAGTGCTCAGTCAAATGGTAAGAGAAAAAACAAAGCAACACAAACTAATAAACTCGAAATACAAATCTAAGAGAATATGTATTTTGGCTAATTACTGTAGCGGCAAACAATGAATCAGAGAACTCATTAGAATAATATCTAATTTCATGTAACAAGAAATTCATTATCCCTTGCGTGTCAGACATCATCTACTTGGAACTAACGAAGCATGGGTCATGACAAAAGCTTTACTATAACCAGAAACCTATCGTTAATGTAATATGGAGTAATTCCTAATTCAGCAATCTGAATTAGAAAGTATTTCACATGTGAGACCCAAGGAAAATATATGAATTAAAATTCTCGTTTTATTATTGATAAAGCCTACGAGAAACCTGCGAATATCCAAGAAAATGTGTAGGCTTCAATTCATAATATATGAATAGTGTGCATAACAACTGCACGAGCTTCATAAAAGCTTTAGAATATCTTAATGTAAAGCTAAAAGTTATTTAGACTCACATAATAAGTCACACAACCAAAGCAGATCCCATAACATAACATAGAAATTGCAGTCAGAGAATACTTTATTCAAATAAAACTAACTCAAGCAACGTAAATTCCTGTGGTATTTGATCTTTGATTTGAAAAATCTTCAATTATATTCTAAGCCTACCACCTTTATTATTTTAATATACGTGGAATTAAAAAACATAGAAGCACACATAGATATGAGCGTGTATAAACACATACGTATATATATTCTTACACAAACATAACCAGGGGCCAGGCCCAATCAAAAGATACATGCAGGAATACAAAAATGAAAAGCTTGTCCAGCTTTCCAGTAACTAACAAAGTTTCACCACTACCTAAACTACTTACCAGACACACGACAACTGTAAGTATTATCGTCCTCATCAGCAACATACTGATTAGCATCCAGAGACCAGGTATGAACCTAAATCCAAGCCACGCATGAAAAGAATGATGAGAAATAAACAAATGAAAAAAAATCACAATAACTTTCAAGTTTCCAACAAACACCAGTCGATTTCTGTGTTCCATAGTATTCAAAATCAAATTGAGTTTTTTTTTCAAATTGTTAAGTCAAACATATTGCAGAATAGCTCTACTCAAGTTAAGTATGTAGTTATACCTCGCCATTAAGTGAAGCCAACATGTTTAAAAAATTAACTAGCGGGAAAGACTACAGTAAACTATGTATAAAAAAGATTGGTTAATTAGTTAACCATCCTATGATATGACTTAGTTGCTCTCTCAGACACTCATGACTCAACAAGATTAGCTAAACCTGAATAGGAGGTTCGATAAATTCAACGGTCCTGATAACCTTGTGGCCCTCAGTGTCATGACAACCAACGAGACATTCAAGACAAATTTCAACAGATCATAAAGATTTAATATCTCACATAAGCTCCCTACACATATCAAATCTATTTAGAGTATGTTTCTACTTTAAAGATATATAATTGTATCTCAAGAGCATCATTCAGACTTAGATAATTTCACAATTGAAATCAGAATGAAAGAAGCCCAACCTCTGTGCAATTAAGGTTAGAAGAAAAAGGCAACTTTCAGAAATTCCTTACAAAATAAAAAATTCATTACCATGTGGTAAGGGTTCTACTTAGCATATGAACACAATGCATTAGACATTCTATAGACAAAGGGAATGTAGTTCCTAGTTTAAATATATATATATATATATATATATATATATATATAATAGCTTATAAGAGCCGAAGCGGTCAACAAACAGTACAACATAATTTACTTTCGATTTTTGTTAAATCGATTTAATCGAAAAACGCCGCCGTTTCTTTATTTACCCGGATTATTTGCCCTTCGTTGAATTTCTTTTATCTTTTTATTTAATGCTTTCTTGGCCGTCCGTTATATATATATATATATATATATATATATATATATTAAAAAAAATATATGACCATGGCTCTATCAAACAAACTTCATAGCAAGGAGTACCTGTTGTTCAGTCATTTGAAGGAAACCAATGGTATAGTAGACCAACTCTTTGACATTGTTCATAACAACCTATATGGAAAAATGTATAAACATCTGCAGAATCTGATGTAAGGTCGTCAGCGAAAGACAGAAAAAACCATAGTTCTGAAGCACACCTTTACAAATTTTGGGCTTCCAACAACAGTCAATAGAAATTCAAATAACTGCAATACAAGCAAGAAAACGCATGTCAATTACTAATTAATGTGAATACCCATGCCCACAACAACAGCAAGAAAAACAAAATGGTCACATATTATCTACACTGCAAAGTCACATCTATGAAATAAAGTTGAACTTATTCTCAATATGGAATAATTTTCACAGATTGCTCCTCGATTTTACAAATGGTTCAAAACCTCAATATGAACGAGAACTGCAGTGGCTCATACAACTTAGGCAACTAATTTTTACGTCGGAAACACCTATGTACACCATGGTGATAGAGACTGGCAACCTGCCATCAAAACAACTTAAATAGATCATTTGATCTACACAACAGACCATAATGGGAATCAATGCCGACATCTGGACAACAACTGCTAACTTTGCAGCTTCCTCGACCATAATTTAATTCTAATCAGATCTCGAACAGAATAGTGAGCAACGACTGCAACTACTTAAAATGACTTGCGACAACCAAATTGGGACGACCATCAACAACTCAACTTTATCACCTATAACAACAAAACGAAAATGCTAGACGAGAAACTAATACTACTCATTACTTCCCATGAGCAACTAACCAGTTGCTTCACACATGTATTCAAAAAAGAAAAAAACCATCAGTGCTAACAACAGGACAAAGGGTGAAAAGGAAGCTCGTGGCGCTACAGCTCGAGATTTCGTATGGTGGTGGTTGATTGGACCGATTATGAAAGCGGCCGCGACAGCTAGGGTTTTACTATATTTGTGTACCTACCCAAAATCTAAGCTCTTGACGTCATGTGAGGAAATATTGTACGGTGGTTGTTCAATAATGAAACTCAAGTAGGGTATTTATACAATAACATAAATACGAAAATGACTAAATCTGTGAAGTTCAATTAAATATTTCATTTCCTGAGTCATACGAAATGAGATTGAGTATAAAATTTCCATACAGAAAAGATGGACTGAGTCCAAAATTTTCAGGAAAGATAACAAGTGACAATGAACCTCCAAGAACCAGTATATTTGAAATTAAATAATGTGTCTGGTCGAGCGAAACAAGAGTCCTTATATTTACTTACCAAATTTTCTTTTAGAACTCATAGGTGCTACTTCCCAATCCCAAACTACAAAAAAGTGTAATAACCACACTAACCTGGATGACAAAGGACTCAAGACTTTTCTCTGCACCATCAGAATCATATCTCCCATCATAAGAATCTTCAACACCTTCAATTGATGATCGCTCATATACTGCCAAGGATGACACAAATGTGTGCCACAAAGGCCCCACGATAACTGAAACACACCAGTACGTTGTTAGAAACTAATAGAACAAAGACAATGAAAAGAAAGACTCAGAATAACATAACTTCTTGAGTTTCACAAGGAAGCAGGAAGTTTAACGCAGCGTACCTGCAAACTGAGTTTCTGCTATGGCTGGAAAGTTTTGAATAAACTGAGTTAAGCACTTTAAAACCTGATAGCAGGCATGGTAATGTTATAGAGTTCAGCAATTAGAAGATGCCACTACGAAAGACAAATCAAAAAACTACCTCCATTCTGATGCTCCAGTCATCAGGATCCTCAGATGGCACAGAGTGCACTAGGATTGAAGAAAATTGTTCCATCCAAGGCTGGAGCAGTGGTAACATAAGAGCACTTGTTTCCATCTATAAACCAGTAGATTTAAATTTAGAATTCCAACAAAATATGTACAGTCAGTCCGCCTGACTTTAAAAGCCGCCAAGCTCTAAGTTAATACCTTGTAGACACCACTTATAACCCCGAGAATTGACGTACAGTTATGAACTATTGAAAGAGCTCTAGACCTCAGGCATTTTTCATACATCTGCACATATCAGTCCGCAAAATAGATTGAGATGAGATAATGACCCAACATTATCTATCACTAAATCAATGGTTCGCAAGACAAGCACCCAGAATAATATTGTAAAATAATACAGCAAAAGAACACTAAAGGCCATAATCTTAATTTCTATTTATCTTCCCTTGGGAAAAAAAGTATGTCATTAAGGAAACAGAATCAAATAAATAGAGGCATACATGGAAAGCGAATATTGGAGTTCCAAGGCCGTATTATAAAATCAAACTTCTGACTTTTGTAGTGAAAAACTTCAGGAGAAAGCTAAGATAGACAAAATACATTTCGTACATTAACATAAATGACAACTTGCTCTTTCAGACATGTAGGCTTCCATCTCTATATCCATCCAAACCTCTATACACCAACAGACACCTCCCCCCCACCTCCCCAAGGCGGCCTTAGAGATGTGTTCAGTCACAGTTATGTGTTCTGGAAACTGTTGGCCATGGAAATGGAAAAAGGGAAGGGCAAAGTTTAACGCAAGCTTCCCAATTCACAACATGGATAATAAGATCTCAACATCAGTCTTACTACATACCACATACGAAACATAACAATGTTCCCTGTCAAAATGGTATCATCTATCTAACAATGTTCTAAAAGAATTATCATTCAATTAGCTAAAGAACATTCTACATAAACCTTTATTCCCTTATTCTGTAAAACAAATGACTTGATTTCACTTTTGAAGTCATATGGACGACATCCAGGATAATAATTTTAACAAATCTACACATCCGGGGAATAGACTTGTATGCGATGGCAATTAAAATCATGCCACCAGAAACTTTTTGTTGCAAATGTATTAATTGGCACAATAAATGATCCTTCAAGCAATAGTTGGGCCAAAGCAAACAAAAGTATTTAATGTCAAGAGAGAATTCAGGATTTAGCTAAGTTTACTTCAAACATTCATCAAAAAGAAAGAAAGAGTTATTAAGGGGAATAATTGTCTTTCTCCTTATCCCTTGAAATATAAAAGAGAAGTAAATTATCTGTCTCTTACTATTGTTTTAGCCTGGACACGTCATGAGTAGTTATTTTCCTATTTGCGCTCAACATTCAAATATACCTACAAATACAAGCTTGCAATAACTTGCTGAGAGATCAATGCTTTCCACAGTCCAGTTCAGTTTGACCAGTTTGACATAAAAGCTTTAAATAAGCACAGATTCCATATAATAGCTTAGGAAAATTTATAATGTACAGAGCATGCCAAATAACGAATGAATTACCTGAGGGGATGACACAATTTTGTGCAAGCATGGGAATAGAACAGGCACAATTTTGGGTACCATATTATCATCCATGTCCGAAGAAAGAAGATCCAAGCATCTTAAAGCCCCATGCACTGAAATAGTAGCATTAATAATGATTTTTCTGTTAGAAATCCAATAGTGTCGACAAAATGAATAGACAACTCACCAGCATTCAGTTTATTCTGATCATTAATCAGACTTAGAAGGAATGGCACTAGTTCAGGCCAATCATCAGGCCAGTCATACTGTGCAATTGTAGAAACTGCGACACTTACTGCAGTACATATCTTTCTGTAAGGATCATCTAATGAAGACAGAAGTAGTCTTCTTATGGATGCCTGATCAAAAAAAGGTATTAGGGAGTAGGTTAATAATGAAACACTTGTAGCTGAGAGAAACCGTTAATGTCTTAAGCTTTAGACTAGAATTGATCAGTAATTCGAGGATACAAAAACTTATTTTAATGTCTAGGTAGCTCTGGCTGATGAAATCAACAAAAAAAAAATTCAAAACATTGGGACCAAGGCGGCAACATATCAATAAAAACTACAAACGATTTCACAGTTATTAAACATAAAAAATGAATAACCTTTTCATCGCTTGAAACGACAGGATGCTCAAAGCCTTCTTCATCTGTATTCCAGTGTTTCCTAATGTACTGCTTCAGCAGAACTGCCGCTAAGTAAATGAATGTTAATTTCACAATGCACGCACTTAGAGAGATAGGACCAAAAGTAATTAAAATATTAGCTTCTGTAATATAATTTACGACGTGAAGGATATCTGCCTTAATCCAGACTGAAGTTCCCGGTTTGAAGCAACTCTAGCTAAAGCCACGCCAAAACCTTCTCAGCATAAAATAAAAAACAACGTTATTTGAATATCTCATACTGACTTATTAAGAAATATATATATCCACAAACATTGTTCACAAAAATAGCATAATTTTAGTCACTTTCTAAAATGCTTATGCTGACTTGACAGTAAAATCCGGCAAATTTAGCAAGTTTCCTCCAATCTCTCTTACACCATAACCTTCAAAGTTTTAAATCTTATCTTTGCCAATGTACAACACTTCTTATAAACCCACAACATCAAATTCAATTCTTCAGACAACAACATAAGCAAAATTTACCTGGTTGTAGAGAGGCTTGGTGGAGAGACGTCTCCGCAAAGGTTCGAATTTGATGGTTGGGATCGAGTGAGGCATTCAAACAATTAATCAGCCATTGTTGATCTTCATCCATTTGTATATAATCCTATACACACAGCTCAGGTAAGTTTCACCAACAGTGTGAGCGCGTGTGTGCGAGAGAGTACAGATAGAAAGAGAGAAATGCGGCAAAAAGGAGGGAGTTTGGAGTGAGGGGATTTTGTAACGAGGGGATTTTTATAGGTGTTAGGGTTTGTGCACTCTACGGTCTCCACTATTTTGTCTTATCGGGGGTAAAATGGTCAATGTAAGCACGTTTTTCTTTTTCAATTTTCATTCACTCTTTCAAATTTTAAAAAGTATGTAATTATAAAGTTTCTTAATATATGAAAAGTAAGAATAATAAAGTTTCTTAATATATAAAAATTAAAAAACTTTATAATTACATACTTTCTAATGGTAAAATATAATGATGACTATTTTTTAATTTTTTATTAATGAGTGATGACCATTGAGTTTCTCAACTCCAATGAGAAAAAAATGGCAAAATTAAAAGAAAAAATGTTTTAAAAACTCAAACATGCCAATTAATATGAAATGGAGGGAGTATATATAGCGGGTACTATTCTTATCAAAAATAAATTATAATGGGTATTTTTTCTTATTCAATAATCGATTTATAATGGCATTGAATAATATAGCCCCACCACAAAAATATTAATGATAATATTTCTTAAATAATAGTAAGAAATTAATACCGCATAATTCATTTTTTTATCATGTACTAACTCTCTCATATACATCAGGCATGTTTGTTTGGCGTTTTAGAGAGCAGTGAAAATTTGTGAAATAATCTCGATTTACGTAATATTGTTTGTTGGGTTATGAAAAAAGTAGTTTGAGAAATAAAATAGATGTACGAATTTTTTCGGAAATATAAATTTTATTGTCTATGCATCAAATTCAATTTGATTGAAAGAAAAAAAAAATCGTCATACAAAGAGAGACCAAATATATATAATATATGGACTATATATACGTTCCAGTGATAATTGGATGAGAAGAACTTTCGACAACGAGGGTGATTTTAAGTGTTTTTCAGTTGACAAGTAATTGAAATGGTATCAACTTGCACAATAAAAGCAAAAATAATACTTATTTAAAGCTCTTGCAAACACCACTTTAGAGTTGAAGAAAACACTAATTATTTTGCTCCGAAATGAATTTAAACTAATGTCTCAAATATAATCAATGAACAAAGATCATAAATGTCAAAGCTAGCCATTAATTTATTCCCAAATAGTCTTGATCTGATGAGTGTGCTTGAAATCATAAGCCATTGACAAACTTCCATCCATTCTTCTGAAATTAAATCTCTCAACCAAAATATAGCAACCAAACTCATTCCAATCCCTATTTCCTTAAAATGTTCATCTATTTTTCCAAACTTTCCCTTTCTTCCATCCTCCCCTCTCTTGTTCCCATTTCATTCTTTGTACTACTTCCACTCTCAATCCGACACTCAAATCTCCACCTTCCGTTTCATAACTCATAAACAAGATCCAGCCATCATCCACATATATTCTTCTCACTCCAGCAATAAAAACTTTTATCTTTTTCAACATCAAACATTATAACCGAAGAAGATCTTTCATCATTTTTCTTGTGTGTAAAAACTTGTTCCCATCTCTGCTCAAGAGTTATTTCATAGTACATTGATGTTTCCACCTGATCTCTTACCCTTCCTTCTTTAACAAACACGAAAGGAGTATTAAGTATACCATTTTCCTACAAGGACTGGTTTATAATACTCTTACATATATAACGAGTTACATAGAATTTTCACTTGTTGATATATATTTTGAGGGTTCAATGGCATGGGATGTGTTTTTTGTATCTTGTTACATGTTACTGCTTTCCTGAAAATTAATGTATTTGAATCAAATTTACCAATTACTTGTTGTTTTCAATCTAATATATAAACACATACATATATAGCTTTTGTTGATGCAGGATGGCATATATAGTAGTGATTGGAGGACAATGGGAATAAATTAAGATGATTGGTTCTGGTATATTCCATAGTCCAGATATACAACACTCAAGTCCTTGTTCTGAGGAAAAGGCATGCAGTTTGCGGATCTTAATTATTTTTGGTCCATTTGCACCACCCAAAACAAGATGAGCCAGCCTTGTGTTTCTTCATCTTTGATCACTAAATAAGTAACCTGAATTTGGACCCTCGGGACGTTGTGATAAAGATTCTGGATTCTTTAGCAACTGAGACAAAGGCCTTAATGGTCACATACATCGATCTTAATAATTCTCTGATTTTTTTTTTAAAAAACAAACAAACAAACAATAAAGTTCCTGTAGTTATTTGCCTAAAATTGCTAAAACAAAGAAATTAAACTTGTTGATGTCACTATATATATATATATTGCTCTAGTCTAGATCTTATGGCTGATGGAGATTGCAGAATGAATTAGCTAGAGCGAGGACACATGATATATATATCAGTAGACATTTATAAGAATATATATAAATATATACATGTCAACTACAGGGATAGATAGATTCTAAAGGATTGTCGGTTAAGATTTTCGATAATGGTTATTGGGGTGTATTTTGATTTGTTGCATGTACACATCAAAATCGGTCTTCAATTTCACAATCAATATGACCTGTCCTTTTCTCACTTTTCAAATTTACATTTACACTTCTCTTATAAAACGGCAACTGATCTGTATATATTATCAAAACATAATTATAATTAATTAACGTTAGAATTCTCATTTAAATATATTTTATTTAGAGAAGAAACTTTGGTGGAGAGAAGTTGCGTATTTGATTGTAGTTGGGATCCAAATGCGTTATCAATTGCTAGTACTATTTTTCATGATTTGCTAGCAAATGTATAAATGTTTATGTATCTTGTTGGAATAAAATGAGAAAACAAACACTATATATATTCTCTCAGAAAATGACAATTATCTCCTTATTAATTTATTAAATCAGCAATCACCCAACCCACTTATCTTATCTTATCTTAAAAATATAGCTATAGCCTATAGGTAGGCCCCTCGCCTCGCGGTCAACAGTCAACTCTTCATTACAATAATATCTTCCTTAAAAATAATAGTACTACTCTAGCTAGTATTTAAATTGAAAATAACTAACTATGTTATATATATAACATGTTAACAAGAAAGATCGAAGAACTTTCATATTTTTTTTTATTCATAATTGTTGACCGTGCATATAAAAAAAACACATTATTTGAACTTGTTATTTGACAACTTAAATTACATAAAAACTAACGAGACTTCAACTAAATGCAAAGACATGACCTCTCTTTTTTCTATTAGCTAAAAAATTCGCCCTGCTATTTTTTTATAGTAAAAATCTTATAGGAGTATATTATTAAATAAAAAAGATCCTATATTTTGAATTCTTTAATGTAAATAATGGTGATTTCGTATCTTATTCCAAATAGAAAAATGGCATTTAGTGGTAATTATATTATTATCACATATATGTTTTGCTAATAAAAATAACTCAATGGGGTTTTCTGCCAATTACGTACCACTAAAATGTGGGTAGGTTTTGCATTTCACTTTACAAATTATGAGTAAAATGCAAAAATACCCCTTATATTTTGCCTAATGGAAAAAAATTCTGTGTTATTTTTATTATCAAAAATCTCCAGTACTGTGTTATTTTTATTAGCAAAAAACACTTCAAACAGGAGTAAATGTTTTCTAAAAAATGACAATTATACCACAATCATGAAACGCAAAACACCCATGTTCTTTTAAATAATTAACAATAATCCCCCGTTAACTTTGAGAGTTTGAATTAATATTCAGTTAAAAAATTAATAATATAACCCCTATTGATTTATGATGGTATTTCAAAAAGGTGCAATGAGCTAATAAAATGTCAATACTGGAGTTTTTTTTCCTAAAAAAACATATAGTACAGGGAGGGTTTTGGTAATTAGATGAAATATAGAAGTAGTACAGATGGTCCAAATTGTTTGATTATGTAGACAAGTAAAAGAAAAACGCAGCCACGCCCACGTTCTTATTATATATTCCATTAAGCCACGGAACTTGAAAGACTTTTCAATGCCTTCCTTTACTTATATATACTGTATTAGTTAATAACATACTAATAATGAAGTAATAATAAATCTTGAAAAGAAAAAAAATGTATGTAACAAAGCCTCTTTCTCAATTGCTAAAATCTCCAGACTCTGTTTCATTACGTCCCGAGGGTCCAAATTCTGGTTACTTGGTAATTCAAGATGAAGAATCTGAAACATATTCATGTTTTGGATTATGTAAGAATCGGACCCTTAAGGATCTGCCCTTTCCTCAGAACAAAGAGTTGACTGTTCGGTATACAACAAGTTCAGGGGAAAACTCAACTGTTTATTTGGACCCGGTTTTGTTGATTCCGGTTCTCAATCAGCCATTGTCTTCCAATCTTTACTATGCTATTGATCCACATAAGAAACACAAAGGGTATGCGCATGTGTACTATTTTTAATTTATGTGTTTTTTTTCAGTTATTTACTTTTATTCTATATTAATTTTGTATAAAGCTGAAGATCATATTGAGTGGTTAAATTTTTGAGTCGAGTTTACCAATTTTGAAGGATCCTTTGAATTTAATGTTTATAGATAGACGATCGAATATAATTTATAATTTGGGAGCTTTTTAAAAATTGAAGTGCGAAAATTCTTTTAATCTCTCACTTCCTATGTTCGTAGCAAAATGCAAAAATACCCCCTCTGTTATTTTTAGTAGAAAAAGTCCCTTTTTCAATTATTTTTTATTAGCAAAAACCCCCATTGAAATCCATTCATAAATCAATAAGGAGGTTATTGTCAATTTTTTAAGCGAATAAGGGAGTTAAGATATGACATGTTTTGCTAATAAAAATAACACACGGAGATTTTGCTAATTAAGCATAGTATAAGGGGTATGACAAATTGGACCTCAAAACATCAAAGTACTCATTTTCGACTCGACTATAGATCGATTGAGCTAGATTCTTTTGAAATTTAAACTAAGTTCGGATACAATCTCAAACCCGATAAATTATGAAACCTGAACTTGAACAAAGTGTTTACCTACTCATTCGACTTTTTAACCCTCATATGAACATGTATGTTGGATGAAATTTGATGAATAGTTTGATTGGATTTGATTTTCAGGGAAGCATTCACTTGTTCAAAGGAAGAAGATAAGACCACATGTTGTTTCTGCCGCTGCATTAAGGATGTAAAACCAAAGCCATTAGACCCTCACAACATTTACCAACAATTTGAGATAGTTCCATATCCAATATGCGGCTCAAATGGTGCTTTTGTTGCTAAATCCATAGCATCAGATGGTTTTCCTCCAGCATTCTTGCGACGAAAAGGGTGGTCAATCTATACCAAGACTCCTGATTATTTCAAATTAGAAGAAGCACAAGGCCTCGATTCAAAACTACGTGCTCAACTTCCGGACATCAACTCTAGTCCCATTGTTGTCGGAAAATGGTATTGCCCCTTTATGTTTGTTAAGGAAGGAACACTAAAAGATCAAGTGAAAAAATCAGTGTACTATGAAATGACCTTAGAGCAAAGATGGGAGCAAGTTTTTGCTTGTAAGAACATTCGACGTACGAATTCCGTGGCGATTGATGTTTTGATTGAGAAGGAAGAAGTTTTTGTTTGTGGGAACAAGGCTGCTTGGAATGACAAAAATGTGGTCCATGAGGTGATCTCGTTTACGAGCAACGGGCCCGGAGGTGGGCAGATGAGTGTGGGATTGAGACAAGAAATAGTTCAAAGAATGAAGTGGGAGCAAGAGAGATTTGGGTGGGTAGGTGGGGAAGAAAGGCAAATGAAGATAAACAAAGTGGAAGAACGCAAGGAATTTGGAGAATGGAATGAGTTTGGATGCTATGTTTTGGTTGAGAGGTTCAATTTGAAAAGAATGGATGGAAGTTTGGTGATGGCTTATGATTTTAAGCATTGTCATCGTATGAAGTCCACATGGGCATAGAAATATATATGATTCCCAATGGATATTCAGATCGCATCTTCAACTTGATTTAATCTCGTTCGAGGTATGATTGAACTTATTACACGGGCACCTCTTCAGCAGATATTCAAACTTGATTCGTCTTATTTTGCGAGACTAGTTCCTTCAACAGCACCCAACACCCTATTTGTCTTATTTTGCGAGACTATTCCTTCAACTAAACCCAACACCCTTAGTACATAACTACATAAATATCAAGAAATATTGCTTGTTTTTGTTTATCTTCTTTTCAAGTACTCTCAGTGTTGTGTATGTTAACTTTAGTCATCTGGGACTGGGAGATAGTCTCTTCAATTAGATTAGATTCGACACTCGTTGTTAATATTAAAAATGTTGCTTGTTCTTGCTTATTGTATTTTCTTGTACTCTCAGTGTTGTGTACTTTTCTTATATATATAATAATAATAAAGATTGTTACATTATGTAGGAAAACCTTTACTTTTAAGAAGGCTTCAATCTATACTTTTTTGATTTTATTGTGGTAAAGGAAACCACAATTTATTTCACCATGCATCAATAATATAGAAGGCAGCATAAGAATAAAATGTTTTGAGAAATCAAAGTGCCAAAAGTAGAGTTGCAGTTTCAGGCAAGATAAATGTGTCAAAACAGGGGCTCAAACATTAAGTCAAATAAAAAAGACAAGAAGCATAAATAGACTAATGCAATGTATGTTCTAAAATACAAATATATATTGAGTTCAAATTGAAAAACAAGAATAATACACATTAAAAATTAAAAAGATTAGATGACTCAGAATAAGAGTAGACAACTAGCATAATTTGACTGTATCCATACATTTGAGAAAACGGGCCGACCCATGGCCCGGCCCATTTTTTACCCGCCCAATCATGACTCGACTCGATTGTGATCCATTTGTCACCCCTAGTTTCAGCTCCGAACCCGAAAACAGAGATATGCAACTAAACCGAAGACTAGGAGGATAAAGAAAAATTAGGAGAAGTATGCGTTCACACAAAAAGCATAAACACGAATAATTATAGGAAAATGCCATTATGACAGTCTTATATTGTACAGCCCACTTACATACCAATCTACTTATAATATATTTCACAGCGGTCTTTGACTTCAATTCATTTGTTTTGACCAAAATACTATTTTCTTCTTATTTTAATTTATTTTATTTTACTTAATAATTACCTAATATAAATTATAACCACCTTCAAACCCACTACATAGTCCCTAACCCATATTTTTCTCCTTATTTTATTTTACTTAATAATATAACTACCTTCAAAATCACGTACAATCCCAAATCCACTTACAGTTCAATTTTTCCTATCTTCTTCTCAAAATATTTTACTCCTTTTTCTTCCATATTTTTCTCAAATGTTCATGGCTTCTTCCTCATTTACATAACTTATCACACAATTTCCACGTCGTCTCTAAATACCATAACATAGCATCTACAGAAATTGACTTCGTATTCTTCTAATGTACATGTACAACATTGCATGAAGCTAACAGTTTGGTTAAGAAATTAAATTTTCATAGTATTTTCACCTTCCTAATTTTTAATTTGTTTTGTTTTTATGATAACAACAGTGGAGTAAAGAATATCGGCTCATTGCATCTCTTTTGAAATCTGAGTATGTAGTTATCAAATTTAAATTTAAATTATGGCGTATAACTCCTCACTCGATGTTCTGTTAATTTGTAAGCCATGCTTTAGTAATTTTATGGAAGAGAAATATTCAGACTATTTGTTGTAACCCTGATATGATTTCCTATTTCTATCTTTGCCAAAGTTCTTACTCAACAGTACTGTTCATCAATTCATTGGACTAGGATACATGTTTTACTATTTCTTTCTCTGCCAAAGTCAAGCCTGGAGTTTCATAATATTACTCAATACACTTTGAAAAATGCTAATTTTGGTCTGAGGATTGGTTAATGTAACTATATTTTGGGATGAGATACATGATAAGATGAAGAATTTTATTGTTTAAATAATGCAACATTAAAATTTTCTAAGCTTTTTGGTGTTTATTAACGGTAACATTAATTACTTTCGCCTATGTTCACTGTAAATTTTCTAAGCTTTTTGGTGTTTATTGTCTTAAAAAATTATCACCACTCACCTTTAAATCTCTACATCATCGTATCATATGTTTTGTATGCCACTTTTTTTCTTCTCTTTATATTGCATGTGCTGGCTACCTCTATCTTCCTGCCTTTTTAATATGTACTGTCGTTTTTTTTCCATAAGTATTGACACATTGATTTTGGTTCATTATTATATTCAGGGTTTGAACCTGTCAACTTAATTTCGGTATTCGATCATTTCAATTTCTCAAATAAAATGTATGTTTAAGATGTTGTTCATAGTTAATGCTATTTAAATGATCAAGTCTTTTGACATTATACCCCGACATGGATTCTATGTAATTCAATTATTTTTTTCTATATATTTAAAGGAAAAGCATTCAAACTGTTATTATTTTTCTTAACGCACATCGATGTGCAGGACTTCTTATGGCTGATTATCGAGTACATTCCAAGCTTGCTAGACTTAGACGTAGGATGAAATTAATTGTCAAACGTCAATGACGTCGAAACTTCCATTCGTTTCATCAAAGATTGGAGTCCATGAAAAGAGAGTATAGCAGCAAGACATGAGGTGGATATTATTGAGGCTCAGGAATCTCATATAAATACCACATCTTCCCCCAGAAAACGCAACACACGAAGAGGGTCATCACATGTATCTCAAGGACAACGTTCTGGTCTAAACCATAACCCCTTCACTGGTACGCACATTGCGTTAATTGTAGAGGTTTATGCATATCTTCGTTTGACAAAGTGGTTTGTCTTACATGTGAAGATGTGGTCAAGGCTAATTTCAGGTATTACATTTTTTCTTTTCTTAAACTAATTTTTTTAAATCCAAGTAGAATAAGGTTTGTACAAAATTTCAGGTATTGATTCATTAGATACATCTTTTTTTAACTATTTATTCTTACATTGACACAAATGTATTTCTTTTAGATTTCGCGTTCGTCTTACAGTAGCAGATGGCAGTGGAACTATGAACTTGAAGTTATACGATGACCAAGCAAAATATATATTTCTCAATGAAGATGCATATCTTAAAAAACTACAAGACCAGGTATAAATATAATTTTGATATTAGTTTTGGATTTAACACTAATCATAATGCTACTCTGACTTAAATACATGTATTACTCAGCAAAATGGAATCAAAATATTAAGGGAGAGAGTCTTTTCATTACTGCATTCTGCATTTACTTTTATCATCCTAGTGCCACCGAAGTTTGTAAGGCCACATATTTGTGCGGTGAAATTTATTTTGACTGTTGACTGGTATGAAGAATGCTCGCATCTTTCAAATAGACGACCTATTATAGGCTAAAAAAGTAAGTCATAATTCATTTTCTTACATGAAATCCAAAAAATGCTTATATTGAAAATAAAGAAATTATTACATGCATAAATCGGTTATATTAAACTATTATTAACATAGCTTTTGCTCATTATGCAGGTATTAGTTTAACATTGATGATGTGTAAATATTCCTATATAACTTAGATGTCTAGACTCTAGAGTGATATTTTTAAAGAATATAACTCGATCCTCTATCGTATTTTGTTAATATTTAACAACTTATTTTTCTTTGTATATAAATACTGTTATTTCATTTTATATATTTTAACCATGTCGTACAATAGATATTTCTAATATGTTAAACAAAGTACTTAACATATATATTTTTTAAATTCTCGTGCATAGCACGGGACATATACTAGTTTAATTGATTGAAGAAAGTTTCTTGTCTGAAACTAGTGTGGGCAAGTTGTGTAACCGGTTTTAAAATTTCTATTTCAATTTTCACCCCAAAAAATCTTAAATAATAAATTTGAGTCCACTTATAATTGGCAGAAATTTTTTTGCTTTGTGGAAAAGGTTTAGACAACTTGTTTTATCTGTTAGTACGTGTCTACTGCAATTTTCGCCCCCCATTTTGTTTAGTTGAAATCTCTTGTAATTTTCACCCAACAATTTCTTTAAGTCAAAGTGTTTTTTTCTATTAAACATGTATGTATCTTTAGCCCTAAATTTGATTTTGTTATTATGGGATATGACAATTTGACTTCGTTTCTATAATTTGCAAATGTTTAAAATTCTTATAATTGAAAGTAAACTTGTACCAAATTCACTGTCTCGTAGCTTTAGAAGTTCTATTGACATTTTGACCTCGACTATAAAGTAAAAATGTAAACATATATAAAAAAGGGTAAACACCACTTTTGGTCCCTCTTATCATTAACTTTTTACAGAGTGGTCCCTTTTATGTTTTTTTTCCCACTTTAGTCCCTACTATGAATTATTTGTTTCACTTTAGTACTTATCAAGTGGTCCAAGGCGATTCCGATAATATGTGATATGCTCATGAGGGCAATTTTGTCATTTCAAGTAAACTAACATGGATATTTTCGTCTTTCTAATTATTTAAAAAGAAAACTAAATTTTCAAACGAGGCTTTCATTCCAATCGAACTTAATCGTACATTTCGTTCCAAACTAAAGTTTTTTCCTAAAATCTTTTTCAAACACCAAAATTGCTCACCAATTAAACAATATCTCAAATAGTCTCAATAGTGAACGGACGAAAATGCCCTAAAAAATAATCATATGCATGTTACGTGTTATCGGAACCACCTGATAAGGACTAAAATGAAACACATAATTCATAGTAGGGACTAAAGTGAAACAAATAATTCATAGTAGGGACTAGAGTGGGAAAAAAAACATAAAAGGGACCACTCTGTAAAAAGTTAATGATAAGAGGGATCAAAAGTGGTATTTACCCTATAAAAAATCTTTACTACTAAATTTGATTTTCAACTCGTGTTCTACACATTTACAACTCATTTAATTTCAACTCAGTTAAGATTTATGGTAAATCCAATCATATTCTCCAAATCAATAAGAAAAAATTAAATTTGAAAATATATTGCTCAATTACTCGAAGATGGTATTATTATATTTATATGTTACAAAGAACTTGTGTTTTAAAAATATTATTACGTCAAGTAGATATGTATGGGTCTTTTCATTAATTATGAATATTATAGTGTCAATTTTATCAATAAAAAATAATTGAATTGAACCTTTAAACCCATTATTTCCTATAATTTAGGTTGAACTGTTATACAACATAATTAATAATTAATATAGACTGTAAAACTAGTGCTACTCATAATTATATGACTTTTTTTGTTTTTGTTATTATTGAGAAAATAGTTAGTTTTAAACGTTGACAATTGGAGAATAGTATAGTGTTCATACTTGTAAGTAGCTGTAAATCCAAGTCTAATTTACTAAATAAACATGAATAGGTCTGGGAATTTTAGCAATTGAGAAAGAGACCTGGTTACATACATCTTTCTATTAAATTAGAGTAAAATTCAGTACTACTAATTTATAAAACTAGTTAACAAATTATTACAAAACAATCCATTAAGATATTCACTCCTCACCATCTACTGAAATTGTCTCCACACTTAATTCACCAGAAGTCGGAGAATTGCCCATTTTGATAAATCTCACACAGCCGCTAAAAAATCAACAAATATAAATTAAATTTAAAAAAAAAATCAATTTAAAAATATAAAGGACAACTTTAGAAAGACATACCTATAAACACAAAAGTTCCTCTCTATCTCCCTCAGAGTACCCTCCGGGTCATCATCAACCTCCGCTTCATTCTCAAACCAAAGGATATAATGTCCCACCTCGACCCTGCAATTTGTGCATGTAAAGACTGTTCTTCTAACTCCATGGAAAGAATCTGAGTCACCTAAATTGATGTTGTCCATCGATACAAAATAGTAGGTTCCATATCTCTCCGAATAAATTGGCTACAAAAATGCATTCATATTCATTATCATACAAGTAAAAAATAAAAATAAAAATAAAATAAATAATTAATTACCTCTACGGCGGAAAAAGCAGTCACTCTTCCATATGCTGAACAGTTAGCACATACGTACTTGCTCCAAATTCAAAGTGATTTCACGAGAATTAAAATTCAGTACTACTAATTTATAAAACTAGTTAACAAATTTGATAGATAATAAATCTTAATATGAAGTAATGAACAACTATATTTTATCAAACGGAAATTCAACATACAGAGATAAATTCAACACACAGAGTTATGAAAAACTCACAGTGAATTCATCAGCACACTATCACGGACTTAAACTTCTCGTAAGTTTATCGTGCGGCACTTAGCCATTAACGCCTCTTGCGATTGCTCCGCCCCTCTGTCGGAAATTGGCTAAGTCAGCCTCGCCTCGCACCTAAGAAGGTTGCTAAGTAAGTGGGAAAGAAAAGTGCACAAGAGAACTTAAATGAATGCTCTTTATTCACTTGGAGAATGCTTGATGGTTACAAATGAAATGCCTACACCTATTTATACTACTTGCCTCCTTGAATGGACGGCTAGGATTAATTCGATCTAAGGGCTAGGGATGACTCTCTAGACCCCTCCGCAAAATTCCTACACTACTAGAACTATATACATGGTTCTAGAATGGCCTACTATGTACAAGGGAGATCTAAAACCTTCTTGAGCCTTCCACATGCTTCTAGGACCTTCCGCAATGTTCTACATTCATGTGGGCTCTTCCGGACCCTTCCGACGTCTCCCGGTATCTTTCGGATCCCTCCGGAGTCGTGTGGAACTTCCCGGAGTCTCCTTGAGTGTTTCGGACGTGTGTGGAGCCTTCTAAAACTTTTCGGAACCTCCAAGGCCTTGTTTGGTTTCTCAAAGCGTCCAGGACAGCCCCTGGGACGCCACTGTGTCACCCGACGGGTAACGTCTCGGCCAGCGGCCTTGCCGTCGCCCGTATGTGTCCCTGTCTTGCCCGGGCCGCGCCCCGGGTGATCTGTTGCGTGTTCGGCTCGGTCCCTGGCCTTGCCGGCAGTCCCGCTATGTCCCTCTCGGCCCTTGGCTCTGTCATACGCCTTGTCCGCTCGGCCTTCGTGGTCGGGCAAAGTGCCGGGGCGTGACAACACGCAGCTAAGCTAAATGTAGATCTGCATAATTCCGATTTGGAAACCTCGCCTCCTCCTCCTTCAGCTTCTGATTCCACATTTGCGCTCTTCAGTTTAAACAACACTCTGACGTCATTTGCTCCAGAGTACGATTCAACACATGAATTCTCCGATACTTCCAACGGTTCATCGAATTTACTGATATCATTCCGGTAATTAGATCGAGTAGAAAGTAATTCATACCGAAAGTTCGCCGCGGAAGCGAAGGCGCCTTATGGTTGCTGACTGAGGCGACGCTAGAATTGCAGGAGACTTCTTCAGTTACTTCTGCTGCAGAATGTGACAAATCAGCTGCAGCGGTGTTTGATAGGATAATAAGAGGACATATTTGAAGTCGCTGTCGACGAGGAAGTCGATAACGGAGCTGCTGCTTCGTTAATTGTAGATGTTGCTGCTTCTCTGCTCCTGCTACCGATGATAATGCTTCTTCATCAGTAGCTCGTGAAGCAAGGTTACGGTTCATGGTTGAGGAGTGAGCTCGTGAAGCAAAGTTACGGTACATTGTTGAGGAGTGAAGAGCAAATGAATTGAATTCCTTTCCAAGAGAGAGTGAAATTTCGTATTGTGTGACACGGTTGAGAACGAAGAGTATTTATACGAAGCGGTTGTTATGGTGGGGCCCAAACATTAAGTCAAATAAAAAAGACAAGAAGCATAAATAGACTAATGCAATATATGTTCAAAAATACAAATATATATTGAGTTCAAATTAAAAAACAAGAATAATACTCATTAAAAATTAAAAAGATTAGTTGACTCAGAATAAGAGCAGAGAACGAGCAATCTTTGACTGTATCCATACATTTGAGGAAACGGACCCGCCCAATCATGACCCGACTCGTTTGTGATCCATTTCATTTGTCACCCCTAGTTGCAGCTCCGAACCCGAAGACAGAGGTATGCAACTAAACCGAAGACTAGGAGGACAAAGAAAAATTAGGAGAAGTATGCATTCACACAAAAAGCATAAACACGAATAATTATAGGAAAATGCCAATATGAGTATATGACAGTCTTATATTGTACAGCCCACTTACATACCAATTTAATTGATTGAAGAAAGATTCTTGTGTGAAAATAGTGTGGGCAAGTTGTGTAATCTGTTTTAAAGTTTCTATTTCAATTTTCACCCAAAAAAATCTTAAATAATAAATTTGAGTCCACTTATAATTGGCTGAATTTTTTTTGCTTTGTCGAAATAGTTTAGACAACTTGTTTTATCTGTTAGTACTTAGTACGTGTCTACTGCAATTTTCACCCCCAGTACAATTTCTTTAAGTCAAAGTGTTTTTTTTTCTATTAAACATGTATGTATCTTTACCCCTAAATTTGATTTTGTTATTATGGGATATGACATTTCGACTTCGCTTCTATAATTTGCAAATGTTTAAAATTCTTATAATTGAAAGTAAACATGTACCAAATTCACTGTCTCGTAGCTTTAGAAGTTATGTTGTCATTTTGACCTCGACTATATCTAATAAATTTGATTTTCAACTCGTGTCTACACAATTACAACTCATTTAATTTCGACTCAATTAAGATTTATGGTAAATCCAATCACAATCTCCAAATCAATAAAAAAAAATTAAATTTTAAAATATATTGCTCAATTACTCGAAGATGGTGTTATTATATTTATATGTTACAAAGAACTTGTGTTTTAAAAATATTATTACGTCAAGTAGATATGTATGGGTCTTTTTATTAATTATGAATATTATATTGTCAATTTTATCAATAAAAAATAATTGAATTGAACCTTTAAACCCTTTTTTTTCTATAATTTAGGTTGAACTGTTATACAACATAATTAATAATTAATAGGCTGTAAAACTAGTGCTACTCATAATTATATGACTTTTTTTGTTTTTATTATTATTGAAAAAATAGTTAGTTTTAAACGTTGACAATTGGAGAATATTATAGTGTTCATACTTGTAAGTAGCTGTAAATCCAAGTCTAAGTAACTTCGTCGAATGAACCGTTTTTTTTCCTAATTAAAATTCTCCTATAATTAAAAAAAGTCAAATAATTGAAACTTTGACACGGCAAATTATATGAGAATTTTCTTGTTCTTCATCGTTGACCTTGACTCATGAGCAACTTCCTTCACATTGATTATGCTCTCAGCCCATAAGTATTTAGCAGACATATATAAGTACAACAAAATATATATACATATATATATACATATATATATATATATATATATATATATATATATACACATATATATATATATTATAGGAGTATCTATCAACTCTTAAAAAGAAAAACAAATAGAAAAATGTATGTAACCAGGTCTCTTTCTCAATTGCTAAAATTCCCAGACTCTCTTTCATTACATCCTGAGGGTCCAAATTCTGGTTATTTAGTAATCCAAGATAAAGAATCTGAAACCTATTCATGTTTCGGATTGTTCAAGAACCACACCCTTAATGATTTGCCTTTCCCTCAGAACAAAGAGTTGTCTGTACAATATGCAAGTGTGGGTATGAACAACGCCACAGAAATTTCTTTGAACCCGGTTTTGTTGATTCCAGTTCTGAATCAGCCATTGTCTTCCAATCTTTACTATGCTATTGAACCACATGGGAAACACAAAGGGTATATATGAATATATTGTTTACTGTGTTTTTTAACTATGTCAAATTGAGTGGTATATGCCATGTAATACAAGATCAATTCCCTAACTCAATTTTGTTGAATTCGATTTACAGGAAAGCATTCACATGTTCAAAGGAGGAAGATAAGGCTACATGTTGTTTCTGTCGCTGCGTTAAAGATGTGAAATCAAAGCCAGTAGACCCTCACAACATTTACCAACAGTTTAAGATAGTTCCACATACAGTTATGAAAATAACTAGTGGTTTTTTTGGTGAATCGATAGCACGAGATGGTTTTCCTCCGTACTTCTTCCGAAGAAAGGGGTGGTCCATCCGTACCAAAACTCCGAAACATTTCAAATTAGACGAAGCACGAGGCCTCGATTCAAAGCTACGTGTTCAACTTCCGGACATCAATTCTAGTCCCATTGTTGTCGGGAAATGGTATTGTCCCTTTATGTTTGTCAAGGAAGGAAAACTAAAAGATCAAGTGAAAAAATCAGTGTACTATGAGATGACCTTAGAGCAAAGATGGGAGCAAGTTTTTGCATGTAAGAACAATCAAAAGAAATCCATGGTTATTGATGTCTTGATTGAAAAAGAAGAAGTTTTTATTGGTGGGATTAATAAAGCAGCTTGGAATGAGAAAAATGTGGTCGATGAGGTGATCTGGTTTACGAGAGGCAGGCAAATGAGTGTTGGATTGAGACAAGAAATAGTTCAAAGAATGAAATGGGAGCAAGAGAGATTTGGGTGGCTAAGTGGGGGAGAAAGGCAAATGAAGATAAATAAAGTGGAAAAAGTTGAAAAATCTAGAGAATGGCATGAGTTTGGATGTTATGTTTTAGTTGAGAGGTTCAATTTGAAAAGAATGGATGGAAGCTTAGTGATGGCTTATGATTTCAAGCATTGTCATCATATGAAGACCATATGGACATAGATCATATGAGCTATGGCGTGATGCAGATCAAGAAATATTGATTATTATTTTTGTATCTTGTTCTTAACTATATTTTTTTTATTGTTTTATTGTATTTACAAATTTTATATTTGACAACCCTCTTCTCTTTACAAGATTTAATATTGTTACATTGTATTACTATGTAAATAAACATTTTATCAACTGAATGGTTTCACTGTATTGGGTTTAATACTTTTTCGCCAATGTAGAGATCTCATCTAAAATGTTCTTGCTTAACTCTGTTTCTGTCCAGTAAGTTGGAAATGTGGATGTTAAACTATCAAATAAGTTATACATCATGAAACAGAGCTTTGATACAATACTATATGTACATTATGAGTCAATTTGTTGCTTAACTTAGTCTAAAATGTAAATAAGGGAACTAAGAGGTCCTCATAAATCCATGTCTACAACCGAAACTCATACTCAAATGGTCCCAATATTTAAAAATATGCAAAAACTTGATATCATAAATTTAGACTATAATGCTTCATTGCTTCACAAACAAGGAACCACATAAACAGACACTAAAAAATGGCAGTTCACTAAGAGGCTCTATTTCTCTAATACTAATAAAAAAAAAAAAATTCAATTACCTTGCCGTACCATTTCTGCATCTCTGTCATCTTCTCCAATTTTCTGGAATAGGCGAAATTAAGCTTTCAACATAGATATCCGCTTCTAGAAATCGACTAAAATTAATAAGCCTCAAACAATTATCTTTCTTATCATAATTGTGAATCAATGGCTAATAAAAGTTCCCTAGTCGATAACAAACACAACGGTCTTCAGTAAAACAACTTCTTGGTCTCGGGATCATTAAAGTAAGGAACACTAACCACTTTAGTCCAAGACTCTTTAACACCATACTCTTTCATAACCCAAAGATCCGCACGAGTTTTATAATTACAAAGAACGGAAATGCATCCTCCAAGCACCACCAAAGAAGGTTCTAGAATAGTACCCTCCTCGTAATTTGGTTGCTTGATTATCCCATATACGTACCTCACCTCGCTCTCTAAATCAAGAGAAACTATACCTATTTTCGTGGCAAAATGCATCTTCCCTGCAACAAATTTGCCTGAATTATCTAAAGGGACACCAAAATTGAAACCTTCAATTATCTTCCAAGAATTAGTCCTCAAACTATACACTTTTACTACCGATTCATAAACACCAGCATTTCCTAAAGAACACAAAATTCCAACTACCTTGTAATCGTCGTTCGACTCACAGTAACCAAACCCGTATATGTTATGGAAGGTATGGAAGGTTGGCTTCGCTATAAAATCAAGAGTGGGCAACTTTTTCGATGCTCTGGTAGAGGGGTTCCACAAGTACCATTTTTTTTTTAAGTATAGCATACTAATCCATTGCAAGAACCCACTACCCTAAACAGCTTGAATTGTATTTCTGTTAGGATAATCAATGTTAAACGCGTCAGTATTAGGTTAATGAATCAACAAAAGAGCTGAACATTGTTTGAGGGAATAACTAGGGTAGCAACTAGTAACCATGACTCTTCGATTATGGAAAGATGATTCTTTTGATGAATTTTTTAAGTGGGTTTCGATGAAATAATCAATGAGAGACATGATTTCGAAACACACCTGAATCTCAGAAGGTAGCGAAGATTTCTATGATGATTCCTTCAGGAAATTGGTGGGCGGTTTTGATTTTCTTGGATTGATTAGGGAGTGGGGAATTTGATGAATCCCTACTTACTATTACCATATTCAATATGAGGGTAATTTATCTTTAAAATATTTTTCTTAGCAAATACATCTCTTTTATCAAATTAATATTTCATCGATTCATTATTTGGAGGGCATTTTGATGCATTTACCTAACTTTATATAGCACAATATAGTGGTTCATTTTGGTCCCTTTAAACGACAATTGCCCCTAAATACTTGACCAGTGCCAATAAAAAAAAAGGAGAAAGATGAACAAGATTTTCTTGTTTTCTTAAACTAGAATTAATTACACTATTAATCATTTTTTACTTGTTAGGTTAAACTAAAATCAATTACACCTTTTTTCTTGTTTTCTCAAATTAGAATTAATTACACTATAAATCATTTTTTTACTTGTTAGATTAAACTAAAATCAATTACACCTTTTATAGTTCCATAACAAACTCGAACATTTTGTACTCCGCTCGAAAAATACAATGGATAAATAATTCACTAAGAACACGACAAATGTAATAAACTTCCACATTTTATACGAAATATACACAAAAGTATATTGTCAGATATTTATTACATAAAATTTCTTATAATTTTAGATATTTGGCACGTCCCCTATTGAAATGTTAGTTCATAATTGTATAAAATATGCATGTACTATTAAATATTCGACGCATACAAAATTTGATAGCCTATTTTGTATGTATAGAGAATTTCAAATTGAGTACTTAATAATACATGTAGAATTTATACAATATATTGCCCATAATAATTAGGTAACATATTTGACATAACACAAAGGTATCATGCATTTTCCAACCAACAGGTGATTGGTCTAGTGGATCTGTGAAAGGGACTAGTCACTACAAAGTAGCGGACTCAGATTCGAATCCCTATTGGGAGAGATTCCCACATTATGTGTCCGACGCGCCTCGAAAGGAATTAAACCCTTGAAAACCCCTAAAAAAAAATCATGCATTTTCCAATAATAACATCTGATATTGTCTACAAGTCCTTAAAAAGTTATAATCCAAATATATAATCCATGTGAAAGTTGTCCTTTAATAATCATTTTACACCACTTATAAGTTATAACTGGAAAATTATTGTGTTTGGTCAAACTAATCAAAAAATCAAACAAATTTATATTGCATTTGTCGTATAATTATTTTGAGTTCGGCTGAATCCGATTTAGGTAAATTTCTCTTTATAACTTTACAAAAGTTATTTTGTAATAAAAATATTTTCATAGTGTCACCAATATATATTTAAGTTGATATTTATATGACTTTTTTTTTATAATTATATTTATATGACTTTTTTTTTATAATTATATTTATATGACTTTAATTCGTCATGCAAAGAGAATAAAAATTAATTTTATTTAAAAAAAATTCAACTACACTTAGGAGTTAGGACTGTCAATCGGGCATTGTGAGCCGAGCTTCAAATAGCTCGAACTCAAATACTGTCTGGCTTCATAGCTATAAGCTCAAACTTGGCTCATAAAATTTTTGATTTCTCTGGCTCAAACTCGGCCCATGTAATTTTTTGGGTTTCGGGTCTATATCGGGCTTATATCGAGTTTGCTAATATACACAAAAATAGCTTGACATATAAAATATTTAGATTACCGAAACACATATCAATAGACTACTATTACGTAATATACGAGTATATATCATTAAATAATATTTTAACTGAAAGATCGAATTATTTGACCAAATTTTTTTGGATAAGTTTGATCTATATGAAAATGCATTAGAGTTTTTAAGTCTCAAGATCCATTTTATTGACCTTTCGTGTTAACTTTTGTTTTTTTTTTTTTTTTTTTTTTTATCTTTGATTAAGTTTTTTTCCTTTAGATTTTGACCAACAATACGTAATTGATATACTAACATATATGAAATTTATATTATAACTTTTTATAAACTTTACTTGTTTCAAAATAAAAATAGTAATTAGTAACTATAAATATAATACAAATAATTAATCATAATATTTAAGATAATTATATGTTCGGACTTTATTTGGGTTGAACCATACTAGGCTCAATCTCAGCTCATAAATTGATCGGATTTAATATAATGGTTCAAACTCGACTCGACTCACAAATATTCGGGTTCGAGTCAATTTTAATCGGATCGAGCCATCGAGCTTAGGGGTAGGCCCGGCTCAATTGACGGTCCTAACTACACTTGCATAGAAAATGGAACCCTAGCTCGTCGAAATCAACGTTTCCAACAATTCACCTTCTTCACACTTCAAGTCTTCAATCAAGCCATGGAAACAACGGGCAGCAGCAAAAGAGATTCATATAATTCTCCACCTCCTCGTGAACCCAAGAAAATCAAAAGCACCCACCAAATTCAAACCCCCAAAAGTGAAGAAGATATCCCTAATTTTCCTGAAGAAATCATTGTAGAAATACTCGCAAGGCTCCCCGTCAAATCGCTTGTGAAATTCAGGTGTGTTTCAAAATCATGGCTCTCATTTATTTCTACCCCACAATTTATCAAAACCCATTTCAAAATTTCATCAAAAGAATCATCTTTTCATAATCAAAGAGTCATGGTTACTAGTTGCTTCCCTCGTTTTTCCCTCAAACAGTGTTCAGCTCTTTCTTTGATGCATGAACCTAGAACTGATGCGTTTCGCCTTAATTATCCAAAGAAAAAGACAAATCGAGCTGTTTGGGTAGTGGGTTCTTGTAATGGATTAGTATGCATTGCTATAAGTGAAAAAGATTTGTACTTGTGGAACCCCTGTACCAAAATATCGAATAAGTTGCCCTCTATGGATGTTATAATGAGGCCATGTTTCTATAACATATATGGGTTTGGTTATTGTGAGTCGAATGATGATTACAAGGTAGTCGGGATTTTCTGTGCTTTAGGAAATGCGGGTGTCTATGAATCAGTAGTAAAAGTGTATAGTTTGAGGTCTAATTCTTGGAAGAGAATTGGAGATTTCAATGCTGGTGTCCCTTTAGATGATTCAGGCAAATTTGTAGCGGGGAAGATTCATTTGGCCACAAGTCCTAATCTTGGTTTGGGGTTTAAGATGGATATAGTTTCTCTTGATTTAGAGAGTGAGGTGTATGGGAAAATCGAGCAACCACCTTACGGGGAGGGAGTTCTAGATTCTCCTTTGGCGGTGCTTGGAGGATGCATTTCCGTTCTTTGTAATTATAAAACTCGTGCGGATGTTTGGGTTATGAAAGAATATGGTGTTAAGGAGTCTTGGACTAAAGTGGTTAGTGTTCCTTACTTTAATGATCCCGAGAAGCTTTTGTACTCAAGACCATTGTACTTGCTACCGACTCGGGAAATCTTATTGGTATTGGATTCGCAATTTATAGTATATGATCCAAAAGGTAATTGTTTGAGGCGTCCTGAGACTAGAAACCTTGATCAATTTCTTGATGCTGAAATCTATGTTGAAAGCTTAGTTTCACCTACTCCGAATGCAAGAGATTAAAGGAGACATTCCCAGAGATGCAGAAGAAGGTAAAACAAGATACTTTGAAGTATTTATCTATTTAGACTCTTTGATTTTGTTAATGCTTGTGTGGTAAACATTTGCAGTGTGAAACTTGTAGCCAAATATCTAAATTCAGTTATCAATCAATTGCTCTTGTTCAATTATTTTGAATTTAAATTCTTTAGCAACCACTTTGTACGGTTGTTTTAACCAGTGTGATAGAAAGTTTAAATTTTCCTCATATTGGAATCGTTTGAAATCCTTCAAATTCCTCATGTTCTCGTAAGTTTTCAATCCAAAAACACCCAAATAAAATTTCAGTCAATCGAACTATAATACACGAGAGGAATTTAGAAGATTGTTGTGGATCTCTTGACAGTAGATCCTAATGTCTTTGGAGGGTTCATTTTGGACTAATAAGTAAGCTAATGTGAATGATTCATCTCATCTGGTCTGTAATTAATTTTATATAATTTGAAAGATGCAATCTGAATGGTTTTTTCTTTCACCGTATTTCTTTCTAGAATTAAACTGAATTATCAGATCACAACATAAATCCAGTGCTGCTGAATTGGGAAAATTCTTGCCCAAGCCTGGCTTGGTCAAACTCATCCAATCATCAAACAAGTGTATTGCACTTGCTTTGTGATTGGTCACTTTTCTGGAAGTTACATCCAATCCCAAAGCAAGTTAATTAGTTTGGGTTCGGCCAAATCCGGTCTGGGACTCTGGGTAAGAATTTCACGTTGAATTGATCGATTTTTCCACAAGAAAACGAAGACGGATTACTTGGATAAAAAAGATTGACGGCCCGTTTGTCTCGGATTTGAGAAAAAAAGATTCACCTTTCCCAAATGCGGAACAAACAGGTCCCACTTGTTTCTGAAATATTTTCCTGAAATATTTTCCTTTGCTAGAATATTTCAGAAACAAGTTTCACAAATGGGCTTAAACTTCATACGGCAGGCCTTTTTTTATAAGCCTACTCTATTGTCTATTACTTCCCCTCTCTTCTCTCTCCTCACTCATCATGCTCCCCACCATCTCTCTCTCCTCTCTCACATCCATTAAATATATTACTCTATATAAGATCGTAAGGCTTGTGGGAACAGTTGCCCTAATTTTATTTCCTTTTTTTTTTACCACTTTAACCCCAAAACGACGCCGTTTTGGGGTTTTTTCAGCCAGTTTGTGCTTCGTTTGAATTTCTTTTTCAATTGATTTTCACAGGTATTGAACGCGTTCCTCACAAGGCATGGGTCCCACTTTTATTTTCCAATTTCTTCTTGCGTCTTCTCCCATCTTCAATACCTTCAATTGCCTTCAAAACAGAATTGATTCTTTCTCAATTGCCTTCAATTTTAATTACACTGTGCTAACAGAATTGATTCTTTCTCAATTGCCTTCGATTTTAATTACACTGTGCTAACAGAATTGATTCTTTCTAAAACAAACTCTTCCCCTCATCATTCGATTAAGCTGTAATTGAACTGTTCTAACAGAAATTCCCCTCATCGCCCTCTTCTTCCTTCTGCAAAATGTCAGATTATATTCTCAATCCTCAACAATTTGCCAATTATCTTTACCTGAAATTTGTTACGGGTCTTATCAATCTGCTTCTCACTCCCTATTTTAAGGAAATTGGATGCACCTTTAGGTTGCAGAGGAGAGGACTTGATGATTATCTGATTCCATGAAGCTTTGAGCAAGCAAATACACGGTTGCATTCATAGACTTTTTGGTGAGTGTTTTTCCATGGCTTCTTTCATGAATTTTGAACCATGAATTTAAGCTTGATGAATTATGAGATTTTATATTTTATATTTATTTCAATTGCTTTTTAATTGGTTGATTTGTTGGCAATTGCAGCTTCCTCTTTCTTTACTCAAGACCGCTCATGGTCATCCTATGGTACGACTGCTTTTCTTCACAATTCAGCCTTTTTTTTTTTTTTTAAGAATTAGGGCAATTTATATGTAGTTTCATATATAATGATTAACTTCTTTTGTTAACCTTGTGCTACTGATTTTAAATTTAATCTTTTGTCACACATAAAAATGCATATTATGATTTGAAAGTTTGAAATCGGTACATGTCCTGTTCTTGCATATATTATGAAAAGGAGTTGAACTGATGCTTGGTTGTCAACGCTGGGTAACAGTTGGTGGAACTTAAAAATGGGGAGACCTACAATGGTCAGTTGGTTAACTGACCCTCCCACCTTTCTCACATACCTTTAATTCCAAAAAGTTGTTTTGTGTTTAGTTTCTTTGTTTAGTTGATTTTGAGCCTCAATTAGGGGAAATGTATTTCCAATTTACTGGGATTTTTTTTCCTCCTATGGCACACCGGTTGAATGTTATATTCTTCTAGATTATAATAAACAATATACTCCATGTTTCCGTTCAGTTTAGGCATAGCTGCTGTATGAACTAAATATTTCTCGATTCTGCACTGAGTTTTTGTGAATGTGTAACTGCTTGTTAAACTCTTTTAAGTGGTGAGTTGATGTAAAAGTGGTGATTAACTATGAGCTAAAAATTTATGATACCAAAATATGTACTAATTTGTCTTCTCAATTGAGACTAAAGGTTACATAAAAATGCAAGGTTCAACAATGACTGAGCCATTTGAGAAACCAATTCATAAATCTGGTAGGCAACTAGAACTGGAAAATGCAGCTGAAATGAACCAATAAGGTCATCTACAAGCAAGGAAGAATATTACTAACTTAGAATTGCCAAATATACAACAGCATATTTAGCCTTTTCTTTCTACTGTCTATACGCCTCTTTCAAACCTATCACAAGACCTATAATATTATAGTCCTCTATCACTATCTCTATCTCTTTCTCATCGGGAGAAAAAAGGGTAAAGAATTTACCTCGGAGACACGAAACTGTCAAAAGAATGCAGCTGATAATTATATCAAAAACCAAATATCGATTTTCTCCTACTTCCTCCTTCACCATATCGGTCATTCCACTTTCTCAGCTCATTCATGCTAGATGCATCATAAGCAACTGATGGTCCAACCTGAACATTGATACAAAAATTAACACAACAGTTCATGAAGCATGGACGTGAAAATGTTTCATAAAAAGTCCCTCTTAAATTGATATTACATCTTATAACCAGCAGTATATCAAGATGACTAAACTCATTTCTCTTCCAAATGGTTGCTGAAACTTATATGATGGATTTGTCTTTCTCAAATATTATGGGCCCATACAGAGCTTGTTATGGTGTAAATGATTTACCTTAGCTTTAGAATGAATAAAATCATCCAAGTTGAGTGGTCTTAAGACTGGAACTTCATCAAATTTGTCACCCTGTAAGGAGGCACCATCCCAAACAAGCTATGTTTAGTCACAATAATGGAAAATTTGACAATGTAGGCTGCAGGTTACAGTATAAAAAAACAAAGAAGATGTCTTTGAAGTGCAAAAACTTGAAACTAGAATAATCACAGGAGTATCTCAGTTTTCACCTTATTTTCTTCTTCTATTAACTCTTGAACAGGTCTATATGCTGCAGCTATACAAAGATTCTGTGGACACAAAAATTAACGTCTTAATAACAAATAGGAGTAAAATCTTAAGTTGTTTGAATTGAAAATAGTTAGGCTGCTAACTCGACAATCTATTAGTTATGGAGGTGTCTGTAGGTGGCTGTAATATTATTTGTTATACTCTCCACCAACACCATTCATTTTATTGCTCTTAATGCCAATCCTAAATTTAAGTTTAAGGTAAGTTCTTGCTCTTATCAGTAAATTTTATTTGTTTCTTATATGTTTCAGATTATTGCAAATACATTTTCTGTTTAACTATCCTCCTCCTAATGTACTTAACTGTGTGTATAAGTTTATATGAATATGAAACTCACACAATTTTGTTCACTGTTAATTTAATGTCTAAGACATTACAGTCCTACATTTAAGTTTTGCTCTATAAGATCTAGATCACTGAATGCTTATATTCCAAATTGGAAATGTTTTCATATATAAGTTTAAATAAAAACAAAAATGAACAAAACAATGGATAATCTACGCTGATCGAAAGGTCATATAGCTATAAAAAAAAAAAAAACATCCCCATTCATAGTTCAACCCGCCACCAGATTCGCAGCCCACCTAACAATGAGACTCGGTATGAACTTCCCGAACGAATCTATCAACCAAGAAACAAGGACAGTGAGTAAGCATACCCCAAATAACTTACAGTTCAAAATTGGAGTGCCTCCAAGAAACTTCTCTGCCACCGAAAATGCTGCTTGAAACAATACAAAAAGAACCAATGTCACAAAAAACCATCCATTTTTCTGAAACAGACCCTTGAAAATGTTCTTTGATTTGTATTCTCTAGCAATGAATATATTGAAAGTAATTTTATTACTTGTTAATTATGTTGCATCAAAATCTATTTGATTGGTTTGTGCAGAAGTTTAAATGTACCTTCTTTCTTTATTTTGATTTTTCTAATATTTAATATGGGGTTACATGCCTAATAAAAATTATGATCAATTTGATTTGTTGATTGACAGGAATCTCTTCATTTCCGGACTGAAGCTCAATTAAATCCAACTGATATTGGAGCTCGTATTTGCAGAAGTATCAACAGTTAAATCGTCAGGTAAGTTTATTAGGCATATGCTTACCTTATGATTGAGAGAATGAGAACTTCTTTGGATCATTGCTTGAAACACTTCATGTTTGATTTTTGGATTTTTAGCAAGTAATTGTAATGGAAATGTTTTTAAATAATGGAGGATTGGACTCCAATTTTAAAAACTTGTATGAGTTGGGTGTTCCGCAGTTTTGTTGTCTAATAAAACAGGGGATAAGAGGAGGTCCAAACACAAGCTTGTTCATTGAATTTTGTCGGTCACTATGTTCTTACATTTTTTTTTAAATCAACACCCCCCAAAAAATTGGACTAATTCAGCTGACATTACTCTAAGGTTTAAGTATTTGGTTCTTTCTAAGTCAGCAGATGCATGTGCCTCCTCATATCCTGTCTTGCTTGCTGGACTAATTCTCATTGAATATTTATTCAGAATAACTCATCCATTTTTTTTTTTATGTTATACTTACTGTTAAATGGTAGATGTGAATTATCACATGAGTATCTTCCAGTAATTAAACATGTTTCTTGTGGAAAAGGAATATAATCCTGGTTGGTTCAAATGCTTTTCATGTTTCTTGTTTCATGTTTGCTGAGATAAATTGTTCTTTTGTTGTAATCGGTCATTGTAGTTTGATCTTTATATTTACTGTAATTGTTGGAATATAAATAATGAACTTTGTGTACAAAAAAATAAAAAATAAAAAATTGTAGTACAATTTTCATTTTTCTTTTTTAACTAAACAAAAATGTCATGACTTGTTGTTTCAGTACACAGTGAAGAGCATACAGTTAAAAGGAATTACCCAAACGGATTCTATCAGCCACTCTGATCTAGATGTATCTCTTTTGCCAACTGATATTTTCACTAATGGTATATAGAGAAATACATTGCAATGAAACAGCAAACATTTTTTAGTACAAGGTATTCGAAAATTCGTTATGTTTTTCTGTAATCAGCTTGCACTATGGAAGTCGATGGATCGAGCAATGGACAGATTGTGGAAGGAGATAGTATTAAACTACCGCTTGACCTCTTCTGAAGTTGCATAATGTTTATCTTTTATGCATTATAAGAATAAGTACTTTAAGCAGTTTTTTTTTTTTGTTTTTGAAGAACTTAATGTGTATTAACTAGCCGGAAAACGCCATGCTAGGTTCCCCTTTTGTTTTGTTTAACTGCTTAAATTGTAAGATATGTTTTGTTTTAACTCTAAAGCACTTCGGTCTATTATAATTATTGAGTTCCTTATAACTATTAGACTGTGTATGATACTTGATTTTCGATGGATTTATTGGGTTTGGATGTTATTAAGGGTGATAATTGAACGGGTTTGGTAAGATATGGGTTGACCCACCCAAAATCACAAAATTGCATAATTGAGCCTACTGTTTCTGTAGACAAAGGGCATGAATTTATGACCTATATGGGATTTATGAGGTCACAGATAGTTAATAACTTATCAGAAAATCAACTATGGCCTATGTGTACACTTTCGCAACTTAGTAAAGATGTGGAAAAATAATTTGGTCGTCCAATATAAGGGACTGAATCAGTATTCAGTGTGTTACTCTACCTTAAAATTTTAATGTTGATTCCTCTTAAAAAAAATGCATATTAAGAATAGTGTGTGATGAAATAGTCTTGCTTATAATGCGTGCATTTTGAAATTGCTAAACCATTGGAACAAGCCTGCTGGTTTTTCTTATACACATTTCTAATTTCTTATTGTGACTACCATTTAGTTAAATCAAACAATTTTAGTACTTTATTTTCATAAAAAAAATAGGACATCATTAATTTACTTTAGTTCACAAAAAAAAAAATGACTGTTTATTCATTTGTAAAATAATACTACATAAGAAGGAAAACAATCATATAATGTTTCAGTCGTTTCGTTTTGTTTATTATATGACTTTAAGGATAATTTTGAACTCGAGTCGTTCATCTTACCAGTTTCTTAAATATAAAAAAAAAATATTACGTTTATCAAATCAATATTATAAATTAAAAAACTGCTATATATTTAGTCATGATGAAAATATTATAATTTATTTAATTTACATTTTCTTAATTCTTCTCACATTAACTATGAAAACATGATAGGGGTGTTTAGCTATGTACGTTGTTGCTAAAAAAAATTCCTTATCATCTTACTCAATATAGAATTATAGATTGATTGGGTTTAGGAGATGCTACACGGTGGGTATTGCATTATGGGTCTCTATGAATGACACATGTCTAAAGTAGACTACTTTTTTAATATAAAAGCAAAAGGAATTGGTTCACTTTGGACATGTGTCATTCATAGAGACCCATAATGCAATACCCACCATGTAGCATCTCCTAAATGGATTGGGACCACCAAAGTTCTTTAAAGATATCTTACCAGGTTTACGAAACCTATTCATATATGGTCAAACTTCAATCATTATCACTCCTTTAAGAAGTGAGTAGTAAGTGGATGAGTTTTGGCATGGTCTCGCGGGTAGAGGCGATGTCGAGCTAAAAACTTTTCAAATGAACACCAAATTCATAAAATCTTCAAAATCATTCAGAAACTCACACTTAAACTCTTCAAACCCATAATATATTAATTTGACACCTATTAACTATTTTTTTCTCTAAAATCTCACAAAAAATACGTTAAAACTCTATTGTTTACTGGTTCGATCGGTATAACTGGTGTGACTTTATTATTATGTAAAATTTATATATATTTTTAGATTATCTAAAATATAATTAGAATTCAAAAAAAATTATCATTCTTTGTCAATATATATATATATATTTTTATGCAAATAATCAAAATATCTTAAAAATTAAGATCAATGTCAAAAATATAAATCTCAAGTATCCCTCAAAGATACATACATTCAAAACAAGAATAAAATTAAAAGTTCATCTCATTTTCAAAGTTTTGGATTGTTCATTTTGATTTTATTGTTGTAAGTTGATGTTTATATGGTAATTGATTTTCATAATTTCATACAAAAAATAATATTATTCACAATGATTAGAAAATGACTATGTACTTCTTTATGTTAAAAAAAAAAAGTGTAATATTGCATTGATTGTTAAAACACTAAAATAATGAATGTTATTCCAATTAAAATATATAAATATAATCCTATTAAGTGGTAAACAAGAGTTTAAAACAAAAAATCTCTAAATTTAAAAAAAAAATTTTAAGTGAACTACTGGTTCTCCGATTTTACTGTTTGAAGATGGTTTTACCGATTTATACTGGTTAATTCGAGGACTGGTTTTTATGGGTAAATCAGACCGGACTGGAGACCGGTTAGCGTTTGAACTGGGCTAATCGGTCGATCCGGTTCGGTTCTCAAAACATTGACCCAACATCCAAACTCAATCCAAATGGGATTTCAACTTATTCAAGCTACAAAAAGGTTTTTTGCACTTTGCACCCCCGAAATATAGGAAATAGGCACTTTACACCCTCGAAACTTAGATTTAGCACTTTGCACCCTCGAAATATGAAAAATGCAGCATTTTGCACCCTTTTTTATTTTCAAGCAAAAACTCAAGGGCAAAATAGGTAATTCTATTGTAAATCTTTGGCACTTTGCACCCCCAAAATAAAATTAGCACTTAACACTCCCTAATTAAAAACAAATCAACAACTTGCACCTCGAAACACAATAAATGAACACTTTGCACCCCAAAACACAAAATTAACACTTAACACCCTCAACTTAAAAAAAAAAAACTCAAACCCCTCATTTTTTCTGGCAAAGATGACCATTAAGGTGAAAAAAATTTAATAGGTAATAATTTATGGATCTTTGATATTTTGAAGTAGACAATGAGTCTTCGAGAAGTTTACTTGTATTTTATTTAGTTATTTATGGTTATATTGTTGAAAAGAAAGATTGAGAGATAAATGAGTATTCGAGTATTTATAATTGTATTTTGCAAAATTGAAGGAAAAAAAATGAAATACCTATTTTGCCATAGATTTTTTTCACTCCAACGGTCAACTTTGGCGAAAAAAATTAGGGGTTTGAGTTTTTTTTAATTTGAGGGTGTTAAGTGTTAATTTTGTATTTTGGGGTGCAAATTGCCCATTTATTGTGTTTCGACAGTGGAAGTTGCTTATTTGTTCTTAATTAGAGGGTGTTAAGTGATAATTCTATTTTGGGGGTACAAAGTGCAAAATTCTCATGTTTTGAGGGTGCAAAATGCCAATACTATTGAATTACCTATTTTGCCCTTGAATTTTTGCTTGAAAATAAAAGAGGGTGCAAAGTGCTACATTTTTCATATTCCGAGGGTGCAAAGTGCTAAATCTAAGTTTCGGGGATGCAAAGTGCCTATTTCCTATGTTTCGGGGGTGCAAAGCTCAAAAAACCCGCCACAAAATCCAACATTCAAAACCCATGAAAATGAGATCTAAAGGATTCATCGAAACCACCAAAACATTAAAACTCGCGAAATTGAACTAAAACCCATTCAAATAAACTCTATATTTCTGCCAAAGAAATAGGAATAGGAGTAACAAACTTACATTAATTTATAAGATTTCATTAAGATTGTTCCGCGACAGAGAATATGTTTCATTATTCATCATCATAGTTTCTTCAGTGCCCGCAACAGACGTCTTCTCAAACTTTTTCATGTACTTCGTCACCCGCACCGCCCAAATTGACCAATAAGAATCAATTGCCTCTAAAAATTATAATGAAAACCTATCATATGATATCAAATTTGAATTTCGTATTCAATTGTACTAAAAGTGCAAGTTAGTCTGTCTTGTGATACCAAAAAAACAATTTACCTTTATAATTGGAATAAATAGTAAAAAGGAACAAGCATTCGTAGACATTTAAACAAAAAATGAAAAAAAAAATATATATATATATATTTTAATATCTAATTTCACTATTTACTAAACTTGTATTAATTGAATAATTACAATGAAAACCTATCATATGGTATCAAATTTATATTTTCGTATTAAATTGTACCAAAAGTGCAAGTTAGTCAATCCTATGATACCAAAAAAATAAATTTTCCTTTATAATTGGAAAAAATAGTAAAAAAGAACAACCGGTGGATGGAGCTATCTTCCATAAATTGCACCAACTGTATATATCAAGCACTCATTCTTCTTTTGACATCTTAGTTTCTGTTAAATGAATAAACATTCTGACTATCAAACGATCCTTTCGGAAATTTGCAGAAGCATGTCTACACAAGCGGTTCGTATTTCTGATATCGACAACACAACCACTTCATGGAGTATCAAAGTCATAGTATTCGACAAAACTCAACCCAGACATTCCACTTCCAGTCCACGTCGCTACCAACGAATCACATTCATGGATTCATATGTAAATACTTAATATTCTTCATAAATTACTTTTATATTAACATTTCAATTCAAACAAATATATGTTTACCTATCTATGATATGTTTGCTAGGAACAAAACGTTGTAGCTACAATTTATGGATCAGACATAACTCTATTTAAAGATACATTTAAGATCTATGAGACGTATACTATATCAAATGCCAAGGTGACCCCTCTACCAGAACGCTATAACAAGTACAGATATCCATTTCAGTGGACCATAAACAGGAAAACCGCATATCGCGCTGAGACTGAAGAAACGATCTCTCGATTGGTTCTTAAATTGCAATTCAGTTCGTTGAGTTATCTAAAAAACCTCATTGGTCAAGATTCTCTAATAGGTAACTCATTTTTTTTCAATAATGTTACTTCACCTTTAAATTAATTATATCATATTATTATTCTTTTCAAAATGCTGATAGTCTTTTAACATACTACAGATATACTCGCACTGGTCATCGACAAGAAAGAAAAACGTACTCTAACTTCATCTGGAAAGGAGCATGTCCTAAAGGAGTATGCTATAATGAACCAGGAGTAAGATATTTTACCTATTTTACAAGATTTTCACAAATGATCTTTGTTCTTTCTTGCTGTTATGTACTATTTTGTAATTTACCATCTACGTATTAACCACATCCCACTAAAAAAATTCCTTTTTTTTTGTAGTTCATTTACTATTTATAGAACATATTCACAAATATAAAATTAAGTTAAAAAAATCACTGATTTTTTTATATGTGCTCACAGTTTAAAATGTCTTCAATACCATATACAATGCTGATTTCTAGCTAATTGATCTTTAAATAAACCAGGCTATCTATTGTTATTCTAACTCTATGGAATGATGTCGCTGAATCCGAAGGAGGTGTCATAGATGAAAATGATGAGGACTATCCTATTATACGAGCATCTGGATTAACCGTATATTCTCACTATGGGGGCTCATTAGGTTCAACTCCGTCAACTGTTATACTCGTCAATCCTCAAATTCCAGAAGCCGAGAATCTAAAAAACTGGTACGATTTGATTTGTATGATCGTAATTGATTAGAACCCTCATACATATCAAGTAATAATTCATTCGCAGGCGTCAAAAAAATCTCAAATTAATCACAGAGGCCGTCTCAGCCAAAGACCACTTTACCCACTCCGACTCGTTCCTTGATGTGCCAACAAACAAAATATGCGCTATAGCTGACGTCGTTGCGGACAATAGGGTGTGCAAAATTATAAAAATTTATTTACGCTATTAAATTTTATAAACACATCTAACAGTTATTATTTAATTGGTCAGGTTGACAAATTTTTAGTAAGGGTGCAAGCCATGGTAACAGATCCAGATCAAAAATTCTTTTACATGTCTTGCGAGAAATGTTTCTCTGGTGTAGACGCGGATTTTGACTACCCTTATACGTGCGCATCTTGCAAGGAATTCACACTTGCAAAGTGATAACGCCGTGAGAACGTCGTTATTACCTATCTCTTTAAGCCCAAAATATCTTGTTTTGATTCGAGTTTTGTGTGCTTTTGCTTGTTTTCGTGTTCTTTTGCGTTTTTGGTCCCTTGTTGGGATTTTGTGTGTTTTCTTTTGTTTTCTTCGTTTTTTGTCGTGTTTTTTGTTCTGTTGTAGGTTTGAGAATTTTGCAAGGCTTAAGAGAAGTCCGAGAGGTTATGATTCAATGCAATTCCATCAAATCAAGTCTTGGTGGTCGTTGATGCAAACCTTTGCGCAGAAAGAGCTTCAAAGAAAAGAGAACCCGAAGCAAATCGTAGAAGAATGTAGATAGCTGCTTACTAGAACATGCACAACTTTTTCATGGATGATCCAAATGAGCTGAATTTTGGATATGTCATAGATGAGTGAGTTAGCTACGCTACAGACTTTACGGATCTGCAATCGGAGTTCGGAATCAAAAGATATCCTGCTCGGAAGGAAGTGTGGCAGTGCAGAAAACTTACTGCCTGTTCCTCGCGGCCGCGAGGTTCAGTCTCGCGGCCGCGAGACCCCTGTTCCAGCAGCTATTTTCTGCGGGAAAAACAGGGGTTTTCTTGTATTTTCCCCCTTTTCCCCCACTTGCATTTCTAAATCATTTAGGGGGCTTTTGGTCTTGTTCCTTAGGGTTAAGAGGGGAGAAGAGGTCACAACTTGAGGAAAATCTCAATTCATTCCACTCTTGTGCCTCCCCACAACTTGAGGAAAATCTCAATTCATTCCACTCTTGTGCCTCCCTTTTTCTTTAAGCTTCCCTCAACTTTTTCTCTTTGTTTTTCTTTCTTTTTCTTGTATTTGAAGACTCCACCAAGGGGGTGAGTTAGTCACCACCCTTGGGGAGTGATTAGGTGGTGATTAAAGGGAGGAGAATCCTTGTCTCGATTCCATTTCGATTAGGTGATTTCTTTCCATTTCTTAGTTATTTATGATTAGGAGATGAGTTTGTTATTTCCTTTTTGGATGAATGATTGTGTATTGGAATTCTCCGGATTTATATAAATTTATGTTATTGTTTGATTAATGATGTCTTGATGATTAATATGGTGCTTATATGTGTTCGTTAATCCGATTCCGTGTTTATTGTTCGTCTTGTGGTTTGACAACCCTTTGAGATGAGTGTTATTGATTCTTGATTGCTAGATATAGTGATTTTGAGGATTTGATTATGAATTTGGATTGTGAATCGATTTTAGGATAGACATATACCTATGTCGTTTCATATTCGTTTAAGGTTTGAGTTTAAATGACATCGATTAGATTTTAGTCCATTTATACGTAAATTGGCTTAGTTTAATTTGATAGGTTGGTATGCTATCGAAAGATACATACGAACATCAGTGAATCCTTGAATAGCAAGCACGAGCATAATATATTAATTGTCGAGTCATTGTTATCGTTTGATTAGTTATGTTTGATGTTGGGTTTATTGTTTTATCGCACTTTTGGCCATCTACATTTAATGCAACCTAGACATAGGTTAGGCGAGTGACGATTTATGGATTTCAACCTAGGATAGTCATATACCTAGTTTGGTCCGTGTTTGTATAATGGGTTCGTCCGTAAATGCATCAAATAACTTAGATTCTCTTTATTCGGGGATTTGTGTTAGTTTTAGGTCCCGGGTGACAACGGTACGCCTTAGAATCCTCTTTTGGGTTCGGACTTCCCTTAGAGCATCGGTTGACAGCGATGTTCGTTCTTGATCCGGAGATGGAGAGTTTGGGTAGATTGGTAGAGTTAAGTCAAACCGATAGGGAGACTTAACTAATTTGAACTCACAAACAACAACTAAATCTAGGAATGTTTGCATAGCTAACCTAACAACCGCATAATTTATCTGCTTTAACTAATCGCTTATAAATCCTCCTTACCACATAATTAACTCCCCATTTACTTGCTTTCATAGTTAGATTTACTTTACCGCTCGTAGTTAAATAAAATCACCCTTATCATATATTTGGGTTCGATAATATTGTATCAAGCATTCTTAGATAAAATAAGCCTTCGATTGATTCGTTTATTCCCACCTTTTACCCATTCGTTGGGATTCGATACTCGGTATGTACTTATCGTTTTATATTACTTGTAACGACCGTATACTTGCGTAGTTTGCGTATTAGTATTTGGAACGCGACACAAAGCCAAGGTTTTGTCGCTAAACACATGATGCATATTATATAAAAAAAATCCATGTTGTCATACTCTACATATAATCAATTATTTGTCTCTTGTTTTAGGGAGAAAATTCTCTTCAGCATATTTGATGGGAGTGGATCTCTCGATGTAACTACATTTGGTAAATATTCTACGGAGTTAACTGGAATGTCTGCAAGTACCTACATGGAATTATACAATGAGGTAATAAAAAAAGTCTTTGCTCAATATATTCCATCAACAAATATCTAACTTTCTTTCCTTATTATATATGTTGCAGGGTACACCGTTTCCTCTCGAATCAATAAATCAATCCCTCTCTAGACAACACTACATTATGAAAATTAGAAAAGAGAGCGCTACATGGGCGATTCTATGCACCATCAATATGTCGTGTTGAACATGCTACTTCATAAAGCAATGGATAACGTGGGTTGCAGCACTGCTATCACATGCCACCTTATCAGTGGCAAAAGAATTGTTCCCTCCAGGTACATACACAAACCTAAATAATTTATGTAAACATGTTACCTTTTTTTGTTTAAACAAACTTAACGTATTCAATTGAACACAGAGACTGTTACTAGGACTGAAGACAGTCTGATCATTGAAGTTGCATCTGGGTCCAATGATAATACCAATATTATATCTGCTACTGAGGTTAAGGACAACCAGCCTGTTGAAGATGTAATTCAGCCAGATGTTAAAACTGATTAGCTTATTTTTGGATTTTTGTCCAAGTCTGTTAAACTTTAATTTACAAAGTTAGCTCACCCTTACAATCTATTTTGAATTTGGTTTTCTTACAAACCATTAGTTTCCTTTTTTGTATTACTATTTAAATCTAATATAAATAAATTATCTATTTTCCGTATAATCAATTATCGTATTTGCTGTAAAATACCTAAAAACTAAATCAAACATTGATTAGTCCATTAGAACAAAAATTAATATAATTCATTTATACTAAACCTCAAATTATTTAGTTCAAGATTAATCATACACATTAATAAAACTCAAATAACATAATGCAAAATCTGGGCACACAGCACCGCGCCTTGCGCGGTGCATTCCCCTAGTAATATATATACATCAACTTTAATCAAACAAATCAATCATATATAACTAACTGATTTGACATAAAATCTTACATCTAATTAATTAAATCTCTACAATCTAAACCTATCAAAATAAGGCCATCTCCAATGAGTATGAACTCTCATTCCCATCAGACTCTCCTTCACCTTCAGACTCCTCTTTTTATAGTCATCTTCAGTGACTCAATCTTCATATTCTATTTAATTCCAATTTTCAAACTTCCCCACTCTCACTTAATTTTTCCAATCTTCACATTCTATTTAATTCCAATTCTCATTCATTTAATAATAATAATAATAATAATAATAATAATAATAATAATAATAATAATAATAAAGTCAATAGTAACTTAAATATTGACATGAATAATAAGTAATTTAACATTGTCATTAATAATAACTAATTTAGCATTGACATTAATAATAAAAAATATTTAATAATAACAATACAATAGCATTACAATAATTAATAACTCATATATGGAAACCAATATTCTATTTTTAAATTATGTAACCAGTATTCTATTTTTAATCTAGAAGTCGTATTTAATTTCAATGTAATTTTATTTATTCCTCAAAATTCTAATTCGCATATTTTTCCACACTCACTTAATTAAATTAATAATAATAGAATACATTTTTAAATATTAAATAGTTAAATTAAAAAAATGGCCTGGGCACAATTAACAAATAAAAAAATAATAATGGGGCTGGGCGCGTTGCCCAGCCCAATTAACAAAACAGAAAAATTAAAAAAAAAAAACAAGAAATGGGGTTGGCGCGTTGCCAGCCCCATTAGCAGATGTGTGGGGGCGGTGGACCACCGCCCAATCACCCGTCAAAATCAACACTCTCCCTCATAAAACTTCATTTTTTCTCTCCTTCCTCCATAGCTTTCCCTTCCCATTTACTCAATCGAGATGCTCTAACCTACATATTCATTATTTCTCAAACCACTCCTTCAAAATCCAAACAAATAACATTACGCAAATCAAAATTATTTCTCAAACCTCTACCACTTTTTCAAACCACTCTCCCAAATGCCAAACAAATAGGCCCTAAGACTTCTCCAATTCTAATTCAAAAGGTCCAATTAGGGTTAATGACAATTTATCCCTGTGATATTCATAATGTCCAACTTACCACCATGTGATTTGAAAAAAAATAAAGCAATATACCCCTCCTCGTTGTGAAAATTTTAAAGAAGCAATTTACCCCATTGAGCCAGAGAATGTAACTCACTTGTCGGAATTGAAAGTGAGCATGAAATGTGTTTTGTAACTTAGGGGGTACATTGCCACATTTATCATAACATAAAGGGTAAAATGCAACATTGATCATAACATAGAGAGGTAAATTGCCATATTATCATAACACAAAAAAGTAAAGTACCACATATAAAAATATCAGGAATGTAGTGTTTAACTTTTATAAAATCACAGGGGATAAAGTGTTTATTTTCAAATCACATAAAAGTAAATTGAATATTAAAAATATCACAAGATAGTAAATTGCCATTAACTTAGCCAAAAAAAAATGATAGAACATTAACCTACCTAATTAACAACAAAACAAACATATTCAAACTTCAATAAAACACTAGACCTTAAAACATAATTTGCACATTTAGATTTAGTTTTTTGTTATCTAAATTATTTGTGTAGAGGTGTTCAAGATTATTGTTAGTTAAATAAAATGAAATACGCCACCTTATTTGTTATCTAAATTAATTTTGTTTCAACTAAAAAATATCCAAAACTTCAAACTCAATTATCCCGCCTAAGATTTTTCGTCGACAGAATTCCTCTCGGTAAAACAAAAGGAACAGATATAACACTTTGTGTTTGGGTTAATTAACGCTGTCAAACTACTACCGGGGTTCATAGTTATATGCTCAAATTCAGTTTATGTACTTTTTCAGGCTTCGGATTCATATCGAATTTGTTAATACTAGCAAATTTTACTTCACAAATTACATATTATTGAAATACATATGAATAAACTACTCACCTGTAAAGAAAACAAAAGTAAAAAATTAGGTATTTAGTATAATAATACCTCAAGTGATGAGCCTTTGTTAATGACATTAAAGTTTTGAAATTACTTAACATTTTAAGTGAATTAAAAATATCTTTTCATAAGTGATAAAATTAGATGATAAAATGTTTCATCATAATTTTGGATGTATGTTTGCTCCATATGATAAGGTGGTAGAGTTTAGAGGTTTCAAGACTCCGATTTATTTGATCTTTTGTGCTTAATTTTTCTTTTTATTTCATTTATATTATGCGTGGTTTACACTATATATATATATATATATATATAATTTCTTGTTTCAAAATAAAATTAGTAATTACTAACTATAATGTTAATATAAATAATTATAATATTAAAACAATTTTATATTCGAATTTTATTCGGCATGAGTTTTACTAAGCTACTCGGATCATAAATTAATCGAGTTTAATATAATGACTCAAACTCGGTATGTCTCATAATTATTCGTGTTCGAATCAATTCTAGTTGGATCAAATCATCGGACTTCGAGTAGCCCCGCTTAATTGACAGTCCTAGTCCTAGGTTAAGTAGTTATCAAAAGGGAAACTAAGATTAAGTAAATAAGGAAGAAATAATAACGAAACCATATTATTAGCATCTAGAATCGAACAAGAATCTATGAACCTATTGAAACTTGCCGTCTTTTCACCCCTATAACCTGTTAACAGAATATATACAAACAATCATCACCATTGAGCTAGTGTCTTTTTTTTTTTTTTTGACAAGAAAAAGCTAGGATGGAATTTTTAATGTTCAACCTTCCAAAACAAAAAGCTAGGAACAATAAAATCTGTAATCTTAATTAATTCTACAGGGATAAATTATATATTTTTAACAATAAAAATATTTTTGTCATACAACCGTACATAACACCTTGCATCCAATAATTTGTTTTCATTGTCATATACTAGTATGTTATAGTAGTATATAAATACATGATTGAAAATAGATCTTCTAATACTTAAATTTAAGACAAGAACATCATCCGTGCTACAACGGCTGCACAAACTAAAATTTAAATTTAGGAGGTTCGTAAAATGATACAGATAAGCCATTTCACAACTTGAAGTGAGCGAAATCAATCAAAAATCATGTTTTCCATGGTTGAATGGGTATAAAAGTTGAACGAAAACTGAACCAAACGGAGCTATAGTAATAATACTACTACATTCTAGAAATTAAAGATGCCCTAAAGAATCAACCCCCAACATTAACATCATTAATGAAACTAGAAATAATTGAACATTGCTGCAGAATGTTGTTCTCTGTACAGTTGGGACTTGGGAGCTACGTTTTACATAAATCTTCTGCTATCAATTTTCTCAAATAATAGGTGCCCAATTCTCGTGATAAAACAAATAAGAATATATTCTAAACAAAGAATTGATTCATGCTATACCTAAAACAGGAACTCTGAATCGGAAAGTTCAAGGACTTTGTGGTCACCAATAGGCTTCACACCTGACCGGAATGAATTCCCTTCAATGTACCTATGGCAACAATATAACCAGTAAATTGAGAGTAGAATCTCAATATAACAAGAACTTGTTTTCAATATTGATCAAAATTTATCTTTTGTTTGGTAGCGTTGATAAATAAAGTAGATCGACCCATAAGAAGGCGATAACCCATCAAATTTCCGGCACTAACGCAAATAAAATAATTTAAGGGCCAACCTTTTGAAAATGCGATCTCTATGGGCCAACAACAACTAATAGATGGTGAATCTTACTAATTTGCCACTAATTAGAGTCGGCTACCAAACAAGTTCAAAACTTTTATTATCTTACCTTTAATAATGACATAAATAACATTTTCACTATTATTCTATAGCTGCTACCAAACAAGTCCTAAGTTTCTTCTTAAGTAATTGCTGAAGTGGAGTGTGGAACTTACATTTCCTTTAAAAACGGGTGTTTGTAGAAGGTATCTGGAATCCTCCCGGAGAATTGATTGTGATCCAGGTACCTGAATCCGAGAAACAACTTGATATAGTAAAAATATTCCTAGCTCAACATTCACAATTAGCTCTTTGCTTTTCAATTAACAGAGATCGTTCTCCTTTTAAAAGCTCACATGGCATATATATATATCAATTAACATAAGAACAATATCGATAAGAAGTCTTACAAGTAAGTCAATCGTGGCATGTGAGACAGTCCAAATGGTATAACTCCAGACATTTTGTTATAGGATAAATATCTGGAGCAAACAAAAGCCATTAACATTGCTAATTAGTAAAGTATAAAAAACGAAATAGAAAATTAAAGATACAGTACTAACCAAACTTACAAAATTTCCAAGTTCGTTAAATTTGCAAGCTGTGACGGAACACCACCAGTAAGGTAATTGTTATTAAGGTACCTATAGCATTAAGACATATTGGGGTACTAATAAACATCTTTCGATTAATAAAATTAAAAAAAATTAAATTTCCGGGACATTGCATACAAATTACGAAGAGATGGGAAACATCCTTCAATGTGGATGAGTTCCCTTATGGTGCCAACCAAATGATTATTACCAACATCCCTAAAAAATCATATGAAACTGAATCAGCAAAATCAGAAAGGAGAAGATCACACACACAGACACACTAAAAGCTTAGTGGAGAATCTTACAAATGTCTCAGATTAGATAAAGTTCCCAATTCAGGTGGTATTCTCCCGATCAAACGATTTTCATGGAGTTGGAGAGAACGAAGTTCAGGAAGATTAGCAAGCTCCTTTGGTATTTCACCCTTAAAATTATTAAAACTCAGATAACTGCAGAGATTCCACACAATGGACTGTCAACTATGCAATTGTGCAAGTAATCTCGAGAAAAGAAAAGATAAGATCACCCACAGATGCGTTAGCTGCTTTAGTTCACCATTCTGGAGGAATGGCATCTTGCAGCTTATTCCACCTCAAATTACTGTTAAAGATAAAATCACAAACACAAAATCTAAAAAATAGATACTGGCAAAAGAAATATAACCATTGGGAACAAAAAGAGAAGAACTCAAATCACAATCTCAGTTTCTAATTTTGAAGCTGAGAAGATACTTAGACGTAATAGGCAATGGTACAGAAAACTTGTGAATGAAGCCAGAATCCAAGATATTTCGAGAGGAAAATGAAGCATGACTGATCAACTTATTCTAACATTCACCAAATTTCAAATGGTAAATCTGAAACTGAATTTCTCTAATAGTTTCTCAAACAATTTATTAACTAAATATTCATAAATTTTGAATTCTTATGAGTCAAACATAAAAATCTACTACAATCTACATCGCCACATTGTAGGTTAAGCATGATCCAAAACAAGCTTTTTGACGATGAAGCATTATTCTATGTCATTACCTTGAGTAATGGCCCTGTAATAATAACAGTGCGTGTTTTGCTGATTGAGGCAAGAAAACAAAGCTATAAATACACTAAAACTATGCTTGCTTTTTGAATCTTATTGACTTAATTGATAAGCAAATATGAAAATGACCAAAAATTAAAGTTTAAATTTCTTGTGCAAGAATATCATAGTGTTTTACTCACTAAATTTCGAAAACCAAACATAGCCTAAACGATTCTGAACTATTGCATAAATCTTGGGTACTTCTGATTCACTACTAATAACGAAGGAAGAAAGAAAGATGCTAAACCTTAGAAGTACAAGTTGGGATGAACAAATTTCAAATTGTGGAGGAACTCGACATAAATGGGTACTGCTAAACAATAAACAGAGAACTTATATTGTTCATTCATAGAAAGTTTAAGATCGTACAGTATCTTGAGATGCTTCAACCGTCCAATCTGTGATGGGATGGGCCCAGTTAGTTTGTTGTTATGTAGATCCCTGCCAAAAGAAATAGGCAAAGGATAAAAATGGAAGACCACGCAAGATATACAACTCGTCTATTGTCCTAATGAATGTGATATCTGAGTATCAGGAGATCAGTTTCCATATTGGTTTTCAAACTACACCGATAGTAATATGATCAAAATTAAAGAAATAAAAACGACAAAAATCTAAGGTTCAAAGAGAGAATTGTTCGTGAGACATGAAAACAAAAGGAAAGGAGATCATACATTCTAGTAAGATCGACCAGATTGGTAACTGCCAGTGGAAAAGGACCAACAATAGAAACTGCATAAACTTCCCTGCATAAGACACGTAAAATAATTTAATGGAGAAGAAAAGCTCAAAGCCAATTATACATTTACTGCACAAATTCATTACTCCAAAAGAATTATGTAAATATATGATCAAGAGTCAAGAAGTTGCCTAAAAGAACAAGCAAAAGAAACCGAAACTCACAATTCAGTGACCACCCTGTAATCGCTACCACCCACAATGGAACATGTGACGCCAGACCACGGAGGCAAATCACCATCTCCACAAGGATCATCACCGACCCACGCATACACTACTCTCCACCCTAGTGAAGCCTTTATTTCATTCAATGCCTTCACTGAAATTAGAATACAATTCACAAGGTCTAACATCCACAAACATAAAAACATACATGTCTACATACCCAGTTATATTTAGAACTGCAATTTCTGAACTATTTTCCCTATTCGAATATAGAAAAGTATTTTGCAAATAGAAATAGAGACTCAAATGCGAGATCCCAAATTACTAACATATTAAAATTTGCTCGATCTCTTAAAAATGAATCAGGCAAAAGTATTTAATTTATTAAACTCTAAAGCACTATCTTTTAGCCTATGCTTCGAGATTTGAACCTAATGAAACGGCCCCACAATTAATCAAAGAGGAAAATACAAAATTAGTTACTCCAATTAATCAAAGAGGAGAATACAAAATTATTTACTCCAATGAACTAAAGCATCATTACACTCCCTAATATTACTTCAACGAAATCGTACTACCAAACTTTGCTTCATAATAAACAAAACAGTTGTTTAAAACTATTCCAAACTAATCAATCAAACTTAACTAACAGAAAACCCAAATCATGAACATCTTTAAGTTTCATGATAAATCTACATTGTTCGCAAAGTTGAGGCAATATCTAAATGAAATTTCATTATATGAATAAATAATTGGATCGGGAAAATCACCATCTTGCTTAAGGGTCTTGCATTGGACGGCGTCGTTTAGTATCAAAGGGATTATGAGGAAAAGATGAAATACTGAATGAATAAAGCGGAAAGGAGTCGCCATTCTTAGATTAGCTTTGTTTTTCTCTAGCGATCGGGATTACATACAGTAGAATTGTGTAAAGTGTGTGTGTGTGTGAAAAGAAGATATCAAGTATGAAGACGGCGCGTGAAATTGGATCCCCTTTTCTTTTACTCGATTTTCTGATTGTTAGGAATTTATTTGGGCCTATTAAAGGAATTACAATGTTTATATTTTTCAGGAGAAATAAATATTTTCAGTGTTTATATTTTGCTTAGTTTTTATGGATTTCCTTTCTGTTGCAACAATTATTTTAAACATGGTTCCGATTTTTTGAATTAAATTGGTAGCACATCAGTTGCTGCATTTTTGGATATTCAATGTCCGGATTAGAGTCGATAATCAAATCAAATTATTCAATATAAGAAACACTAGTTTAAGATTAATTTAATTAATATAACAAACAAACTTGGAAAATATTTATTGCATGTTTGAGAGGAAAAACCTAATTTTAGATCACATGACTGGACCATTTGCACTTGTCTTCTTCCACTTTACAAAATTATACTTTTGCTCCTAATTTAAAAATTTATACCAAAGGTGGTTGGGCCAAGTGGTAGTGGCTTGCGACTCCCAGAGGTGAGACTCAAGTTCGAATCATACTGGAGACACCACACTGGGGAGGACCTATACCCTTTGCACTCTTTGGTCCGAGCTGTAAATACACAGTCTACTAGATCAAAAAAAAATTTTATTAAGAAATATTTTGCACTCTTGGTCTCATTGCATCATTCTTATTCAAGTTGGGACTGTGAGTGAAGACAATCCTATGAGACTAGAAGAGTTAAACAAATCGAGTATAATTATATATATATGGAACTAAAATTGTAAAATATTAAGATCAAAAGTGTAATTTTGTAAAGTGTGAGACTAAAAGTATATAATATTTTAAAAATAAGGATCAAGAGTGTAATTCTATAAACTATGAGAAAAGGTGTTAAAGGTTGAAACACGTTTGCTAATATATATTTATGTTCTCAATTTGAACTTGATTCGATAACCTAAAATTACAAAACATAAAATTATCAAGTTGAACGAGATGGACTCGTTGCTTTAATTGAGATCGAGTCGCGTTTCAATCGAGCTCGAGCCAATTTAAACAAATTATAAAGTTGGAAAAGTTGAATTTCTTTTGTCCAACTCAACTTGTACATATATTTCTACACAGAAGGTGAAATGGGTAAGGAAGTAGTTGTGCAACCAAGGAATGTCATGGAATGCACGGTCGTTCACTAAATTCATAACGCATTGACTTTGTGTGCTTCAAGATTCAATCTCACGCCACATAAAGATGGACTCCTAAAAGATATCCCTAAACAAGAATAATACAATAAATATAATCTTAACATAACAAAATGGAAGAGAAATACAAGATATAGATGATTTTGGGTCAAATCTCTCCTCAACGAGATTGAGCCAAAGCTGATATATATGTATATATTTACACATAAGATCGACATAAACTCGAGTCATGGCCCATTTCCTCAAAACCATTGAATATGTTAAACTTATACCAAATATACCAATATCAAATTATATATCTAATAAAAGTCATTAATTTAATTTGATACCTACCACAATTTACTCAAATAATTCCATCATTCAATTCAACTTAAATTATACATATTAATTTTTCAAAATCTGCAAAACTTAACATTCCAAATATAATTCAAACTGCGTACCAATAATTCACTGATCACTCAAGCCAACATTTTAAAACAAAAAACTAACAAAATTGCTCATCAACACCAATATATATATATATAACTTGTAATATTGAATTCACCAACTCAATCAAAAGTACTATATCATGAATAACTTGACTCCAATTAAACCGAATAGGGATTGGAGCTAGCATATTTCAACAATTAATATATACATGGAAGTCACTATGTAACTATACATGACCACATTTATTATACAAAAACTAAGCAAATGAAAAGACATTTTCGCCCTCTTCGATATAACTAAACTTATTTATTGAATTGAATTAGTCATCATCTCAATCAAAGCGTTCAAACCATTAATGGCTCCCATGGGATTTGATCGACTTAACACCTCTACATAATTAATAATAAAACAATGAAGAAAAACAAAAAGAAAGCACAAACAAAATTCTATAGTGGATCAAGACTATTTCCACGATTGTTTCTGCTGCTAGCACTCTACAATTCCTAAGTAACAAGCTTGGAAATAGCTAATTTTTGCAACAGAAAACCAATAAAAAAATCTAATTATCAGAAACCAACAAATTAATTAATACTCTTGTGACATCACACACAAAAAAAAAAAAAAGTTTAATTATATCAGTAATTAATGTATAAAGTCCAAAAGTGTAAATTTCCACTAAAATCAATATATGGGCACTGGAAAAATGCCAAGAAAAAAGAAAATTGTCGTGAACAAATTATTATATATATATATATGCTTCAGTTATGTAGAGGGTTGGGGCCAGAAGGCACTAATCTTTTCTCAACACCATATCTTGGATCAATTTCATGAGAATCATTATCCTCGGGCGGCGGCGGTGGAAATGGTGGCAACTGTCGGATTGTTTGAAGCTGATAACAGATGGTTGGCGGCGGTTGGGTGGAGACCGGACGGGGGCAAGAATTGTGATGAGGAATGGAGGATGATGAATTGATGAGTAGAAAGAGATGGAAAAGTGAATAAAAATAAAAATTGGAACCCGCAATTGGGTATATGAAAGCAGGTACTTGAACAGCTGAACTATTAATAAACGAATACTTTACTATACACATATCTCTTGTCTCGAATTCATCCCGAACCCATCTCGTGCCTACCCCTAAGGGCAAACCCAATGCTAGGGGTTAGGGGTCGAGCTCCGGAGCTCCCCAGCTACCCCTGCCTTCACCCCTGTTTGTCCAAATCCAACCCTGAAGCTTCCCAATTTATTTAATTTTAATTTAATTCTTTCTCACTCTCACTATTATAATAATTATATAATAACAATATTAATAATAATAATACTATTACTAATAAAATAAAATACAAGAACTCACATCATTGGCAATAGGATATGACAAGATTTTAATTAATTAAGATCAAAATCACCTCTTCCTTCACGTTGCTCCAAATCAAAGTAATTGAAAAATTATATTGTTAAAATATATATAACCACCTATATTCTAATTAAATTATTTAGTTGTAATTTTATTTTTTAAAATGAAAGTAAAATTTTAATTCAATAAATTAAGATATCATAAAAAATATGAACAATAAAAGTTAAAACAAAAAATTTTTAAATAAAAATTATATCATAAATATACTACACTATTAAATAATAATACACACATTAAAAATTAAACTAAAAACAAAACTAATAAAAAAAAAAAGACGTTCCTTGCCAAGGTAGCTGGGGAGCTCCAAACCACCCCCAACCCTCCCACTAGCCCCACCTCCCCCACCACCCCCTCCATTAATTATTAATACCCCGGCCACTCCCCCCAGCTGGACCACCCCCATTGGGTTTGCCCATGTTCAATATAATTACTCCTTTGTACCGCACCATTAAATTAAGTACACATGTTAATTTTGGCAATTAATGTTCAATGAAAATGCTCCGGAAAATAAATGTGTTACACACTAGTATGAAAAACTTGTTTTGCACCAGTAAGTCAGTAACTATACTATGTTAGGAAATAATATTTAATGAAAATGCTCACACAAAAAATAAAATCAAAAATCGAATCTTAACAATTAATTTCCATGTTCTTATTATACATAAAATGAAAGTATTTTTAAATGTTATAGTTGCCATATATTATTAATGACATCCATAAATATCTCAATATATAGGGTTGTCCACTTTAAAAAATATACACACAGAGTCACAGACTAAGGGTGAGTAGAATTAATATTATTGTGAGTTATACATAGATTTTGAGATGGCTTCACTCAAGTTTTTTTTTCTTTGCAACCAAATTGCTGGTGCCACTAGGTTCATTTTTCTATGTAATGCATATGTAGATAATTAATTACGTAAATTTGCAAAATTATGTTTTCATTCAAATGAGATCTAATGGTCTCACATGATGTCAAAAAAAAATCAAAATTACAAACATGTTTGTACATTTTTGCATAATCAAATATCAACTCAAACCTTTTTTCACATTTTACATCAAATAAGATCTTATCGAAGAATTACGCTCCTTAAATATTATCATAATTAATTAATAATTAAAAAGGTAATTGAAGTTTTAATTTGCAGGTGTTGTTCTATCAGAGATTTCAGAACTACCGTTAGAATTTAGGTATTCCGTCATTCTCATGTTTAATGTATAGTGCATACATACTAAATATGATAACATGAACATTCGCAATTATATACTAACTTTTAGCATTAAAAGTAATTCTGCATATTCGCATGTGCCTACCAATTTTTCTTAGAATTGTCCTGTATTGTATTTTGGAAAAGTTTGAAAACTGCATTTTTGTTGACATTAAACCCCACCTCTGCTTTTCCATTGTGCCCACTACAAAACATTGTTGTGTAACGTATTGGGCAAATACCAATTTGTTTGATCTACAAAATTAACAAAATATCAATACTTAGAAATCCAATATTGAAAGTCATTTGGATTCCTTTCACAAGTTTAAAGCAATTCAATTATTAGTGATTTCATCTTCTAAGTTTTTCACTTTCATACATAAATTTGACATTTCAATTTAAATTTTCTAACATTCCTTTCACAAGTTTAAAGCAATTCAATTATTAGTGATTTCATCTTCTAAGTTTTTCACTTTCATACATAAATTTGACATTTCAATTTAAATTTTCTAACATATATTGATACACTCATACGTAAAAAACAAAAAAAAGATATATAATTAATCGGGTATATTATGTGGATTTTGGGAGTAACCAAATGAGTTTAGATGGACGATATCATGTTCACATGAAAAAAATCGGTCAAATTCTAACATGGCGAACTCGATAATATCCACAAAATAACAATTTGCGAGTCTAGTATATAGTAAAAGGATGGGACATGTTTGTTACTTACACCATCCTATGCCTTAAAAAAAACTCGAATTCCCATTTCCAATCAAGTTCCCAGGATTCCAAGATTTTCCGTCCATCATCTTCATCCTCCCTATCTTCCAAACTCAAATTCATGAACATTTCTGTTATTTTTTCCAAATCTGTTAACTTCTCTTCTTATAACAAATCATGTAAGTGGATATATCGACCATTTCGATAACACATGATTAGACCCCTAAAAAATTATCAAATAAATATAATTAAATTAAAAAAAAAAAGAACAATTTAAATATATTATGATTAGAAAAACTTACAACTCATGAATGCAATACTTGCTCACTAGCTCGTCCATAGCAAGCTCTATTTCACGTTCAGCTTCAAACCAATATACATAGTGTCCCAGAAATGAACTGCATATTTGGCATACAATCTCGCTTTTCTTAACTCCACCGCGAGGTCCATATCGAAAAATTGATTCCCTTAAAAATATGTTTATCATCTGCTCGAAATAGTAGGGGCAAAATGGTCCCTCCGGAACAACTCCCTATAAAAATTATTCATTATTATATATCTAAAAAATAAAAATAAAATTAAAAAATAAAATAAATCAATACCTTTAAGTTGGATATAACAGTCAGTATATCACTATTTGCACATACAGAGCATACTGTCACGGACTTGTTCTTCTCAAGTGTCGTGCGGCACTCAACCTTGTCGCCCCTTGCGCACTTTACCGCCCCTTGCGGAATCGGTTAAGTCAGCCTAACTTTACTTGAAGAAAAAGTGGTGAAAGTGGAAAGTAAGAAAGCTTTGTAAAGTATGCTTTTGTATTGCTCTCAAGAACTTGGTGGTTACAAATGAATGGCCTACACCTATTTATACTACTTGCCATCTCAAGTGGACGGCTAGGATTTATTTGATCTAAGGGTTGAGATTAATTCTCTAGACCCTTCTACAACTTCCTAACATACTAGAATTATGTACATGCTTCTAGAGTTCTCTACTATGTACAAGATGTTCTACAAGAGTCTTGAGCCTTCCACAATGCTCTAGATCCTTCCGGCATGTTCAAGACTTGTGTAGGCTCTCCCGGCGCCTTCTAGTGCCTTTCGGCACCTTCCGGTCCCGTCTAGTCCCTTCCGGAGCAATGCGGACTGTCCCGGAACTCTCTAGAATGTCCCGGATCCGCGTAGAAGCCTTTAGAGTTCTCCGGAACCTCTAAGGGCGTGTTTGGTTGCTTCAATTTGTCCCGGGCAGCCCCTAGGACTCATGTGCCCACCCATCGGCTATGTCTTTGGTGCGAACTTTGGCCTCCCGTCGGGTGGTCCGTAACAATACGAACAAATCCCTACTCCGATCATCATCAGGGTCAACTTCGTCATCATCAGGGTCAACTTCGTCATCTTCAGGGTCCCCCCCTCCCCACTTGAATCATTTTTCCTCGGGTCCCCCCCCCCATCCCCACTTGAATCATCATCTGAGTCATCATCTGAGTCATCTTCACGAAAATCTCCCATTTCCGCATCACTTTCCAAAATAAATCAGAAATGCAGTAAATCAGAAATCATAAAGTCAAGCAATTCAGTGAACAACATTGTGGAATGAAAGCTTAGCCAACAGAATTTTCCTTTATTAACAGCAACGTTATCCTAATATCTATTAAATCAACCATAAGAAAATCTTTATTAGTACTTGTCGAACATCAACGACTTATTGTTGTTTATTTCAATAACAATACTCCAGATCACAGTTTTGGTGCTTCACAACGTACGATTATAGCCCCTAATACGTTTGCCCAAAGAATATGGATCTTAGAACCTTCTACTGGTAGATAATAATACATTTGCTTATCATTCTCCAAAAGAAAGCAAGAATACAAAGAAAGGATTCTTTTTAACCTAATAATGACAAATACATGACAATTACATATGTTAATTGGTGAGTAGATTTAGTCAACTGAGAAATCACACAGGTACAGTTATGACAGATGTTGCAGCAGTAAGAACTCTCCTACCTAATTTATTAGAACCAGGACAATTGCTTGATAGAATCAGAAATAATTTGCAAAGCAATCTCAGCAATATTGGAGATACCGAATCTAATTTTTGAATTTTCTAACATAGCACTTAAACTCAAATAATTGAAAAACTTACCAGTTGTAAGGTTGATTTTCTTCAATCCTGGGGGCTAAAGCAAGGCACGCAATGCCAGCAATCTGAAGATGTTGTATGTTTTTGAAGTATCCTTTAGCGAGAAACTTGTCAAGGAAACTAACTCCTAAAAACATTGTTTCCATCTGAAGCTTGTTGGTAGTAGCTTGCTGCAGAACAAATCACACAAAGTTATATAAGACTATGTTAGTATTTTAATTCAGTAATGGAAAACAAGAAGTTATGAATCAAATAAAAACCTAAGTGTAGCAATTAATAAATCACGCAGACCTCAACAATCCAGTGGACCATGTGTAGGCGTTGCTGAATGAAAAGATGCCCATAGTCAGTGGTATTACAGTATTCCTCTGCATAGTCACGCAAGTAAACTTGCCTCCTCTCTCTTTTCATCAACATTCTGTAGCTCTCTTCATCTTCTACATCTACTAGTCCCAGTAACTTATAGTAATCCACAAATCATTACCAAAAACAGAAAATAATTAATCATCATATCAGATTAGTTAGTCTTAATTTATCATGTAATCTTATTGCTAAAAGATCTCCGTGTTTTTAGTTTCTTTAGACCTACAGAGAGAAACTTAGCTGTATACAACAATAAGTAGCTTTTGCTCCAAATTCAAAGTGATCACGAGAATTAAAATTTCAATACTATCAGCCTCTAAAACTAATTAACAAATTTGTTAGATAATAAATCTTAATATGAAGTAATGAATAGCTATATTTTATCGAATGGAAATTATGAGATAATAGAAGGTGAGTGGATTTTAAAATTGACCTTTTGGAAAGTTTAAATTCTAAAAATGACCTCCAGGGGCCTTTTACTGTAGGAGTGGCATTTGCAATATTGCCTTTCTATTTCCTTATTCTTCATTTTAGTATTCTTTGTTTCTTATTTTACCTTCTATATGATATATTAATTTTTGCTTATGCAATTCATGTTCGAAATCAATTTTTCGTCTTTCTAATATATTTATTTTGAATTCTATTATGTCTGGGGCATAAGATTTAAGCCTTAGAAATTGTGCGTAGGCTAAAATAGCTTTATTATGTTCAATTTCTTTATTAATTCTTTGTAGTTTCTCTTGTATTTTCTCAATTTTCTCCAGTTTCGTTACTCGGCTCTGATACCAAAAATTGGTCAGAGGCAGCGGATGTTTGATTTTTATTAGAAATTTTTTCTTTAGTATAATAATTACATGTTGTGCACGAATCTTTAGCTTCTTTAATCATTTTTCTTATAATTTCTTCGTTTATTTTATACATTTTAGTACTAAGAGATGTAGTTCTTAAATAATTTAATCTTTCTTCGTAATGTTTAATTAAATTTGATACTTCTTCGCAACTTTTTTCTTGATTATTATTCATAATTTTTCTTCTAAATATTTAGTTAAATCTGAAATTTTATTTTCTAACTTCTTATATTCGTTTTCTTCTTCGTTTTCAGGTTTTATAAGATTTTTCGGCTGTTCTAGAGGTAGCTGTTTTAGATAAGAAGGCCTAAATGATATAGATCGTCTAATTTGATCACTCGTTCCTTCCATTGTTATGTTTTTTATTGGTAGTTTTTTAACTTGTACTATTCCTTCAAATAATTTATCTAAATAAATAGATTCTTGGTCGAGAAAACTTATACTATGATGGCTATTTGTTAGAGCATATTCTACCATATACGTTAAACTAAATGGTTGATCTCCTTCTTCCATTAATTTTTCTCTTGCAAATTTGTATCCTAAACAAATACTGTTATCTAAATTCTTTGTTGATAAAGGAATAGCATATTTAATTCCTAAATTAAATTTCAATGTTTTATATGCTAGATTTCCCATTGTTAAACCCAAAACTGAATCTTGAATGTCTTTTATTCTTCGATCGTAGGCTATTAAGGCTATTGGTGAATCAATTCCTTCTTTGAAAGTTGATTTTATTAATACTTGTATGGTAGCAATTTGAATATATCCTATTTTATTTCTGTCTTCTTTATTTTTAATTTTTTCTATTCTGGCTGCTATTTGCTCACTATCAATTATAGGGATTACAATAGTTCCTCTAGTACTTTTTATATCTATTGGTACTTCTTGAGAGAATAAACCGTGATAAACGATATTTTTTCGTTTTAATTTTTCAAATATTGATGTATTAAAGTGTTGTCCTTCCTTAAGATCTAGTTTTGCTTTCTTAGTTTTCTCTATCTTATGTTCAATGATTGATTGTGCTGAAAATATTCCAAAGGTTTCTTCTTGTTCTAATAATTGTATATGCCTATCGAATTCTTCTACTGATGAGTTCATATTGGCAAATTCATTTCGTAACTAGGTAACTTTATTCTTGGAATTTTTACTCCTTGTAATTGTAGATGTTGTGAATGAATTTCATAGTTTAATTGTTCTAAAAAATCAATTCCTAATAGTATATCAGCTCCTACATTGCATTCATCTATATATATGGTAAGATTGAATTTTAATTCTTCATGAAATAGAAGTTCTATAGTAGTTTTCTCATTACATATCTTTTCTCCTTTTACAGTTTCTACAATAACTGGTGGTGCTTCAGATCTAGTTACTGCATATTTTGGATGAACATGTGATATAGATGCTCCTGTATCTATGAGTACTGAAACAATTCGTGATTTATTTAAAACTCCTAATATATGATATTGTAAAAATGGATTCTTCGAAACTAAATCTAAATCATACATACCTGTTATGTCTTGGTTGATCTTGACCTTGGAGTTTCTTTGCTGGTGGTATTTGAATTCCTCAGTAGTAATATTTGTTGATTTCTTTTTAATTAAAATCCTATTCAGAAGTTAAAAACTTCAAGATTTTTTGTTTATTGAGAAATTTTAGAAACAAAGTTCTTTTATTGATTTTCGCACACCTTACAACTGAAGTAGATTACATTATTTATAGGAGGGGGAATATATCTTCCACCACTCATCCAGATCACTTAAGGTGATAAGAATTTATTTTAGGGCCTACAGAACAGTCTATTTACATAATGGTGTTTACATAATGGCATATTCTAGATTCCACTTCTGATTTAAAAGTAAAATGTTACATAATTACTCCCACTTATTTTCTTTGCCGACACCTTTTTCTTTTGTCTTCTTCTCTTATTTTCTTCTTGCTAGTTTCTAACCTTTAATGATTTTCTTCTCTTATTTTCTTCCTCTAATTTCTAACCTTCAATTATTCTTCTTTTGTCTTCTTCTTCAGTTTCTTCTTCACTGGACTGGTCCATACAGTGGTCACATTTGTGTGCTTTGAAAACCTTCAGTGTTTCACATAATTGGAGTTTTTCTTCCACAGATAATTTGTTGATTACTCCTTGGATTTTCATCACATCATCTTCAAAGTCCATAAATGTTTTGAATTCATCACTTCTAATTTTATCCTTAAAATTTGAATAAATCATTGTGTTTTCATTCTTATAATTTATCTTTATTTTTTATTCTTCGGTTAATCGTTGTAGCATAGAAACAACTACATGAACTAATCCGGCATTTATAAGTTGATGACTTCCTTTTTCTTCCTTAACTGGTTGGTCACGAATTGGATACGTTCCGTTAGATACTCCCATGTAGATAAGTGAATATGCTGGCACTTGTACTTCGTCTTTTTCATTAAAATAGGGATATGAGCTGTATATTTTTAAGTATACTTCTCTATCCTTTCCGAAATACCTTCGATAATTTTTTACTGTTTGTTGAATCCCTTGACTAAATTCTTGAAGTATTGTGTTGCTTTCGTCGATGTATATTGTGTCAATTAATCCATATTGGAAGAATTTGTACGTCATTAATGGACTTGCTCCACTAATAATAACTGCTTTGGGTCCTGTTATTCTTTTCTCTGTTGGATAGAAAATTTTTGTCATGTCTTTATCTGTCCAATTGTATAGCATTTCTAAATGTTCCTGAAAATCCTTTTTACTTAGTTGCTTAAGTTGGATATGTTCCTGCCTTGTAGGTACCTGTGTGAGCCTTGTTATTTTGCCAAGTACCTTCATTGAAGGGGATGGTTGATCTGCCATTGTTGTTTTTGGGCTGACTAATGCTGATTTAAATGGTTGAGCTTTAACTTCTCCTTCAGAGATTGCCTTGTTTTCTTCGACTGCAAGTTTTGCTTCTGCGAAAGTTTTGTACGCCTTGTGAATAATTCCTTTGTGACCGTTGATAAACAGTGATGCTTTATGCCATTCGTCAAAGATTGCTCCTTTGGCTGGTCCGTTGAAGATGACATAATACTTTTTTGATGAAGATGTTTCCTGAATTTTAATTTCTGCGGGAACTTCTACTTTTGTTTTTTGTTCGTCCACCACGCTTAGCATGCTAAACTCTGATGGTTTGTATGATTCGTCTAGTGATAGTATAGCTTTTTCCAATTCTTGTAATTCACGAACTTTTACTTCAATGTTACCTTTTGTTTGTTTCGCTTGGTTCTTTAGTGTTGCAATTGCTCCTTCCATTAGTTATTGTTTCCTGTTGCAGACTCTCTTGTTAATGTATCTGCAATAATATTATTACTACTTTTTATATATTTTATTTTTGCTGGGTATCTGCTTAATTCAAGCTGCCATCTTATTAACCGTCCTTGGTTATAATTGGCTTGCAACTTGTATCTAATGAATCCTGTTAAATATGTTGAATCCGTTCTAAGTTCAAATTCCTTGGGTAACAGATCAATTCTCCATTTCTTGAATGTTCGTAAACATGCTAATATTTCTTTTTCATGTATTGGATACCTTTTTTCTGTTTCGGAAAACGTTCCGGATATATACCTGCATAATATTTCGGGACTTTTATTTGTTGCTTTTTCTATGAATAGTTTATCAGTATCATGTGTACTTTTGCTCGTAGAGCTGATTTCATTGTTTAAGTTGTATACCTCTGCTCCTTTAATTTCTTCACTTTTTTGCGTTTTACCTTGTATACATTTCATACATCCTGACCATACTTCATCGGAGGCATCAATTTCGATAATTAAATAGTCATTAGAGGTCGGATTATATAATTTTGGTAAATTTTTTGAAATATGCTTTATTTTTTCAACTATTTTACTATCTTCATCTTCCCAAAACCATTGTTTTTTAGTACTTATTTTTTCTTGCAATTTCTTCTTTTCCTTAGCACATCCTTTTAAATATCCTAACTCAGATATGTAATTTAGACATCCAAGAAACCTTTGTAGTTGTTTTCTATCTTCTATTTTATTTGGAAATAAGTGTAATTTTTCTAAAACATGTTTTTGTAATTCTATTTCTCCATTTGATTTTATTATTGTCCCTAAAAACTCAATTTCTTGTTTTGCAATTTGTGCCTTTTTTCTACTTAGGACTAAACCTTTTTGTTTACATCTTTCAAGTACAATTGCTACTTTCCTTAAATGGTCTTCTTTAGAACTATTGCTAAAGATCAAAATATCATCTATGTATACAAGACATATTTCCTCTAATCCTTCCAAATTTTTACTCATATATCTTTGAAAAATTCCGGGTGCTTGTTTTAACCCGAATGGTAATACGTTCCATTCATAATGTTTTTCAGGGGGACAAGTAAATGCGGTTAATGGTTTTGTATTTTCATGTAGCCTTAATTGATAATACCCAGATTTAGCGTCTAAAGAGCTAAACCAAGTCATTCCTTTTATTTTTTCCATTATTGAATCTCTTCGAGGTAATTTATGTGCGTCTCCTATAGTAGCATCATTCAATTTTTTGTAATTTATTACCATTCTTCTTTTTCCTCGCTTTATTTCATTATGATTTTCTACATAAAATGCTGGAGCAGCATGTCTACTTTTACTTTCTCTTATTAACTTTTTATCTAATAATTCTCTACAATCTCTTGTAAATTCTTCTATATCTCTTTTTGAATAGGGTATCCTATTTGGAACATTTACTTCTTGTTTTGGATCTTTTAATTCTATAACAATTTGTTCTTCATTAATATTTATTTTTACATCTAGAGGATCTTCTGAGCAAGTTTCTTCTAAAAGATTTTCTATTTTTTGCTCAATACTTGTCTTACTATTTTCCTTCATATGAAATAATGTTTCGTTAAGAACATGTAATATTTTTAACCTTGTTCGTTCGAAATTGTCTATGATTGGAATTTTTATCATTCTTCCTATTGGTGCCTTTAACTCTATGTATTCTAACCATTGTATAAAAGGATGGTATAATCTAAGAAAATTATTTCCTAAAATAATATCAAATCCTGATTCTTGTCTATATAGTGATGGTACCATAAATATATAAGGAGTCTTTGATTTGTCTAAAATTTTTATTTTATTAAAATAGCTCGCTAATTCTATTTTATGTGTACTTCCATCTGCTATCATAATTCTTACTGGTCTTTCTGTTTCTCTCCAGACTAATCCTTTTATATTTTTGGAAGCAAAACTAATACTTGCTCCCGTATCAATATAAGTTGAATAATAGTAACCTTTTATTTCTATTTTTATGAAGGTAGAATTTGGGTTTCTTCTATTCTGATTCTGCAGATGGTTCTGCTTCATTTTCTGTTTCGTAATCTGAATCAGTTAGTAAAACATATATATCTTCAATATCTGATATATCCGATTCAATTGGTTCTAAACTTCTTAATTCTGCAACTTTTAGAATTTCTTTTTGTTCTTTGTTTTTTCTTTTTGGGCATTCATTTGCATAATGACCTTCTTCTTTACATAACCAACATTTACATTTCTTTTTTCCTTCTGGACAATATTTTTTATTTTGCTTTCGTCTAAAAAATCGTTCTGGTTTTTTATAAAATTCTTCTTTAAATTTTCGAAAAGGTCGTTTCTTCCATTTATACTTTTTATTATAATATTTATTTTTATGATATTTCTTTTTATTTTTAACTTCTTTGTTTTCTCTACAACCGTATTGTTGTGGTACTCCCGGATTACCTTCACAACAAACTTTGCTAACTTGTTTTACTAATTTTGTTTCGTTCTGTTGTATACATTTTTCTATTATATATTCTCGTCCTACAAGAACTGCTCCTCCTATACTATCTGCTACAGTTCCATTTTTTACTCCTTCATTAAATTTGTTCAAACAAATTTTATTTATTGGGTATGGTAGCTTTATTAGTAATAATTTGTGCATATTTACTCGATTTTCTTTCTTTATTCTATAAAAACTTTTTGAAAACTCACAAACATAATTCTCGTAGTAACACATATCACAAATAGTCATACTATTTATATGCCAGGTTGCTATTTCATTTTGTTTTTCTGTTACCTTTTCTGCATAATTTGTTTGGTCTTGGCCAACAAATTCTTTCCATATAAGTGCTATTACTGACCAATAAATTTTTTCTACATTATTTTGACTTGCTTCTTTTAATTCGCTAATATCTTTGTAATCACTTAAATATTGATACACATTTCCTTTTGTTTCAAATAACATATAATTCCATATATTATCCATTGAGGCGTTTTTAAATATGTCATCTGTTTGTAGAATTAAGTTTACCTGATTTGCCCATTCTTGTATTAATGCTTCTGCATTTATGGTACAATCTACATCTAAAATTCCTTGTTTTATTTGTTGTAAACGGGGTGTATATTCATCTGGTAGTTTTCGGAATCCTCCTTGTTTTCTTTGGTAAAAGCCACTTTTTTCTCTAAGGTTTTCTGGATCAACATCGATCCATTCAAACCTACTAGACTTTCGCTTTTTATTATTTTCATTATCTTCTTGTTCCTCTTTTACTTGACTATCTTCTCCTTTTTTCATATATGCAGGGATAGAATCATCTGACTCATACCCGTAAATTACTTCATTATTATTTGTAAAACTCGTTTGTTTTTTCCCTTGCTCTTCTTCAACTATATTTAATTGGTCAATCATATTTCTAATCTCTTCTACTTGTTCTTCCATTATTTAGGTAAATTTTCTTGGAGCTGAAATTTGTTGAATTTGTTTATCAGATATTGTTTCCGTTTTGCATTTTTTAATTATCTCTATTTCATGAACTAAATGTCCCAACTGTTTTTGTATAATAATTATATTTTCATGAACATCTTCTTGTTTTTTAGTGTAATTTATTAAATGCATTATCATGTCAGTGATATTATTTAATTGTGGGTCTAATGTATGATATAAATGAGGAAAATTATATCCATGAGAGCATTTATGTTCTTCTTTTATTAAACTATAAAATTCTTCTGGTAAATGTGTTCCTTGTAAATATTGTTCTGTCCAAATTTCATTATATAAAAATCTATGTTCTATTTTTTCTAAATAATTCTGATGACTGTCTTTAATAATCTCTTCTTTTTGTAATATTTTATTTATTATGATTAATTGGTTTTTTAATTCTGCTACTTCTTCACTTATTCCCATTAATTATGGGTCTTTTATTCTTTTTCTTTTCTAAAGGGCTTCTTTTGAAAATAAGGTTGGTATGAGTATATTGCAACAAGGTCATTTTTATAATTTCAATTTGTTGAAAGGTCATTTCTCTGAATTATTGATGATGTACCAAGTCTTCGTCATTATAAACACTCGTCGATCAACGATTAGGATCGAGGACCTCCCCCTCAAGTTCACATTAAACATAGGCGAAATGGCCTAACGTCGGGGCGTAGTCCTCGATGTCTTCGACTTAACCGACATGCTGGTCGACGTCTTTCTTTATTAGGTCCATTTACAATCGGATCGAATCAATCGTTGGGGATCCATATTCGATCCGTTATGTCCAATCATGATTCGACCCGATGACCCATTTGGAACTCTATAAATACCCCTCATAAATACGATTAAAGGTACGCACTTCTAAGCATTAAATACGCTCCGACTTCCCTACTCATCTCGAAACTTACTTAAGCATCGGAGGGTTATCGTCGGGTAACCACCGACATTAACCTGACGTAGTTGTCTTTGTTTTCAGGTTAGGATCCCTTATACAAATCGAGGACTAGCATAGCTGACCTGCTGATCCTCATATTGACGAGTCGCGTTCGACTGGAAAGGAACATACTGACGAAAGCACACTCATCAATTGGCGCCGTCTGTGGGAATCATAACTTTGAGAACGTGAAAGAATGACTACAAGATCAAAAACAATCCAAGCGCGAGAAAAGGAGGGAAATCGCGATCAAAATGGAGAGGGTCAAGGAGATAACTTAATGGCTCGTGATCATGATCCTGCACCTCATGCCGAGGCTGGGGCTTCAAGACCACCAGCTCCCCCGATAATACAACTTACGAGAGACGATCTAAAGGCCATTCTCGACGATGCCAAAAAGGAGTGGCTCGCTGAGATCAAAGAAATCGCCGTTCAAACTCGACGACCCCCACGTGCTGCCGCCTTTGGTGCACAAGCGGGATTCGAGGCTAACGAAGCAATCAGTAGAGCCGATGAATTTCGAGTCAGGAACGGCGCAGAAGAAGACTTGCAGGAGCAATCAGTCAGAGAAGTTAACAAGTTGGCCTCAGAAGTAAGATCGTTACACCAAAAGTTAGATAAACAAGAAAGGAAGAATGAGCATCCGATATCGAACTCTCGATTAAGGAAGTCACCATTTTGTGATGAAATATTCTTTGAAAGGTTGCCTCTCGATAAGAGATTGCCTACCCAGCTACCTCGTTATTTCGGAACGGAAGATCCCGAAGAACACCTGGCCTCATTCAACCTTCAAATGCAGCTTCACGGTATCTCTGATAATGTAGCGGCAAAGGCATTCTCCACCACGTTATCCGGAATGGCTCAATCCTGGTTCGGAAGGTTAGAGGAGAAATCAATTTTCGACTACGACCAACTTTGTGATAAGTTTATGAGCCAGTTTGGTAGTAAGAGGGCGGTCAGACCTCCTGCGAACCATTTATATTCGATTATACATAATCCTGGGGAAACTTTCAGAAGTTTCATGGGAAGATTTAACAACGAGCTCCTTAAGGTCGAAATGCCAAGAGTTGATTTTTTAATCACCGTTCTCTTCCAAAGCACGTTGAATCGAGGATTCGCCAGTGCAATAGTAAGAGAAAACCCCGCTACATATGAAAAATTGATGGAAATGGCAAATCAATACATGAACGAAGAAGAGATGAATAAATTGAGAGGAACTTTCTTTGGGATCACGAAGCCAGAAGAGGGACAGTCGTCGGATATCCCTGATAGACCAAAAGAGAGGCCGCAACCCAATCGATCTTATGACGGTAGAAATAAGAAGGTCTATAGAGAAGAGAGAAGTCATAACCCAGGAAGACAAGGTTTGGGGAGGACGAATAGAGAATACTACGATAATTACACTCCCCTCAAGAAGCCAAGATCCGAAATCCTATTCGCGATCCAGGACCACGACTTGCTGAGAAAACCGGCTCCAATCAAGGATTACCCGGCTTCGAGAAAGTATTGCCGATTTCATCGACAGAGAGGACACGATACTGATGACTGCTATCAACTTAGAGACGAGATAGAAAGATTGATAGCAGAAGGACACCTTACTGGATATGTAAAGACGTCAAAAAAGGAGCAACCTGGAGATCGACGAAATGACAATCGCTCGCGATCGCGATCCCCCGCCAGAAGAGAGCAACGATCGAAGGATGGGGAAAACCAGTCAAGAAGAGCACAACCTGGAACGATAGTTAATATGATCTCAGGAGGCCCAGCGGGGGGAGACAGTAAAAACTCAAGAAGGGTAGTATCTCGAGTTATAAGGGATAGAGCCCAAAATGAAAGAAGGGAAGTATTCTCGATAAGACCAACTCAGCAGAACAAAATGATTGGTTTCGATGAGTCTGACTTACAACCTGATTTCATATCATTCAATGACCAGGATGTACCAGATTGCCCAATGGTGATTACGGCGCAGATCGCGGGAGCTACTGTTAAAAGAATCTTGATAGATTCGGGTAGTTCGGCAAATGTCCTCTTCCAAGATGCTTTAGAGCGAATGGACCTAGGCCCGACCCCTCTCGACGCAGTGGCTACCCCACTTGTGGGTTTTGGAGGCGCTCAAGTTATCCCCAAGGGTACGATTACTTTATCTCTTTCCTTGGGAGATGAAGGAAATTCGAGAACAAGAATGATTAAATTTTTAATTGTCGACTCGCCTTGTGCCTACAATGTCATATTAGGAAGGCCAACTTTAAATAGTTTCCAAGCAGTAATCTCGACTTATCATCAGAAGATGAAATTTCCGACCACTCCGGGGATAGGAGAGGTTCGAGGAAACCTAAAGGAAGGCTGGGACTGTTACACAGTATCTTTAGACAAACAGCATAAAAAAGAAAACTTTCTTTTTGGTAACGAAAAGTCACCAGCGAACCAGCAGGAAAGTCCATCGCCACCGGTTGACGTGGACGAGGTAAAGAAAGCATGTTTTGATGAAAGAAGCGAGATACAGAAGGAGGTGAATCCCAAAAAGAGAAAATTCGAGAGAATCGAGCCTTCCGAGGGGCATAAGTCGATCGAATTGATACCGGGGGAGTCATCGAAAACAACGAGGATTGGCACTCAATTATCTGAAGGGCTCGAAACCCAGCTAATCGAATTCTTGAGGGAGAATGTGGATGTATTCGCTTGGTCAACTACTGACCTCCAAGGAATAGATCCGAAGATTATCGTTCATAGACTCAACATCGACCCATCATCTCGACCAGCAAGGCAGAAGAAACGAAATTTTGGTCCGGAGAGAAACAGGATTATAAAGGAGGAAGTGAAGAAACTTCTCGATGCTGACTATATCGCGGAGATACAATTCACAGAGTGGCTGTGCAATGTCGTCCTAGTTTCCAAAGGAGGAGGAAAGTGGAGAATGTGCAATGACTTCACGGATCTTAACAAACTGTGTCCCAGGGATCCGTATCCGCTTCCGAGAATTGACTCCTTGGTCGACTCCACTGCCGGATGTGCAATTTTAAGTATGATGGACGCATTTCAGGGGTTTTACCAAATTTTTATGGCATTAGAAGATCAAGACAAGACAGCTTTTATCACAGAAATGGGCGTATATTTCTTTAAAGTAATGCCCTTCGGACTGAGAAACGCAGGAGCCACTTATCAAAGGCTGGTGAATAAGATGTTCGAGGGCTTATTGGGAAAATCGATGGAAGTATATGTCGATGACATGCTAGTCAAAAGCCTAAGTGAAAAAGATCATCTGGAACACATTAAGGAGGCCTTCGACATAATGAGGAAATATGGAATGAAGCTCAATCCGGCCAAGTGTACTTTCGGGGTAAGGTCAGGAAAATTCCTTGGGTACTTGGTAAACGAGAGAGGTATCGAAGCAAACCCTGAAAAGATACGAGCGGTCATCGATTTGAAGGCTCCTCGGAACTTAAATGAGGTGCAAAAGCTAGTTGGAAAAATCACAGCCCTCAATCGGTTTATATCTCGTTCTGCAGATAAAAGCCTTCCTTTTTTCAAAATAATGAGGAATGCAAAGAAGTTCGAGTGGTCGAAAGAATGCGACGAGGCATTCGAAGAACTCAAATCCTATCTTATGTCACCTCCCCTTTTGGCCAAACCAAAAGACAACGAAGATCTGTATCTCTATATCGCAGTTTCCGAACAAGCGATCAGCTCAGCTCTGGTTAGGATGGAAGCAAAAGAAAACAACCCGATTTATTATGTAAGTCGAGTCTTGCAAGGCCCGGAAAGAAACTACTCCGAGATCGAAAAGTTTGCTCTCTCTATTGTAACTACTGCGCGGAAATTGAGACCCTATTTCCAGTCGCACAAAGTTATTGTCCTGACCAACCAACCACTGAGGCAGACACTTTCAAAGCCTAACGCATCGGGAAGGCTAATCAAATGGGCGGTCGAGCTAGGAGAATATGACATCGACTACATGCCAAGGACATCAGTCAAAGGGCAAATTTTAGCTGATTTCGTACTAGAAAGCACTATAACGACAGAAGAAAAGGAGGAGCAGTGGATGTTGCACGTTGATGGATCCTCTACGTCGACGGGAGGTGGCGCAGGAATCTACTTTCAAGGCCCTAATGCGGAAGAGCTTGAATTTGCTGTGAAATTAGACTTCCTAGTATCCAACAACGAGGCAGAGTATGAGGCCTTGCTGGCAGGATTGAAAATGGCCGTCGAAACAGGAATAAAAAACTTAATTGCTTACACCGACTCGCAGCTCGTGGAAAAGCAATTTAAGGGTCTTTTCGAAACCAAAGAAGATTCGATGATTAGATATTTAGCCTTGGTCAACAAGGAGGTATCACGACTTGAAACGTTCCAACTCGAATATATAGGGAGAACAGAGAATACAAGGGCAGACGCTCTCTCAAAGTTCGGAAATCTAATAGAAGGAATCAAAACTAGGAAGGTAACACTCTTGATTTCGGAAAAACCGGCCATCGACATCAATGAGAATCCCTTTGGTGCGGATGTACTCAATCTCGATGATGATCGCGGTAGTTGGAAAACTCCAATACTCGATTACCTAATGAACGGAACACTCCCATCGAACAACACCGAAGCAAGAAGAATCAAATATAGGGCACCTCGCTATGCGCTCATTGGAAATGAATTATATCGACGATCAATCACTGGAGTATTGCACAAATGCGTAGATTCTCCCCAGACCGATCTGATACTAAAGGAAGTCCATGAAGGATCCTGTGGAAGTCATTCGGGAGGCAGAGCATTAGCGATTCGAATCTCGCGTCTAGGGTATTATTGGCCTTCCTTGGTGAAGGACGCCAACAACTATGCTAGGAGGTGTGCCAAGTGCCAATATCACGCCACCATGCCAAATCAGCCAGCGCAAAAGATGGAATCAATATCGATTGCTTGGCCTTTCGATCAATGGGGTGTGGACTTAGTTGGACCACTGCCGATGGCGCGAGGTCAGAAGCGCTATTTACTTGTAGGAGTGGAATATTTTAGTAAATGGGTAGAGGTGGTGCCGCTAAAGCAAATCTCTCAGACCCAAATAATCAACTTCTACTGGTCGATCGTATGTAGGTTTGGCATACCTAGAGTAATCATCTCCGATAATGGACCTCAATTTGTAGGGAAAAGAGTAGTGGATTGGTGTTCCAAACACAAAATCGATCTGCGTTTTACGTCAGTAGGTTGCCCGCAAACAAACGGACAAACTGAGGTTACGAATCGGGAAATCGTAAAACTCTTGAAGAAAAGATTATCCGAAGCAGGAGGTGCTTGGCTCGATGAGTTACCTTGGGTCGTTTGGGCCAATCGAACGAAGGAAAGAGCTGCAACCGGGGAAACGCCTTTTAGTCTCGTGTATGGATCGGAGGCAGTTGTTCCTGCTGAACGGGAAGTCACGTCGCCAAGAACGGGTATGTACAATGAAACAGATAATACGGACGAAAGGAATTTCGAACTCGATCAAGTGGAAGCAAAACGAGAAAGAGCCTCCACCCGAATCCAAGCCTACAAAACTACCATGGCAAGGGCTTACGATAAAAATGTAAGATTAAAATCTTTTCAGGTGGGAGACCTCGTCCTAAAACGAGTAGACGTATCCAAGCAAAAGGGTAAGCTCGATTGTAATTGGGAAGGACCATTCAAGATAATCGAAGCCGGCAGAAAGGGCGCATATCGATTAAGCACGATGGGAGGAGAATCCGTGAAAAGAACTTGGAACGGGAGAAACCTCAGAAAATTCTACGCCTAAGAAATTTTCTTTAGTTTGTCTATATTTCCAACTGTTCTTGTAATTTCCTTACTTTTATATTTTTGAATCTAATGAAAAAGCTCTTTTGTTACTTTCTAAGACTTTCATATAGATCGATAGCCGTTGAGGCATCGAGAGGAAATCTCCAATTCTCCAAGCGTACCTCGATAGCCGTTGAGGCATCGAGAGGAAATCTCCAATTCTCCAAGCGTACCTCGATAGCCGTTGAGGCATCGAGAGGAAATCTCCAATTCTCCAAGCGTACCTCGATAGCCGTTGAGGCATCGAGAGGAAATCTCCAATTCTCCAAGCGTACCTCGATAGCCGTTGAGGCATCGAGAGGAAATCTCCAATTCTCCAAGCGTACCTCGATAGCCGTTGAGGCATCGAGAGGAAATCTCCAATTCTCCAAGCGTACCTCGATAGCCGTTGAGGCATCGAGAGGAAATCTACAATTCTCCAAGCGTACCTCGATAGCCGTCGAGGCATCGAGAGGAAATCTCCAATTCTCCAAGCGTACCTCGATAGCCGTTGAGGCATCGAGAGGAAATCTACAATTCTCCAAGCGTACCTCGATAGCCGTCGAGGCATCGAGAGGAAATCTCCAATTCTCCAAGCGTACCTCGATAGCCGTTGAGGCATCGAGAGGGAATCTACAATTCTTCAAGCCTACCTCGATAGCCGTTGAGGCATCGAGAGGAAATCTACTATTCTCCAAACGTACCTCGATAGCCGTTGAGGCATCGGGAGGAAATCTCCAAATTATCGAATCGCCGAAACGCTCCTCAAATGGGCAGAAACCTAAGTTATTATGATCGTTTAAATGATAATCGTCGAGTTCTCCAAAGGATTTAAAAACCTAAGTTATTGTGGTCGTTTAAATGATAATCGTCGAGTTCTCCAAAGGATTTAAAAACCTAAGTTATTGTGGTCGTTTAAATGATAATCGTCGAGTTCTCCAAAGGATTTAAAAACCTAAGTTGTTATGATAGTCGATCTCTCCAATAAAAATGATCATCGATGTCATATGGGAATTTCATCGACTTCTTCAAAATCAGCGATTTCTTCGAGAAGATTGAGATATACTGTGATTGTCGATTTATATAAACCGGTTACAAGTCTTAAACTACATCATAAATCGATTCCTTTTTATTATGGTTTAAATGCATCTTCTCGACAACTCTGAAGTTGATGGAAAATTCAAAATTTCAAACAAAGTTGAGATAATATGAAATTTATTTCATTAATCATATCGAAACTATTACAACAGTGTACAAATCGAGATCGACTACGCTGAATTATCGAAGAAACCTAGTACAAACTATTACATTGACTGAACCAAGTAAGTTGAGGAAATCTCGAGTTTTCCTACAAATTCGGCAACCGAGAACCTATGATCACGCCCGACCTCGGATTAGCTATAGGCTTAAATATGGAGTTTTTCCGCCTATAGCTTTTCCTCTCATTGGTCGAGGCCTTGAGGGGACGAGACGTCCTCGGCGTCAGCGAAGGACAGGAGGATCCTTTTAATGGCAGCATGCTTACCAGAAAGACACACACCATCTCAGTCAATAATCTGACCATGGGTGATGGGTCTCTCTGCTTCGACCAAGTGACAGAAGAGGAAAAAGTCGCTCAATAATTTTTGCGCTTTAAGTCCTCCACCATCTGATCGGCTGCCATACCTTCTACCTCACCCCTGTCCTCCGACTAAAAGGGGGCACATCGAAAACTCCGAGGACCGACATATGTTGCAGAGTGCCGAGCCAATGAGGATTCCGAGATGCCCCCGGACAGACCTCGTTGTCGTTACCGATGCCACCCATTCGAACAACGAGGCCTACCCATTGGAGTACTCCCTTTACCGATACCACCCAATCGAAGAGAATATCAATGTCTTCTATGTCGATCTGGAGGTCGAACAAAGTGAAAGGTCCCAAAATAGGGTAAGGGACCCTTCGATAACCTAATCTCAAATATCGAACTATCGATAAGATTCAATTAGGAAATGAACCGTCGACGTCGACCAAATTACACTACGAGGAAGTCAAATCAATCAGATCCGACTACACGATGAGAGGAAAAATAACCTTCGTGGAACATGCTCGGAAGACAAGAGGCTAATTAACATACACAAGTTAAAATACAAGACCAACGAGCAGAGCAGAGATAAATAGATCAAATACGATGAATTAATCGATAAACCGAAACATGCAATGTTCCTTACAAATTACATATAAACATCGAAACACGCCACCCACGCGCGACTCGATAGCCAGAATACCGAGCTTTAGAGGAAACAGAAACTTTTTCTTTTTTCAACTCAGGGCCAAAATAAATGCCGTTAATAGTCATTATGGGTCTCGAAATTGAGACGATCAATATGATCGGAGGAAGTCGTCATCTGGGGGACTTCACCTCCCTGGTCAGCAATCTCAGCTTTCAGCTTTGCCGCTTGCAGCCCGAGTAAGAATCCAAATTCATGATCCTCTGGTGCACTCTTGGAATTGTCCTCCATCAAGAAATCCAAGTTGAGCGGAACACCGTTTTCATCAGAAGTCGCACTGAGTTTCGACTCGTCAAAACGATCGTTCAGAAAACCGAGCGCCCTGCACTGCTTCCAGCCCTTCTCAAAGACCTTCATCAAATCAACTCCAGATTGGCGTTCGACAAGTTCCTCGTAAACGACGCTGTTGAAAAGCTCAGTAACGATAGCTTTTCTCTCGGCAGCGGTCGCTTCACTACGACTCCTCAATCCTTCTTGTCGACCCAATTCGAAGCTATTGGCAGCCTCTTCCTTCAGCTTCATGGCAAATTCATGATCTTTTTGCTCAAGTTTTGCCTCCAACTCGGCAATACGCCCATCTTTGGTCGTCGCTTCTTTCTCCAGGATGGTTACCTTTTCATCCATCTCTTTCTTCATCTCCTCCAAATGACCAACCTTTTTCTTCAAATGCGAGCTAGAACCTTTACTCTTCTCGTACCGCTTCCTCAGACCATCCTGTCGAGCAGCCGAGGAAAAGATGGTCTGACTCAGCTGTGAAATAAAAATTCAATACGTTATTAATATGGCAGAGAGCAGTATAAAGCGTATGTCTATATCGACGGATGAATACCGATAGGAGGAGAGACGCCTGTAAGCGTAGGATGTCCGCTCCATCTTTTTTCAGCAGCATAGTGTGATCCTCAAAGGACACCGTCGACAAAAACTTTTGCCACGCCGGTGAAGTGATGGACGAATCCAAAATTGCAGGATCCATCATCGAGATACCAGCGGCCCTCGTTCCATACATTCTCTTGTGCTCTTCGAGAATAGATTCTAAGTTACCTGCGGCGGGGAGAGGAATCTCACTGCTCGTAGGAGTCGACGAATCGTCCAACTTAGCCCTCTTCGGGGAAGAATGGTCTGCCTGATCGACTTCAGCCGAAACAGGCCTTTTTCCCTTATCTTTTTCTTTTTCTGCCTCCGCTCGATGGCCAGTTGACGCTGCAACAGTGCTCGAATGGCCAGGAGGTTTGAGGGCCTTGTCGGTGGCAGCCGTCGGGGACGGAGGCACGGGTGGCTTCATGATATGTTGAGATTTCCATATGGATCTAAGATAACGATCACCCATGGGAACGACGATGTCTTCTGCACGAATAAAAATATTAAAGAAATGTATCAATATATTCTTTCAAAGGAACACGAGAACGATAAAAACTACCTAAGGTGGGACAATCGACGGGTAAGGAAGCCATCGACATTCCTCCTAAACTCAATATAGGCTCCCGCAGAAGCGCATTGGTATCATAAGTCAATTCACACAACTGAGTAAGAAAGTCGGGCCCCCAGGATGGTTCGGGAATATTCCTCAACTGAATGCCGCCCGACCTCCATTCATTTGTCGTTCTCCATACATAGTTCTCGGGACCGTGAATGAAAACAAACCTACTCTTCCAACCTTTTCCATACGACGATTTCAGGTCACTAAGAAACCTAACTTTGGGTTTAGACCGTACGAAGTAAAAACCTTCGTTGGACTGCGGAGAAGGGCGAACATCGAAAAGACCACAAAAATTGGCAAAAGACGCTGGTTGACCGACTGCTTTCATGACTATGCAAAACGCAATGATATAGCCAACAGCATTGGGTACTAACTGCGTAGGGCATAACCTGAGACCATTTACTATATCGACAAATTCGCTCGGCAAAGGAAAACGAAGACCATTTTCCAAACTATCGATGTGGAAAGCTCTATAACCACTAGGGGGCTCGTTCATCCTCTCATCCGAGGACGGCATCCTAATAGCCCAACCCGAAGGGAATTGATACTTCGAAAGTAACGACTCGTCCGACTTACGTGTACGACATGCCGATATAGCACTGACTAACTCCTTAGTTCGATGCCGATTCGACTTAGACCTTGAAGGAATCATAACTTCCTCCTTCGAACGCCTAACAGAACCTATCGAAGCGCCTTCCCCTTCCCCGACAGATTCGTTCCCTAAAGACCTAGACCCACCAGACATAAGTAAGAAAAGAGTTAGAAATACCTAAAAGGGAGGAAGTGCGCCGACTAAAGATGATGGACGGTCGCTGATCGACGAGAGCTCCGACGATAATTCTCCTGGTATATTTGCTAATGAGTATGAACAGTTACGACCTTAACGTCCTATATATAGACAAAAATCCCAAAGAGCGCGCCCAATGACGAAATATTTTGAACAGACGTGGCGGTTCACTCAAAAATGGACCGCTTCACCAGTTTCGGCCCAATAACATTCCTTTCGAAGTAAGGAAGTTGGCCCAGATATTGGCCCATTTACAATTCTCAATTTCGACGGTTCGATTAACGACGATTGGAGACGAAATAAATAGAAGAACATATAATTATCGAATATATAATTATCGACTGGAAAACGTTACGTTGACAGTTCATCAATACATTCAAAATACCTTAAAATTAACCTTATACTTACAAATCTCCAACCTATCTACAACTAATCTAATGAAATCAAACATCCGAACTCATGTGTTCGAGCGGCTTCGACTTCTTCATCTATACCAATCAGCACAGGAGGTTGACATTTCTCATCGAGCCCCGCCCCTATCATTGAAGGATCAAAGTCTGCAGTAAGGAAACCTCTATGCTGACATTGCTTGATGGTCTTTTCGTGCATCTCGACGAGAGCATTTCCCATTCTAGCATCGGCAAGATGTTCATAAACGGGAGACGCAAGAAACTCCTCCACAATAGCCAAACGTTGGGCGGAAGAAACCACCCTAGCTTCTGGGGGATACCCAGCACGAAGCCGATCAACTTCTCTGGAGGAAATGCTAAGCTGCTTCATGGCCTCGTCGAGTTGCTGTTCTCGCTCTTTAATGGCGACATCATACTCGCCCTTGAGTTTTTCCAATTCTTGCCTCGCGAGATCCGCCTGGAGGTAACCTTGAAACAGATACTGTATTATCTGCATAAAACGAAACAACTGATTTTCGATACAAGATCCGCTATCAAAATTTTACAAAGTTAATACCGAGAAATAGTACTTACTGCAGAGACTGCTCGCCCCGAGGTGTGCAAATTCTTTTGTAAAGACTTTCTCGACAACCACCTCTGGTCGCGACTAAAAACACTGTGAATAAAACTTCGAAAACCAGCATCCTTTGAGTCTCGCTGAAGAACTGAATCACTGGAGCCCAAACCACCGGGATACTTATGCTCGGAATCGACCCACTCTGATATCGCCCAATTAAGGTCGAAATCGTCGTCATCAGAGCTTTTGTCGCTGGGATCCTCATCCGGAACGACGGGATCATTTCCCGCCTTCAGAACCGTCTCTTCGTTCCTGCGAGGCCTCTTTCCTCGCTTAATCTCGATTCGACGTGCCTCATCATCACCTACGCTCTTCGCTCGACCCTCCGTACTAGATCCAGCCATGACGCCAAAACCTTGTGGCCACTTACGTTGATTCTCGGCCTCGAGAGCTTCCCGTTTCTTCCCTTTCGGCACAAGCATGGCAATCCTAAGAAGGTCGTCTAGGGAAGGATCATCGACCCTCTTTTTGGATGGGGATAACCCGCACGTTCGAAGACAGCGCTCTTGGGTAAGGACCTTCACATCCAGAGAATACTTACGCAGATTCTCCAAAAACTGAGGCGACAGAGTAGGTGGTGGGGGCGTCTGCACGTTAATAGGGCCACTACGCCAGGACGATGTAATATTCAACTTTTGATCTTTTGGTGGCCTAAGATACACAAATCGAGCCTTCCACCCTTTCCCATGAGAACTCTTAGCATTTGTCAGGAAACTATTCCTGTTCCCTCTCGACTTCACCTGATAGAAGCCCTTTCCTGACTTGGGAGACTCTTTCACAGTAAATAAACACCAAAAGTTGCCAAACGATGCCTCTTGTCTGAGAGCCTTCATGACGACAATAAACCCTAGGATCATCGACATACCGTTTGGAACGATCTGGGCCGGAACTACACCCAAGTAATTAAGGATTGAAGCTAGATCAGGAGCGATAGGAACTCGAAATCCACATTCCATCGATGCCTCGTGTATCGCTATCGACCTCTTCGGAGGATTATGCATTCGCTGTACCGAACTAGGACTAGATACACCCCAACCTGGACCGATCGAGAACGACGATAACCAGGCCGCCAACGGTTTTTTATAATCTCCGGCTTGAATTTCCTGATAAGCCAGCTGCCTTTCCACTTCCTCTTCATCATCCTCATCAGCGTGACCACCACTAACTGGAATATCACCTTCGTTCCCCTCTTCTCGATTTTCTTCCTCACCAAAAACATCCTTAACCACATCATCCACATGATCACCCTCTGGAGTCGATACTTCGCTGTCCGACATTTTCTGAATATCTTGGAAATAAAATCGTTGTAGATCTCCTTTACAGACGTACAGAGCTCCGACGTCACAAATGTTTATTCTTACCGTAGTGTAAAAGAATAGGAGAAGCGACAAACCTTTATATAGGCGCAAAGAACTACCGTTTCGGCGAATTTGCACAATTCCCCCTTGAAAAGATGCGACGCTTGATTTCCTATCCCTCAAATTGAAATTACCCGCCAAATTAAACCCTAAATCGGCGAAGGCGCGAAAGCATAGATATTTTGGCGGGAAATTCTACTCCGTTACTTTAAGTCCCAGACTTCGATTTGCAATCGAACTCTCGAACTTGGGAGACCCCCAATGATACTAGCCGAATTTAAAAATTCAAACAAACACTAATTCAAATTTCCAGAGTTCGACTTACGCTCAAACTCTAGAACTTGGGGGACTCTTGATGTACCAAGTCTTCGTCATTATAAACACTCGTCGATCAACGATTAGGATCGAGGACCTCCCCCTCAAGTTCACATTAAACATAGGCGAAATGGCCTAACGTCGGGGCGTAGTCCTCGATGTCTTCGACTTAACCGACATGCTGGTCGACGTCTTTCTTTATTAGGTCCATTTACAATCGGATCGAATCAATCGTTGGGGATCCATATTCGATCCGTTATGTCCAATCATGATTCGACCCGATGACCCATTTGGAACTCTATAAATACCCCTCATAAATACGATTAAAGGTACGCACTTCTAAGCATTAAATACGCTCCGACTTCCCTACTCATCTCGAAACTTACTTAAGCATCGGAGGGTTATCGTCGGGTAACCACCGACATTAACCTGACGTAGTTGTCTTTGTTTTCAGGTTAGGATCCCTTATACAAATCGAGGACTAGCATAGCTGACCTGCTGATCCTCATATTGACGAGTCGCGTTCGACTGGAAAGGAACATACTGACGAAAGCACACTCATCAATTGATGCTTCGAAACTCACAGTGAATTCAAATGAAGTGCAATCATTAGCACACGCAACTAAGCTAAATGTAGATCTGCATAACTGTTGCTTAAACTGACTGAACAATTGGAAACAAGGCGACCATTTCTCATCTGCCTCTGAGAACTGACTTCCAGAAGTATAGGACCAAATCGATGGAGTGTACTCCAAATCGGAAAGTACCTCCACGAAGCTCCCCGATGATGACGAGTTCTGCCCCTCCTCTTCCTCTTCTTCATCACCATCACCTATAATGGCGCTGTTAGAGAACTTCTCCGAGCATGCCAAATCTAAACAATACACTGCACTGTTATCAACCGATACGCTGTCGTTTTGGAGTAAATTATTGTTACATTTAGAAACGACATCGTCTCGACTGTTATCAACTGATACGCTGTCGTTTTGGAGTAAATTATTGTTAGATATAGAAACGACATCGTCTCGAACAATTTCCACAGCGGAATTCTCATTTCCACTGACTCGGACAACGTCCTTCTCAGCTAACGGAAACCGAGGCGGAGCACTCGAAACTTCCGATTTGGAAACCTCGCCTCCTCCTCCTTCAGCTTCTGATTCCTCCACAGCTTCAACTGGTTCATCGAATTTACTGATCTCATTCCGGTAATTGGATCGATTAGCAAGTCTCCGTAACTCATACCGAAAGTTCGCCGACGGAAGCGGAGGCGCCTTATGGTTGCTGACTGAGGCAACGCTAGAATTGCAGGAAACTTCTTCAGTTACTTCTGCTGCAGAATGTGATAAATCAGCTGCAGCGGTGTTTGACAGGATAAACAGAGGAGAGATGTGAAGTCGCCGTCGACGAGGAAGTCGATAACGGAGCTGCGTCTTCGTGAATTGTGGATGTTGTGGCTTCTCTGCTCCTGCTATCGATGATAATGCTTCTTCATCAGTAGCTCGTGAAGCAACGTTGCGGTTCATTTTGAAGGAGTGAGGTCGTGAAGCAAGGATACGGTTCATGGTTCAGCAGTGAAGAGCAAATGAGTGAAATTTCGTACTGTGTGACACGAAATTTCACTCATTTGCTCTTCGCTGCTGAACCATGAACCGTATCCTTGCTTCACGACCTCACTCCTTCAAAATGAACCGCAACGTTGCTTCACGAGCTACTGATGAAGAAGCATTATCATCGGTGGTAGCAGGCAGAGAAGCCACAACATCCACAAATCACGAAGACGCTGTGGGGCCCATGATCATTGCATTCGCATGTTTAATTTGTACGAATAATATTTCTTTTTTCTTTTTCTTTTTTTTTGAGAAAAATTATTTCCTAGTGGAGTTTTGGTATCTAGTGGAGTTTGATTGAAGGATTTGATATGCAGTTTTTAAATTTTAGTGGGGTTTAATTTTGAGTTTTGGTATTTACTGGGGTTTGATTGAAAGATTTGATTTTCAATTTTTTAAATTTATTGAGGTTTGATTTTGAGTTTTTGAATCTAGTGGGTTCTGAATTATAATGTCACAAGCAATTTGACGGGGAGCCTTGCGAGGATTTCTTCTTCATTTTGGGGGGTTTGAATTTGGTGGATGCTTTTGATTTCCTTGGGTTGATGAGGAGGTGGATTAGTGAAGTTTGATGGGTTTAACATTAATCGTCCTTGGATCTAACTAATCCACTTTTGGGGGTTTTTCTTCAGTTTCTTTGAGTTGGGTACGTAGATAAATGGAGCCTCTTAATGAATAGTCATTTTCGGTTCTGATTACTCGAATATATTTCTTGTGATGTGGAGTATTAATTGACTGATGGTTGATCAAAGCAAATATAACTTATATTCATTCAACCAATTTTGACATTTTTTCTTACATATTTGCAACTATTGTACATGAGTCCAATTTTAGAAGATTGATGTGGGTCTCTATGGACTCTTGACAATTCTAGAAAGTTAAATTTTTAAAAATGACCTTCAAATGTTTAAATTGTTAGAAATGACTTCTATTTTAATTAATTAGTTAATAAAATAATTTATTAATTTAAAATGTAATTAATTAATTTTAATTAAACTATAAGTAATTATCATTACAATTTTAGTTCCAAATTTTGAAACTGAAATTTTTAACATTTTCGGCGCCTGAAAATGTTCCCGACCGATAAGTCTAGTCGCCCTAGGACAGTCCCGGAGGTCGGCCAATCCCGCGCTCGCCCAGGCTGTTCTTGGGCGACTGGTCAATCACCGGGGAACATTTTCATACGCAAATCATGAAAAAAAAAAAAAAAAAACCATATTAGAGCACAGTTGTTGCAAATTCATAAAAATCAAGTATTTAGGTTCATCATCATCATTTATGTGAAAGGTGTGGAAGTTATAGGAAAGTTTGAAAATGAAGAAGAAGAGAAGATTTGGGAAAGTTGGGAGAACTCGAATTTGAAAAGAGGGAGAAATAAAAGAGTTATTGAGAATGTTTCGGAGAAAATTAAGTAGGCTTGATTGATAATGAAATTAAAAAATAAGGGAAGGTCTTTTTAAAAAATACATCATATCATAAGGTTTTTTCAAGCAATTACTCCAATAGAGTGAATCCTAACGTTTTTTAGAAGGTTCATTTTGGACTTAAATTACTTGCTTTGCTTATTCAGTGTGGTTTAGTCAGATTTACTGGGAATGAATTTGATGCAAATAAAAATTTAAGACAATGAATAGATACAGAATTTCACATGAAAATAATTGGCACTCGAGTGGAATTATACCATCAACATCTATAGTATTTATAAAGAGAAGCTAAATCAACATATAAAAATGGTCAGAGTTGGACAAGTACAATCTTAGACAAGTAAAATAAATAAGGATCAATTAAGCCTAATCATACAGGTTGTGAAACGTTCGGACAAAAAGTTGTCGCTGGGGGGCTACAATATCGCCATATTTGCAGAGGCAATTTTCTGCGTAAGGTGAATTCGCTATCAAAAAATCTGTGGAAGATGAATCGGCTAATTGATACATCAGAAATGAAAAAACTGATTGTATTGTGAAGTAACACAAGGGCACTTGAAGAAAGAACAATAAGTTAATCTAGTTATGGGAAGTAAACCTCAAGGTATATAGTGTACTCACAAGCTCAAGCTTCTTTCCTTGTTATCCTGCATTAAGTTTCATCGGGAATCAAAAAACCATTTGTTGATTGATATAACAATGCAAAAAAGCAATTGTGATGATGATCGCATTTTGTATATGTTGAAAACTTGAGATTGGGATACCGAACAAACAACAGAACAGATATAAAAGCTACAATTTTGAAAGTTTAAGAAACTATGAAGACATGAAATAGCAGGCCGTGCCTTGCTATTTTATGAAAAGACACTATTTATCAGCAATTCCGATTATAAATAGGATTAGCAAGAGGTTAATATGTCATTGGGAAGTTGATTGACAGGGAGTTGTTAAGAATGACTCATTCATTATTTAATGAATTCAAACATTTAAAAGCACGCAATTCTTTACCTGAAGCAGTAAATTCCAAGAGCTGTTGTTATCTCATGAATGACTGATGTGGCAAAATGCAGATAGAGTGCCACTGCATACAACATAGAAAAATTAAGGTCCAAAGCACTATGATTTTTGCAATGTAAAGTTAATTTAAGACTTGGGATGAAAGTACAAGCAATCATGGCGCTATCCATAAACTGACTAAAAGTGAAAGCCCAATATATCACTTCATTCTTATTTTAAAGGTGGTGAAAATTTAAAGATGCTCAAATCTAAACGAGGAAAAATATAAATGCAGAAAATGTTAGTACCTGCATATACGAAATATCCAAGAAGAACCCAGAACTCATCAACTAAAGGAACTCTGCTAAAAAAAAACATCTCAATGAGTAAAAATTATCAAAGATCATTCATATCTACTACCATTCTGGTAAAAAATACTCCGAAAAACAAAAGGCTGGTCGCAAAGTGACCACTCACCCGTCATTTAGCCTGGCAGTGAGAGCATTTGCAATGGCAAATGGCAGATAAAACAATGACTGCAAATAATAAACACTAAAATGATAATAGGCACCAATGGAAATCTATCCATCAAGACTTAAATCATTTCATATTCGAACGAACATATTACATGCAAAAATACACAATGCGACTCGTACCATGCACATGTTTGTTTTCAAGCCCTTAGGTTCATCACATAGGTGAGCAAGAATCATTCTTCCCTGTGAAAATTCAGCACAAAGCTATAAGCATAATGCTCACTGGAAATTTCAGAAATCAACATAATCACCCAGTCAGAGACTCAATAACATGAGCCATGATGAAACATGCATCAACCATCACATTTTAATGAATTAATCACATATAAAACTCATACTCCTGTATTTTGGCACACTCTATGGCACATATATACATTATTCCGTCACAATTCGTCATTCAAAAATAGAAGAATTCAAACTGCATTAAATTGTTTATGAGTCCAAAAAGATGCATCTTACCACAAGAAACCCGAACGACAGCCCAGTTCCCAATATGACCAGATGTGGATAGTTGCCCATTAGATCAGTAGGAGATAGGTAGTCCCTGCACAGTCATACTCAATCATAGAACAAAACAATGTGAAAAGGCAAATAAAATGAAGAACACAAATCAAAACATACCACACAATAACTCCACCTAAAAGCAACAAAAAAGGATAAAGCTGTCAAGAAACGAGGAGTGTTAATTCAAACGTTGGAAAAATCATAAGAGGTATCATCCATGTATCAGTATACAAACCATTGCCAAAGCCACCAGCATGCTTCTTTTTCTTGCCTGAACAACCTTTTGAACAGAATTCACACTGCACAAACCACCATATACGTTAAATCATATTCAACCTTACAGCTGTCAAAGAATAATATTGAATCGGCATGAACAATCTAGAGCATGGACGATCTTTTAAACTAAATTAAGAAAACTATTACCCATAAGAACTAACACAGTTAAACTCTTACACTGTCCAAGATAATTATTTAGTTGAGGTTCCTTTTATTATGTCTTCCAGATAGTATGCAACTATGCATGAGATTAACTTGTAGAGCAAGCTAAAATTCAAACTAACAGTCTGTGTATAATAGGGGGAAACCTAAAAAAATGTTGATGGATAGCAGGATAAAGATACTAACTACAAAGAACATGAAACTGTTTCCAAAGGAAATAATAATAACTTATGTTCAAAATGAATATCGTACTCACTTGAATGCTATTGTTGGTATAACAGCGAAGATTATCATTAAGAACAATGCAGCTTTATACATAGTAATCTCTGCGAAAGAGAAAAAACAAAGGAAATCAGAAAGGTAATAGAGATAAGGCATAGAAGAGAGGTACAAAGCAGAGCAAACTGAAAGAGTCAGATGGACTAATTAGCCAAAAAAGGCTAAACTGCTAAAGCAAAAAAAGAAAACCTAACCCAAGCAAACCACAGTAGATCGGACACATTACACTAACATGTAAACTCAAGTGATAGATTTTTTCATTGTGTTAGATCATATCAAAATGTTCCTTGATTTTTTGCATGACTTACCATTTAGAAATGGAATCCAACTCAAATATGGGATAGATTTTCCAAACGGTTGAGCCCACCACTCAGCACCTGAAAGTAAGAGCTTCCGAATTCAACCCTCAATGTATCTGATTTTGGACTAAATTCACACTCACAAACAAACAAGATAAAAACTTAGGGAACTGAAGTGAAGTGACAGAAGTAATACCGACAATAGCAGTGAAGAAGTGGATCAAATATATCAACATAAGACCTTCTGTAGGTCCATTTATAGCTGGGAGAATGAGAGTATTGCTGAAATAGCTGGACAGGAAATGCAAAAGTGGTAAATTAGTTGAGGCACATTTTTAGCAATCTGAGAATGCTTCACACAGAGAGTAATCAACACAAATATCCACAAAACAATAATAAATCCTAGGAGAAAAGGTGTAGGGAAACAGCCTGATTATCCTCCAAAACCAATAAATTGGGAGAACTCTTGTTATGTTATTATTCAGGTTACCAACTAGCATAATTAAGGTACCTTTTTCCTGGTTTAGGCTGCTATTTTAACCAGTGTTATCTTTGTCAGCAGAAAAGTGAAAGTAAAGGGGGGCCGTATTATTGCCATTTAGCAATTTAGCATATGAAGCAAACCTTCACACAATCGTTTAAAAATGATATACTTAAGTCTGATAAAGAACAAGTGTCATAAACCATCAAATTAACTTACTATTCCCATGTAGCTAGGTAAAAAGGAATAGCTGATATAACCCAAAACCAGAAAGTATTTCGTCCACACATAGCAGTGCTCCCAAAAGCCAAAGCCTCAAACTGGAAAATTTTACAGTTAAACATCAAGTATCAGTATCACAAATAGAGAAAAACAATAACTAAATTCAAAGACATACCGCACATCCAAGAGCATCACATCCTGCAAATATGGATAGGAAAGAGAAACTTGTTTAGATTCAGCACCTCAGTAAATGATCACGAAGAGAAAAAAAAGTGATATAAACAAGAGAATAATGAATGATTACCGTGATCAAAAAGTTCTCCGAGTGGACTAGAGGAATTTGTTCTCCGTGCTTGTTTTCCATCAACAGCATCAAAAGTCTAGAATGAAACTTCAAATCGTCAAAAAAGAAATAGCAGATATACAAAATCTTGATCAAAGATATAGTGAAGAGAATGAATTGTTTGGTAAAAGGAGAGTTTAACAAATAGAAATTCAAATTGTTTCTTAAACATCTGAAATAGTTACATAAAAATGAGAATATTCAAATGCTTAAAATAATGGGTAATCTAATAAATCAATGTCAATACCATCTTGAAAGAAAAAAATTAATTCATAGTTTCAAACCACCTAATACATCCAACACCACAAACAATACACAAAGAGAGTTATAATACTGGATAATACATGGCCGCCATGACACCTACGAAACAAGTAAAATGAGCAGAAATATACATATTCCCCCATTTCTGCATTACATGTTTTTATTTCCCTTCAAAGATATCAAAAAATAAAAACTACAGACAACTAGGAAAGAGATCTAAAGGTTGAGTTTGTACAAAAATTGAGCATACTTGATATAAGAAGAGCAGTATCCCGTGGGCAAGATGGACCCATCTTGGAGGAGGTGAATCCAATTGAGGTGAATATATCTGCAGCAAAATTCGCAGAATATGACACACAGGAAGAAACGATACTCCAAAGACAAAACCAAGAGAACATACGAAAACCAACATGACTAGAAACATTCTTCCATCATTCTTAGCAGCAAATTTGCCATATAACAATACCCTAAATACAAATTAAAGCAAAGAGAAAATTCCAAAGCAAGATGAGCAGAAACCACCTCCTATTAGTCTCATAAACAGGGTTCCATACAACTCAACAAATAGACACGTGAAGAGAGGTAACTTGGTGGCTGTGTAAGGTGAACAAAGTCGGTGAAAGGACAAGTATGAAAAACATCTCTGGTTTTTCTTAAATGAACATCTCATTCTTAAAAGCCTGAACATCTACTAAGTGCAAATTTGGTAATCCCATTTAGATTATCAAATTACTCCTTTATTTACAAAAATATAACTGTTATAAGATTTTGTTCAGGATGTTATTGTTTAACGCAGAATGTCAAAGTCTCCCTCCCATGTCCAAGTGACCATACATTTTTTCAAGGTAGATCAATTTCCTTTCACTTTTCACTTTTCTTACGTTTAATCCTCTGTATTCTCCTAGTAACCTAGTAAAAGACATTAGCTTATGCTACTAGCAAGACAATTAGTAATGACTAAACCACTAGCATAAAGATCTAAAAGGCACTAAAATTTAATAAAAAGGAGAGTTTCCTTGAATTAATAATAACAAAGTGATGAATTTGCACGTCGTTGGCCCTTAAGATTCACCAAAAACGAATTAACATTCAATGCATACATGTCACAAGGTTGCTGTCAGTCTCATTCTATAAATCGGGAGAAATTTGTGCTCATAATAAACAGATAATTATAAGCATTGCTACAAAGCAATTATTAGAATGGGAACAGGAAAGGTAAGTTAGATAAAAATAATTAAGAAATCCCTAGCTACAGTTCCAGTTTCAGATTTATCAAGCATCTTCATAGGCTAATTAGGGGTGAGCAAAATGAATTTCTCACCTGACAGTACAGAAAAGGAATAACAAAGACTAGAACAAGCATCTAGGGAACAAACATGGATAAACTTTTGAGGAATATGGTTAATATTTCAAGTACCTGAGAATTTTTTAACATCAACCCTTACAGCTAATAAAATTCATAAAAGATTGTTCCAAGTGAAAGATTCCATTGACTTTTACGACAGCACTCCAACAATGGTTTAAAACTGACTACGCCTCAAAGCCAAGACTGAAATGTATGAATGGTTCATTTGCAAACAGAGAATGTCAATTTTATAACAGCATTATATGACTGAAAGTTGCATCAATTTTAAGAGATAAGTTAATTAATATGGAAAAGCATCATGCGTACAAAATGGACAACGGAGAAAGGGTTCACTCACATATCCTAACAAAGCGGATGTGACCAAAAACATGGATCCCGTAAGTGTAATCTGAGGAAACAAAAAAAAATATTAATAACCACAACAAACACAAGCAATATATGATAGTAATCAAAGAACATATACCATGTTGGGTCTGAAAGAGTCCAGTCCATGCACAAAAAGGGGGAAAAAGTAATTAGTGACGAGCCAAAAAGGCAGCCGAATTCAATAAAAGGAAAAAAGAGAAAAATACACGCTAGAAAAGTACTTGTTAATAATTTCAGCATATTAATTGAAAATTAAGCTTCAGTATACAATAAAATGAGGCTGAAAATCAAATCATATAATTCGATACTCAAACTCAACTTCAACGTGTAAAATCTCTCGATTCATTGTAATATCAAACAAGTTTGAACAACGTTCATCATTCTATAGCACAATACACAGAAAATTTTCCAAACTACTCAAGCTCAACAAGCATTCAGCCTAAGAAAAACTTGTTCTAGCTCGAATTGCTTAAGAATCAAATCAAGTTCAAGCAAAATATCAAGCTCAATAAGAAAATCGAACCAAGCTTGATCTCCGAGTAAATTCGACAAATTTACACGAATACACCCCTATAATAAATTACCTAAAATAATATTCTAAAATTATGTAAATCCAACTTCAATACCAAAATGTCTTTTACATAAACATTAGACGCAGAATATGGCTGCCCCTCACGAAAAACAGTTTAGTACGAGAGATCTAGTAAAATTATGGATGTAAAAAATACAAAAAACACCAGCAGGCATCAATAGCAGAAGGAATTTTGTATAATATTTTCACCCCCGATGACCCACTACATCCTAAACATTACATAGTCTTGGATTATACATAGCTAAAAATAGTGATTTTCATTCTTAATGAAAAATATTTTGCATATCACTAATGCAAAGCAAAACGCACCCATATCAGTTTTATTACTATTCTCAATATCAACACTGTTGCAGTCTCGCAATAAAGCTGCACAACCAAAAAAATGCATACACTTTTCAATATTTTCAAACTTGAATCAATTAGCCCTTTTCTACTTTGTGCCAAAAATCTCAAACAATAATCATCCTCGTAACTCAAAAGCATACGACTTTACACTTGTAACAAATCTCCAATAAAAAAAGGGGAACAGATAAATACTTACGGCATCCAAAGAGGGAAGAGATTAACACATCGAGTCCAAAACGGCTGCAATACATATTTAGCTACGTACGAGTGATCCACTCCACTGTATTTGTGTCTATGCAGAGCCGCAACTCCGTGTGCACCGATGTAACCCATTCTTCTTCCTTTTCAGTTTCTGTCCTAAGAATAATGGGGGAACCCTAATTAGTCAACGAAGTAGAATGTAAACAGATCAAATCACAAATCCTTAATAAAAATCAGACACATAAATGTATTTTCTCGAGAAAAAAACTACAAAAAAAAGTACTTCGTTAATTTGTTATTTCGATGAAATAGAAGAGAATTTAGGGATTGATAACCTTGGATAGATAAATTGTGGAAAGGGGTCGAGCGAGAGAGGCAAGAGATCAGACGTTCTTTATAGTTATTATTTTCATTTGTTCGATGCAGTAAAAGGAAAATATGCAAAGAGATATTTTCTCTCCCCGCCCGGTTTGATGACCAGTGTTCTTGAACCGACCGGATCATTCGGTCGAGCCGGTTTTAAGCGCTTACGCCTATGGTGCAAGTAGGAGTGTAATCGAATCGGGACAACAAACTATTTAAGTTTGGTTTAATTCTTGTTGAGTTTGAAATTTTATGTTTGAGCATAATTTGATTATTAAACGAGCTCAAATCAAATAAGTTTTTATTTAACGAGCTCGACACGAATATCATGTAGATTAATATTTTACATATAAATATCGATATTTAGTTTAGCGAGTCGAGTTCGAGTTGAACTTCGAATGTTACCGAACGAAAAATGATGTTTACTCTTGTTTGATAATATGACAAACATAACTCAAACAACTTTTATCGAACAAGTTCAAGTCAAGTATTTTCCCCGTTTGATTTGGGATTAATTTATTTTGTATTTTTGACAACCTTACCCAATAAAATAAGTTATGGGGCCGTTTGGTAAGGTGTATGGAATTAAGGTGGATTAGATCGGAACCGCATAGAATGACATATTAAAAATATGTTTGGTAGATTTGATTGCGTCGTATTACATTAAAGTAATCTGTTGGAGTTATGAGTTTAGACATATATTAATATATGTTCACTACTTAATTGAACATATGTAGCTTGTTTGGTTGTCTGGAAAGTGAGGAAAAATTGTAGGAAAAAGAAACTAAAAGGAAATGAAAGGAAAAAAAGAAAAGAAATTTATTTTCATCAACATGTTTGGTTGTGAGGAAAACCATTTTCTTGTAATTGTTTGATTGTTAAAGAAAGTTTAGGATCATAATATTTTTGATAAATGTTGATAAAAGCTGATAAAATATTGTGTGAATAATTACGTTTTCATTATATTAACTTTATTATAAATTAATTTGACCTTATTTATATTTTTTAGTCACCGAATTTATATCAATTTTCAAAGTTAACAGGGGAATATTGTCTTTTTTTTTAAAGTTAACAGGAGATTATTGATAATTTTTTAAGGTAAAAAGGGTGTTTTTGTGTTTCAAAGTTAACAGGGAATTATTGTCGTTTTTTTAAAGTAAACAGGAGGTTATTGACAATTTGTATAGGAAAAAGGGTGTTTTTGCGTCATTTTGTGGGTTATAATTATTATATGACTTGAGAGGGTTTTTTTTTTTGTTAATAATAAATAAGCACAAAGGGGCTTTCGGTAAGAAAAAATCACAAATGGGAGATTTTGATAGTTATAGAAAGTACTAGAGGTGTTTTGCAATTTATTGTAAAATTTTCCCATCAAATTGTTGGGAAAAAATTTTCTTCACAAAAATTTCATGCAGGAAAGTTGAAGGAAAATATTAACTTCATTTCCTGCTATTCAAACAACATGTGGGAGAAAAAATACTGACTTTCCTTCAATTTCCTTCACTTTTGCAACAACCAGACAATACAATGATGTTAGTTAAAATATATCAATTCATCGAAGCAATTTGTTTAATATGTTAAGAGTATGAGTTGAAAAAGGTTTGTTCAATATTTAAGTTTGAATGCGTTCATGTTAATTGTAAATTAATATAGATTTTAGTTTGTGATTTATTTATGTAGAATGTGTTTCTATTTTCAGAGATTTGAGAATAATTTATGATATTTAGTGATATGTTAAAATAAGAAATATGTAAATTTGAGGTTATAAGTAACATTTTACTGAATCCATATTCACACTGATTAACTAATCCCACCCTTGCCTGGGTGAATTATAATCATAATCTAGTCTTAGTACTAGATCGTAAGGATTTAATCAATTTGACCCTGAGCAGTGAGCAATATCACTAAACGTTGTATTAGCACATATTAATTCATATAATATGATCTAATATAATATACCTATTAGGTCCTTACCAATGGCCCTTTTGTGTAATATTCTCCCACTCAAAAGGGTTTTGTGGGATATGAAAGGGTAGACTGCAAATTTTACAAGCATATACAAGGACACAATGATCATTCTAATTCTTCAATCTAATTTTGAGTCGAACTCCAGCTATATAAAAGAGGAGTTGAGTTGGGTTGGGTTGTTATGAGTTATTTGGCCATTGTGTATCTTGACCCTAGTTATCAGGGACGACCCGGATTTTAATTATGGAAATTAAAGAATTTTATCAATAAAGTCTAGTTTATACAATTTTTTTAGTGAAACAAATATGTAATTAGTCTAGTGAAAAAGATTAATCATAACAAAGTAGTAAATTCTCTGAACTCAAGGTTCCCAATAATATGCCTGACGCACCTTAAAAAGTATAAAAATTCTTGAAAAACACAAAAAAAAAAAAAAAAAAAAAGTCATACATTCATATTTATATTTAATTATATAAGTGTCACATTAAATTGTGATATAGATTAGTTTCCACTTTAATACTCACGTAAACTTTGGCGATTAATATATTTTTTTCATACAAGAACAAACAAATATTCCCATCGATTTGATAAAGAAAAATAAACCGATTCAAAATCGTTCTTAAAAGGTGGTACCGAATTCTTCTCTAGAAAAAAGTAAATGAAAATAAAAATTGATAAAGTGGGCAGGGGAAGACAAATAGGAAAGTATAAAGCACGTGCTTTACAGCTCACAAAGTTCAATCTTTTGTATAAAATATAGATTGAATCTTATTCTTCTACTAATTTTATCAATTGTCTAGTCACAACTTTAATCAATCAAGCATGCCCTATCCTCTATTTTAATATAAAATAGAAGGTCTATAAATGGTAAATTACTTTGGTCCTCTGTATGTACATTTTTTTACACTTTGACCCCTTGTAATTTTTTTTTTAACATTTTAATCTCGACTATAAGTTATTATTACATTGTAGTCCTTCTAATGCGGTTTCAATGCGACATCGACGTCACAAGATTTATACTTGATTAACATGATATTTTCGAAAATTCGTGCAAAGTAATATGAATACAACCATTTGGATGGATGGATTTGGGTTGGGTGGATTTGAAATCTCTTGTCAAATCCATCATGCTATTTGGATATAAAATAAAATCCATTCATTTGAAATCCTGGATTTTAGACAAATGGATTTCAGTTCAATTTTAAGTGGATTTGAAATTCCTCCTAAAACTAGTAATTTCAAATTCACTTAAAAAATATGTCCACGTTGTATACTTTCAAAAATTATAATTTGATCTCAGATTTTCAAAAAACCTAGAATTGCAATTGAGTCCAGAATTTTCAAAAAGTTAAAATTGCAATTCGGCTACTATTTTTAGAAATTCAAATTGCAATTTTGGTCCCTCAATTTTTAGAAATTACAATTTTGACCCTAGATTATGAAAATCCCAGAATTGCAATTCATCCAGAATTTTCATAAATTAAGATTTTCAATTCGGACCTTGATTATCAGGAATCAAATTTGGACTTTTGGTCCCTCAATTTTTGGATATTGCAATTTTGACCTTATATTTTCAAATAACCAAGAATTGCAATTCAGTCCAAAGTTTTAAGAAAATTAAAATTTTCAATTAGGTCCCTGATTTTCAGAAATTCAAATTTGCACTTTTGGTCCCTCAATTTTCAGAAATTACAATTTGACTCAGATTTTTGAAAAACCAAGAATTGCGATTCAATTCAAAATTCTCAGAATATTAAAAAAATTGAATTCGGCCTAGATTTTCAGAAATCTGAATTTACACTTTTGGTCCCTCAATTTTCAAAAATTACAATTTGACCCTAAATTTTCGAAAAATCCAGAATTACAATTCAGTTAATTTTGGAAGATTAAAATTTTCAATTCGGCCCCTGATTTTCAGAAATCCAAATTTTCACTTTTGGTCCCTTAATTTTCAAAAATTGCAATTTCACCCCATGTTTTCAAAAAACCCAGAACTGCAATTCAGTCCATAATTTCTAGAAGATCAAAATTTCAAATCGGCACCTAATTTTCAAAAATCCAAATTGCACTTTGGTCCCTTAATTTTCAAAATTTGCCATTTGACCTCATATTTACGAAAAACCCATAGTTCCAATTCAATCCAGAATTTTCAGAAAATTAAGATTTTTAATTCGGCCCAAGATTTTCTGAAATCAGAATTTGCACTTTTGGTCCCTCAATTTTCAAAAATTATAATTTTGCCCCAAATCGATTTATGCGATTTTATTCCGATATCAACAACAAGAATTAACTCATAGAGCAAATTATAAGCCACGATTGGGAATTTCAAATAACACAAATGATATATACTAAACAATGGATTTCAAATGAATGAATCTGAAATCCTTTGTAAAAAAATTTATCCAAACAAGAGATTGCAAATGAATGAATTTCAAATTATTAGAATCTCGAATCCATTCATTTGAAATCCCTCTTCATTTCAAATTCATCCATCCAAATGGGCCCTAAATAAATGGATCAGACAAATAAGTTCAATAGATTTCTGTAGGTTGGGCATCAACTTGGTTAGGCAAGAAAAAAACATGTCGACCACATATTAAAATATTCTTGACAATGTTAACTAAACGGTCACAAACTCATGTTTCTACAAATACCCCCAGATAACTTATAAAAGTGTCATATATATTATCGCATTAAGACTATCTTTAATGATTGAGGGTCTGATCAACAAGATAAAATAGTTTATCAATATGTAATCGTGAATTTTTTAATTGATATTTAGAAAAATAAATAGACAAACTTAAACTTATAGCTGTTTTTAATTAGGATAAGAATCATAATATGCATAATTTTTTTTTAATTGTTTCTTAGAGGTGTGCATTCTGAATAACTGAAATGTGCTCATTTTTGGTATATAGTTGGTCCTGTAATTTCAAAATTTGCCGAACCAAACGGTTCAATCTGCTACCAAAAAATCGAGACATGTATGTAGTTTTGAATCTTCTTTGTAAAAAATTAATACTAAAAGTTATATATAGCTTGACTCATATTAATATTAAAAGTTATATATAACTTAACTCAAACTCATTGAAACTAAGTTACATTAACGTACTATTGTAAAATTAAATTATCAAAATTATTTTTTCCCAAAATACTAACATTCAATAAAAATAGAAACACTTGTACCATCAATTAACATATAATCTTTATTTTGACACAAATAATATGAAATGATCACATTTTCAATAGAATGTGTATTGTTAATTAAAAGTTAATTTGATAAGATAAATCTAGTTTAATGTCGCACTCCGATCATGCGTCCAACACATCTGAACTAATACATGACACATTAATATTAATATTTGCCTCAACAAAACTTGATCAATTAAGCCCGATACAATATATTATGTATGAAGATATCTAGGACATTCTTTATGGTTATACATGGTTCCAGAGTATGGAGTAAAACATTCCAGATAGTTATATAGGAAAAATCTTTAGGGCATCAATTTTAACCATTATATCAAGTTGATTTTCAACATCTATTTGTGAATTCGATTATATAAATAAAGCAAGGCATAATTTGAAAATTATTCAAGTTTATTTTATTATTATGTATGACTCTACTTTGTTTAACATAAATTAATTTTCACCATCTATGTGAGAATGTGGTTATATAAATAGGACAAAACCTCATTTAAAAATTATTCAAGTTTGTTGCATTATTATGTCTCTACTTTGTTCAACCTAAATATTTAATTTCAAATATGTAACTTATGTAAGAAAAAAATGAAAACTATTTCAAATCGATGGTCAATGTAGATTTCAGTGACTTAAGGATTCACCATGAAGTTTGCTCGCTAGACATCTTTTGCGATAAATGCAAGCCCGGAATAAGACGATATATACTTTTTGTAGATGAGAATGTTGAGGATTTCAGCTTCTAGTCAAAATTCTGATCAACAATATATTTCCTATAAACTTGGACTAGGTTAAAGAATAAATTAAAAAATACACTATGTGAAAATGCACTGTGACATTTTCAAGAACGAAACTGAAAGGATTTTCGCATGTATGATATTTTCTCGTAATTGGTCAACTTTTCCAGTTATTATTAAGACATGATTATTACTAATTAAGGTTTATTTTTCTCCATAATAATTATTGATCTTTTTATAACATAAATTAAAAAAAGAAAATCAAATCACTTAACTAACCATGAAATTTGAAAGGACTAATTGCAATCAACAAGAATTTCCAAGATTTTATTTCTATACCTAACAGAATCATTTCTGGTTGAGAAACTATGTGGATCATTATGGAAAAAACATTAATAAATTTCTAAAATGGGAAACAAAAATATCTTAAGGTTGCCAACCAAATCATATGATAAGAATTTAGAAGAAATTAAAGACAATATTTGACACCATGAACTAGTATATATAAAAAATATTTTATAACGGACACTTTTATTTACATACAATAATTATACCATCAACACGTATAATTGAAAATCAAATTAAGTTACAAATACTCGACTCGAGCTCATTTAATAAAAACTCGTTTGAGATCGGTTCGTCACAGTTCACACTGATTTAACAAGCTTGAACATCATCTTTCGTTGACAACTTTTGAATTTTGACTTAATATTGACTCGATAAGCCAAAAATTGATAATATAGTTGTAAAATATTAAGATATTCGATACTTGACTCGAAATTGTTTGATAAAAATTTGTTTGAGCTCGACTAGATTAATAATCAAACCAATATCAAACACAAAATTTCAAGCTCGATAAAATTCAAACAAAGCTTGAAAAATGTATCGTTCGACACTACTCTACAATCTACTCGATTACACCCTTATCGTCACATGCCCTCGCTTACTTTAATCTTACATTAAATATTTCTTTACAAAAAAAAAAGTAAATTTTATTTTTAAATGAGATAAGTAAACAAGTTTAAAAAATTAATAATCGAATTAATTAAAATACTAACGCTAGAATATAAATACTAGAAAATTGCTACATCATGGCATGCCTTCTTTTTATGAAAATAATTATATCCAAACACATGTTCGTGTATGTTTTAATTTTTCAGCACGTGATCTAAATGTGTATTAAATTTTTTAAGCATTAATTTTTCTTTTTATAAAAATTAAAAATAAATTATATTTAATAAAAAGTTAAAAAATAAATTAATAAACGAATACAAAACTATAAAAAGACATCACTTTTCTTTATATAGATGGATAGTGCAAAAGGCACCTTCTCACTTTTATTTATTGGAAAGAGTAAATTTAATACAAATGAACAAAAATAAAAGTGGAAAAGTGCAATGATTGCACATTACGTTAAAAGGCTAAAATCATTAAATGCAATTACTATTAATTTTCTCATAAAAAGATTTGAAATCATTGCTTTCATGAAATTTGAAATTATTACTAAAATGAAATTACAATAAGATTTGGATGATTTTTTATTTTTTTATTAATTAATTATTGAAAGGAAGAATATCCCGAGTACGTCGGGAAAGGCAATACCGTAAAACGCTACGCCTTTGCCTATATAAATAAGTCACTCCTGAAGAGAAAAGCAGAAAAAGAGAAAAACCAAATCCTAGAGCGTTACGAATTTTTTCTAGGGTTTCATCGTTTTCTTCGGCAGCCGTAGCAATTAGTCCTTTTTTCTGTTAGTATTTTTTGTTAGTATTTTTCCGAATTTGATTTCGTAGCTCAATTTGTTAATGAATTGTTTCTAATTGTTTTTCTTCGTTTGTTTCAGGAATTATTAGACGTGAATTGTGGTTTCAGGGAATTCTTCTGTATACGAACCATTTTTTTTTATGTAAGTATGCAATTTTCCTATATAATTCCGTTTGTAGTTATTGATTTTTCGTTTGTCTTGATCTTTTGCTAAGGTTTATTTTTTTGTTTACCTGTGATTTGTTGAGTTGAGATGTTTACGTTGTTTATTATTTCAATTATGGATCGCAAATGTTTGTAGTATTATATTCAAGCATATCCTAATTTCAGATCTGGGTTGCTTTTGGTTATGTATATAAATTTGTAGTCTGGAATAAATTATATGTATCCATCTGTATATATATCATTTTTTTTTATCAATATTAAGAAAGTTATACGTTATGATTTCTGATTTTGTATTTGTGTTCTCCAATGAAATTGTGCAATTGAATAATTTGCCTTTTGAGCATGGACAGATCTAGGATTGAAGTATTGAGGGATGCAATATGTTAGTACAATTTTGATAAAAATGAGCAAAGATAAAAGAAGAAAAATACAAATTCAGATGTCAATTTTTAACAATAAATCTGAAACCTATATCTTTTAATTGATAGTTTAGTTTTTAAATTATCAACCAATTCATCGGGTTTGGCCTTACTTGCAGAATTTGTATGTGATAATTATGACTGATTATTTGTTAATTATAACCAAAAGCTTTTACCTTTTTGAGTCCTGACAATGTAATTATTTTAAGAAAAATTAACCTTTCTTCCCTTTTCCTTTTAATGTTTTCGTTGTTATTGTCATATGTTCTTTTATTTGTACCAAAGAAAGTGATGTGTTCTTTTATCTATTGCTTTGTGTGTTTCACTTTATCTCTGCAATGGCTGAGAATCCAGTATGGTCTATTTTTGGACAAGAATACATATTTTTGCTGTGGCATCAACGAATGTATGTGGTCCTTGTGCTATGCATCTGACATTTATGCTATTTTCTTGATGATTCTAAGTGTGAATCATGTAATGTTCAAGGTTGACCCTGTAACTTCATTTGTTCATCGTGCAGCCAAGAATAAATGATATAATGGAGTCTAAAGGTGGGAAAAAGAAGTCTAGTAGTAATTCCTTATCCTACGAAGCTGCCCTCGGATACATCATTGAAGACGTTCGACCAAACGGAGGCATCAAGAAGTTCAAATCTGCAGCATACTCCAACGTAAGTTTCTACATCCCAAGTATAACAGATTTTCATGGCTTTTCTGCATGTATTATTGAATTCGCTCTGAAAATACTTTCTTCCTTTTGCAGTGTGCTCGCAAGCCATCCTGATATTCCTTAACTAGTCTCCTATTAGCGTCATTAGACGTGCTAAGCAAGCTCATTTTTTAAATTTTCAGTATTTACATTTTAGTTTCAATTTAAAAGCAACTCCTTTTCTTCATTCTCCAACAAATTCTTCTCCGTTCTCTCTTTCTTATTTCCGAGGATTCTTATCTGAAAATGGCTCTCCCTGTCTCTGCAATTGGGTTCGAAGGCTTTGAAAAAAGGCTCGAGATTTCCTTTTTTATGACTGATAATGAACAAAAGGGACTTAGATCTCTTTCCAAAGCACAACTAGATGAAATTCTAGCACCCGCTGAGTGCACCATAGTTGCTTCACTATCAAATGAACATGTTGACTCTTATGTCCTCTCTGAGTCTAGCCTCTTTGTTTATTCTCACAAGATAATCATCAAAACTTGTGGAACGACCAAATTGCTTAGATCAATCCCTCCCATACTGAAATTAGCTGAGGAACTTTCTCTTTCAGTTCAAACCGTGAGATACACTCGTGGAAGCTTCATCTTCCCAGAAGCTCAGTCTTTCCCTCATCGTGACTTCTCTGAAGAAGTTTTTGTCCTTGATAGCTATTTTGCTAAACTTGGCTCATCTGGCAGCATATCTTACATTATGGGCAGTTCTGAAAAACCACAAAATTGGCATGTTTACTCTGCTAGTGCTGATACTATGGAGTCTCACAATCCTATCTACACGTTAGAAATGTGCATGACTGGCTTGGACAAAGAAAAGGCATCTGTTTTTTTCAAAAACGACTCAAGCTCTGCAAATGTGATGACCAATATGTCTGGTATAAGAAACATTCTCCCAGAATCATACATATGCGATTTTGAGTTCGAACCATGTGGTTACTCTATGAATTCTATTGAAGAAGCTGCAATTTCAACTATTCACGTTACCCCTGAAGATGGTTTTAGTTATGCGAGCTTTGAAGCTTCTGGGTATGATTTTAAAGTTGTGAATTTGAGTCTGCTAATAGAGAGGGTGCTTGAATGTTTTCAACCGGAGGAATTTTCTGTGTCCGTGCATGCTGATTTTGGGGCTACGTTATTTGATGATATCAAAGCTTTGGGTATGAAAGAGTATTTCCTTGATGAGAAAAGCTACGAGGAGTTGGGAATGGGCGGGTCAATTGTGTACCAGAAGTTCAACAGGGCATCATGTGGGTCTCCGAGGTCTATTCTGAGGTGTTTTGGAGAAGACGAGGAGGAAGAAGAAGAAAAGGAGTAGCAATCTATTGCTATTTTACTGCTTTAAATAAAACTATGGCTTTGCCATTACTGTGTTATTTTTGTCTTTTCTTTGAGCTTGCTGTTTTAAGTACTTTGTTATATTTCCTGGATTTGTGTTCCTGAATAATTTTGAGCTGGCTTGGCTTCACTTTTTATGTTATTACTTTGTTCTAGTATTTGCAGTTTTTAACATATTGCGAATCTATTTTATTTTGTTGGTGTTCAATAATTTAAATTATATAGGTGGCGACAGAAGAAGAAGAGACGACATTGAGGAGCCAAACCTTTCTGTTGATGTGAGCTCTTGGGAAGGTCACTCAGCATTGTTTGATCACAAAAGCTGACTTTCGTCCCTACTCAATGGGCTAGTCTAGCAGCTGAGCTCCCTTTTGCCTTTGTATATATATGGTCATTTTTGGAAAATTCTTGTATAGACCTGATCTAGGAGATTTTCATAGATCTTGTGGTGGTAAATAAGTCACAATCATACATTTTGATGATGTCATGCTCTCAAAATGTATGATGTTGCTTATTTACCACCACAAGGTCTATAAAAATCTCATAGACCAGGTTTATGCAAGAATATTCTGTCATTTTTTACTCGATCAAACTTTTTCAGGCATCCGTTGCCCTTTGGGAGGCCTACTGGTTGATAGTCACTTTCGAGTTTTAAATGCGAAGACATCACTTTCTAAGATTTCAAAATGTAGTATGTGATTTTATTATAAAGAAAAAAAAAAGAATTATCTAATTCCTAATTTCAAATCCGGCGGGATATTAAATCACAAACCTCTGTTGCTCCTTGTAATTATACTAGTCCTCATATATAGTTTGAGTATATTGGTACATTTGCATCAAAATATTTTTAATAATGAAACTAAAATTGTTAAAACATACAAAATTTAGAATAAAAGAAAATAAAATTCAAATAATGTTATGAACTTAATTTAAATAAAAATAAAAACACCAATTTAGAATTTTTAATAGAATAATAAAATTTATCTTACTTAAATATATATACCTATTTACAATTACATTAGATAAGTCAAATATACATAATTTATAATAAATAAAGTAAAAATATATATTTTTCTACTTTTACAATATGCATACTTAAATTTTCCATAAACAAAATGATTAAATTTATTTTTCTCCCTACATAATTACTTATTTTTTATTTTTAATAAAATTATTTATATATAAATTTAATAATTTTGTTGAAAAATATTAGAGAAACCTCTACCCGTCTCCTCATCCTCAACCCCCCAACCTCACCCACCCTTCCAACACCCGTGAAGAACTTACCCCACTCCACCCCCACCCTTTTCCTTTTCTTTCCTCCCTTAGATTATGGGGTAGCTTGTCTAATTTTCAAATATACATGATAGTATATATGTAATTATACAAAATTCTAGAGCTAATTTGCGTATTTTTTTTAAAGTTTAGAAAAATCATATCAGGAATATTTTTGATATAATTTTTTTGTGACATCAACATACTCAGTAAGAAATTAAAGTTATAAAGCGTAAATGTAAGTTTGTCAGTTTAAACAAAACATAAACATAATTTCGAAAATAAACATAAACCCCACCCTTATCAAATGAAGGAATTTGCTCGTGCAGTCGAAGTAAAGTTCAAAAGATATGGCATAATTATTTAGAGACAAGCCCTCGTGAAAGCTTATATGATATATCTATAAGAGTGAATGACACTTTTGGTTCTTTTTATGGGACAATTTTTGTACAATAGTTATTTTTAATTTTTTTTTAGTAGATTTGTCCCTCTTATCTAACACATCCGTTCCTATTAATTTTTCGTAGCAGATTAACTATATATGAATTTTAAATTGATCACTTTCATAATACTGTCCACTCATTATGCAAGTATTGCTCTGTGAGTATATGATTAGTTTCTTTTTAAGGGTCTATTATTAGTACCACTAAAAACTCCAAATCATGTCCTTACTTATATTGAAAAGAAAAAGAAGAAGAAAAAAAGTAAGTCGAATAATTATTTGCCACAAATTTTGCATCAATTCTTTACACACACACACAATTGTCTATGGATGCCAGCCCATATATACCTTGCCAATTTGAGAAAAAGGCAAGAGCCTATATATTGTCTTTTCAAGCGTCCAACAACATGGTGTTCAAAAAAAAAAAAAAAAAAAAAAAAGCGTCCAACAACATGTTCATGGAAAACTGGATTTAATTTGAATAAAATTCAGGTTTATTTTTTACTCAACACATGCATCAAACTACTCAATCACAATACCTATACTTATACATGTTACATGATTATCAATATTTATTTTGACTTATTACGAATGAATTCATTGTGGGCTCTTTTTAGTAGATCATATATAGGCCAATTTTGGAATATAAACATTTTGGCCCATTGGCTTTCACGTCCTTTTTCCCTTCCCACTAATTTTGTGGTAGAAGGAATTTTTCAGGTAAAGAAGATCGATCACATATATATGCAATGCAATGCACTAGAAAAAGGAATCCTAAGCATTAAGTTTTCAAAAGTTAAATTGGGAATAAATTCTACCTTATTGTTTCTGTATTATTTGGAAGTGGCCAACAATTCCCTTTTAATTTGGTTATTCGGATTCCATATTTTCTATACAATGCAAATCACAATTACATGCTTAAGAATTGATTCCATTTTCGTGTTTCTCTCTAATTTCTGTAATTAATTAATTAGCTCAAGATATATACAACCTTAATTTGAGGCTTTTCCACTAACTAACACATAATGTACGTTGGTGGTCTTTAATAAGCTAAAACAGAAGAAGATAAATACAAATTACTACTAATTTTAAGAGACATTAATTTTGGATCACGTGCATCCCTGATTTACAAGGCAATTCCTTTTTTTCCCGTTAAATCGTGGAATGTGACGTTTTTAATATCTTTTTTCTTTTCTTTTCAACAAAATAGAAGTGGAGAGACAACAATAAATCATATGAGTTGATGTAATAGTAAAATGTTCAAAGGAAGCAATTTCACTTTCTTCCATTCATAACAAACAAACAAACCCATGTAACAATTATTTCCTACTCATTTGGGTACCACCCACCCACTAATATCAAATCTTCATTAAGATTATTGTCTTTTGTCCCACCACAATTTTTTTGACCACCTTTTGACTCAACCTCCTATTTATGTGTGTGTATTAAAACTTCCTTGGTACAAGTTGATTGACAATGACAAATGAATTTAAACAAAATTAGTTTAGTACATTTAACTTTTAGCATAGTTTTATATACAAGTTGCCCTAATGAAACATTTTGATATTTGAATTTAATTGTAACGGGTGAAAATTAAAACAGCAGTTTTAACTAGCAGTATAATTCAATTGTTCCAACTCAGCTCACATAATAGATCATTCAAAAAGGATTTTACCTACATTACATAAACAAAAAGTATAAAATTACATACTAGATGATAATATACTCCTATTAATTTCATACTAGTAGCGATCACTAATATTAATCAACGTTTCAAATAAAAAATTAAGTATATTAAAGTTACTATAATACTAACCATAATTTAACATGTTTGTAAATGACGGTTTGATGTACATATATAAAAAACAAAAGAAAATCATTCCAAAACTCTCTTACCAAGAATTTAGTTTACTTGTATGGACTTCATCACCTTATTATGATTAGGTAAATATTAGTGTTATACATCATATAAAATTATTTGAATATATTTAATAGTTTCAATCTTGTTGAGCTCAAACTTAACTTATATTCTCAAGCTCAAAAATAAATTATATTTAAGTATGATCGATCCAAAGTTAATTAATCGAATCATCTAACTTTAAATGAACTCGGTACAATTCACATTCCTAATAATAATCAATTGGTGTTGAACAACATGATAACCAATGGATCCAAAGAATGTTTGAACCAGGTCAACACCATGATGATGCATGTCCGCAATGCACGTGTAATAGGAGAGTACACATGTACAATACCTTAAAGCTAGCTTAGCTAACATATTTGCTTACGATAATGCCTCTTTGAACTTGTCCCTAACTCATCTTTATTACATGAAACCCAAGGTTTATTTATTTGAATGGGTTTTGACTCAGTTTCTCGAGTCTTAGTTTAAAAAAATTGTTTTGGTGGTTTCGAATAAACCTTTGAAGCCTTATTTCAATGAATTTTGGCTGTTGAATTTTATGGTATGAATAAGTTGAAGTTCCACTTGAATTGGGTTATGATGTTGAAGTTTTGGGAAAAAAATAGGTAGTAGATGTCAAATCAATGTCTTTTTAGTGAGACTTGGGGGAAAAAATAAGTGGTATGTGTCAAATGAATGTTTTATAGGTTTGAAGAGTTTGAGTATGAATTTCTGAAAATGTTTTTGATGATTTTATGAGTTTGACAAAAACTCATTTGGAAGGGTTTTGGTTTAGTCTCACGAAACCTGTGAGACTGGTCAAAACCCATCTACATTCACGGATTCACCCTCAGTAATCAGTATCCTAAATTTGGAACTATTGTTTGTGTGCAATAAACAAAATTTTGTTCTGATTAAAAAGTGAATATTTGAACTAATTCTTAAATTTCATAATTTCTTTTTGGTTATAAAAATTTCATAATTAATATATCTTAGGAACTCATCATATATTGTGGAAATTTTAAGTTAATTTGTAAGTATAAACGCTATTTTTGTGGCCTATAATTACTTCAAATGGATCGAGGAAGATAACTCTTTTGATTTTATTAATCTTAGAGACCTTCATGTGTATTTAATATTTTATGACGGGACTCACCTTTGTACCAACGGTATTCCCTCTTTAATTGTTATTCTACGGAGTGATAATTAATTTAAAAATAATAGATGCAAAAACCATTTGTATAGTCATAATTTATATTCATAGGTGAAGGTGAAGATAGACAAATTTTATTGGGAACAATAACTTTCGAAGTAGTGTGCTAACAAAGAAAATAGTACAAGCTTGTTACAAGGAAAATAAAATAAAAAAAATAGTATTAGTTTAATAGTTATTAATAAAGAGAATTTAAAAAACTATTATAAAGCAATAGAAATAATAATAGGAAAATAACCACTAATAATTTAGTGTACGCATAAAGTATGGAGCGAAGTCCCCACCTAGGGTTCGAAATCTGATTTTACCGTTCATAATGTTAAATACTAATTATCCAGGCGAGTTAACAAGCTCATTCTTCTAATAACACTTGTCATCATAAATTTGTGATAAATGTTTCTGAAATTGTCACTAATTACTATTAATAAAAATAAATGTGTATTGTAAATGAAAGTGTTAACGTTGATAATTAGTGATGATATATTGACAATAAGTGCCCTTCAATTTCTTGTTATTGATTAGTTTAATAATTTCAGTAGTCACTAGTACTTAATAACAATTTTTTTATTAGAATGCATACGTAAATTATTTAATTGACAAAATTTTAATTGATTAATCAACATATAAATACTGTTGTCATTTAATACTTTATTACTACTAAATACTCCTATAATTTAGGTGAAGAATAAATATTTGCATGAATGTTTTTGTGGAGAAGGTGTGTCTATCTTGGGGTTTGAGGTATGATGATCATGAAATTGTACTGTGAATTTGAATTTGTCCAGTTGGTTTGACCATCTATTAATTGATTGAATAGGGACTTTATACTAAATTATTGCTATGCTTTTGTCATGAGATAAAGCAAGCCCAATTGAGATGATTAAAGTTAAAAGAGATTAAAAAGAGGAAGCATATTTTGATATAATTAACAATGAAATGATGAATATCTCACGAGGAACCATTACATCACCAATCTCGAGCTTTTCTCGAGATTCTAACCTTTTATTTGTAATAATCTTAAAAAAAAAAAGGACTGAATATAGTTATTACAATTTCTTTTTAAACCATCATTATTAGTTTAGAAACACAAGTACACATTAGACCATATATAAATTCAATGACGGTTTTATAGGCAATGGTGGCAATTGCTTGGGTGAGTCGGGTCAATATTTGGATCTATTAAGAAAATGCAATGGATAAAATGTTGATTATGTAATATTAAATGTAGGTAAAATATTTATTTATAAATATCTTAGGAAGATAAATTGTTATTTACGCATGTCACATATAGAGATGTAAAGCGAAGTGAATATGTTGTCAATGTAAAGTTAATTGCTTATTTTTCACATGAAAATAAATTTTCATTCGCATTATAGAGCATGTGTGCAACACCTCTACGGGTAAAGAGTTAAATTATTCATTGTTTCATATCAGATTAAGGTAAATTGTTTATTTTCATATCACATGAAATTAAGTTGATCATTAGACATATCACAAAGAGTTAAGTTATAATAAATCTTATTTTTAAAACATTTGTCCAAATATAAAACTATTTAAAAAAAATCAATAAAATAAATAATTTGATTTCTATCTAAAACGACTATAAAATATAATCCACACCGATCCTGTTAAATCATTAAGTGTATATGTAGCTATCACACGTCACGCCATTATGGCAGTTAGTAAAAATAATGCATATATATATTTGCATTTTCTTCTTTAATCTAATTCAAAGTAAATAAAACTTAAATGTAAATGATAAAACCAAAATAATCAAATTTAATGTAAATGACAAAATCAGGGAATGTTTGGATACTGATTTCTTCTGACATGTGCTTAGGTTACTTAATTGAAACGTTAAAAAATAAAAAACCAAATCCCAATACGCATGTCTTCTTTCAACACTCCATACGAAGAAAATCCTAAGGCAATAAATAATATTGCTATATCTTTCTTAACTTGTGCGTACATCAGAACTACTGTTTCTTGACTTGGAACAATTTAAACAATTAAACAATTTTATCTTCAATTATGCATGGTTTCATATTATTGAGTTTCTAACTTTTGTTTAAGCTGAGTTTTTTTTTTTTTTTTTCCTAAAACTTTTTGTTTAATTCATTGAAATGTTGAATACTATAGCATATTAAAAAATTTGTATAAAGACTAAAGACCCAACATATAAATAATGACAATATAGACACTATTAATAGGACGAGAAGTATGCAAGTAAAAAGAAAAAAGTTTAATATATTAGTCTAAGACTCTGATAATATATTTTATTCAAATAGATTAGCCTAGATCAATTTAAATGATTCGAACCTAACTCAACTTAAAAGTTAATTGAAAATATGAGAATTATATATTCAAAACCTTACAAAAATGAATTTAGTCTTAATTTTCAGTCACCTGGTCATTTTCTCATCATGTCTTTTTTTATTATGGAATCCCCTTTTATACTTTGTACAACTACAGTTTTATTAAATTTGTGGCACAAAAAAAAAAAATCTTGTTAGTATTACTTCTTCATACATGATAGTGCTTAAACAGTCAGCACGCAGCAAGTAGTTTAAACTTATATAAAGAATTAAAAAAAGGTAAACTAAAACCTCTAAAGAAAAGCATGATTGAAGGAATTTTCTTTCTTTCCCCATCTTCATTTGAAATTTATCTCAGTTGGGTTAATTTAAGCATATTGCTTTTCTATATTCTTTTCTTCAACAAAAGTGACAGGGGCCGGGGCATGTTACTCTTGTTGAATATATTTTGTTGAAGCCAAAATTAAAGCAGTTCTGCAGGTATGGCAAGAATCAGAAGTTGATCGATGAAGTAGATGTACATTTTTCCTATTTCAGAAGAATCAGAAGTTGATCGATCAAATTTTGTTCTGGTCATTGAATGGAAGAAGTGAAAAGGGTAGAAGCTGTTTTCTGGATTGTAGCTTTTCTCAGCTTCTGGGCTTATGCAACTTCTTTGCTTACTCCAAATGGTGTCAATTTTGAAGGTATATATAATATTAATAATTGCTTTGGATTTTGCCCCTTGTACAAATATTATATAATATATTTATTTATTTTTCAGTGCAAGCTTTGATGGATATAAAGAAATCATTGAATGATCCTCATGGAGTGTTAAATTGGGATGAAAATGCGGTGGATCCATGTGGATGGACGATGGTTGGTTGTTCACATGATAATCTAGTCATAAGCCTGTAAGCTAATTAAAAAAGAAGAAGAAAAAAATCTAATTTATTTATTTTTTTTTTTTAATATTTTCCAATATTTGGTTTGATGTAGTCGAAAATTCAATCTTGCAGAGCAATCCCAAGTCAAAGTTTATCGGGTACATTATCGCGTAGTATCGGAAATTTGACTCATCTCATGAGTGTGTGAGTTCATATATATTGTTAATTACCAAGTTTTTTAATTAAGAAAAGAGTTGGTTAAAATCGCACAAATGGTCCCTCATCTTTCATACTATTGTACATGTGAAATTTCTTGCACCCTCAAACCAAATACTAGCTACTTGTTTCATTAATGTAAATATCTTTGGCGATTTGCTTTAACTGTCACTTGAGGGGTAAAATCGTCATTGGCGTCTGCGTGAGGGACTATTTTATGTGAATTAGCCAAAGCCTTAGTAATTAGTGCTATAAATCTTAAATTTAAAATAAATGAAATGTTTTTGTAGGCTATTTCAGGATAATAATATATCAGGTCCAATCCCTCCTGAATTGGGAAGGCTTCCAAAACTTCAAGAACTGGATTTATCAAACAATTTGCTAGTTGGAGAAATACCATCTTCTTTAGCTCAATTGAGAAGCTTGCAGTACTTGTAAGCAATATTTTTTGGGTTGAAAATGCAATTTTTTAAATTCCAGTAATGATATGCTTACTCTTTTTTGTTGATATTAAACAGGAGGTTAAATAATAATAGTCTCAATGGAGCTATTCCTTTGGCTTTGGGAAACTTGACTCAACTAACATTTCTGTAATTTTTTCTTTTTTACTTGGAGTAACTTTAAAATATAATACTACTACTATTTACTGCAAGATTCTTTTTTTGAAGGTTTTTTCATTTGCTATTCTTTATGTCATGTCTCAGGGACTTGTCATTCAATAATTTGAGTGGGCCAGTGCCGAGACTTGTTGCCAAAACATTCAAGTAGTAATTTTTTTCTGAGATTTTAATGAAATTTATTTTGAATTTTTCTTTCTCATTATCAAATATTTCATTTATCCTCTTTTTTTTTTTTATTTGTTTGTTATTGACAGTGTTTTAGGAAATCCTATGATATGTGCAACTGGGAAAGAGCCTGACTGCAATGGGACTGCACCTATGCCTCTATCATTCATGATAAATAATTCACAAAGTAAAAATTTACTCTTTATTTTGTGTTTCCTAATTATGCCTGGAATTCCTATTTGATAATGAAATAATGCAATAGAATGTCTTTGCTAATTTTATACAAAAAGGTATTATAGCAAATATTCTTTGTTAATATATGAAACATGTATGAATTCGTTGTGGCTACTCAAATCTATATGTCACATGTGTTGTGTTTTCATTTTAGATTCTCAGCCACCGGGAAGACAAAACAGTCACAAACTCGCCTTAGCATTTGGTTCAAGCCTTGGATGCATTTGCCTGCTGATTATTGGATTTAGTTTTCTACTCTGGTGGAGACATAAGCATAACAAGCAAATATTTCTAGATGTCAACGGTAAACTCGATACGATCAATAATAACGTATCGTCTTAATAGAACGAAAAATTTAACCGTTACTTCGTATTTCAGAACAACATCATGAAGAAGTATGCCTAGGAAACTTAAGACGGTTCCATTTTAGAGAACTTCAAATTGCCACACACAATTTCAGCAACAAGAACATTCTTGGAAAAGGCGGGTTTGGGAATGTGTACAAAGGTTATCTCCACGATGGAACGATAGTTGCGGTGAAAAGACTCAAAGATGGTAATAACATTGGTGGAGAGATTCAATTTCAGACGGAAGTAGAGATGATCAGTTTGGCCGTGCATAGAAACCTCCTTCGACTTTATGGATTTTGCGTCACTCAAGCGGAAAGGCTTCTCGTTTATCCTTATATGTCTAATGGAAGTGTAGCCTTGCGTCTCAAAGGTAAACATTTCATCTGTCTGATTCTTGGATTTTATTATGTAAAACGCGAAAAATAATGTTATTCTTGTTCATAACAATATCACCGAAGGCGTAATCTTTACCTGATACTCATTTCTTTTGGTCTCATATTTTACGAAATTGCACTTTGGTCCTGTTTGGGACCAAAAGTGCAAACATGACAGTCCTATGCGGACCAAAGTGTCGAGGTTCCAATTCCATAGTACTAAAAGTGCATTTTGTAGTTCATGAAACAACTGAAAAAATATGTTTTTTTGTATAAAATGATAGCAGGCTTCATTTTTAGTTAATTTTCATTTTTCTTATCGTTTTCTTCGCTGTTTTCCAAGTCCCCAACATACCCGTATACTTTATACATACGTAATATATTCTCCTTCGGTCATTTACTTTTAATGGTTTTGTTTTTTGTTTAATTGTAGCTAAACCATCGTTGGATTGGGGTACTCGAAAAAGGATATCATTAGGGGCTGCAAGGGGCTTGTTATACTTACACGAGCAATGTGACCCGAAAATTATTCATAGGGACGTTAAAGCTGCAAATATATTGCTCGATGATGATTGTGAGGCGGTGGTAGGAGATTTTGGATTAGCAAAGCTTTTAGATCACCAAGATTCACACGTTACTACAGCCGTTCGTGGAACCGTGGGCCATATAGCTCCCGAGTATTTGTCCACAGGTCAGTCCTCAGAGAAAACAGATGTTTTCGGGTTTGGAATTTTGCTGCTAGAATTGATCACTGGCCAAAGGGCTCTGGAATTTGGCAAAGCAGCTAACCAGAAAGGAGCTATGCTTGATTGGGTAAGGGAAAACTAGTACATACTACTGATATACTTTCTTTCAAGCATTACAATAAGCACGAATCAAAATTACGAAATATAACAGTTATCAACCAAAAATTTGTAAGATATTATAAACATTACGAATAACACATCAAGGGCAAAAATGAGACTTCTCAGGGGTAAGGAGTTTATGACTTTTTCTTATGTTTTAAAACCTGTTCTAGCTTATCAATAATAACATAAAATTTAATCCATGGCTATAATTAATGTGTTTAGGTGAAGAAAATCCATCAAGAAAAGAAGCTTGATATACTAGTTGATAAGGATTTGAAGCATAACTATGATCGAATTGAGCTCGAGGAAATGGTACAAGTAGCTTTGTTGTGTACCCAATACCTTCCGAGCCAAAGGCCGAAAATGTCGGAAGTGGTTCGTATGCTAGAAGGCGATGGGCTTGCCGAAAAATGGGAAGCTTCACAAAGAGCCGAGGTGACTAGATGTAGGGCAAACGAGTTTTCCTCTTCGGAAAGATACTCTGATCTTACAGATGACTCCTCGTTGCTTGTTCAAGCCATGGAACTCTCAGGTCCCAGGTGAGGTGACGACTATACCCTTTTGAACTGCATCAATTTACGGTAAAGGCCGAGAGTCTAATGAGTCAATGTGTATAGTTTGATACTGAAATTCTTGGGAAAATGAGTTCTTATTGTACAGAATCAGTTTTGAGGAACTGCCAACTTGAAGTTTGTTTGATTGTTTTTTTTCCTTATTCTCTTGTTTTTCACTTTTTCTTTTTTTCAGTGGAAGTTTTCTGGGGTTGTTTTTGTAACAGTAATGTTGTTGATATTGAGTTGAGGTTTATTGTATTGGCTTACTTCTTAAATAATACAGTGCATAGAAAAGTTGTACTAGTAGTTAATTTCTATTTTCATATCAATTAATTTTAGTCAAATTTGTATTTGAATTTGCGATCTGTTGGACTTCCGGAATTTCTGATAATAGGATTTTGGTCAAATTTGATGCTGGTTGAAACAAAGGCCTCAAGACCTAGATTTCGAGTTTCACCGGATATGTGGATCTTTTTCTAGTTCAGTCTTAGTGTAACTTCCTTGAAATTTCAAGTGTTGAGCATTCTTTATATTTTGTAAGTGATTGAACCATATCTTATAATGTAACGATTTTTTCACCGTTCACGATCACATATATTTTTCATTACTAAGCTCTAATAAAAATAATATTTTGTCGAAAAATAACAATATTTATAGTATGTCAATGATAATCCATATTATTAAAAGGTTGTTAATTCATGAAATTGTGATCAACAATATTAATTCATTTGACCAAACTTATGATGAAACATTGATAATATTATATATGTTTATTTTATTAATGGGTTCAAATGTTTAATGATCGAGCCATTGAATCTTGAATCAGGAAGGATGAACCTTGCATCGTATCTTGGGTTATATACTTTTTAGTAGAATAATCATACATTAAAACTATAATCAGTTAAGATTCTATTTAACTGGACTGAATTACAATAGGATTCAGAGTAATATTTTGCATTATATAACAAGAAAAAAAAATACAAAAAAGATCAACAAAGAAAAACAGCAGCAGAAGTGTCAGTAAACATACTAGTGACCCTTAATTTACTACACTTGGAAGTACACAAAAATTATGATATTCAAACAAGTTGGTTTTTATTTTATATGAGTGAAATGCAAAAAGGAAAAGTAGGAACATACCCAAATTATATCTCGTTGAATCTAACTTGTGTTTCAATAAATAAATATTAGTACTATAAATTGCAGCATATCTCATACTGGTTCTTGAATAAAAATGATTTTTGCACGTGAAGAAGCCCTGCGAAAGCTCGCCAAATCTATTAACATATTCAATCTCCCGTCTGTCAAATAAAGACTTGGCGTAATACTCATTACTTCAAGAACAGGCGAATTTTCAAGTAAAAACTGAATAAATTTCATTTCATGTTCCACACCAGAAACATCGGTCAGCTTCACTTTTTTCAACCGATGAAGTGTGCAATCAATCGAGAAATTTTCATCCCAAAATTCCAAATCGGGAGCTCCAACTGTAGCTGAAGTATTCGAGGAACCCTACAAATTTTAGAGGGAATGTAATTTAACTTTCAGCACCAAGAAAGATTGTAAAACCAAGTTGTTTGTATATTGCAATATACCCCCTTGTGTTTCATTTAACTTGTGAATAGCCCTGTGGTGTGTTTGTAAACAAATAAAAATAAATCCCCCTCCTTCTCTACCTTCTAATTGAATTGAAATATTAAACTCAATCCATCTAATTCATAAGACTAGAATATCAATTAAACCCATTTTCGTGACTCTTAATAAACCTTATACCATCTAATAAACTCTCAACACTAGTAAAAATCATCATCAGAAAGCTAGATAGGTGATTGCGTTATTCCATTAAAGGGATGCATTTCTGAATTAGATAACTAAACTAAAATAGGAATGCATTTCTGAATTAGATTAAACCAAAGAGATGTATTGCAAATAACTTAATATGAAGTATTTGATATGTTCGAGGCCAACTTACAGAGATTTGCAGCTCTAGCAAATTTGGGGAGTTGACAATTAGCTGAAGCACTACCAGAACCTCTTTCATGTCATCAAAGCTAACTTGATATAACTCGATAAACTTTAAATGGTGATAAGTAATTGGACTGCGTTTCTGGTTATTACCTATACTTAGATACTGGAACAAAAGGCATTTATGAGTTTATATTGGCCAAGGAAAAGTTTACAGTAGCATAAAAAACTATGCATATAAAAAAGGAACTAAAGAGATATACAATTGCAAAAAAAATGGCAAAACCAAGAAATATGGGGAAAATTGCACTTCACCCCTAATCTTTAGGCAGTTTTGCTCCTAACCCCCTAACTGTTTTGCATTTACACTTGCAGTTCACTACCTTTGCGCATTCAATCGTGGGCACATATCCTTATGATAATTGAACAGTAACAATCATGTCAATGAAATTCACACCTTACCCTTAACCTTCTTACCATTTCACACTAAACTCCCTTACAGACAACGCCGAACGACTAAAGGTTGCGAACTGCAATGATTTTAAGTGTTGAAGGAGGCAAGTGCAAATCCAAAACAGTTAGGAGGTTAAATGCAAAATGACCCAAACTTGAGGGGTTAATGTGTGATTCTCATAAATTTTTCTATCATGTACTTGTATATGTTACTTGTTTACTGAATTGCTAGATGCCTTACCTTAGTGAAGTAGATATGACCAATCAGCCTTTCAAGCTTAGGAACACCACCAAGAAACTTATCAAAATTGCAGCTCGAGCTATGCTCAAAGTGCTCCGCAATGTCATCAGTCATGTACATAGCAACAGATATAGCAACCAATAGCGGGGTGTTCTCGAGACACAAATCCTTGAACTCACCTTCAAGAATCAAATACTTAAGGTTTGGAGCACAGACAGTAAGTTCTAAGCTATCAAAGTACGATAGTGTCAGACTCTCAAGTAAAGGGCAGTTTGAAATTAGATATTCAATATCATCAGGAGGAATCAAGACTTGTTGAAGACTTAAGTGTTTTAAGCACAAGAACCCTTTGAAATTAGGAGGAGGGTCCAATTCACACCTTACGAGCTCCAAACGTGTCAGCTTCTTACAAGAAAACACACAAGAAGGTGCCCTAAACCATTCCCCTTCTCCTAATTCAAGAATCAACTCTTTGACATCTTTACGCGAAAGAAAGAGTAGCCATTGGTCAATATCAGGAGAGCTCTGCAAAAACGAGCTAGATAAAGAGAATTTGTGAATTGGTCCATCGTGAAGAAACAAGAATCGGGTGATGAAATTTACTATTCCGTCCTGAACAACAATTCTGTCATTGAAGTGGGATGCACTTCTGTCATCGAACATGATATGAGTTAGGGAGGCCCATTTATATCTCCACCTTGTTGATAATATGCTTGTTCTTACAGCATCTCTAAGTGGAAGCTTTGCGAGTATGGCTTCTATAATGCTTTGAGGCAGTTCACTTATCAGATCAAGCTCGGAATCATCTTCCATTTGATAATATAAGTAATACCTATTAAACAATGAATGAAGAACACAATCAATATATGCCCTAAATCCCCGAATTTAGACACCGTAATAACAGAATGATGATCCAAATGAAATTTCTCTTAATTCTTCGATTATTGACAAGAAATGCTGGGAAAATAAAATGAATATATGATGCCCTAAGCTTTTGCTTATGTACTAACTCCAAATTTCTGGGCAAGGATATCAAAGATTATAAAACCCTTCGTCAATCTAAACCCAACAAATTTCTTATCCCAGTCAGATTGATTGATTCCTATGATTGAGGATAATACAAATACTTCACTCAAAATCCTTTCTCAGCTGCTTCACCAACCAAATAGACTAATGTAGAATTGCTTGAACAGTTCAACCTCATTTCTGAATTTCTAAATGAATCATAATCATTTCTAAATAGACAGCCATTTATTTTATTGAAGAAGACTAAACAGACAAGAAAATTTTGGATAGAAATTAGATCTTGAGGAAACAGCACAACAAATGGACGTCAAAATTACAGAAAAAAATAAATAAATAGATTTTACCTTATAAAATAAACAGAGCGAACAGAGGGCAAACGTTATACTGGGGAAGAGTTTTATTTTGCGTCTGGGTGATGGTTGAGAAATTGCTTTATGTATTGGTCCACGCACTAATAAAAGAAATAAAGTATTTTCTTGTATTATGGAGTAGTAAATAACTTTTCTTTTTTTATAATAAATATAGTAAATAACTTTATTTTCACTAAAAATCAGAAAAAAGAGGGGTAAAAAGTATCTCACTCTATATTAATAATTTTTATAAGCAACTAATTTCCGGAAAAAAAAATGCAAATGGAAAATCCAATTCTACTTGAGGCGCATAACATTAATATGCACCCAGTACAACTCATGGCTAAGTTAGTGATTTTTCTCCTATCTAATGTAATTTAACAATTTTGATAAAATCTGTGTAACCACAAACAAAAAGAAAATTATCAAGTAAAGAATCGTGTCTCACACAAAATAAATTGGGAATCATGATTTATGGGTATGTATTGCATTAAGTAATTGTAGCTTAATAAAATGCAATTTTCATTTTTGTTTAGTTTATACGATTGGATTTCATAATCACCAAATCTTCAAGCTTCATTATTTCTTTTTCTTGTTTGTGTAATTTAATAACCCCTTGTGAAAAATAAATAAACTTCAAGCATATCAATATGTGATTGGTATAGTGAAAAATACTAGTTACTTTAAAAAGATGGACCTAAATTTGAAATCTTTTGAAAGAGATTCTAATATTATATGTCTTGACGTACTTCAATTAGAAAAAAATATCTTAATATAAATACTAATTATTATCCTTAATCCCAAATTTATCCTTATCTTTGAAAATAAAACCTAAAGGAGATTCCAACAAGAATTGTCACACATCATTTCAGCATCCCGTTGCCAAATTTTACCTTAGTGATATGAAAAAGTAGTCATAGGCTAACAATGAAAAAACTGATGCACTTTATGAAATTATCATTACAATTTGAATATTTGCACAAACAAAATTGGTATATTTGTCATTTTGTTATTGTTAGCTGTGATAAACAAAAATAAAAGTCACTTGTTAGTTGAGATTAAATGAAATCTCAATTTTTTTAAACATTAAAAAGAAGAAAAAAAAAAGATTTTTCATTTTAATCAAGAACGATAAAAAAAGGTTTTACTTAGCTTGTCGATTTTGAGAGTAACGTACTAAAAGAGAAAATAAATATTCTTTTTATCGTGAGATGGTTTATTTTTCATGAGTTTGAATAAAATAAAAAAAAAAAGTTTGAATATTAAAAATTTGAAAAATAAAATAAAAAAACGTCTAACAAAACACGTGAATGCAGAAATGGGGAGAATTGACAATGATCGTGGGCCCCACCATAACAACCGCTTCGTATAAATACTCTCAGTTTCTCAACCGTCTCACTCAGTTCACACAATACACCATCATCAGACACGAAATTTCACACTTCTCTCTTGGAAAAGAAGTCAATTCATTTGCTCTTCACTCCTCAACAATGAAACGTAAGCTTGCTTCACGAGCTACTGATGAAGAAGCATTATCATCGGTAGCAGGAGCAGAGAAGCCACAACATCTACAATTCACGAAGAGGCAGCTCCGTTCACGACTTCCTCGTCGACGGCGAATTCACATCTCTCCTCTGATTATCCTATCAAACACCGCTGCAGCTGATTTATCACATTCTACAGCAGAAGTAACTGAGGAAGTCTCCTGCAATTCTAGCGTCGCCTCAGTCAGCAACCATAAGGCGCCTCCGCTTCCGCCGGCGAACTTTCGGTATGAATTACGGAGACTTGCTAATCGATCCAATTACTGGAATGAGATCAGTAAATTCGATGAACCGCTGGAAGTATCAGAGAATTCATGTGTTGAATCGTGCTCTGGAGCAAATGACGTCAGAGAGTTGTTTAAACTGAAGAGCGCAAATGTGGAGGAATCAGAAGCTGAAGGAGGAGGAGGCGAGGTTTCCAAATCGGAAGTTTCGAGTGCTCCGCCTCGGTTTCCGTTAGCGGAGAAGGACGTTGTCAGAGTCAGCGGAAATGAGAATTCCGCTGTGGAAATTGTTCGAGACGATGTCGTTTCTGAATATAACAATAATTTGCTCGAAAACGACACCGTATCAGTTGATAACAGTGCAGTGTATTGTTTAGATTTGGCATGCTCGGAGAAGTTTTCTAACGGCGCCATTATAGGTGATGGTTATGAAGAAGAGGAAGAGGAGGAGCAGAACTCGTCGTCATCTGGGAGCTTCGTGGAGGTACTTTCCGATTTGGAGTACACACCATCGATTTGGTCCTATACTTCTGGAAGTCAGTTCTCAGAGGCAGATGAGAAATGCTCACCTTGTTTCCAATTGTTCAGTCAGTTTAAGCAACAGTTATGCAGATCTACATTTAGCTTAGCTCCGTGTGCTAATGATTGCACATCATTTGAATTTACTGTGAGTTTCGAAGCATCAATTCTATTATCTCATAATTTCCGTTTGATAAAATATAGCCATTCATTACTTCATATTAAGATTTATTATCTAACAAATCTGTTAACTAGTTTTATAGTTTAGTAGTATTGAAATTTTAATTCTAAATCACCTTGAATTTGGAGCAAAGCTACTTGTTGTTGTATACAGCTAAGTTTCTCTCTGTAGGTCTAAATAATAAAGAAACTAAATACACGGAGATCTTTTAGCAATAAGATTGCATGAGAAATTAAGAACTAATCTGATATGATGATTAATTATTTTCTGTTTTTGGTAATGATTTGTGGATTACTATAAGTTACTGGGACTAGTAGACGTAGAAGATGAAGATAGCTACAGAATGTTGATGAAAAGAGAGAGGAGGCAAGTTTACTTGCGTGACTATGCAGAGGAATACTGTAATACCACTGACTATGGGCATCTTGTCATTCAGCAACGCCTACACATGGTCCACTGGATTGTTGAGGTCTGCGTGATTTATAAATTGCTACACTTAGGTTTTTATTTGATTAATAACTTCTTGATTTCCATTATGAATTAAAATACTAACATATTCTGATATAAAATTGTGTGATTTGTTCTGCAGCAAGCTACTACCAACAAGCTTCATATGGAAACAATGTTTTTAGGAGTTAGTTTCCTTGACAGGTTTCTCGCTAAAGGATACTTCAAAAACATACGACATCTTCAGATTGCTGGCATTGCGTGCCTTGCTTTAGCCACCAGGATTGAAGAAAATCAACCTTACAACTGGTAGTTTTTCAATTCTTTGAGTTTAAGTGCTATGTTAGAAAATTAAAAAATTACATTCGGTATTCCAATATTGCTGAGATTGCTTCGCAAATTATTTCTGATTCTATCAAGCAATTGTCCTGGTTCTAATAAATTAGGTAGGAGAGTTCTTACTGCTGCAACATCTGTCATAAGTGTAGCTGTGTGATTTCTCAGTTGCCTAAATCTACCCACCAGTTAACATATGTAATTGTCATATATATGTCTTTATTAGGTTAAAAAGAATCCTTTCTTTGTATTCTTGCTTTCCTTTGGAGAATGATAAGCAGATGATGTGTTATCTACCAGTAGAAGGATCTGAGATCCATATTCTTTGAGCAAACGTATTAGGGGCTATAATCGTACGTTGTGAAGCACCAAAACTGTAATCTCGAGTATTGTTATTGAAAGAACCATTCGACAACTACTAATAAAGATTTTCTTATGGTTGATTTAGTAGATAATAGGATAACGATTGCTGTTAATCTATTCTGTATGCATGAAACATAGAATCAACATTAGGAAGAAAACTCAATGATTTAAAGGAAATCCTGTTGGCTAAGCTTTCATTCCACAATGTTGTTCACTGAATTTCTTGACTTTATGATTTCTGATTTACTGCATTTATATCAGTGTAAGGACAGAAACATATTATGTTGGATGGGCCGCGTATGCCCGGAGTGAAGTGGTGGCCATGGAGTGGCTGGTCCAGGAAGTCCTTAACTTCCAATGCTTCCTGCCCACTCTGTACAACTTCTTATGGTACAAATTTCACTTGATCCACATTTTAGTCTCATATTTTCTCCCTCATATCAATCTTTCCAGAAAAAAGAGTGTTATCAAATGATTGTTAATGTTGTGAACATGGACAGGTTCTACCTCAAAGCTGCAAGAGCTAATAAGAACGTGGAGAAAACAGCCAAATACCTAGCAGTACTAGCACTGATGGGCCATCAGCAGCTTTGTTACTGGCCATCAACTGTTGCAGCTGGGCTTGTTATCCTTGCTTCTATTGCAGCTAAAGAAGATGCATCCTGTCACCTGATTACTGCGGTAAGAATTTACGGTCTATAAAAATTGCATCTCTTTCATGAATACAGGTCCTGAGAGGCCTTGTTACTAAGGTCTGAGATCACTTTTACTTCCCATGGATGACATTTTAGCAACTTTAGTATATAAGTAGGAACAACATTATTCGAGATTGAACTCAAGATCTATAAGTCGTTTGAGCTTGTTTGTTATACATATCAAATTAAACTTAATAACATTCAATGTTTGCTAAATTCTAAACTCGATTAGAGCTCAAGTCAACTCTACAATATGTAAAACTATGAGGCTACTGTGCAAGCTCGACTCTCCATCAAACTATATTTGAAATAATGTGTTTTTTATTTATCTTGACTTCTATGCTTTAGATTTAGGTGCTGAGCTCAGCTTTACTTTTAACTTCTCATAGATACTAAATGCAGTTGTTTTTTCTTATAATATTAGTGCATTCAAGATGACAGTCAACGTTAGAATGCATTTGAAGTTTATTGATGAAATGTATAATTGGATCCTGCAGATTCATGTTAGACAGAAGGATAAAGATCTACCTGAATGCATAAAGGTATATTAATTGTAGTAAATGCCAAATAAGTTCAGTTTTTTTTTCCACAACTTCTATTTGAAGCATGGTTATCTTAAAGGTCTATATTAAAAGCATTGGGTTGGGTTTGAACTGGTCGAATCAGGTAACTGAAAAAAAAATCTTATTAGATTAAAAATAGATCAAGCTTTTGCTGTGTTGGGTCCTTTAAGGTCCAGTTCTATTCGTGTCAAATCACCTCTTGAGTTTTAAGTTGTTTATACTAAGTATACTATGTATACTTGACTATTTATCAACATAACTATGACTAAGTTTGATTATCACTAACGTTATCCAACTCTCGAGAAAGGGGGACGAAATTGGGTCGGTTCTGACCCAATTTGTGTTTCAGTCATGGTCTTGTAATTAGTCAAACAAAATTTGCAGTTTTACATAGCATTTATTGTGTTTAGATATTTAACTTGGAACTCTGAAAATTTCCACAATGTATTTTGTTTTGCAGAGCATGGAATGGTTGGTGAAGTATCTTTAGAGTTCAAGTGAAGTGAACTTTTTTGAGGACTGTGAGGTAAAACCATTGTTTTATACTTTTATCTTATGGTACCGATAGTTCATATTGTAATACCGATAAGTTCATAAACTGATTAGAAAGAAAGAAAAAAAATTGCAAACGTATGATATTAGACTTGGTTGTATAATCTTCCAGTGATAAACGAGGGAAACATATTGTTCACAGTTACAAAAATTGTCAACAAGTGCTCCTTGTGACTAAAATGCTTCACCTCTGCTCTTTCTAGTACATTGATTTTCTATTCATAAACTGAATGTCCTGACACTCTTCTATTAGTGGATTTGTTAAAGGATTTTAATTCATTTTCGGCATTATAAAAAAACTTCCTCCAATCCAAACATAGCATCCATCTGAAACCTGATGGAACCATGGATCAAAGTTTCGTTTTCGATATACGTTTCGATCTGCTGAATATAAGAAACTTTTCGAAAGGTTTTCTGAAACGTTTTAGAAAAACTAAAAAATTTTATGAAATAAATTACTAAATTAAGAAAAAAAGAAAGTCTCAAGACAAATATAGAATTTCGAAAATACATCTTATTTTCGTTTCGATTGGTTTAAAAACAGAAATTTTTAGATGTTTTCGACGGAAAAGATGAAAATTTTGATTCATGGATGGAACTGAATTTAAATTCACCGAAGAATTAGGGCTTTTTCTTTTTCCTTTTCTTTTTTGCAATTATTAAAACTGTGTCGATACATTATTTACTCTTATAATATTTTACACTTCCATTTTTCGAATAAACTCTACTACGTGTAATAATTTGACACCAACCATTTTTCACCCTTTTTTTTTTTTTTTGCATAGATGTAAAGATATTTAAAAGTACCAACTTTTAACATTTACCTGTAAATACAATCCATAATATAACATGCAATCTTTTTTTTTTGATAATTAATATAAGCATGTAATCTGGGACGGAGTGTACAACTCCTCTTTATAAAGACAACAAAATTAATCTCTCACTAACCTTTAAGATGGGTCCGTACACAAACACTACGTAATTAAACTAAACATGGAAAGAACTAGAACACAGACTCAATATAAAGAGAAATACAGAAAGAGGGTCAAAGTTCTACTTCCATTTTGAAATGGTACCAAACCAAATGCATGTGTTTTATATTCTATTACACATCAGTTGTAAACTTACTTGTCAAGGTAGATACTCCATAAGATCCTAAAAATTCCCACAACGCTACAAAATTTGCTTAATCACACCCTTCATTAACACAACTCATTAAGAAAGCGATTTTCCTTCTAAAACCTCAAAGCACAGATCAAATGATCCATGCAGAGTCTAAATTCCCGACCAGAAGGGTGACATTGCAAAACATCTGGTGAAATCCAAATAAAATAAGATAAATCAATTAGGGGACGAAAAAGACTAAGATTTACATGTCGACTAATGTTAGTGAGAGTATACTCAATTTCGGGATAAAAAACCCTTGAAACATAAAAATCCTAAACCACCAACAGCCAATACCATCGTGGATAGTTTAATCAAATCAATATCGGCTATTTCACTTTTTTTGTACTTCCTCTCGCGGTTTGACCTTTCTCCTATATTTTCACGAATAAGATTGCTCAGATTATCCAGCTGATGCACAACTTGGCGTTGTCCCCGTACTATAATTGATAACTGTCAGAAAAATAGATCGAAGCAGATCATCAAGAAGGAATAAATCAAAATCAAAGCCAGGTTACTGAACAATGAAAAATTATTTATTAATCGATACATACTAATCAAGGAATCTTTCCAATAGAGAGTGAAAAAACCTTTTGCAAACAACAAAAATAGTCATTAGATTAATACATTAGGTCCTGATTATTTATATTTTTATCATTTTACTCACAAGCTCAACACATTTGGTCCTTTCTCTTTTGGGTCAGACACATTTAGTCCTCTAACCGACCCTTTCTAAAACCTTTTAGTTCTTTACTTTTACCCAAATAAATTTACTTCTAAAAGTAAACACATAGAAGCCAATATGTCAAACGTAAGTGAACTTGTTAAACTTGACTTATTATATATTTACTATGTAACTTATTTAACAAAAAAAATTCCGGGACTAAAATAAGATGGCTAGGGACTAAATTAGCAAGCTCAACTGATTGAAGGACCAGATGTGTTGAGCCCAAAATTGTAGATTAAATTTGTTAAAGTTAAGACCAAATGTGCAGGGTTAGAAATAAAGGACCATTTTGTCATGGCTCGAAATTAGCGGACTAAATGTATAATTTTTCCTTTTTGTGTAGTATAATGATAAAATGAAGTCATGAATTTGCTTTGATGAAACATAAAGAAAAACTTAATATTTCAACTTTACACAAAGAGAATAGTTATGATACCTCTTCAGTAAGAGAAGACTCTTTTGCCAACTGAGAGGAAGAAGATGAATTTGGCATAACGGATCCAGTTAAAGATCCATTCCCCAAGCCCGATATGAAGTAAGAAGTTGGGGCTGACCCGTTACACGCTTCAGCCTGCAATGATATGTTCTGTGAGCTTGGAGAAGGCTTTTTGCTAGTTAACTTTGAGTTCAACTCTTCAATACAAGATGTGAACTCATCCATCCTATCATTTAGTGTAGAAATTTGTTCTGATAGGTGCGCCATAGACCCCTGTAACATATGTTTTCACAAAATATTACTAGTATGATGAAATTATTCAAAAAAAAAAAAAAAAAGGGGATGCAATTATGCGATACGGACCTGATTCGCTGATGAAGAGTCATTTGTTCTATCGTCAAATCTTCTATTCATTTTGGACAGGTTTTTGTCCCTGTTTGTTGAATATGAATGTGACATACCACTGTTTAAAACACGGAAAAGTTACAAATATGTCCCAATGAAAAAAGGTGTTGATTATCAGGATATTCAGGAAAAAAATGCATCCCAGGACTCATAAGGGTTAAAAAAGTAAATGCACCTTCTGAGATTTTTAAATCTTGTTGCTGAGGCTCGGGAAAGTGCTTCCTTTGGACTAGAAACAAGGTCATCATCTAAACTAAGCTTAGTCTTTAAATCATCAGGAAGTGCCTGTAAATAATTCAATTAAGGGACCCGACCCACCGTTTAAAAGAAGGCACATAAACGGAGGGTAAATAGTAAACTTACCATAACCTCGTTCACAAGTTTTTCTAGCTGTATTTGTTCAATATAAGTACGTGGAACATATGAACCTTCTAAACCCAGCTGTTCAGCTATACATTTTACAACTAAGCGATCTCTACCTTGCACCTGTTATAGATAGGAAACGAGCTTGAGTAAAAAAAGCAATGTTACTGTATGGGGTGGGTCCCGAACGGAAAAAGTGTGGCACCTGAACATAATGACGGTTCAGCTGCTCCAGCCAATCAATTTTCACACAGACCCTTTCATCACTAAAGACATGGCTGCTTCTTTTGAGTATGGATGCTATCGTGTATCCCAAGGCCATCAATCCACCGAGAAGCCGTACACTAACTTCAAAAGTTATTCTTGGAGATATGACAAATGGAAGATCGGTTACCCATTCCTACAGTGTAGAAACATACTCAATCTTATTGAAAAAAGATTCTATATGATTACATACAGAAGACAAAGTTCAAAGAAATGGGCTAGTGATGTAGTCAGAGCAATATCCATGATGCCATAGCAAAATTGTATTTGAAAATTATGAAAACCTTTTTCCTCATATAATTTTGAGTTTGCCTTATAAAACCCTTTTCCCTCATAATTTTCAGCAGATGATAATAATCATATAGCAAAATGTAGGCAGAAAAAGGATAATACCAAATAATCAATAATACTTTTGAATCTATAACAGCAAGAAAAGTAAATTTTATATACGAAATGTCATTTTTTTATGACATAGGCCCTGATCTTAGATTTTGAAAAGGGTCCCCAAAAGAGTAGGACTCGGCTCGAGTTTCTTCACTGTCATTCTCTAATCCCTAATAGAATTAACTTTAAGTACATTAAGAAGTGAATATTTCACATGCCAAATATAACTTGGACAACAATTAGGGCCACTTACTACTGTGAACAATAAAAAATATCCAAATTTTACATGGTCAAGAGAAGGAAAACATGGGGAAAATAAAGGTACAATAATTTGCCAATCCATGGAAAATAGGAGGCAAACCTAATAGTATTATTTATTTTCTTCAAACATACTTCATAAAATAATCCCATGTTATGGTGTTTGGCACATGATACAATAGAAATATTAAGATCTATAAATTATACGAAACTGAAATATAATTTTAATGATCCTAAGTATATATTAATGGCAAAAAAATAGCTCTTATTGAAGTTTTAATTATGATAAAGTTAGGAGCAAACCTCAAACATGAGATTGTATTTTCCATCTTTATTCCGCATCCTCAAATATGATTGGCAAGTTTCTGAATCTTCACCAGGCGGTAAAAGATATATGTCATAAGTTTGTTCCTTACTTTCTTCGTGTTCTTCAGACATAACAAGCTTGATTTGCTCCACATTCACATTCCTCAGAGACTAAAAGAACACGTGTCAAATAATTATATCCATAAACAATATGAGTTATTAACATAGGTCAGAGATTTACCTTTAGTATATAAGTTGGATTTTGGAATCCAGTAAAAGGGTTAAATTTGTTGATAATTTTTATATGTGCGGTGAGTAGATCAGGCTCGATAAAAGCCTTATACATTGGATAGACCTGTGGAGAAGTTTATATCAGAAAAATGCATGAGGGATATTATTTAAAGATCTTTCATGCTATATATATTTAGCTTAGAAAATTAGGAAACAAACTGTTTCAGATATTTGGTGAATTATTTCTTCTGGTTCCTGTCCAGCACGTTGTATGTCCCGTAAAACACGTTTTACGAGATCGAAGTGAACACCACCTGTCACGGATACTCTAAGATCGAGTAAAGGACGTAACTTTTCACTTAAAGCATAGATTCCCTCAATAAACACAATGCGGGAACTTGGGACTTCAAGTGTCCTGCCATCAATACAACTCTTATGAGTTCATATTATATTTCAATTAAGTGGAATTTAGATGAATAATAATATGGGTACACATACATACATTCTATGACTGCATAATCACAACTGGAAATTCCATGAGAATTAAAAGAAATTAAATGGACTAAGAATAGGGGGGAGGGTCCACAATAGAGGACTGTTTGGAGGAAACAACAGTTGCGAAGTAACACTCATAATAGCTTCTAGACCATATATAATCTAGACAGTTACGAAAGCTTAGCGATACAACCTTGTTGATACTAAATTCTTGCATCAAATGATAGGGCATTGAGCTTTATTTTTCGTTCATTTTGTCTTAAAAATCAAACGTTATAGGGATTATATTGGTACCTATATCCAGTGCGGGAGCTGGATTTGAAATCATATATCGGGACATCGACCTGCTTCCCTGCCTTTAGATCGTGAATGTTCTGTAGTAAAGTATCGTAGTCTGTCAGCCGTGGATCTGTCACATAATAAGGCCAAGAAATATTTCAATTTTCATATTAAATATGTTAGAGCTCAAAGTAAAGGAACTATTAAAAATGTTAACTTCTCAAAGGTATTAAGGCTAAGAAAGTACCAATTACTCCACCATATAGTATGTGATAAATGATCTATATGTCAAACTTCTAATAAATATATTTCACATAATTTCAATATTATTACATTCTCAAATAATAAATGAAGGAGGTAAAATATTTCTAACAAGCAAACTACACCAATTCTTGAAAAGTTCTGTTCCACATAAGATAAATCATTATATCACCTAAAGGTCATAGTATTTTGTGATCAAAATTACATATCTTCCCAACTTAATGATAAGGAATCAATGGTCTCTAAATCAAAAATTACTATACCGACATATACAAAAGACTAAAGACCTATATGTACTACTGCCGAATATAAAACCATCCAAAAACCTCAAAAAAGTATATCTCAAATTTGAACATGTAAAAAGAAACAAAAGTAATGCCTCATAATTTGATTAATATAACCTTACCGTCAAAATTGCCATCAACAATTCGACTTGCATCATTGTAATTATCCATTGAAATTACGGCAATGCTCGGCATAAAATTAAGAATCTTCTCAGTGAATATAGTCTTCCCTGCTCCAGAGGGACCCGCTAACCCGACCAATATAAGTCCGTCATTTTTCTGTGCCAACAACTGGCAAGCACGCACTACAACAAAAAAGCCTTTCTCAAATGACAAATTGTCAGGAATAGGGGCAACTCCATAGCGGTTTGAGTCCTTGTTTTTTATCAATCGAACTTGATCTTTTAAGAGCCCATGTCTTCTTTGATTTAAATCAGCATCAGTATCAGGACCATCTCGAGCCATTTGTATTACACTTGATTTTCTTCTGAAAAGAAGAAAGGAATAGTATAAAATTTTCGACTTTTTACCATAGGAAAGACCATAGAACAAGTTATATGAATCAAAAAAGTTTGGAAAACTGGATTTCATAGATTAAGACACATAAATCTTTTCTTATACCATCAGAACTTGAATGTTAAGATTTATCTAAAAACATTGGTACTTATTCCACCAAATAAGCAATGAAAACAGAAGATTAAGCAAAGAAATATATAGTCATTAAATCTCACAGTATATACACAGTATTGTTGTCATGAACTGGTCAAATAAATTGATTCCACCCAGATTGTAAGAAACTCATATTTTGGGGAAAACACATTATACTAGTATTATAAATTGCATTATCGATATTCTAATAAACAATATTTTTCAATGCTCTCAAAAGCACCTAATCCATTCATCAATATGAAAACCGAATCAGATAAGTTCAGTCAATTTGCTACCCTATACTATATCCAAAATTACAACAAAAAGTTTGAATGAAAATCGAAACAAAAGCAAAAGATACATCAATACCACAAAATAAACTATAGCACCTAATTTGATTGAGTTAACATCATATCAATTTTTTTTTTAACAATCCAAACTATCCACCCCTAACAAGTTTCATGAGAATCCAAACCCCTCTACTCTATAAAACAACCTAAACTCACAATTCAAATAGTTCTTTATAATGCACCAAAAATAAAAGCATCAACTTTTCTATATAATACTGGCATTCAAATTACATTAGTGCATCAAGAGATGATCAACATTACAAGAATGAAAAAAAAAACAAAACCCAGATTGAAAAGATTACCAAAAATCAATTCTGCGCCAAAATAAGTCTCAAATTGCTCCAAATACTAGTTTGGATCTAAAAACAAAAGCTTACAATTGAAAAAACAAGCAAGAATGTGCCCTTTTTAATGAAGAAAAGAAAATAATGGAAGAAATAAATAGAAATAGGGAGAAAATTTAGATATTTGGATCAAATAAAAAAAAATCGGTGTTCAAATAAAACAATGACTGGCGTCACTCACCTCTCTGTGCAGATACTCTCTTGAAAGTTGAAAGTAGTAGTTCTTTCTGTACACGCGTGTGCTTCTTGCTTCCCTTGATTTATGCTATTTTTATTTATTTATTGAAGATTGCATTTGCTTCGAATTTCGAAAAATGTGGAATGTGATCTTTATATATGGTAGTATTTTCTTTTAAGTACTTAATATTCTCCATTTTTTAATATTTTCGCACAACTCCAAAAATATTTATTTTTAAGTTAATTTGTATTGGGCCTTGGGGTTTAAATGTTTCCGGAAAACAAAAACCTACCTTTTCAGTTATTTAATCTTATCATCATAATTATACTCAGAATAGAACTCTAGTTATTTGTTAGTGTTTGTAGGTAAACAAATCCAATAAACCAATTGAGTTTTGTTTTGATTTTACGAAAGTATTTTAGAAAGTCGAAGGATTGTATGAGATGTTTTTTATATTTGTGCATTTGAAAATAGGTGTTTGTTTATATTTTTTCGGATGAAATAAATAGTATGTATACTTTTCAAACAAATTAGAAGTCTTTTATTATGGAAAAAATATAAAGTAGTATAAGAAATATATCACTCGATTTGTAGAGAAAATAGGCAAAACATACGTTACTTTATTTATGTTAAAATATAATTTGTTGAAAATTTCTTATATATTAATTCACTATTATAATGGAATTGCAAATTTCAGGTGTTGAAACTTGAAACTTAATTAATTATGTCAATATTTTACTACTAATTAGTACTAGTAAATAAAAGTATGTATGTATGAAATGTGAAAATTGAGAAACGGGGCATAGATGAGGGCCATTCTTTATGCACAATCTTTTTTGAAAAACGTGACAATCGTTCATTTACAGTCAATTTAAGAGGCCAGATACTCAAAACATGTGTCCCTTGGCTCAATCTAAAGTCCCTAGAAACATCTGCCCAACATTTTATTCGAACTAATCTAATTTAATTCCATGATTCGTATACGATTTTGTTGAAAATAATTGATCATCAATGCTTCTATGTGGACGGGATTTAGATTTAGTCCAGTTTTGCGAGATCGGACCAAAATTCTTTCAATTTAGTTTTCGTCAGATCCATGAAACTTAGTACAACATAAAAATTAAACATATTAATAAATTTACACTCAAATTCTTTAAATATTTTAAAACATTTATTTGATACGTACCATTTTTTTTTCTCAAACTCTCTGAAAAAATATTGATTTGACACCTAGCACATATTTTTTCCCCACACTCCAACATCCAAAATCAATCCAAGTTGGATTTAATCTTTTCAAAACCACAAAACATAATCAAACGATATTTCAAAGGTTTCACCGAATTTTTTTTTTTAATCGAGACCCGCAAAACCGTGTCAGAGTTCGTCCAAGTAGGCCCAATATAAATGCAATTTATTCGACAGACAAAATTTTCTTATATTATTTTTTTTAAAAAAAAAGAGATATTTTAATTTATTAGATATTTACAATCATTTTCAAATTTAGAAATATATTAATCCCAGACAAACAGACACTAATACCTAATAATTCAACATGGAGACGGTCGCTAATTTTCTAAACAAACAATTTGGTATAGTTACATTTACGAGAACATTGAATTATTGTCATTTTTTAAATAAATTCGAGATTATTGTCAAATTTTTAAGTGAACATAATAATTCTTGCATTCATACTAATATATAATAATTAATATATTGAAAGAAACCATTCTATTATTTTTGAGATTAACCTTTGGCCTTTTGCCAAGGATGACCAAATGAAAGGCAAATGTCTTAGATATTCTATTGGGTAAACACCACTTTTGGTCCCTCTTATCATTAACTTTTTATAGAGTAGTCCCTCTTATGTTTTTTTTTTCCACTTTAGTCCCTACTATGAATTATTTGTTTCACTTTAGTCCTTTTCAAGTGGTCCAAGACGATTCCGATAACATATGATATGCTCATGAGGGCAATTTTGTCATTTCAAGTAAACTAACATTAATATTTTCGTCTTTCTAATTATTTTAGAAAAAAACTAAATTTCCAAACTAGGCTTTCATTCCAATCGAACTTAATCGTACATTTCGTTCCAAACTAAAGTTTTTTCCTAAAATCTTTTTCAAACACCAAAATTGCTCACCAATTAAACAATATCTCAAATAGTCTCAATAGTGAATGGACGAAAATGCCCTAAAAAATATTCATATGCATGTCACATGTTATCGGAACCACCTGATAAGGACTAAAGTGAAACACATAATTCATAGTAGGGACTAGAGTGGGAAAAAAAACATAAAAGGGACCACTCTGTAAAAAGTTAATGATAAGAGGGACCAAAAGTGGTATTTACCCTATTCTATTTAATATTTTTGCTAAGTTAAAGAAGAGAACATATGGATAGTAGGATGGTCCAACGCCCCTACTTACAAATTTCAGACATTTAAAGCGGGCAGACAAGAATCCAATGACATGTATATGTACACTGGACCAAATTTTACATACTTTGAATCTATTCTTTTCCCAAAATTGTGGACTCGTGTTTTTTGAAATTTTCTTCTTTAATTAATATATGTCCAAAACTATCATATACGACTAATTTTATTTCTATAGTTAGAAATTTAGCAATTTTCAGCCTGTTCACAATCAAAGGTATTATGACACGATGAAATAAAGTTGACCTATATATATATATATGGCGTGCAAACAAAATGAGTTGGTGTAAAAAATATAATTGTATTTGGGGCAGCTAAACGAAATCAACGTTTAAATCCTCCAACTAAATATTTTCTTGTCTGCTTTTCTTTTTATTATGAGATAGATGTCTTTTGATATACAATAAACTCAGACATTATTATTGTTATTTACTTCAGCCCTAACCCTAAACATTACACTATAATTAGTGACTGACCTTAAAATATTTATGATTAACAAACGAAATTAGTCGAATTCGAAATGAAATATACGATTTTTGTACTGACTTGGATAGCGTATGCAAATTAAATGCATGTGCTACCTAGATGCAAAGTCATAGAATATTAGCGTAGAATAAGGAAATTTATTTAATTAGGGAGTGTTTATAATACAGAATGTTTAAACTTAAATGTAAAATTCTACGAAAAAGTTTAAGAGTGGTAGAGAAAAAAAAAAATCACCCAATGTTTTGTTAATTTCTGAGCACGTGTAAAAAATATGTAAAAATTTTATTTTCAACAACTTAAGAAAATTATTTTTAGTTTTTCAGCTTCAAAAGTAATTACAACTTGTTTTCAAAGCTAACTTTGGAGTTATCTTCTCAGAAAAGGCTTTTTTTTTTCAGAAATGAGGTTGAAAAGGACAGATAAAGTAATTTCACTTTAACTGCAAAACTCAACCTTACTTTTACTAAAATTTTCTCCTAATTTCTCGATTATTTTTATGAAAATTTCAAGAATCTCGAGTCTAAGCAAAAGTTTAAGTACTAGAAACACCACCTTACTTTGTATTGTTTTGATAAATCCTTACTTTATAGCTTAATACCAAAATTATAAGCTTGATTATGGCTTATTTTCTGCTTAATTTGAGAGAGGCGGAATCTATGAGCTGACTTAAAAGTGCTTTTTTGGGCTCAAAAACTGAAAAACACTTAAAATAAGCGATTTCAAACACCCCTTGTAATAATTTGAATGAACTAGGCCACTTGATTAAGTTTCTCGCAAAATTTTAAAATTTTAGTGAAGATCTAAAGATCTTCTCGTTTTATTAGTACATTTAAAAAATGTTTGTTTGAATTTGTGTAAGAGTTCAAATATGACAACACCATTCTAACAAAAACATACAACACTCCTACGTGAAAAAGGTTTATTAGCGATGCACCAATAAAGAAGCTTTGGGAAAAAAATTACATTTGCTTAAAATAACAACTCAAAATAATTACCAACAACTCGAAATGCATAAAAACTCGAAATAGGATCGACAAGTATTATTAATTTCTGATTATGGATTCAAAAAGGACCTAATAAACCCTTCAACCCATGTAAAGCTATTTAACTATTCTATTATCTTATAAATCAAACACGTTGTAAACCCAAATAAAACGATTTTTCCTTAGCACCAAACATGTTTTAAGTCAAAACCAGCACCAATAAATTATAAAGCTACAAATATCATAAAATCAAGAGCATACTATAACAACTACAAATTCAATGAAATGCATATATAAAGGGAAAAATGTTCACCAAAGAGCACAAGTCATAAGAACAACTGAAGAAACAACAAGAACAAAGACAGTTTGCCTTGCTTGTCTACGACATGTGGATACATCATCTCAAAGCTAGTCAGTCGATCACGTATACAACTCAGAATCAGTACGACCCTTCCTACGGCTCAACTGTAAATATTCAACTTCATAGTCCCCTTCAGTACTGTAATTTACGCCAGTTAAAACATCCTTTACCAGTATAGATCTTATCAGATTCATCACAGGAACACCTAAATCCGGCCATGAAACGCCCAAAGTTGCTTTGATGTTCTTCAATTGGCATCGACTCAATAGAGCAGCAGCCAAGCCGTCTATCACACTTCCAGACGGGAAATAATCCAGCCCTTTTATCAGAGCATTCGAGTCTTTTCTTTCTAATAATGTCTCCAATTTGAACGCAATTGTCTCATCAGGAGACAGCCTACCGCGAAAGTTACGGCTTTGAACAGAGTCCAGAATCAAAACCCTCTGAGGTATTATCTTTTCACCAATTAGCAACTTTGCCACTAAATGGGATCTTTCAGAGGTAACCGGAAACTGAACTAAGGCAATCATAATCGATTTATCGGTGTCATTTAGGGTATATATGTTGCATGATTTGTCCTGGAGTGAGGGTTGAATAGTGTTTCCGGAGTAAGGGATCTCAGGGAGAACGAGAGTTCCGGTAAGAGTTTTGGAGGACAAGTGGTGTAAAAAGTGAAGAGATGGGGAAGACATAGCGATAATGAAAAGTGAAGGAGAGAAGCTTTTCTTGGAATCAGCAGACGAGAAGACCAGGAAAGGAGATGGTAGGGGAGGTGGTGAAGGTGTGAAGTTGTTTAGATCTTCCAATAAAAATCTTGAGGGTGGTGGAATATCTGTTATCACATCATCCATCTCTTTTATCGAACCTGAGATTTCATGTAACAACACATCAGAATATTTGATCATGAGAGTGTTTTGAACATGACTTAGTTGACAAAATCAGCTCATGTATAAAGGAATCACTAGGCTATCTTTGGTTCTTTTATTTCAGTCAGTATTATGATAAGAAAAATGAAAATGAGCAAAGCCTGATGTTCTATCATATGATGCAAGCAAATATTTCCTGTGTGTTTCACTAACTAAAATTCAAGAACAGAACACATCAGTAATAAACCCATGCAAACACTTAATTATTATAATGTTTAAACAGAAGGAAGAAGGATTAGCTAGTTTTAAACATTTATAACTGTTTTAGTTCAAATTCATCTATATAGTTGCTTGTTCAGAATTTGAAATATCCAGCATACCCCACCCCACCCCCTGTTCACAAAAAATTTAGCAGATACATGTAAAATATCCCCCTTTCTTCTGAGAAGAACGTCAATATTCACCAAACTCATGGAGTAATAAAATAATCATTACAATAAGAAAGTAGCAGGTGCACCACTTAACATCGCAAATGAATACACCATTCCAGTAAGAAAAACAAGTTTATGATAACTGTAAATTCACTAGCATCCATTTTCAGATCTAATAAGTAATATCACATTATTTGTTTTCATGACAAGTATACAATTCCAACTCCAACGTGTAGAACCCTAATAACAACTGCTTCTCATGCTAAAGTAATGAACCAAATGGAAGCTTAAACAGATTGAGGTTACAAAATAAGTATTTCAAAGTGTTAAATAACTTCAAAACTGCTCATCAGTACACAGTCACTGAATTCCAACTTATTCTACACAAAATGAATTGTTAATCTCAAATTCATAAAATTAGGTCTTGTTTTCAGAATCAGTTTACTGTGAGAAAACTCTTGGGGGCAGAGCTTACATTTTTGAAGCATATATGCAGGGCCGGACCGACATATTAGGGGAATGTAGGCGAAATGTAAAATTGGGGCCCTATTCTTAAAAAGTATGCCATTATTAAAATTCAATGTCTTACTTTAAAAATAGTAAAAGTTTATGGTTTTTCTCTAACACATTTGTTTAAATTCAATCGTAATATGTTTTTATAACACTTAACTTAAAACCCTTCTTTCAAAACAGCAAATACTATACCTATTGTGAGTATAATTACTTAACTAATTTCGTTAAAAGAGTTAAACTTTTTTACTTGTCCAAATCGATACATGGATAGAATTCATAGAACATAAAAGTAGAATACTTATGCTCTCGTAACTATGTTACAAAAGAGGCTCTTCACTAAAACCGAACCGAGCCGAGACATAATTTTTGATATCTAGACTGGTTTGGAAATTTCAGAATTTGTACTGTAGGCCAAATTGAACAATTCGGTTCGGTTTGATACCAAAAAACTAAATTTGGGCTTTTTCTGTATATTTCATGTCAATTAACTTTTAAGATTTGTAGCTCGATCCAAACTCTTTGAATCAAGTTACATATCAACCCTAATTTTGAAACTGATCCTAAATTCCAGAAAAAGAAAATGGAAAGAAAAAAACTGGCACCTCCATATATCTCTCCTCCAAATCCTAAATTTAATATTGTTGCAGAGTCAAGGTATCATAGAAAGTTTTACCAAAATACTACTTAGATGCAATAGAACAGAACAATTATACTATAAATTAGCATAAATTCTTTATTATTTGACACCAATAATTCGAATTAATCATATTTAGAAACATCAATTAGCTAAAAGGAGCTTATATAACAGAGACAATGAAATATTCAATAGAATGTGTAGTGCTATTCGAAACAAACTAAGCAAAAAGGAAAAAAATAAGAAAAGAGATGAGAAATAGAATACTTGTCAATAGATGAACGGCAGACGGAAGGAGAACCGGAAGAGGCGGAGAGACGACACCAGGCTTTGTGCAAGCTTCGCGCAGGTGAGAGAAATCACAGAAAGTGGCAAGGGTTTTACTAAGGAAGACAAATAGAAGTAGATCTCGTCTTTTTTCTGGTTTCAAGAATAAAAAATAAAATGTCAAGTTAGAGGCATTAAAAGATGGTTACAACTTACAATACAACTCAATGATTATTTTGGGTGTATATGGAAGGGTATTGGTCCGGTCTCACGAAAACTTTTCAAATGAGTTTTTGTCAAATTCATAAAATCATCACAAATTATTCAGAAAATCATAAGCAAATTTTTCAAAGTTAGAAAACATGGATTGATACATACCATATACTTTTTTCCCTAAATTTCATTAAAAATATATGTTGATTTGATACCTATCATCTACTTTTCCCCATAAACTTCAACATTCAAACTCAATCCAAATAGAATTTTAACTTATTCAAACCACAAAACACAACATACAAAACTCATCCAAATGAACTCTCAAAGATTTCATCGAAACCACCAAAATCATTTTTTTGAACCGAGATCCGCAAAACCGAGCCAAAACCCATCCATATAGACCATTTGGTACTCCTCGGTTTCGGTTCGTATATCAATTGGTGTACTAAAATTGAAAAGCAATAATATTTTGTATTTAAACTTATATCGAATACATTTTAAATTTGGTGTGCACATATGAAACGTTTGATTTACAATTTGATCGAACTATCGAATTGTACATTAATGCAAAACAAATAACCTAGAAGTTTTCTTTCATGTTACTATAGCTCGAACTATTTAATATTTCAAAAGGTTTATCAGGTTTAATTTTACAATTATTATGATGTGTGAGCATTTTAAATCTTATGCCATCTCTTATGAAGAGGGAGAGAGTAAGTTGAATTGAGGGGTATAAAGTATAATATTTTTTGATTCAAGGGGTGAGAACTGCATTTTTCCCTTGATCCATTTAGCCACTGATCAATGCGTGAGGCAATGGGATTTCTCCTGCCTAATGCCTTGAGCGTTCTCACTTGCTGAGCATATTGGCCTGACCAGCAGGCAGGTCGGTCACCTGCTTTTCCTTTATTTTGTTTTTAATTAATAAAATATATATCTTTTAAAATACAATTCTTTAATTTGTGTAATATTTTTAAAAAGTTAATTTTTAATCTTAAAAATGTAACTCTTATAGTCTTATTTAATAAACACAAATTTAATTTATTTTAGTTTTTTTTTAATAAAGAATCTTTTTATTATTGTGTATCATTGGTTGTCAAATAGTTATCTGTTGTATTATTATGAATCAATTCAATTTTTTATTATTAATGTCAATCTTAAATTATTTTTTTATTATTTTCAATTCATGTCAATCTTAAATATTTTTTATTATTTCCAAATCGGTTTGGATATTATTATCCGTTATTATTAATATTTTATTATTATTTGTAATTATTATTATTAATATTATTATTATTTGAGAGTGCGAAAGAATGAATATTGAAATTAATTTGAATGGGAAACTGAATCACTGGAGATAATTATATAAAAAGGAAGGAGAAGGGGAAAGGGTGAAAAAGGGGAAGGGATGAAAAATTGTAAGCGGAAACTGAACTGAAGTCACTTGAGATGACCTTAACATTTATAATGTTATTTAATAATTGGGATGTTTCCACGTCACCCCCCGAAATTTTTAAAATTTTGCACTTTCCCTCCTATAATTGAAAAAAATATTACAGTGACCCGTAGAAGTTGACAAATGAGTGCACTTTGCTTCCTGGTCATTTTTAAGTAATTTTCAAAGGGTAAAAAGTCATTAAGGGGGTTTTGCGCAGTAACAAAAAACTTTTAGAGGGTTAAGTGCACAAAATTTTAAAATATCCAAATGTAACTTGAAATTTGAAAAAATAAAAAATAATAAAAAATGTTTAATTGTATTTTTGCTCGATAATTCGAATTTATAAGTTTTTTAACAAGGATTCATTAGTCCTGATTGTTTTTTAACAAATAAATCATCTCTACACTAAAAATGTTTTAATCAAATCTAAGAAATTTGAAAGTAAAACAATTAGAATAAAAAATATGTTATAAGACTAAAATTAGATTAAGATGTGATTACCAAGGTAAACAACTATGAAAGTGTGCTTTGAAATTTTAATATTCTAATAACTTAAATTAATAAAATTTTGTGTACTTAGCCCCCCAAAAGATTAAAATTATTACATAAACCCCAAATTTAGATTTATACCATTTGAAATCCAACAAAATACTGATCAAGGGCAAAGTGCACTCACTTATCAACTTTTAGGGGCGTTGTCATATTTTTTTAATTATAGGGGAAAAAGTGCGAATATGAAACTTTTCTGTGGAATAACTTGCAAAAATCCCTTAATAATAATATAGTTAAAACTTAATTAATGTGTCATATTTGCCAAAAACCTTAACATCATAAAAACAAATTGAAAACACATTGTTACATTTTCAAAATCTCATCTAACTCCACATATTACCCAAAAAATCCTACATAAACCAGTTTTAATAGTTTCTCAACCTCTCAAACTCTCCAAACGCAATATGTAATCTCAAATGACAATGAAGTTCCAAATAAGATATTCTACTATACTTTGAGTTGGCACAAAACAGAGTTTAAAAAATTCTAGTACAACTTTATCATGTGGTATATATAGTGACAGAAATTACTGAAAGTAACAAACACAGTATTAATCAAAAACTGGAAAATAGATCCTACAAATAATTCTTTCATGTAGGACAGTAGGAGTAGCTTCATTGTTTGCATATTACAATGTTGAAGTCCGTGCGAACGCGCAGAACACCAAAGTCGTTAAATTCTTAATGAAGAATCGAATGTCTTCAGAATTCAAACCTTCCCTACATGTCTCTTTGAAGTTGTACAAGTTGCTTGAATCAAAAGAAAATTTTTTACTCGTTAAATATCGAGTCGTGTAAATCTCTGCTGATTCTTGAATCTGCATTTAAAAATTATGATTTTTTTGGTCAAGCAAGCACAATATATAATACATCAAGATAGTGTGAAAGGAAAATAAAAATTAAATTCATTCCGACAAATCAAAAGAAGCTAACTACCTTGAGGTTCATCGATCAGAGTGTTGAGCATTTATATGATCAATCTTCGTGTGAATCTTCGTCTTCAGAGTCTGGATGATAACAAGCCAAATTTGTTACTACTATAGGGGCGACCAAAATACTCAAAATACTCAATACTCGACTTGAGTTCGATTAATAAAAACTCGTTTGAGCTCAGTTATTTATGCATATCAACAAGCTTGAAGAATTCTGAAGCTCGACTCCATAATTTAATGACATGGTGGCAAAATCCCGCTGTTTTCAAATTCAGGCAAGCAGTTTGACTAAAATTTGGAAAGAAATATCCTATAATTACTAGTTATCAAAAGATAAAGGACGTAACTTTGTTGTCGAAGTATAAAATATTCTATTATCATGGACTTATAAAAGCTAAGGAACATATTCTGCAATTTTGCCTAATTTACAACATTTCTAAATCTCGCTATGATGTTAAAAAACAAACAAAAAACTTGGAAGGAATTATCGGGATTAATGTTTTTATTTTTCAATTTTGACTCACCAGATCGAACATCCTCACTAACTTGACCCCTTGCTTGGATTTGCTTGACGAGCATCCGGTACATCAAGACCCACCAGTAGATGTGAAGAACAAGCAAGGAGAAAAGAAGGAAATTGAAAAGATAGTAATATATAGGCCCATCTTTTTTGTGTTTCTCCTTATCCAAGGTCAAAAGAACTTCATAACTGCAACAATACAATTAAGAACAAAATTTTATACTGCACGCAATAACAACTGGTTGCTAGTAGTCTCATACATAATTCTTATCAAAGTGAAAATGAGATGAAACAAAACCATTTGAGTCTCAAAAAAACGAACCTGGTGCTCCATAGAATCCAAAAAGGGTAGTAAATGAGACGAAGTAGGACCCACGATAATACAAAAAGAACAAATGAAAAGCTAGCTAGTGCTTCGGCGCCACTGTATTTGGACATCTTTCCCACTTCAAGAAATACATCACTAGCATCGTGAAGAGCTAAAATAACAGAACCTGCACGTGCAAACCTGCAAAAAAGGGAGAGAGAGAACGAATACCATCTTTATATGTAGAATAATATTATTTCAAAGTTCTCCAATTCCTCAAAAGGAAAAGTAGAAGAAAATAGATGACCATTTCGTTTTTGGTATTTTATTGTAAACGATGAGAATGATATGTATGAGACACAAAGAGGGCCTTTTTATAAATAAGCATAACTAACTAATTTTCCTTAAGACTAATCAAATTGTATATGAGCAGAATCATATGGACAATAGAATGGACGATAAAACTCTTCATAGCCAATATGCTTGAACCCATGTAGAATTCAAACAATTAATTCTTTAACACATTTTTGCAACGTTTTTTCAACCCAACATGCCATTTTCTATTTATGGCAATTGTACAAGCTCAAATCTGTTAAAAGAAAATACACACCTGAATATATAAGACAACACAATGAGAATGAAAGTTGCCACATGATGACCCATGGAAACCCCAAAGTCAGAGCGCCTTGTTTCCCAATATATAAGAGCAAAAATGGAATACGAGTAGAATCCGCCAGTATACAAATAAAGGCCCTTCAATTTCAACCTGCAAACCAAAAGACAGTCAATTGCCTAGCTAATATATACTGCATACATTTTTAGGGTGATTTACGACCGGACCCCCTGAAGTGTAGTCATCTTACAAGGAATTCCTGACATTTCAAAATTACAAGGAGACACTCTGGTTTAGATTATGTACCAAAACACTCCTTACGGATTCAACAATCTAGAAGGACGCCCTCCTACAACTTCTGAAAATGTATTAAAAAAAAAAAAAAACCTTACAGGTTCAACAATCTAGAAGGATACCCCCAACAACTTCTGACAATTTTTACACCCCCGCGTAAGGGTGTCCTTGTAATTTTTGGAATTTCATGGGTTTTCTGTAATTACGATAAACCTCAGGGGTTTGAGTGTTAATAACCTATATTTTTATAACCAACCAGCTAATATATACATCGAATGCCAACACTTTAAAATAATACTGTGGATGAATAACTTTCAGGCTTTCACACAAGGAAAAGAAGTTGTGATGCCTTAATTCGATGAGATCAGGATAAGAAAATAAATCTTACTTATATTTCTGGTCGGGCCAAGCCTGGTTTCCAGGCCCTACCCAAAAGTATTTTGTATTTGTGAACCAAGGCTCGTTGTAGGTCACGGCTAGTGCAAAGACCTCGGCAGAAAGATAATATATACACTTCCATGCAGACTCCTTGAACTTCCGTATCTTCTTATTACGAACTTCGGTTTCATTTTCAATATTTTGCATTCCCTTTCCAAATATTAATCGTCTTCCGGCTTTCTGCAGCATATAGGTACATTCTAAATGAGAAAATGGTCTCTAAAGTTAGAGAGAAAATATATGCATAATTGCATATATAACAATACAGTTTCCAGAGAGTTTTTAATTGTATGGGAGCGAATAAATAAAAATAAAAACTGAAATATCTACTGAGAGTGGAGGCAGAATTCTGGCCAATGACACTACTTGGGTGATTACACATTAGTGTGAATGTTTATTTCAATGAAGTTTAACGATAAAATAACTAACTGGGGATTTCTAGGGTGCCGCTACGTTAGGTGCCGCTAATATCACATTAGGTGGTATTATCACACAATGTGTATCACGTTGTATGGTACAAGGAGTATAATTTATACCATAGAATGTGAAACACATTGCGTGGTAATACCACCTAATATGGAGTAAATACTACATGATGTGGGGATCATACTAAATATATGGGCCTATGGGGTTAATACTATGTAATGTGATCATGTACCATAGAATGTGATACACATTGTGTGGTAATACCACCTAATGTGGTATTAGCGGCACCTAACGTAGCGGCAACCTAGAATTTTCCTAACTTTTATAAGCATACAAATAAAGAATTTCACAAAATTTATAGCTTTCAAAAAGTTGAAAACTTAGTAAAAAGCATAATATGAAATATGCAGATGATTAAATAAAGAGCACTTAAGATAATATCAAGATTATAAATACACGCGAGCTGCAGATGAGTAGCTCAGCCTTTTCTTTCTTCCCAAGACACATTAGATTGCATAAGAATGTGCTTAGGGTAAATTACGAATACCCCTGAGGTAAAGCCTAATTACAAAAATCCGTCTTGGGTATAACGGAAACCCCCCTCATGTTTGTCATCATCTCACAATTAACCACTTACCCCTGAAAAGTTCCTATTTGGCCCCTAGGGGGTTATTTGTAATGTATGTAATATCTTAAAAAAATATTAAAACTTGGATGATAATTGTAGAACTATAGAACATTGAGCTATCATTTGTTATGCTTTTTCATTTTACTCATTCAAATTTATAAACCAAACATCTTAGACATATTTTCAATTCCGAAACTTACCTAGTCAACATCTAGACACTCACCTCAAACCTAAATTGATATTGATTCCTACAATAAGATTAAATTAGTAAACTAGATGATTGTCAAATCATATAATTATTCTACTAAAATCTCACAAGTAACCTGCTCAAATTACTACAAAATTTCAAAACTCGAAGAAGATAAAAAAAAAGAAACAATGCACCAATATCGTAATCCCAAAATTATCAAAAACAAATCAATGAAAAGTATAATAAAATCCGAAAGAAACACATTCAAAATTGAGAAACATACCTCAAAGACGAATCTGTCGAGGAAAAATCTCACTGTCGGGAAAAAGAGGGCGAGAATGGGAAGCATAATGAAATCTTCATATTGGGGGTATGATTCTTGCTCCCAATCCATGGAATTCATCAATTCAGCAAAACCCATCTACAAGAATTTATTTTAGTACTATATGCTTACTATTTTTTGTAGTGGAGAGTAATCATGGATGTCTTGGGAGTTAGAGATGGAAAAAGACTGGATCTGTGGATCTTTTCTCAAAAAAAAAAAGAAAAACAAAGAAACAAAAAAATGAATTACTGGACTGCCATTCAATTTGTTTCTTAGAAGAGGGGTGGTCCTCGTTGACTTAAGTGAGGCCTGTCAATGGATCGGGTCGACCCGATTTCGGATCCGAGTTTATAAAGCTACGCCAGAACTCGCTCCGGATCCGCTAGGATATCTGAAAACTGAAACCGGATCCGAGTTCGTCGGATATCCGATATGACGAGTGCAAAATCGGGATTCATTTATGTCTTCAAATTCTTTTTTGCGGTAAATTTAATAGATTTTAGAGTATTGATTGATTGGTGGCTCAAAATCTCAATGGTAGAAGTCTAAAAGATGATACGTTTAATTTAAATGTGGAGAAACTTAATAAATCTTCAGAGAACATGAAGAAAGAAGAAAAAAGAAATGGAAATGAAGAATGAATTAAACAAAAACAAAATGCGGACTGAGAAGAGCCAGTGGGAGAGAAGCGGCTGCTGCTTCTTTTGCCTTTTGGAAGAATGGAGAAGTTATTTTCATGGTTCATTATGACTGAAAATAAAAATAAAAAAGAGTTTTTATTTAAAAAGGCCCCAATAAGTTGAGTAATAACTTAAAATATTTATTGACAACAATTTCTAATATTTTTATTTAATTTAAAATTTTAGTATATGTAAATAATATAATATTCATATGTATTCGAATTCGGATTTTTAACTGATCTAATTAGGCTAGATTCATATTCGCTCCGTTTATTTCGAATTACAGATCTTCTTGATCAAATTAAAATCCTAATAAATCGGACCAAATTCGGATTACAATTCACTCCAATGACAATCCAGTGACAACCCCAACTTAAGTGACTTAGCTTAGGCTTTAGAGGTTTATTTTTTCTTTTTTGGATTTTTGACACTTTACACCTAGAAAGTATAGAATTTTGACACTTTGCACACTAAATTAAAAGTTTTAGCACTTTGCACCCTAAAAGTAAAATTCATTTAGGTTTGCATTCTAGTGTGTTTTTCTAAATAAAATAATCAGTTTATTTAGTAATCTTTTTGAAATAATCAACCTTAACATCTTATTTAAAAAAATCATAAATATGTTAATTTTACTTAATTTTAATTTTAAATAATTTTTTTAACATTGTCTCTAAGTAAAACTTGTACAAAGGAAAAGAAGACATTGTGTTCTAGTAGCTTTAAGGTTTTCTCTAATTAAATTATTTACATTGTATCTTAAAAATACGTTATCCATCCCTAAACGTCACCAATACATTTTACAATGTAAGGGTGACCAGATCTCTGTCAACAATTTAATTATACCTAGTCTCATGTACCGTCTAACCGGAGTCCAAAAATTGAAAAGAATTAATCAAAGTCGTTGATCTTGCCTCCCTCCTCTTTGGACATAACACATATTACTCTGTTGTATGATTTCATTGCGTTGAATGTATATATTCTCTTGTAAATTAAAATTATGTCTTTGATGAGCATTTCAAATTAAATATATAGCGATTCCTCTCGATGTTATGCTATGCCATATTTCGAGTTTTTCCTAAATTAAAAAGGTAATTATTAAAATATAAATTAATTGTTGAAACGAATAGTTAAAAATAAAGGTTTAAAACAATATTCATCACTTATATTTTGATTTGAGATAAATCATCATTTTTTAATTAATTTATGTGATTCAAAACAAAAAGCTCAACATTAAATGAGAAGCCTATTAATTAGTATTATTCCAAAGTTCCACGTGAAGTTGTTGATAAAATAAGCTGCACAAAAAACATAAAAATGTCAACATCTTCCCAAACAATGCCTAGCTGCCATTATCAAATGAACGCAAGACACAGATGCGACCCAACAAGATGTTGAATAAAATCCCTCATTAAGAGAATATTGTTGTCTCATAAATCGAAAAATTCCAAAAATGTTATTAAAAAAAATGATCAGATCCCAAAACCGATTTTGAAAAGTCAATGATGAATTTAAAAAAAAAAGAAAAAAGGGAAAAAGATAGGTATGTAAATCAAGAGGCAACTGCAAGAAGAATAGAGGTGGGGCCCTCTCTTGTCTAAACCCAAACAGAGAATAAGCCAATAGTGGGGAGAATACATACAACTAAGGGCAATTGTTTGTGCTATCAAACCACAAATGAAAGTTACTCGTTTTGGGGGCATCATGTTGTATCGAGAAGGACTCGGAATAAAGCTAACATACAAGAAAGTGATGATGATGAATATGGGGAAAGTGAACATGATGTTAACGAGTCGAACAATATGTTGTTTAAGTAAGCCTTATATTGGAGCATATATCGTGTTCGAAATTGGATTCTTTCATCGTGAAATGGTTCGAGTTTGAACAAACTTTGATTGAATGAAACACGAACATAGTGGAACTGGATCATTGTGATATTTTGTATATATTTTGTTATTTTAGTTCATCTAGTTGATCTATTCTATAATTAAGTTGCAATTAATTATACTACCTCAGTTTCTTATTTTTTCATTTTTTTCTCGCTTTTGTCGCTTAGTTTTAGATACGAGTTTACAAATATTTTTAAATTTTTGTCCTTAGAAATAATGGTGGATAATTAGTAATGTCAAAGCATTTTATGTGAGAGAGTAGTTTGAAGAAAAAAAATTCTTTTAGGAAATAAAATCTTGACATAGACATCCGGGAAAAAAAAAATAACAATATAAATTTAGGAGTAAATTAATTTAATTTGTAGTAAGAGAACCAAGCTCCCATTGACAGAAACCGGTCAAGTCCAAACACGATCCCAAACTCGAGTAATTGGTTTCATTTCCAACCTAAATAATTAATGCATCTACTTTAATCAATCAACAAGCGTTTATATATAACTTTATTTGATCTTGTTGTTGAGCAGAATATATATTTAATACGTATGAACTTTGAAATTATCAATATACAGTATGTAAATATTATTTAGTATATTTTATTTATAATGAAACTCAAACAAACTGATTTGATTCAATTTTTATGGTCAATATATAATAGTAACTTATTGACCCAAGTTAGTTAATGATATCAATAATACAAATTTTGTGACCTCGATTAAATTAAAATAATTTTCAGCACCCCCTAGTCTGGCCTCATTAAAGGGAAAAAATGTTAAATCCTGGTTTAGACTTTATGAGGAAAATGACAGCATGCATGCAGTCAAATAGAGAAGAGAAGATTACATACAATACAAGGGTTGTGGTTGCATAGCCATAAATGAGAATGACCATATATATATATCATGTGTTGTATCCAATTTAACCCCACAAAAAAAGCCAAAAAGATCCAGTTGGATTCACTGCAAATTTCACATGAAAGGCTGCTAGCTCTTTCTATCTCAAATTTGAGTTGGTCATGTCATACCCGGCCATTTTGTATCTACGTACATGTGTAGTGAATCATCACCCACTTTTTAAGTTGGCGTTCTAAAAATAATGTTTAATAAATTTAATTTAATTTAATTCCCATAGCTAGAGTTGGGTCTGAACCATAACGTTTCTTTTTTCAACTCAAATTTAGTTTACTTTTTTAAATAATTTGTGATCGAATACTAATGTCCAATTAAAAAATAATTTGGGCTTAATTTGCTCTAAACTAGTACTTTGCCCTTTAAGTTCAGCCTCAAATTGATCGAACCCACTTTGTATTTCGTTACACAAAATTTATATTTGGTCATGTTTTAGAAGTAGTAACCAAACGTACGTTTGTTTAGTTTTGATCAAACTGAGCCTGGACTATAAATTTATTATCAATTCGAAAATTCCTTTTTAGTATTTATAAATATTTTATGATTGGTCATCTTCAAAGAATTACGAATCCAATCTAAATTAATTATTTGAATTCACTTGAGTTGGAGTTGGGCCAAAACCCACTTTTTATTTTACCTATCCATATGTGAGTTTTAAAGCGTATTCGACATTAAATTGACCATCAATCGTGTCAAGTTAATTTGGATGGATAATTTTACAATTCTAAACTATTTGAAATAGGGTTTTTGAAAAGTTATTTTCTTGTGATATGCTTAATACACAATTTACACCTCCTTGTTATAAAAATAGGTATTATAATAATGAACGTTTTATATTTTTTCTTGTAGAGATGTTGCACTCACGCTCTATATATAATACGATTGAAACTTTATTTTAATGTGGGAATTGATGAAGTTAACATTACCTTGAAAACATTTACCCATGTGACATTGGTTAATTGACATTTTACTCCCTCGTAATATTGTGTAATGAACATTTTATCCTCGAGTGAAAATATAAAAATGAAGAGGGACACAAACTGCTTCTTTTACAAAAACACATAGATGAGATTAGTATATCATGCACACATGAGGTAAATTGTCTTCTGAAAAAGAACACGAGGGGGTATTTTGCTATTAGGTGGTTTGAAATATATGATTGATACTTACACATTCTTGGGCGTTAGTAAAGTGGGCCTCATCTGTATCACCATTACAAACGCAGCTTTATATTTATGAAGCTGACAGAAGAGTAAGTAAAGAATAGGAGAAATTTATATAAAGGGTGAGTTGTGATTAATAATAATAATAATAATAATAAGTGTATCATTAATTCTTCCTTCTCTTCAATTAAATAAAAAGCTAAGTGTGATTAGTTCACCTGTAAAGTACCTCCTGCTGTGCAGCCAGAGAATTTATTGTGCAGAAACAGCTAAGCACTACTTTTCCTCTTCTTCAATCATCAATTTAGTTTTCTTCTCGATCCATGCATGAAATTAAATATTAAAGCCCTTCTCTAGCTAGCATAATTAAGAAATTCACATTTTTTTCTACTTTTAGCATTAAGAAAAGAAAGAAAAGGAAATTAAATGGATTCTTCTAAAATCCATCAAGGCAATGAAGAATGTAGTAGCAATGAATCGGGTTGGACGATGTATATAGCTTCGCCCCGAGGCGAATTTGAAGAGGATGATTACGAGAACGAGGATTGCAGCATAGGCAGTGTAAACGAGTCGAGTAGATCAGGTAATAAAAAATTAGTTGCTAAAGAAGAAGTTGATAGTGATGATTCAATGGCTTCTGATGCCTCTTCGGGCCCGAGTGATCGCGGGCTTTCATATGGAGATTTAGGGAAAAATCGGGGTTTCGGACATGCAGGGGAAAAAGAAGATAAAAGGAAACATGTTGGCAAGAAAGATGAGAAGATGAAATATGATGAAAAGATGAAGGCTAGAAAAGACAAGTTTGGAAACAAAGGAAACAGTGCTGGAAGATCAAAGAAAAAATGAATATCTTCTTCAGGGCAAATATATATATATATATATATATATATATATATATATATATATATGTGATTTTCAGGTGAGTTTTTCCCTGGAATTTAGAAGGCTTGGTATATAAATTTTGTAGCTTTTGGTTCACTGTCTAGTGAAATTTCAAGAATCCGAATCTTAAAACAATTTGTGAAGGTACACCTGAGAAATGCACATATAGTTGTTCATTTGATTTGAACATTTTCCTTTGGAATTAATTATGTTTGAACGTTGAATTTGATTTTTTTTTAACATATATAAACGATAAACTCAAATCAAGCAAAGACGAGTGGAATTCGTGCAAGTTATTATTTTTGCACATATTTTGCTATTCGCAGCTTATAGTGAGTAACTAGAACAAAATTTAGAGGCTAACAAGGTTCAAATCTGACTTGACATTTCCATCTACTTAAAAATTCAAATTATCTCTTTAATTCTTATTTGAAGGAGAAAATATTTCCATCAATCTGCTTGTTCTTGTTGCTCTGTTTGATGTGGCAGTGGCTTGCGACCCAAAATTTTCATTGATCTTCATCAGATAAGACTCTTCAGAAACCCCCCCCCTAGAATCGAAACTCAAATTTGAATCTTATTGAAGACATCACATTGTGAAAAACCTATACTCATTGTACTATTTGGTCCGAGCTGTATATACGCTGTTTAATAAATAAAATAAAAAATAAAAGGTTGAATTTGTCATTTAAGACTGATGGCATGCAAGAAGTCTTATGATGCTTTAATATTCTAATTCTAATTAACAAAAACAAAATAATGCGCACAGAAAACAAACAATATTTATTATCTTAATGGCTAAGAAACCTAGTCTAATTACGAGTCTCTAAAGTTGAATTCCTACAATATGAATACGACATGATACGGATACGGCAACGCGATCGAATTTTTAAAAATTGATTGGATACGATACTAATGTAAAATATAAATATATATTTATGCATATTTAAATAAGTAATATAATGTATTTATATATTCTTCATACATATTGAAATAGATAAGGTTAAGTTTCATAAGTATTAAAATTGCAAAAATTTTAGAAAAAAAGATTGTTTAGTAACTTAATACTATTAATTATACATCATGTTCATTATTTTATTATGTTATATAAAATGTCTCGTTATAAAAAATTATCATGTATTACAGTTGTATATAATACAAAGTGTAGTTTAACATCATACAATGTTGACTTGCTACCAATTGTGTTGAATTCTTTTAACTTTTGGGGTAAAACCTGATATAATAATTTAGAGTCTTTGCTAATTAGATACATAGTAGTTAGAATGAACATTGAACGGTTCACACATATTTGTCAAAACCAGGATAATGATATTGCGACCAAAGAAATATACACAATAATATATATAATGGACCTTACATTACATATATATCTGATTGTTTAATTAATTTATACTATATTTATATATAGATAGATAGTAAGAAATTAAATAACAAAATTCCCATTAAGTCGAAATGAAAAATACACTTTTTAATTATACATCTGGTTTTCTAATGCTTAATTATTTTGAAGCTCGATCAGTTCAAACTTATCAATAACCAAAATAAAAAAAGTTACATAATTTTCTTTATTCGGCCAAATAAGACCGGCTGGGCATACATCATAATCATCACTGATTTCCCAAGTCAGGAAGGTAAGACCAAATGCCAAAATCTGAATAAGCCAATTTTGAAATACTACTGAATTGAATTCAACCGACGCGACATATATTCAAAATATTGTTTTGTCCCCTCTACCTCTTAATTGGACAATTATAATTTATTTATATATGCATCCTCAATTATGGATTCGAGGATCTAGGTTGTCCCCAGCTTTTCAACATTTCTATGAATTCTCATAACCTAATTAAATCAATCAGGTTAACATAAATAAAATAATTAATATATATATAATAAAAGACATTAATTTGATACATATCTAATTTATGAAATACGTACAATATCGAGTGTCAATTACTCTCTCCAAGTCCAGGCACATGTAATTATTGCAAGTTGCAAATATAATGAATAAATGCGCCACATAACAGCTAGACAATGGCCCCCCAAACCCTACCCTCGTGGTATTTAGACATAAATAATTCCATGTGAGGATTGGATTGGATACAAGGTTTGTTTGAGTAACATATAGATCATTCATAATGAATAATTTTGTGAAAATGACATCTATCCTAGCTAGCTACTTTATTTATTATAACTTCTTCTTCTTCTATTGAATAATAGCTAATAATGACAAAAGACAATTAGGCAAGAAAGTGAAATAATATAACTGAATGAAACATACAGCTAGCTTCACAAAAGGTTTTAGGACAATTTAACTCAAATTATTCTTAACTTTCCAAATTTTAATTCAGCTATTTGTCTTGCCTTCCATTTGCATCTTACAGCTGAAATTAGCTGACTAAAGAAGAAAAAAGGTAATATATTAAGAACTAAAATACATTTACCTGAAATTCTAAATTTTGTGTAAACAACTTATGGTTATGGAAGCCTTAATAACCAAGGGTGGCAAATACAGGGGCTCCGTCAGATAAACCCGAGTTCGTCTGGGTCAACCCATTCTTTCAAAAGGTTTGCTAATGCCATGTATTGGGTAAAACCAGACTTTATAAGAAAATACGGTCTTAAATATTTACTAACCGATAAATAATCGAATGTGTGACTCATGATCTAAATCTCTAACTTCTATATATAAGTATCCTATAAAAATGAAATTATTGCATTTTTGGTGTCACAACATACACTCGCTGAAGTTTGTACTCCACATCTTATCCAGCATGCACATTTGGTGTCACAACTTTAATTTTAATTGCACTTTTTGTTCACATTGATGTGCAATTTCAAAATTGACCCAAATTAACCTATGTGCGGACCATGTGGCTTATAGTTTGGGGATTTTTACCGAATTCAACAAAATTTTCAATTGTTGCCCACTAACTTCATCTCAACCACGGCCCCGTCGCCTTCCTCTGTAACTATCCCACATTTTCAATTGTGGCCCACACAAGTTTTACTTCGGGCGAAATTTAAAATTGAGTATCAATATAGACCAAAACTGCCACCGAAATTAAAGTTGTGGAACTAAATTGTGGCACAAAAAATACATTAATCCCATATAAAATATTTAAATTTTATTCTAAGATTTAAATGCATTTATGACTATTTGTGAATCTACAGAACTTGAAGAATGACCAATTGCTCCAAGATTCACGTCCTGTCAACACGACTTCTCCAGGGTTGGCTCGGAGAAATCTGGGTACTTGAAGTCTTTTAATTAAATAAGTACCCCATGGATAATTTTCGATAGATACGTCACTTTTACCACCATTTTAGGTACTCAACATCGAGATTGCTAACATCTCCAACCTGACTTTAGTATATGAGGGATGAGGGCAAGCCAACAAACTCAATGCGTACTCGTGATCGCAAATCAGTTTCCTCACTAAGGAGGTCGAATAATAAAGGAATCAAATCCACAACTAATGTCACTGGGATTTTTATTTTTATTTCACGTTGAGATGGTTATAACAAGAGTGCATGAGAGAACATTCGACAACTAAGAAAAAAAAGCCTCAAATAATCTGAAATATTTGCAACATAAGTAAGATGATAACACAGTTTACACAGAGTAAATAGTTAGATTCAAACAGCAACAGAAATTACTACATAATTATTATTTGTTTCAAATTAAGATAGCATGATTCTGTCGGTTCACACCTTGTGCTGTCTCCAAATGAGGATTCATTGATGAAAAAGAGATCATTTCATTCTCGAGTTGATGGTAAGAAAGCAGAACTTTATTCCGGGTGCTTCAACCTACAAAGAATCAATCAACCTCACATTACTCTAGATCCTTATAATGTTTCAACTACTGTAAATATGTTTAACTATTGGTCTAGATTAATATGTTTAAACAGATGAATGACTATAAAATACTCGTATAACATATTCATGCTTTGAATTCATTAGAAACCTCCTCAAGAAAATATAATCAACATTTCTGATCAGGCCTAAGAATTTCTATTGCAAAAGTTCCCCGAATGGTCAAGTAATCAGCATATTAATAGTTCATATGTACTGCAAGAATGTAAAGCATTCCAAGATATTATACCATGATATATATATATATATATATATATATATATAACCTCAATCAACATACGAACAGGCAAAAGTTATTTAAGTGTTACATTGGACCATGAAGTAGTAATACATACCATGGTGCTGCCTATAAGTCACTATACGTGTTTAAATGACGTTGTACATAATTAAAAGGATCGAGTAGGAGTATTACATTACAATTTACAACACATACACGCCACTCACTACATTATAATGATAATCTGGCACAAAAGGAAAGGACTTACAATGGATTAGGGACGACACAATACTAGCTATCTGTTATTGCAACATGAACAATGATTGATATGCTAGCATTTGATTAACTAGGGCTCAATAAGAACTATTCTATTCTATGATATGAGAATGGCATGCTTCTCACAACCAGAAAGATACTGTTTCTCTTCCACATTAAAATCAAGGTATTACATACCAATGTTACCCAAATGTACTATCATTGTATGAAAAATGGATAACCACAACAGAATAATATCTTCGACTACGGGATGAAACGATCAAGCATCCATAATCTCACTCAAGTTATACTAACTTAAAGGGCAGCTGAGACCAACTCTATATATCCCTAAAGAAAATTGAAACAATGCTCTTCAATTTGAAGACTTCTAATTCCTTCAAACATCTGATTAATTAAATTCACATATGATACCCCAATTATATTTTGACTCATATACTTCCAATTAGTACTAATTTACAAAAACCAGAAAACAATCAAAATACGTAACAAAAGCGGATCAATTAACAACCCAATATTGAAAACAGGGCAAAACAATAAAAGTAATAAAAACCCACAAATTAAAACACTAGGAAATTATTAAAATAATTTTAAAATACTGACCAAAAAGAAACCCATGAGAGAGAGGGAAATCAAGAAAGCTCCTTTGCATTCTGGAAGAAAGCAGCAGAACAAAGTATCGAAGCGATGAATGCAAACAACCCCAATCCGATCATTAACGAAATTCCTGCTACCATGAAATCTACTACGCACTGCACACCCAATCCCATCATTAGCATCACCATTTCCTTTCCTTCAACAAATTCAATTGATATTTTAATTTGAATTAGGAAATGGGTTTTCTATTTAGTAGTGAATCCATACATACATATATATATACACATACAGATATCTATAGGGATGATTTATCGTCTTGGGAAGGTTGACACATAGTGAAGCAGCTGACACTGTTTCTGCTCATTTGAAGCGGTCCAACCAAATAGCATGTTATACTGTTCTGTTAGAGAGAGAGAGAGATTATAATTGTTAATGGGCCAGCTTAAGGTTTTTTTCCCTTGTCATTAATGGGTCGGCCCACATTACTCAATTTAGCAAAGAAGTTTGTATATTGAATTAGCAAAAAATGGTTTTTTAAAAGATTTGAATGTAATCATTTTTACTACTATTTGAAATCCAATTATAAGTTTTATATTATCCTAATTTTTTGAGTTTTTAATATCATATCGTTTGTTTTATCGCGAAATTATTATTATGCATGTATGTTTGATCATGATGTTTCTATGATTTATAAATATACTATAAATATAGGGTTCAGGGTGTTTAAATATTAGTTAGTAATCTCTAATATGCTGCGATTTTTATTTGAAAGACACTGTTTGTTTGGTGTTTGGGAAAGAAGTTTGGGAGAGTAGTGGAGATTTGTGAAATAATCTCAATTTGTGTAATGTTGTTGTTTGTTTGAATTTTGAGAGAGTTGTTTGATAAATAAAGTAGGTGTAGGTTATCTTTGAAAGGGTTAGATTGTAGGTAAATGATGTGTAAGAATTTATGTCAAATCATGTTTGTTATGTGAAATAAATTGTGTAAGAGATAGGTTAATTTATATCAAATCAGAGAAGAGTTTGTATATGTTTTGTTTAGAGATAAGAAAATTGTTGTTTGTTTGGCTTTGAGAGAGAAGTTTGAGAAAATTAAAAATTGAAAAATTTATTTAAGAAAATAAAAACCATGTTTGTTTGGCATTTTCCAAACACGGAAATTTTTTTGGAAAATATCAAACAAACAGGCCCATTATATTGCCATTTGTAAACTAACATCTTCAAATTTTTTTTTTTTCTATGTAAAGAGTTTGATGAGGCCTAAATCCAAACTCGGTTTCAACCCAAATTGAAACCTATAAAATTCTACTTGAATCTACAAAACTATTGTTTTTTGACATTTGTCATCTCTTTTTCACACATGAAGTTGTTGATTTAACATCTACTATCTACTTTTCTCCTCCAAACCTCAACTCAAATCACATCTCAATTTTTCAAGACACTAACAATTATTTAATAATAATTATATATCTCAAAATCCATTGAAATCACTATTCAAATTAAGTTTTAAAGTTTCATCGAAAACTCCTAAACAACTTTCTGAAACCGAGTCGAGATAGAACTCAAGCAAAGTACTTCCATATTACCTAAGCTACTTTGATAACAATGAAAATGTTCAAAAGAAAAATTCTTCTTACACTTAACATAAGCTCCTACCCCTAGATCCATTAAGAAAAAACATATTTCACTTAACACTTAACATAAGCTCCTAGCCTCAAGAATGCAAGTGGGGTAAAGCCCAAGTAGATGTCATCTCGCATTTATTATTTCAAAATAGGCAATATTTTTACTACATATCTCCTCGGGCTCATACCCTATACACTCTTCTTGAGTTGAGCACCCAATGGTAGCAAGTATATGCCCAGTGAAATTAGGAGATTTTTAGAATAAATAGCGGAAATGAAGATTCAAATTCATCACAACTTTGTACGAGAAAAAATGAAATCTTTTTAGATTTTTTATGGGGTTATACCATTTTGAAGGTTTTTAAACCTTTTAAAATTAATTCAATTTTGTGTTGGGTTTTATGTCCAGCCCATGTGGTTTGAGCCCATTAGAGGAAAATTAGGTTATATGAGACTAGTATAAAAAGACTTTTAGTCTTCTTGTTTGCGTGTGTTGTGTGCTACACACACCAGAAAAATACGTACATCAACATTAAGAGAAAATAATAGTCACAATAAAAGAAGAATATAAGGGGAGAACTATTGAGATTTATTTTGGGGTTTGTGAAAGAGATCGAGGTACTACAAGTAATTGGTTTCGTCTCGGATTCAGTCAGAGATTCTTCACAAAGTGCTCAATCGTCCAATTGGTTCGGGATTTTATTCTTGCTCTTTAGTTTGGTGATGTATTTGTTCTCTGTGTTATTCAAGTTAGTGACTTGAGGTTTTCCACCTTGTTGGTGAGATTATTAATATTGTGATCCAAGAGTGTTCTCTTGAGAATTTGGTTAGCCCCTAGTGGTTTTAGGGAGAATTTTGTAAACCCATTATCATTATAGTGGTTGAGTTAGATCGGTTTCGATTTCGTGGTTTTTTCCCGGTTTGGGTTTCCACGTAAAATTGTCCTGTGCATATTTACTTTTCTTGCACCTTAATTCTTGTTTAGTTTAGTGAATTAGTGCTTGGGTATAATTTGATCTTGTTATTCTCAATTTCAATCCGTGGATATTTATGGGAAAGAACGAATTGCTTCCGTTGTGATATTAGTTGTTACTAATCTGGTATTCTTTCCCTAACAAGTGGTATCCAGGTTGAAGTGGGCCACCTCCTTCCGTGAGGGGCTCTTTCTTGTGCGCATGATGGGATTTATTCTTCACCCACACATTTCCCCCAGAAAACAAAAGGCCTGGGTTGTCATTCTTCGTCCAGTTAACAAAGTCCTGGACGGTCATTATTCGTGTGTTGGGGCCCACATGTCGCAATCCGCAAGGTTGGGCTTTAATATGTCACGTGTTGGGCTTATTTCACCCACACATTCAGCCCACCCACACGTGAAGGGGGAGTATTAAGACTAATTGTCCTACATTGGTTGAAAACAATAGTTAAGTCCACCTTATAAGGTCTTGGGCAATCCTCACCTTACAAGCTAGCTTTTGAGGTTGAGTTAGGCCCAAGCCAAGTAAGTGGACTTAGCCCAATCCATGTGATGAATTCTAATATGGTATCAGAGCCCAAGGTTGGTGCATCTTGGGCAATAACAATTGTGGCACCAGAGGCATGGAGGTTAACACGGATCTTGGAGATATGTTTGTGTTGAACATATCAAATTTTATTCAAATTTTGTTATAAGTAGGGATTTGCATTTCTTGTTGATCAGACCGCTGATGATTCAGAGAATATTGCTCTAGAAGCTCGTGTCAACTCAGATCTACTACTTTATTTATTGATAGTTCAAAGTTATGGGGGAGATGCACTGGATGAGCAATGTGATGTTATCTCGAAGGTAAAAAGTCCGAAGATTTCACATATGTTATGTTATTGAAGTTTGTAGTCGCAGTGCTGACTTGATTGTGCACCCACATGTGCTGGAGGGGGAGATGTTGGGTTTTATGTCCAGCCCATGTGGTTTGAGCCCATTAGAGGAAAATTAGGTTATATGAGACTAGTATAAAAAGACTTTTAGTCTTCTTGTTTGCGTGTGTTGTGTGCTACACACACCAGAAAAATACGTACATCAACATTAAGAGAAAATAATAGTCACAATAAAAGAAGAATATAAGGGGAGAACTATTGAGATTTATTTTGGGGTTTGTGAAAGAGATCGAGGTACTACAAGTAATTGGTTTCGTCTCGGATTCAGTCAGAGATTCTTCACAAAGTGCTCAATCGTCCAATTGGTTCGGGATTTTATTCTTGCTCTTTAGTTTGGTGATGTATTTGTTCTCTGTGTTATTCAAGTTAGTGACTTGAGGTTTTCCACCTTGTTGGTGAGATTATTAATATTGTGATCCAAGAGTGTTCTCTTGAGAATTTGGTTAGCCCCTAGTGGTTTTAGGGAGAATTTTGTAAACCCATTATCATTATAGTGGTTGAGTTAGATCGGTTTCGATCTCGTGGTTTTTTCCCGGTTTGGGTTTCCACGTAAAATTGTCCTGTGCATATTTACTTTTCTTGCACCTTAATTCTTGTTTAGTTTAGTGAATTAGTGCTTGGGTATAATTTGATCTTGTTATTCTCAATTTCAATCCGTGGATATTTATGGGAAAGAACGAATTGCTTCCGTTGTGATATTAGTCGTTACTAATCTGGTATTCTTTCCCTAACATTTTGAAGGTTTTTAAACCTTTTAAAATTAATTCAGTAAATAGACAGTTTAACTCTTTGTGATAAATAAAAGCGTAAAACACCTCTTCTGTTTTTATAAAAGAAGCGCATTGCCTCCCTCTTGATTTTACATTTTTACAAGGGGATGGACCCCCAAACCAAGAACGGAAACGGAAGCCTTTCGACTCACTTCCCATTCTCTCTTAAATAAATAATGCTCAGAGAGCACTTGTGTATGTGATGCAAGTGAACCGCTTAGCGAAAATAATGTTTTTTGATACACCTAGGACATGGATTCTATATGAACCAATATATACATTATGCATTATCACATGGAGTAAATATGTTCATTTATGCATATCACAGAGATATATATCACCGGGGGTAAAGTGAGGAGAATAAGTTATCAAGTGTAAGTTTATATTTATCATTTTTTAACATGAAAATGAAGTCTCAGTCGTATTATAAAGTGACATGTACAACAACTTCACTAGCAATGAGAATATGAGATAAATTATTCATTATTTCATAGAGGTAAATTGCTCATTAGTTTATTTCATAGAGAGATATATTATCTATTTTCATATCACAAAAATGTAAAATGTAAATTATGCAATATGCATTTCATAGAAAGTTAACTCGCCTAAAGTCCAATGAACTAGTATTAACTCGCCAAAAATCCAATGAACTAGTATTATTTCGGGAACCTCAATTAAAAGCTTTTTCTCACTGCGCTATACTAAAACAAATTCACTTTTTTCCTCAAACTGGTTTTACACTTAAAATTTTGCATACACTCACCAACCTCTTTTTTTTTCTTAGGGATACTCTCACCAACTTTAACTATTTAGAGTGTTACATATAGCACATAAGTCAAAGTAAAATAACAACTAAAATTATGAAATTAGATGGAAAATGTCAAAAAAAAAAAAAAATCATGTGTATAAATAGATCTTCTCATTTTATTATTCAATTATCGTCGGAAAATATGTTCACCACAGACGACATAAGATTTTGAACTTTAACAATCTAAAACTTGAGTGGAAGAAGTATATATGAGAAAAAATTAATCCATCGCTTTCTTTTTAATTGTCACATTCAAACTTTTCACACAAATTAAATTAAAAAAAAAAAAAAACTCTTTAATTAGTGACTTTTCTAACATAAAATGTCAAAAGTATTCTTTTAATGATAGATTAACCTTTCAATTTTACTTGAGCAAAATAGCACCAGTGAGCCTGCACAATTTTGTTAACACCTAACAGCCTTCCTATAGAAAGAACACCGCGATCATCACAATGTTTATGAGCTTTCCAGTTGAAATGACGAGATTGCCCGTTTATTCATAAACTAAACACTAACCGGGCCAATACCTGCATATTCATATAAATTTAAATATGCAATTAGTCCATTAATCAATATATAACAAGAGGTCCCCATTAAATTCAGGCTTCTCAAAGGGTCGGGCCTAGAAGCTACCCATTGGGTTCGGGCCCAGACCCTGTGGACCGAATCCAAACCCAGGACCCTCGGAACTGGATTTGGATTGGACTCTCAAATAGTTTGTTAATTTAGGATATTTTTCATACTTGGACTACAGCAAATAAAATGATGAAGACAATGAAAATGAACAAATAATAGAGCCCCATGTTCTATAGTTTGGTGTAAGAAAAAACATTTTCTTAGTATTTTACTCACTCAAATCCAAGAACTAAACATAGCCTTATTCTTAAAGAGTGCATGTAATCAAGGTTATAATAATGGTTTAAAACTTTAAATGAGGAACTAGTTACCTGATGTGGGCATTATTCGTCTTCTCCTTATAAGTTCGGAAACCGGTTCCTTGATTTCAATAATTACTGCATCGGCTGTCAAAAAGGTTGTGGCAACTGATGCAGCGTGTTCTAAGCAACATCTCACAACCTGGCACGATGAAGAAATTTCATGATAATTACATCTTGACAAACAAAAGTTTATATATAAAAACATTTTTTTTCCTAAAGAAGTTCCTACTACTGAGTTATTGTGCAATTTCTCAAAATGCATTTTTTCTTAATATACCTTAGTAGGATCAAGGATCCCGGCAGCCATCAAGTCCTCGTACCTGTCTTTTGCAGCATTGTACCCGAACCTCATGTCATCTGATGATAAAACCTGCATATGTTCAGAGTTCCAAAGACTGATGAAGTTTATATCTTTTATCAGTAAGTTTAGCACCGTTTATATATAATATATATCCTACATGATTTGATGAAACAAAGAATCCATTTGTATGAATAGACCTTTTGTATGACAATGTTCCCGTTTATGTCAGCATTTTTGGCAATCTGTCTCGCTGGATATGCCAAAGCTCGTTTTAAAATATCGGCTCCAATCTGCGGACAAGCTCATCACGGAAAAATGCTTCCATATTAGCAAAACTTAATTGAAAGTTTTCGTACATGGTTTATTGAACTTGGAAACTCAATTAAGACTAGTAATTTTCAGAAAACTCAGATGTTAAATTTGTTGCACTCTAGATACATGACATGCAAACTTAAAGGATAATTACCTACACACTCTTGAGTTAGGTGAAATCATATTACATAAACACTACTTGAGGTTTCTATTGTTACAAGAAACCACCCGCGTTAAGTGCCATTAAATATGTTAAACAAATCTTTAGGCTAAATTTCAGATATTGAAACTTATGGGGTGTTTCTGTAATGTCGCGTAACTTAAGGGGATATTTTGGTGGTTTGTAAATAGTTATCTCAAATAAAAATAAGTATAATACAAGGGAGTGAGAGAGGCAGTACTTTTTGCTCTTCATTTTCCAAGTGTTGTTTGATAGCATCAACCTTTGTAGACAGCCTAAGAAGGCAACAACCACCACCGACTACTACTCCTTCCTCGATTGCTGCCTGATAAAAGGAACACAGAAACTTAGTACTAGCTGAGCTACGTGATATCATAACGGAATTAACACTTTGCGCGCTTGTCATTAGACAGTTTTGCACTTTGGCCTTAGCACTGTTTTGCATTTGCAGTTGCCTCCTAAACTTTCTACTTTCTTGTAGTTCATAACCTTTGGCAGGTCGGCGGTGAGCAGACGTCCCTATAATAATTGGATACTAATATTCATGTAATGAAAATCTCTAAATTTCACAATCATATCCCTACCCAAATGGCTAAAGGTAGAGTTAACTATTACAATTTAAAAGCAGAAGGGGACAAGTGCAAATGCAAATCAGTTAGAGGGTGTTAAAGTGATATTCTCACTATGCATTAAACTATGAACAACAGCTAGGTACCTTTGTTGCATTTAGAGCATCTTCAACCCTTAATTGTTTATCCTTTAACTCGACCACCGTTTGTGCTCCCACCTATAATTTTAACGATGAAATAAAATTCACAAAATTGTAAGTTCCATATCCGAAAAATCTTAACTTGCAAGATGCCTTGTCAAGAGAGTCCAGTCTACCTGAAGAATTGCTATACCGCCTGATAACCTTGCTATTCGTTCGTTCAAAATTTTCTTTTGAAATTTTTCCTCAGTGTTCTGTAAAAGGATCCCACATCAGAAAGCCAAAGATGATAACTTTACATCATAATTAAAGAAAGTGAAAGATACTTCAATCAAGAAATATAATTTAGAAGTATATTTAAGACACCTCAACTAGCCTTTGAATCTGAGAAGCTCTATTTTTAACAGCCTCTTGAGTGCTTCCATCGGTAACTATCAATGTTGAATCCTTAGTTATTACAACTTTCGAGGCAGATCCCAACATATCTTTGGTTGCATTTTCAAGCGTAAATCCCATTTCATCCCGGATTACGGTTCCTGTAAAAGAAAAAAGAAAAAAAGAATTAACATGTACCTTGTTTATGATCTAAATATTACAAACTTAATTTCTTATATGTTATATATCCTGTTTTACTACCTCCAGTCAAGACAGCGATATCATCCAAATAGTTGCTCTTCCTTTCACCAAAGGCAGGAGCTTTAATAGCAGCTGCCTTTAGCACTCCCCTCAGTTTGTTCCTTATTACTGGAGCCAAAGCTTCTTCCTCGATTCCTTCTGCGATTATCAAAATCGAGTACTTTTCTTTGACAGCATTGTCCAATATTTTGAACATTTCTTTTGGATCTGCGATTTTTTTGTCAACCAATAACACCTGCATTAATAGTAAATTCCACTTCTTACAATGAAAAATTTGGAAGTACTAGTTAGGTAAGAAATATAACTATATACTTTGCAATCATGAAACTCCGCTGTCCTTTTTCGGCGATCAGTGACGAAGTATGGAGACAAGTATCCTCGATCAAATTGCATGCCTTTAACAATCTCTAGATTGTCTTCAAAATAATTGCCTTTTTCAATGGTGACAACACCATTTCTTCCTACTTGTTGAATTGCTTTGGAAATCATATTTCCGATGGCGTAGTCGTTTCCTGCACTAACAGCCGCAACATGTGCAAGTTCATTGTCCTCAACCTAAAACATAAGACATGTGAATATTGTAAGAATACTATTTGATTGTCATTACCGAGATAGACGGAAAAAAAAAAAACCATGTACCTCTTTGGACATCAATTTGAGTTCAGAAACGAGGGCTCTGGCAGTTTTCTCGATTCCTCTTGAGACCTGAACTGGGTTTAAACCGGCTGCAGTGACCTAGAGCAAATGTTTATGCTTTCAAGCCATTAATTAGTTAAAAGCTGGATATCAATATCTCTAACAAGGTAGCAACAAAGTACGGAAGTCATACCTTTACCCCTTCCGCAATAAGACCCTGAGCAAGCACTATGGAAGTAGTGCAACCATCACCCGCAAGATCATTTGTTCTAGCTCCAGCTTGCCTGACCAATTTAACTCCAACGTTTTCCACAGGATCTTCGAGCTCAATCTTTACTAGTAAGCATAATAAAAAGGATATATAAAAACAAGAAGATAGGAAAAAATAAAATCGATCTCAACCATTGAACCACGGTCGAAGGTTCTATCAGCTACAGTACTTCAAGTTTTTGTTAGCATCCTGTATATATCCAATCATCATTGTTCTAAGACCAAGAACCAATATTTTATCAGAACATTATCCTAGTTAAGAGCTAACATCCCATATCATTATCAAGAACTAAACAATTTCAAACACAATGGTCTAAAAAATCTTCATTTCAAGATAAATACCACAGCTAATAAACCCATATAAAAAAGGTAAACCAACCATAATAACAATTTCACGGAACCATGTCTAAAAAATTTAACCTTCATAACCTAGTATTTCATAAAAAGAAGAATATTTTTGTAATGAGGAAAACTAATTGTAAACAGGGTAATACCTCTTTAAGCACAGTTTCACCATCATTAACAATTTTGGGAGGTCCATATTTGTTCTGCAACACAACATTTCTTCCCTTTGGACCCATTGTCACCCCAATCAATTCTGCAACTTTATTCGCTCCTACCTGCACCAAATACAGACAAACCCATCTCCACAATGTTTATACCTCAAGAATGCATTGATTTATTAAGGGAATTAATGCAAACTGTACCAGAAGTTTTTTAGTGACAGAACCGTCTCGGTTGAAATGCAGTTCTTTGGCCAGAGCTCTTGCATTCAAAATGGAATTTGAAGGTTTATTTTGAATTAAAGAGGGTAGTAATCGGTTGTTGAAGGAAAGTGCATGTAATGGCTTGAGTGAACATCCCATGCTTGATTCTGTGGCAAAAGTGATAATTGTTTATTTTTCAAAAGGATAAGAGCAAATTGAGTATAGAAAATATCTCTCATGTGTGCACAAAAGCTTTCTTAGATATGATGATTTTGTCTAAAATTTGGAATAATTAGTTTTTGGGTTCTCGTTTAGTTCCATAGTATTTCTTGTCATTAGTGTGTCTATATATATATTTTAGTGATAAACATTATTTTAGTGATAATATTTAAATTCTTATCACTTTGTTATTTATTATTTTATCATTAAAATTTAAATTTTTTGCAGTGCCTTCAATGTAAAATTTAAGTCATACGATGGGAAAAAAAAATGTTTTCTTGTCAATGTTATGCATTTAACTACTTGTTTATACTGGCTAATTCAATTCACATTTTATCCTAGCTAGGTTTCATCTTAATTTCATTATTTGGGATACTTTTAATACATCATTCATTTGTAATTTAGAAGATTATAAGAATCAAATAACTAACATGTTCTCTAATAGCCCAGTCTGCTTGGAGTTTAGGATTACTGAAAGTTAATTAATAGCATTCAAACTTCGTAGTCCAAATATCTATAAGGCCCAGTCCAAGGTGATTGAGAATTTAAAAAATGAATTGTATTGGGTGGGCCTTCACTCAAATTATATAGAACAAGGAAAATAAACTTAAAGGCATGCTCTAGATCTGTTAACAGCACTTTTAAGTTTTCATGATGTCTTTAATCTGTTAATAATATAGTTTAACTACCAAAATTCAAAGGCGGGGATTAAATAGATAGTAGGAAATACTTTTATATGTTATGTTAGTTCTAGCTGTGCATTATTACAATTTACAATTGAAATAGTATGAAAAATATAAATTATGAATTGGCCCTTTTGTAGATATATATTATTTGTAAAAGTGCTAATATATATGTCTGTTTTAGGGGAGATTGGTTCCAACTCAAACATGGTTTTGCATGAGTTATTACAAAGTTTACCCAATTTGGGCTGCCTACCTATCTACGTTATATATAATGTTCTTTAGCTTACAAAAATAAAATGCAATCCCTATAAACCTATAAATTTGGCAATTGGGATGCATGTAGGTTATATATATAGTTGAATTCTGACTTTTGAAGAAAATCACCTATTTTGCAAAGTTTAAATGACATTATTAATGAGAAGAAAATGCAATATAGTCTCATTTATTATTTAAAATGAGATCTTTATCATATAGAATTTTCATGTTCTATTAAGAACTTAACATGAAATTCTGGGTTTTTTGAAATAGGCACTTTGCACCCTCAAAAATTAATTTGGCACTTTGCACCCTAGAAATAGGGAAAATGTAGCACTTTGCACCCTCTTTCATTTTTAGCCAAAATTTCAAGGGCAAAATAGGTAATTCAATAGTAAATTTTTGGCACTTTGCACCCCCAAAACATGAGAAATTAGCACTTTGCACCCCCGAAATAAAATTAGCACTTAACACCCTCGAATTAAGAATAAATCAACAACTTGCATCCCCAAAACATAATAAATGGACATTTTGCACCCCGAAACACAAATTTAACACTTAACACCCTCAAATTTAAAAAAAAACTCAAATCCCTCGTTTTTTCCTGCAAAGTTGACCATCGCGGGTGAAAAACATCTAAGGCAAAATAGGTAAGTCGTTTCTTTTCTTAAATTTTGTAAAATATAATTATAAATACTAGAATACTCATTTCTCACTCCATTTTTATTTTCATCAATATACATATCCATAAATAATTAAATAAAGTACAATTAAACTTCTCAAATACCCATTGCATATTTCAAAAATCAAATACGAACATGATGTTCAAAATACACACTTAAAAGTTCAAAATAAACTTCATGAACTGCATTCACCAATAACTCTCTAATATTAAAAAATTACAAAATCCACATTTTACAAAATCCAACCTATAGTAATTTGATTCTTGTTATCATCATATTCTTGTCTCCAAATCCAACCCATTTCTTAAAAGAAATGATATTAACATAAGCAGCCCTTACAAAATAAGAATTGGTTAGGAAGAATGTGGGGAGTTGTTTAAGAGAGAGTGAAATTGAATTACCTATTTTGCCCTTACAAAATAAGTTTAATTGTACTTTATTTAATTATTTATGGATATGTATATTGATGAAAAGAAAGATGGAGTGAGAAATGAATTGGCCCTTTTGTAGATATATATTAAAAAATGAAATGATATTAACATAAGCAGCCCTTACAAAATAAGAATTGATTAGGAAGAATGTGGGGAGTTGTTTCTTAAAAGAAATGATATTAACATAAGCAGCCCACATTTCTTAAAAGAAATTTCTTAAAAGAAATGATATTAACATAAGCAGCCCTTACAAAATAAGAATTGATTAGGAAGAATGTGGGGAGTTGTTTAAGAGAGAGTGAAATTGAATTACCTATTTTGCCCTTACAAAATAAGTTTAATTGTACTTTATTTAATTATTTATGGATATGTATATTGATGAAAAGAAAGATGGAGTGAGAAATGAGTATTCTAGTATTTATAATTATATTTTGCAAAATTTAAGAAAAAAAATGACTTACCTATTTTGCCTTAGATGTTTTTCACCCTCGATGGTCAACTTCGCAGGAAAAAACGAGGGATTTGAGTTTTTTTTTAAATTTGAGGGTGTTAAGTGTTAAATTTGTCTTTCGGGGTGCAAAATGTCAATTTATTATGTTTCGGGGGTGCAAGTTGTTGATTTATTCTTAATTCGAGGGTGTTAAGTGCTAATTTTATTTTGGGGGTGCAAAGTGCTAATTTTGCATGTTTTGGGGGTGCAAAGTGCCAAAAATTTACAATTGAATTACCTATTTTGCCCTTGAAATTTTGGCTAAAAATGAAAGAGGGTGCAAAGTGCTACATTTTCCATATTTCGAGGGTGCAAAGTGCCAAATTTAATTTTCGGGGGTACAAAGTGCTTGTTTCCCATGTTTCGGGGGTGCAAAGTGCAAAAAACCCTGAAATTCTCCATATGTTTATAACAGGTTGTTTCAGTTCAATATATTACAAGAAATTATTTTTAAAATATTTCACGTCAACTTGTAGGGACTAACATGAAGTATTTTAAAAATTATTTATTCAAATATACCAATCTGAAGGTCCCATTTTTTACAGATGAGGGGTTTCGTGGTCAATTTAAAAAAAAAAATTACGCAATAAATATTTTATATAATAATTTTATGCCAATTTCGCATAACACTGAGCCTTGGGAAGTATCTTATTTTTACCCCTATAAATTAAATGACTATATTTAGAATATTGTGTCGGGTAACTTGGGTTTTGGTAAATGTGAACCATGGTTGCATATATGGATCAAAATTTCATTTCGAGTGTGTATTTTGGTTAGCAAATGTTGAAATTTTTTTCGGAAGCGTTGCGAAACCACTAGAAAAAGTTACTAAAAATATAACAGTGTTTACGGCAAAAAAAAAAAAAAAAAAAAAGTTTTGGAATTCCACAGTATCATTATTTTCATTGATTAAAAAACAAAAACTTTTCAATGTTTTCGACAAAAAAAAAAAAAAAAAATTTTGATCCACGATTTCATATTAATTACTTTATTTTGAATCTTCAAGCTATATTTGGATAATAATTTTACAATGGGGGTATTGGAAACAGTGGAAAAACTAATTCCTTTAGGAGGGAATTGCATTTTTCATACCAAACTTTTGCCTACTTTATACATTTCATACCATACCTTTCAAAAAGACACATTTCATACCAAAATTGGACAACTTTTTTCACATTTCATACCGCCGTTAGTTTTTTGACGAAAATGGTCACATGACCGTTAAATCTCCATTTCCAACTCTTCAGGGGAATATTTGCAATTGGTCAGGGTGCATTTGCAATTATTTCACCAGCTCCAGAATTTATCTCTGATAATTCTGCATTTCCATCAAATGGGTCCTTGAAGAATACTAGAGAGATTAACTCCTCCATACATTGAAAAGCTCATCTAATAATTATCCAATGCCCCATATTTATCGAATTTCATTTATAGATTGGATACCATTTGGCAATATTGAAACACTATCTTGCTCACCATCATTTTACTAAAACTCAAACTGTAATCATTTACCAAGTTTCTCACACAGGAGTTCTATAAGTCCAATCCAAATCTTTCCCCATAAATCAAGTGGGATATAAGCTCATCAAATAGGGGAGGGGATGGTGATCTAATTTCAGATATTGAATTGTCCATTACTAGAAAACACACCATATCTTACAGAGAAAGAAACCACAAATAACAAGAAGGATTTCATTTTTTTTTTGCTTTTGTGAGAGAGGGGAGAGGATTAAAGATTTAAATCTAATTGAAATATAAGATTATGAAGGATTTGAGTTTAAGAAAACCAGAAAAAATAAAATTTGAAGAAGCAATGGAGAAGATGATGAATAGTAACATAAACTTTAAAAATTGGGAGTTTCATCAATACTTGGTGAAAATTGATGAGGTTGCAGGCAAGAGAACCGCCATACCAAGGGGAACGAATGGCTGTACGTATTTGATGGTGGGTCGACCTCCTCCGCCGGCGGTGAAGAAAAAACCAAAAATGTTAGAAATTCTTAGATTTTGAAATACAAAGTGACGGGATGTATAACGAAATAATTGCAAATGCACCCCTGTAGAGGAGGTCAAGACAAAGCTATAACCACCAGGGGGAGGTTTAATGGTGGCCGGACCACCGGAGTCACCGGAAAACTGAAAAATCCGTGTAGGTGGAGTAGATGGTGAACCTTAAAAATAATTGCAAATGCACCCCTGACCAATTGCAAATATTCCCCTGAAGAGTTGAAAATGAAGATTTAACGCTCACATGCTTGTCACGTGACCATTTCCGTAAAAAAACTAACGGCGGTATGAAATGTGAAAAAAGTTGTCCAATTTTGGTATGAAATGTGTATTTTTGAAAGGTTTGGTATGAAATGTATAAAGTAGGCAAAAATTTGGTATGAAAAATGCAATTCCCTCATTCCTTTAGGCTTTAGCTATATGTCTATGTTAATTGTATTGACCTATGATCAGGCCCGGCTCAAGCATAAGGCAAGTTAGGCCTATGCCTAGGGCCCCCTTCCTAAAGGGCCCCAAATTTTATAAATTTAATATGTAATTAATTATGAAGAAATGTATGTTCTTTCGTACATATATGATTATCAATTCATGATAAAAATTAATTATTCAAAGTAAGAGTAATATGCTACGAATGCGAATTCATTAATTATAAGATAATTTTTTTTTGATAATTTCATTATAAGATATTTTTTACAATATAATCTAACAATTATCTATGGTAAAGAAGTTTATGAAAACTAAAACGAGGAAATTGCATTTTTCATACTAAATTTTTACCTACTATAGATATTTGGTATCAAACCATCAAATAATACATATTTAATACCAAAATTGAATGACTTTTTTCACATTTCCTTTCTCTGTCAATTTTTCGGGGTCAACTTTTGTGTTCTTTATATGACTGAAAATCTCTTGACTAGAGCTTTCTAATGACACAAGTTTCATTTCATGAAACATAATAAATAATCCGCAGAAAATTAAAAATGTCTCGGGACATTAATCAAAATTAAATCATATCACATAATTAACAAGGAATCATGTCACAATAATTTTCAGATATGATATAGAGCACATAAGCATGTTATGGTAAAAAATTTGAGCATAATTTTAAGCACACAAAAAATCACCATTAAAGCTTAAGAAGATATGAAAAGAATCCTTCAATTTTGGTATTAAATATGTCCTTTATTTTATGGTTCAGTACCAAATATCTCTGAAATTTTGATATGAAAAATACAATTTCCTCAAATTAAAACTAAGAGAATACATTTGTGATTGTAAGTCACGAGAATATTTTTATTTTTGTTAAAAAATGAAACATCTAGTATAGCGCATACCTTTGTTTGTTGTTCGATAGGGGTAAAAAAAAAAAAGTTTAAAGTATATATTTGCTTGAGAGCCTCATTTTATAATTTCGCCTAGGGCCCCCGAAAAGCTAGGGCCGGCCCTGCCTATGATATTGGGGATACCGTGAACAACTGGTGTAAACAATGAGTGTTTGGTTTGTTAGAAAGGATTAGTCGTCCTATATGATGGGAGATTCATGTTCAAATTCTCGTTGGAAGAGATAATGTCGCAAATCCTAGTAAAAAAAAACGAACTCATTAGGAATACATGAGATATGGCGAAAATAGCACACATACGTAAAGTACGAGGTCGAATTCTTGAGAAAATTGAATTATGGATTTTGGATTTTGTGATTTAGAAAAATTTAAAACTCAATTTGCATTGGGTGTATACGGGGGTTTGAAGGAAAAAAATAAGTATTATGTGTCAAATCAATATTTATGGTAGAGTTTGAGAAAAAAGTAAGTAGTAGATGCCAACTTAATGTTTTATAGAGTTCAAGAGTTCGAGTATGCATTTGTAAATTTTGGGTTGAGTTTCATGGGTTTCATCAAAACTTTATTTGGAAAGTCCTGACTCAGTTCCGCGAGACCGGCCCATAACTTATCCAAACAACCTTGTATATATGTGCCCATGGAATTGAAGTTGATAAATGAATGCACTTTGCCCCTTTTAATTTTTAGTAAATTTCTAGGGTAAAAGTGTCACTTAGGGAGTTTAGAACTATAAACTTTTGGGAGGTTAAGTGCACAAAATTTTTAAATATCCAAATATGACTTGGAATACAATTGTACAAAATTCAAAATTATAAGTTTTTTTAACGAGATTTTTATTAGTTCTAATTATTTTATATTTATTTACAAACAAATTGTCTTTAAACTAAAAATAATTTAATCAAATCAAAGAAATTTGAAAGCAACAATAATGATAAAAAATATATTACAAATCCAGAATTAAAGTAAGATGTAATTATCATGGAAAAGAATTCTATGAAATTGTGCTTTGAAATATTAATAACAAATAACTTAAATTAATAAAATTTTGTGCACTTAGCTCCCTAAAGGTTTTAAATTATTACACTAAACCTCAAATTTGCACTTCTAATCTCTGAAGTTTAACAAAATACAACTTCTAGACTCTAGAGAGCACTCTCATGTTTTTTCAATCTCTGAAGTTTAACAAAATACAACTTCTAGACTCTAGAGAGCACTCTCATGTTTTTTCAATCACAGGGGTAAAAGTGCAAAAATTTAAGTGCATGTTTTTGTTTGGTGTTAGTGAAGGTTTGTGAAATAATCTCGATTTGCGTAATGTTGTTTGTTTGAGTTTTGAGAGAGTGGTTTGGAAAATAAAGTAGATGTATGTTATTTTTGGAAGAGTTAGATTGTAGGTGTAAGATGTGTAAGATTTTATGTCAAATCATGTTTCTTATGTGAAATAAATTGTGTAAGATATATGTTACTCTATGTCAAATCAGAGTAGAGTTTGAATATGTTTTGTTTAGAGATAAGCAAATTGTTATTTGTTTGGCTATTGAGAGAGTAGTTTGAGAAAATTATGAGATGAAAAATTTATTTCAAAACATAAAAAATATATTTGTTTGACATTTCCTAAACACAATTTTTTTTTATTGAAGAAACGCCAAACAAACAGGCCTTAAACATTTTGGGGGTGACGCGCAAAAATCCCAATAATAAAATCTAACAATGTACTCCATTAATGTACTTTTAGTTCCAACAAGAAGAGCATGCAGTGTGCTTCTCAAGAACTATAATGAAAATGATTGCGGCACGGACAATGCTTTCTATAAGATTGAAATATTATGCATTTTTAGGGAATTTTTATTATTGAAAAATGTAAGTAGAATATCATTCGTTATCATAATATACTAAATTGGGTTAAATATTGTTCAAAATATATATTGTATTCAAACACATAATCGTCCATGACATTTCATTATGAATTGACCTTATACCTCTACTATGAGGATTTCAGCTTCCAGCCAAAATTCCGATGAGCAAAATATTTTCCATAGACTTGGAACTAGGTTAAAAAATAAATTAAAAAATACTTTTTTTTTTCCTTCTTTCATTTTTTCGAATAACCTACAAGAATGAATAGTTAATTTGAATAGAGCATGCAAATGGCACCATTTTGACTCACGAAACAAACTATCAACAGCCGTGCTTCTGACGGCAAGTTTCATTTATTTTTTCACCAACCCAAAAAACAAGTATTTGGCCCTATTTAGTATATGATGATCAATTAGCACAATGATATTTTAATTTTAATTTTTTAAATAAATGCTATTTGTAGTTGGATTTCTTTTATTCGTACACGTGAATCTGAGTGAATGCAATAACATATATATACATATTTTTTTGAATAGTTACGTCAAGTTGTCAAGTTGTGTTTTTGTAGTTATTAATTACATCAGGGGACATTGTATTTCTATAGAAATTTTCTTTATTGACATGTAAAAACAAATTCTCCGAACTTGTGTTTTGTTATGCACACTCTTTCTTCACAGTTAATTTTCCAATTCAATTATCATTTCTTCACAACTTTAAAAAATTAGATAGATGAGAATTAAATTTTAATTGACGCTAGTGCAATGCACTCATTTCAAAAAATTATAACAAAATCACAAAAATTCTTGCTTAAACACTGTCTTTCATATACCATACATAAAATCTTACAAATATGTTTGATTTAATGCAATAATTTTATTCATGATTTATGAAATACTTGATCTAGGCAAATATCACCCCATCACCACGAGTATATATTTAAATTGGACATTTCTTAAGTTGTTATAAAAGAATAGAAAAAACTTTTTTTTTTTTTTTTGTAATGAAATGAAATACAAAGTACTATTAATCTATATCTATACTCTATTCTATACTACTACTAATACTACTACTAAAAGTGTGAATCTTTTAAGTTTTTTTCTTTTTTTGTGAAGACAAAAATGCCCTTATTCAAGTTGTAAAGTATATTAATAAAATATAATTAGACATTAATTTTCCTTAAATTTTCTCATCAAAACTTTGGTAAGAAAATATTTTAAGAAAATTTGTAACTTCCTTGCATCCTAACCAAGCACCATGATGGAAGAAAAATAAAAGTATATTCAAATTAGATAGATATCAAGTCTTATCATAGTTATTTCTTACATTAACTCCAATAATTAAGAAAATGAACTCCTAAATCACTTTTACAATTTCATTATTGTTCTCATATAACACATAAAAATAAAAATAAAGACTATTATTTTGAATAGATGTAGAAAAATTATTTGTTTCATTTAAAGATTTAGTACAATATGTCACTTCTTAAAAAAATCAAATTCTCTTAAATATCATAAAATATGTTAATTAAAGTAGAATCGCATCTACCTAATATGCCACTTCTTAAAAAAATAAAATTCTCTTAAATGTCATAAAATATGTTAATTAAAGTAGAATCGCATCTACCTATGAATGAACAAAAATGCTTATGACTTAGTGAACTAAGTAATCTTTATTTGAAATGAGAAACATTACCTCAAATATTCGTGAAAATCTATTCGAGAAAAACGTGTGAAATAAGTTAAAAAACGGATGAAAATCAATGAAAATTGGTGAAATCGATCTAATAAATTTTATGTAATTGATGAAAATATGTGAACTCGATCTAGATGAAATTTATGAATGCTGGTGAAGTAGGTGAAAAAATGGGTGAAATCGGTAATAAAAAGTGCCGGTTAAATAAATAAATACATGTGAAATCGATGAAAAATCGGGCGACATTTCTGAAAAAATGGGAAACAAATCGGTGAAATCAATGAATAATGGGTGAATTTATGAAGAATGGGTTAAATAATTGAAAAAATGTTAAAATCTGTGAAATAATGTGAAATCGATGAATATTCAAGTGAAATTGTTAAAGAAAACAATGTGAAGTATAAGTTTAACTGATATAATAAGTAAAATCAGAAAAAGAAAAAAAAAGTTTAACTAGCTATAACAGGGTGAACTAAACCAGTAGATTTTTTTTTATGAAAAATAAGAAAAACAATGGATAATAGGTTATAGTTAATCAAGGAATGGGCCGAGAGTAATATCTGGGCCCAATAATAATAAAAAAAAAATAGGTTATAGTTAATCAAGAACGAATATATCAGTAAAATATATAAAACCAGTAAGAATTAAACTAATTAATAGATCAAGTGAAATGGTTTAGATCGGTAAAGAAATATTTTTCAAATGATAAAGTAAGTGAAATAATTTGAAATATACTTAAAAGTAATTGAAAAGTGTATAATTATTTGAGTTGAAAATTCGGCAAAATACATGTGAAATCGATGAAAATTCAAATGAAATTCGCGAAAAAAATGGATGACATCGGTGAAACGATGAAATTACATAAAAAATGATGAAATATATGAAAATCAGGTAAAATCGGTGAAAAAAGCTAAAGTCGGTGAAAACATGTGAAAATTGGTTAAGCTGGTAAGAATAAATGAAATCAATAAAATGAAAAAAGTTTAACCAACAAAAACAATGTCAAACCTGCATTAGAAAAATGGTTTGAACCGAAATAAACTAAAGAAATTGATGAAAATATCCATGGTGAAGTTAATATATTGAATAGGAGGCATTTATTTTATGACACAATAAAGTTAATTTTACTCTGATTTACAATAAAATACCAGATAAATCTAATATAGACGTACAATGTATGTGCACTTTGAACTGGTGAAAAAAATGAATGTGAAATCTTAAATACATTTGAAATCGATAAAAAAAAGGGGGTAAAATTTGTGAAAAATTGATGAAAACGGTAAAATCGGTTAAAATAGAGACAAAGTTGGTGAAAATATGTGAAATCGATGAAGAGAATGAAATTTCTAAGAAAAATGATGAAGCCAGTGAAATCCAATAAAATTGGGTAAGGTTGGTTAAAAAGGATAAAATCGGTCAAAATGTAAGGTTGGTAAGAACATATTTAATCAATGAAAAATTCAGGTGAATAACATGTGAAATTAGTGAAAAAAAAATGAAAAATAGATTAAAAAAAAAACTGGTTAGAATGGTAAAAACGAGTGAAATCAGTTAAAAAAGAGTTTAACTGGTAGAATCGATGGAAAATTGGTTAAGAGATCGACAAAAAATGAGAAAACAATGAAAAATGTTATAACCGATAAAAAAAGGATAAATCGCTAAAAAATAAATCGGGTGAACAAAATTTAGACAGTGTGAAAAGTTTGGGTGAAATTTGTAAAGAAACAAATAAAATCAGTCAAAAAGGCTTTAAGCCGGTGAAAACATGTTTAATCAATGAAAAATTTAGGTGAATAGCATGTAAAATTAGTGAAATAGGTGAAAAAGAGTTAAATTTTATCCGATAAAAATAATGTGAAATCGGAATAAAATGATTTAAATTGGAAAAAAGATCGAAAAATATGGAAAAACAATGAGAAATGTTATAATCGATTAAAAGAGGAAAGCTAGATAAAAAAAATTAAACAGTGAAAACATATGAGCTGGTGAAACTTCGGGTGAAATTGGTAAACAATGGTGAAGTTGGTGAAAAAGCTGGTGAATTTAGTAAGAAAAAATGCTCGTGAAATCGTTAAAATTTATGAAGAAACGGATGAAATATTTGTCATCGGTGAATAACGGATAAACTTGACATGAAAACTACTATTATAGAATTAATGCACTAAATAATATTTTTATGAACTTATTTTAAAAAACCAATTCTTTTAGATGTATAATTAAATCAGTCATCATCATTATATATTTTATTACAACTATTCAAAGAACCAATAATAATTAATAAAAATAAATCTCATTAAAATAAATTGGTCAGTCATAAATATATGATATTCTATGACATAAAAATGACTAATTTTACACTAATTTATGGAGAAAAAAACTTTGAAATTAAAACTAGACACGTACAACGTACGTGCACGTGCACTTTTCTAGTTATATATAAAAAAAAGAAAGTCAACCATTTACTTAAATGTTACATTAGCTTAGCTACTAATTTATTACAGTATATATAGATTCCGCACCTTCGAACAACTCTCATAGTTCCTTTCCACTCCTTCACTCTCCTTTTCATTAAATTTCCATTTCAATGAATTCGTTTACGTTAAGCTCAATAATAATTCCAATTCCTTTCCCATTATCACCACCCCAGACCCATCAAAAAACTACTATCTCAATATCTAACCGTACCCCTCATTTTCTCAAGCCCGTTTTCCCATGTTTCGCTCACTTCAAGCACCGCCAAAATCCCATTTCAAAGGTTCAAACTTTTGCTCAAAAATTGATTTTTTTGGGATTTTACTTTGTGGGTTGTCTTTATATTTTGATTATATCACCATGTTTGTAGGTTGTGAGAAGCTCTATGGGGAAAGATAAAGTTTTGGATTGTAAGGATGCTACATTGCTGGTTAATACTTGCATTACTCTTACTTTGCCGCCGGCTTTGACTTTAGAACATGGGTTATATAAAATTAAGGAGGCTCTGGAGGATTTCATGGTCAAACCTCCTTCTTGTTCAAGTGGGATGTACAGATTTCAGGTACTAGAGAATTATAAATTATAATGTTCTTTTTCTTGATTGGTTTATGATTTAGTTGTTATTATATGATTGTCTGAGTTTATGTTGAAAATAGTATTTTGACTGCGTTCTAATTTGTGCACTGCAACTATTGTGATAAATCATCTTTTGATTACTGTTCTGTTTATGCCTCGAGTATTTCAACTAAGTTTTAGTTCTCAATGTCTTGTTTCGAGCTTAGCATGTTTATTAGTATATGATGATGGGAAACATTTAAAATGACTCCGAGTTTTGACTCTTAAAATATATGCCTTTGGCCATGTGCAACAATGGGTTTTGGCAATCCGAAACTATTTTGGCCCTCAAATGGGTATTTTGCTATTTTTGTAATTATAAGACGTCAATAAAATTCCGTAGTAAAGCTCAATGTACTTTCTATAATTGGAGATTGTTTAGCAATCTAACTAATATTATGATTTTTAACACATTTTATCTAATTTTTGTATTTTTTCGGTGTTGAAGGTTTTGATACCATGTAGGCCATCAAAACTTAACGACGCACTGATATATTTTCATTCTTATTTTAAATACTCGACTCTCTCTCTTTCTTTAGAACAGGAATTTGTAGCTTTGAGGTTTGTCTAGCTATTGTACTTCCATTAATCCATTCTACGTTGGTGTATGTAATTATGCTTCATAAATTGTATGAACTTGTTTACAAGGGTGTAGTGCAACTTCTTTTTTCACCATAAGGTTTTGGATTGAATGATTTTAAAAAATGATAATTTTTGGAAATACTTGCATGTTTTTCTATTTGCCACCTATATAAGTGTGTCATGTTTTCAAAGTTTCTTGGTGATGTAGTAATATTCCTAAGATACTGCATGGGTATGCCGATAGTTATTTGTGTTTGGAAGTGTAATGTTCACTTTATAATTTTGTAAGTTTCAAGAAAAATATGAGCATCGGGCTTTATTTTCATAGATTGCAGTCCCTCCAAGTGCAAAAGCATTGAAATGGTTTTGCTCTCAACCGGAGTCATCAGAGGTGTTTCCTTTATTTTTCCTTTCCAATGAAAAGGATAATCCAACTTACAAATCACTTTCTCTGGGTAGAACCAGAGGTGTTTTTGGCATTGGTTCAGCTCTCAACTTTAAGGGACGTTCAACTCATGCTTCGGAAAACTGCGATGCGCTTCAACGGTAATTTCATTGCTTTTCACTTTGCTTCCATTTAATTAGCTTTACATGTGTGAGTATCAAAGAACAGTTAAACAATGAAAATTTTGCAATTTCCTAAACTTTTTGGTGATTTCCTGTTTAACAAAAGATTGGAGTATTTTCAAGAAGGAATTTATGCAAAGTAAATGTAATCTTTCTGCAGATATCTTCCCACAGAATCAACATCTTTGAAAGCTTATGGTTTCTTGAATACCGAGTTTGACACCAAGAAAACTACCATAAAAGACGAGATTGGTTCATTTGACTTATTCATTCCCCAAGTAAGAAATCGTTTTTTATGGTGTATCGATGTATTTAACTATCCTTACTCAAAATTCGATCATGAGTGTCCTATAGAATGCTCCTATGCACTTATTTCTATAATGAGATACAATTTTCAACAGATTGAGTTGGATGAATTTGAGGATATCTCTTTCTTAATTGCAACACTAGCTTGGGATGACTCTTCAATGTGTACATATAATGAAGCTGTTCGATTATTTGAGCTCTCCTTTGACCAGGTAGCGCAAGGTTTTGCCTTCGACCTCCTAAATTTGTTCTCCATAATTTATTTTTAGTTGCTAGTTTTTCATTATAACTTTTTCTATTTATAGAACTATCATTCATGATCTTTAATTGTGTGGTGTTAGCAGAGCAACAAATTATGGTGAAAGTTTCTTAATCCATTTGGGGTTCCAACCTCTTGTACAAGGCCATTTATTTAGTTAAATTATGCCATTAATAATTTGAATAACATTAAAGTGGCTATATTCCTAATTCTAATGTAAAGCGAAATATTTGAGCAGATAATAAGTAGTGGTATTGATATTGAATAAATTAGTTAAATCCTTTTTTTTTTTGTTTGTTTGTTAATATAGTAACATATCCCAGTACTTTTTCTATCTCTATGTGATCTCATCTGTTTTGTTTCAGGCCAGACATAGCTGTGTAAATGGTAGCAAAGGGCTTCACTCTTCTCTTTCAAATTTCAAAAATATAGAGGAACAAAGACAAATGGTAAAGTCAAAACTAACTTTTGCTCGAAATAAAATTATCATTCATGCACTTCTTTTAGCATAATCCTTGACTCTCACGTCTCTCCCTATTTCCCCGTCCTACATAGCAAGGAAAGTGAAAGGATTTTCACATGTATGATATTTTCTCGGAAATGAGCAATTTTTCCATTTATTAAGAAGTGATTATTACTAACATCTAATATAACAGCAAACAAGATATACGTTATGACTACTTTTACCATATTCTTTGAATGTTGTATATGAAAAATATTTTTGCAGATACGTGTAAATGCTCTGTCGTTGGATGGAAGGCATCTTGAAGCCAACAATATGGAACTGGTATCTCTTTTATCCCGGTACTTATAAACCTGAATTGCTTTAACCATAAACTTTATTTCATTATAATCTGTCAGAATTGGGTAGTTCTAGCCTAGACTGGGTGCAGCCGAACCCAAAAATTTCACATGGCAAGTGGGATACAGTTGCATTGTGATTGGATAACACTCCTAGTAGAGTTACTGAATACAAGGAATGTGCCAATACACTTGCCTTGTGGTTGGATGGGTGTGGCCAAATATGGTCTGAAACTATAATTTTCCCAATGCTCGTATTTCTTACAGAAGATGCTTCATCTTTTTGCAGTCAGTTCTTGGTCAGACTTTCACCCAATTTATCTATCGCAAATAACATGGTAGGTGCTATTTCACTCAATTTTTAGCTCTATAGTTTAAATTCTCAATTTTTTTTTTAATTTATTTGTGTTGGATCGTTTTTGGCTCTTTACCAGCATCAGAAAGATGAGATCAGTTTACTCAGCTATTTCACTCAAGATTGTCACAACATCAATACTTTGTGGGCGTCGCTTATGGTTGAAGAATGCATTCGACTTGGTTTAACGGTGAGATTGAAACATCATGATCATTTTCGTTTTTTTTTTCTTAAAAAAAATCTAATGTATTCTCTGTCCAGTATTTTTGCGTGGCTCCTGGATCAAGGTCATCTCCTCTGACGATAGCTGCAGCTAGTCATCCCCTTACAACTTGTATCGCATGCATTGATGAACGATCCCTTGCATTTCATGCTCTTGGTTATGCCAAAGGTTCCCAAAAACCAGCAGTCATTATAACATCATCTGGCACAGCTGTCTCAAATCTTCTTCCAGCCGTGAGTTTTACAGTTCAATGATTATAGTTGTTTCCTAGATTCTCTTTTTATAATTGATTCATTTTTGTAAGATTTTATTTTCTATGGTAATGTTTTCTCCTTTACCTTTAACCTTTAAAATGACTCGAGTTCGCTAATTTGTATGGCTTGAAAGCTCGTTTATCTAATGGCATCACTTTGTCGGTCCTGATATTAAGGTTGTTGAGGCTAGCCAGAATTTTGTGCCACTTTTGTTTCTTACGGCAGATCGTCCTCCCGAGCTTATAGATGTCGGGGCTAACCAAGCAATCAATCAGGTATATCTCGTGTTCTTACCTATTATTATGCTTTCTGACACGAAAATATGTTCTCTGATTAAAAAAAAAAAAAGAAATAATACTTGCCATTTCCGCTAATATATTACAATTATTGTCTTTATTAATACCTATCATCCAATAAAAGAACGTAGGAGATAAATTATGTCGAAGTTTCAGTGTCTTTCAAGTTATTTCTTGGATATCATCCTAGAAAGAATTGCAAAACATAGAATCATAGATAATATTTGCGGCATCAAATTGTCTTCCAAATTCGTGGCTTCTACATTGTGTAAGACTTGATGTGTCAAGAATAGTTCTCTTGGCTTCTAGGACTCATCAGCCCAAGATTTGTCAACTCTTCCATTGTTTCATTTGGAATAATGATTATATACAGAGGTAGTGGTATATATCTACACATTTTCTTGGAGCATGATAATAATCATTGAGATGATTTAGGAATGTGGAGTAAAACACGTGCTAACCTTTTCTATGAACTTCTATATTTTTGGTGCAATGATATGATATGAAGAATATGCAATACTTATCTCAAAATTTCTACTATAAGTAAAATATCAATATAAACAAATTCCTTAGTATAATCAAATTACTATAAGCACTTCATCCCAACCATGTTCAATTTCTCTTATGCTGTACAAAGGTCAAATGCTTAATAATGGAGGAGCTATACTTGAGAGTTCGAAGAATTTCCATGTTTTCAACCAGTTGTCTTTGGGGCCATTACATTCTTACAAAATCAATACATCTCTTGTTTTTTTCATATTTTCTACAATTTTTGACAGAAAAAAGAAAAACCATACTGCATAAATCGGCAATATACTGGTTTTCATCTTCAAGATCCTTATAAGTTTAGTATGAACAATCAACATATTTTCACCCTATAAAATCATTACAAATTGTCTTATAGGTTAACCATTATGGTACATTTGTGAGGCAATTTATCAGTCTTCCTCCTCCAAGCGACGATATTTCTGCAAGATTGGTTCTTACCACAATCGATTCTGCAGTATTTAAAGCAACATCTTCACCATATGGCCCTGTACATATCAACTGCCCTTTCAAAGAACCACTAGCAAACAGTCCAAGAAATTGGAATAATAACTGTCTAAATGGATTAGATTCTTGGTTCTCGTCTGCTGAACCATTTACGAGCTATATTCCATTACAACATTCCTTAACAAGTAATCATATGCATGGGAATATGCCTGAAGTTTTGAAACTTGTCCAAGGGGCAAATAATGGAATTTTACTTTTGGGTTCAATTCACAAAGAAGATGACATGTGGGCAGCTCTTCTATTGGCTAAACACTTGAGGTGGCCAGTTGTAATTGACATTCAATCGGGTTTACGTTTGAGGAAGTACTTGTCATCCTCCCTTGACAAAAAGGAAATTTTATTCATCGACCAGTTCGATCAACTGTTACAGTCGGATTCCGTCAGAGCTTGGATGAAGGCTGATGTGATAATACAGGTATTTTTAATAATTTTTTAAATTTAATAATAATTTGCATGTGAAAATAAATGCTTCATTGTATGTTCATGCCGGTCCTACTCTTTCAGATGTCTAGGCAAAATCTCAAACAGGATTCTATGTCATAAAAAATTGAATATCAATTATCAAACCTTCATATTCTAGTTTTTTCTTAAATATTCTTTTTTTTGAATAAAATGTTTTAGTTCACTTAATCTTTTTGGTGTCATAGTCAATCTTAAATATGTTTTTGTTAATTTTAATTCTGAACAACTTCTTTCTGCAGGGGCAACTGTTACATGCATAGAAAAGAAATTACCAATAATTGAGATTAAAAGACTAAATACCCTCACATTCACAAAATTTGGGCCTCCGGGGTCCTTCTAGTATACAAGCCCTAGGCAAGCACCTAAGGTGCACCAACCTTGTGTATAGTGGTAGGAACACTAAGAGGAAATGCAAGAATAATTAGTGAAATAACAAAAATGTGTTTTTCTGAAGAACCTAATGTACATTTGGCATCTTGGAAAAGTTTTACCAAAAGGCCTCCAAAATTTTGTATACCAACTCCTTTCTCTTGTTATTGTCTTATGGTTTATGGTCCTTTATTTGCACTCCATAGATCCTGCAAATGTTGCTTAATCCTTTGTTGGACAAGGTTTTTTTCAATTTCTTATGGAAGTTTATCAGTCAATTTTTTGATCTTCTATCATATTAATATAACCTCAATGGCCATTTTGCAGTTAAGAGTTCTTTAAATTAATGCCTGGTGCTGGTATTTTGCTACTAATTGTTGAAACTGATAAGAGTATTAATTCTTGTTTCTTATCTACATTAGTATTCTTCAAAGAACTCAAAGTATGGTATAAATTAGTTAATTCTTGACCATTTTGATACTAACCATGATTTCTTAAAAAAAATACTAGTTTAGATCAACACTGGTGAAATCCTTGATTTTTGTCTTTGTTTTAAATGTAACAGATTGGAAGTAGGATTACAGGAAGGCGAATATCTCAAATGATAGAGCATTGCTTTCCTTGCTCATATATAATGGTTGATGAGCATCCAGGCCGTCATGATCCATCAAATATCATGACACATAGGATCCAAAGTACCATTACCCAGTTCAGTGATTGCTTAATTCAATCTTGCACTCCAAAGATAAACAAGAAACAGAGAGAATTTATACGAGGATTGGACATGATGGTACCTACACTGACATAGTTTGGAATATTCTTATTTATCAGACTTTTTATGACCCACATGAATTGAACCATATACTCCTCAAAATGTATTACTAGTCGAAATCCTAAAAGTTGGTACCTCCCCCAAACATTGGAAAAATTGCATCTGGCTCCCATTTTCCAAGGCCAGGGGAGATGGATGCCAATAATTCAAAGTTTGGGGGAGTTTGATATAATGAAAAAGACTTTAACACCCTTGCTTTTTGCAACACATGGTATTGACTTACCCTCTTTCATCTTCTTTAGGCTGCTTGGGAGACGTCATTTTTAATTAATTCAGAAGAAACATTAACCGAGCCTTATGTTGCAAGAAAAATCTTTGAATCCATTCGATGTGGATCTGCTGTGTTTTATGGAAATAGCATGCCTATACGTGATGCTGACATGTACGGGAGTAACTGGGTGCAATGCACCCATAGTACTTCTCTAATGCTAAGCTCTGGTTTACCATGCCATTGGGTTCAGGTTAGCGGTAATCGAGGGGCTAGTGGTATTGATGGCTTGATTAGTACAGCTATTGGATTTGCAGTTGGCTGTAACAAACGAGTAAGTTATAAAACATTTACTTGTGAGAATTTCTGTAGGACATGCAGTGTTTCTTGGAATTGATCATTTGCATGCTATATATTTTGAGATGTTAGGATAATTTTATTGCTTTAAAACATATTTGATAGCAGCAATAATTTAATGTTGGGAATATTAATTAAGTCTAATATAAGATAATAAATTTTTGAAATGAGGCAGCCTTCACAAACTAAATTTATTGTTGGTCATGAAGATTATATTATCATAGGATATGGTTGGAAATGTGATAATTCTATTTATGTTAGTGTTTGAGAGAGGCGGGTTCTCACTTGTTTATGTGATAAAGGTTAGATAAAAGATCCACTACTTTTTTCCCCATCTATTTCTCCCATATTTTTGGAAGCTTTTATTTGATGAAATGTTCTAGCTTTTGTAACTCCTTGGTAGCTGATTTTAAGCAATATAAATGTTTAATTATTAAGCATTCATATGAATCTTCTTGTATGTCTTCGTAACATCCAGGTGCTTCTTGTGATTGGAGATATTTCATTTCTTCATGACACCAATGGTTTGGGACTACTGAAACAACGGTAGTGTGTTCATCTTTCTCTTTTATGTTCTTTCCTCTTTAGGATCAGAAGTTGTTCTCTACTACTTTTGTTTCAATATAAATGACACAATATTATGTCTTTAAATTATCTTGATGAAATTGTGTTAATTTGCGTCATTTTTTCGAGGTATATTTACCCTTTCAACAATATGTTTTTCTTCTTCTAAAAGGACAAACCGGAAACCGATGGTCATACTTGTGGTTAACAATCATGGTGGTGCAATCTTTAGTCAACTTCCAGTTGCAAATACGACAGACAGAAGTATCCTGGATCAATTTTTCTACACAACTCACAATATTTCAATTCGTGATCTATGTCAGGCTCATGGGTAAGAATATTATTCTTTTTAGATGTGTTTGTAGGTGCTTTACCCTTCAAATAATCTTTTTTTTTATTTTTTTTTATTTTTTATAATTAGTACTTGTTTGATATTGAATTCTTGAAGTTTGAGTGAGTCTCGATTTATGAAAACACATGGTATGTTTGCAGTGTGAATCATGTACGAGTGCAGACAAAACGGGAGTTAAACGATGCATTGTCCACATCTCAGCAAGAAGATTCTGATTGTGTAGTTGAAGTTGAGAGTGGTATTGATACCAATGTTGCATTTCATAGGTATTCCACATTCCACCATTTCCCATATTAAACAAATTGTTACTCTTTTATCCTTATGCTTAAACATTTCTATGCATCTTCTCAGTAATTTGAGGAATTTTACTCGTCAAGCATCGGATCATGCTGTAGAAGTCCTCTCAAAGCTTTCGGTTTCGGATTCCACCTCACAAGGCCACATAAATTACAAAATAACTAAAATGGAATACTCTATGTACAGGTAATGAGACAAAATTATTATCACATACGAGTAATTGTTTTACGGTTCATTTATTGTACTTCTACATCTTATCTTATGGCAGGGTTCAGTTAAACGCTCCACCTACATCAGCATCTAGGAGTTCTAACGACACCATATCCTATAGAGAAGGATTTGTAATAAGCCTGTCTCTTGAAGATGGGAGTATTGGATTTGGGGAGGTTAGTTTGAGCCTGATCCCAAGCTGCTCCTTTGATATATATGTGTGTATGTTTTCTTTTGTCTGTTCATTAAGACCCCACACTCCTTTAATAAGTGCATGTTTTAGCTAATTTACATGTTTTGGACTTGTTAAGAATTAACATTTGAAGATAATCGTCTTGAGCTTAGTGTTCTTAATACTCCATCGGTCCCATTTTATTTGGCTCACTAAAAGCGCAGAGTATTAAGTAAGAACTAAGCATGTTAAAATTTTGGGTATCTTTTAAAATTTATGCTCTGAAAAATACTAGTTGCCTTCAAAATTAATGGTGGATAATTAATAGTTTAATTCATTATTTTATGAGGATAATATTGGGGAAAAATTATTCTATTCAGGAAAGAGAGTCTTTTTTTTGGACATCCCAAAAAGGATAGAAGTAAAAATTTGGGGAAAAGGGAGTAAAATTGAAAATAAGTATATAAATTCTCATATTTTGCATTATCACTGATAATTTACCGCAACTATTAAACTTAAAAAATAAATCAGAAAAGGACAATAAACGTATAATCATTAAGGACCTTTCATGGCCCCTACTCTTGGTTTAATCAACTAAAGATTAAAATGAGATTCATTGTCTTGTTATAGTCATATGGTACTCACTTCTTATCATTTGATCCTATGAGGGAAAAACAGAGGATGTATAACTTTTTTCTTCAATAACGTTGGAAAAATTACAAATATACGCAACTATTACCTAGCTTTACCAACAAAGATAATCAAAAATGGATAGTTGGGCTTCAGGTTTCTGAAGTTCTTTTATATGTTTGATGACTTTAGTTGTTTTTCTCTTCTATTAATATCATATTCATGCAAATGTTATCATATGTTTCCTGAGTTTCTTGTTTATGTCACTTTATCTTTGTATTCTTCTACCATTTACCTGAGGATTATATTAACATCATTTTTATGTACATTTTGAAAAAAAAAAAGAAAAAAATTTGTTCCATGATCCTCTAATGCAAGTGCTTGAACAGATCGCACCTCTTGAAATTCACATGGAAAACCTTCTTGATGTGGAAGAGCAACTTCGGTTCCTTGTTCATGCCATAGAAGGGAAAACATTTGATAACATCCTGCCTCTATTGAAATATTCAGTTTCTTCTTGGATATGGAACAGTTTAGGAATTCCGGTATGTCTTACCAATCTTCGTCTTGCTTAATATTTAAATTCACCAAATTAAGAAATACTTAAGGAAGTGAGCTATTTATATAAATTCTTATTTAATTTTGAATTCTTAAATGTTTCCAACGCACTATAGCCAGGTTCAATCTTTCCCAGTGTTAGATGCGGGTTAGAAATGGCTATTCTAAGTGCAATTGCCAGTAGACACGGTAGCAGTTTATTGGATATACTTCGTCCAGGGAGAGAAGAATTGTCCGCGAGTTCATCCGCTGTTCAAATATGTGCCCTCATTGATTCTTACGTGAGTCCTACGGAGACAGCTCTCATTGCATCCAAACTTGTTGCTGAGGGGTTTACTGCCATCAAAATAAAAGTAACTTTCCCAAAATTACACATTTGCCCTCATTTTTAATTGTTGGGATTGTGGTTACATTTGCTAACAAATTGTTTGGCTATAGATAGCGCGAAGGGGTGATCCTGATGAAGATATTGCTGTAATAAAAGAGGTGAGAAAGAAAGTGGGACAAGATATTGTACTAAGGGTTGATGCAAACAGGAAATGGACTTACGATGTAGCCACTAAATTTGCTTTCTCTGTCAAAGATTGCTGCTTGCAGTATATTGAGGTATATTCTCTTGCGAATCGGTTTCAAGTCTTATCAATGCTTTCAAGCAAAAGAAATTTCTTCTTCTTTGGATTTTCTCTACACATCCTCAAACGATTGAGTTTCGCATTTCCAGCGGCCCATTTTTGTAGTTTTTGTCTTGTTATTATGTAAGGCAATGCCATTAGTTATGGATACTTTTATGAAGCTTTGCAATGATACATGTTTACTAGATCTGTCAGTGTTTTTATATGACAATGTCTTACTTATAAATGTTCTTTTTCACTTTCTGGTCTTTTCAGGAGCCTGTTAAGAACGAAAATGATATAGTTAGATTCTGTGAAGAAACTGGCTTACCAGTGGCGTTGGACGAAACCATCAACTCTATTACGGAGAATCCTCTCCAGATCCTTCAGAAATACAACCACAAAGGAGTTGTTGCTGTGGTGAGTAGAAGCATTTATTATGAGCTAAATGCAAAAATACCCCCCATGCTTTGCCTAATTGAAAAACCCTCCTTGCATTATTTTTATTTGCAAAAAACCCCGTGTTTTTTTTTTATTAGCAAAAAATCCCATTAGAAATTCCTTCATAAATCAATAGGGAGGTTATTGCCAATTTTCAAAGTTAACAGGGGCATTATTGTCAATATTTAGGTGGATAGGGTGTTTCCGCATTTTCTCCTGGGAGTATGATTGTCATTTTTCCTGCAAAATATGTAGGAGGGGTTTTTTGCTAATAAAAAATAGCACAGGGGTTTTTTTGGTAATAAAATTAAAACGGGAGTTTTTGCTAATTAGACAAAGCATAGGGGGTATTTTGCATTTCACTCCAATTATTATTAACAGATTTTCAATTTATTGGAAGTTCCATGTAAGATCATTTTTCAATTTAATTTCATCATAATATTAATGTCAGGTAATCAAACCAAGTGTTATCGGTGGTTTTGAAAACTCGGCATTAGTTGCACGATGGGCTCAGCAGTACGGAAAAATGGCTATCGTTAGTGCTGCGTTTGAAAGCACACTCGGTTTATCTGCTTACATCCAATTTGCATGTTATCTAGACTTACAAAAGACCGAGATGCAAAAATTAATGAACAAGGAACCGGAATCGAGGGTTCCACATGGGTTCGGAACCTATAAGTGGTTTAAAGAAAATGTGACGACTGAGCCACTGAATATCCAATATGATCCATTTCATGGCTCTGTACAGGCATCGGCTGTTGATGCTGGTCGATTCCTCCAGAAATTTCAAATAAATTCAAATGCGATTGTTAGAACCTCTACACGGGAAGAAATCAAGGAATACCAGTTAGAAGTTGATTCAGAGTGTGTCTCGTTTTCAGTAAATGTGATTGAGACTGGCGAAAGCACCGATGTAAGTAATTAGACTAAACCATCTTTGCTTACAAATAACACGAATTAGAGGTACTTATTAGCTATTTACAAGTTCCTGGATATCAAAATCCATTTTTTTACAACAATCATATGCAAAAACGAGATTTATGAAATTTCTTGCACTTAGTTCATGCAAACGGAAGTGAAATAAACCAAGAACTTGTCCTTGATATTCTTGTAGGGTAGGTATTTGGGGCAACATTACATTTTACTCCCATACTATAGGACCATCAACACTTTTGGTCCTGTGCTTTACCAAATTGTACTTTTGGTCCCAATGTTTTGGAGAGCTTTGCACTTCAAGCCCCAATGTTTTAGAATACTCAGTACTTTTGGTCTTATCACCCCTTGTTCATACATTTTCGCACTTTTGGTCCCATAGAATAATCTCAGTTCGCAGAAAATGGAGAGAGGCGATAGGACCAAAAGTACAACACATTTCAAAGAATTATTACGCAAAGGGGGATCAAGAGTGCTGATGGTCTAGTCTTGTGGGATAAAAATACAAATATACCCCTTTTTCATTATAATTTATAAGTGACAGATTTTGGCATAAGAAGTGATAAACTTGTTTCATAATTTTTTTTTCTTATTTTAGTTCCTTTTCCATCATCCTATGATCCAGGGTTCGGTAGCTGTGTTTCTTCATGGATTTCTCGGAACCGGAGAAGATTGGATCCCAATCATGAAGGCCATCTCAAGTTCTACACGATGCATTGCCATCGACCTTCCAGGCCACGGTGGATCAAAGTTGCAATATCATAATAAAAACAACATTCTGGAGCAACCAAATTTGTCAATTGATGTGATTGTTAATATTTTACGCAAGGTGTTAAATACTCTTACTCCTGGTAAGGTTACACTCGTTGGGTACTCAATGGGAGCTAGGATCTCATTATACACGGCCCTAAAATGCAGCGACAAGGTACATAAATATAAATATATATATATATATATATATTTTTTTTTTTTTTTCTATCTCTACTTTGACTTTATACAAGTATCTAACAATGTGCTATAAAAAGGTCGAAAGAGCTGTCATAATTTCTGGAAGCCCGGGTTTAGTAGATACAAATGCAAGATCAATCCGTAAGGCTAAAGATGACTTCAGAGCTAGTACCCTTGTCTCAAATGGCTTAGAACATTTTGTAAAGACTTGGTATACTGAACAACTATGGGCTAGGTAAAGGGTTGTTTTGTTTTTTTCTTTGTGCATTTTTTTTTATAAGATTACTTTCATGAATTGTGTTCTCAAGAATCGAGATTATGAAATGCTTCTTACTTTCTTGTATTGTGCAGCTTAAGAAGCCATCCTCATTTCAAGCAGATTGTGGACAATCGTTTGCAGCATGATGATTTGCACATTCTTGGGAAAGTACTGTCTGGCTTAAGTATCGGAAGACAACCGTAAGTTTACAAAAGAATTGGGTTCTTATGAAGAAATACAAAACTTTAGGGAGTGGCAGTTACGTAGATGTTTATCTGTTTTCATTTTAGGGTTTTACGTTCGCTATCCCTCAGGTAAACCATAATACACTCTACCCATATTGTTTTTGAAATTTCAAGAACCCCGTTCTGGTTTAGTGTGTTTACAACTTGACGGAAACACCCCTTACGCCGTCATCACTCCTTTCAAGAAACACCCCTTACAATTTGACGACATAAGGGGTGTTTTTGTAAATAGGCTAAATCATAAGGGATGTTCTTGTAATTTTTGGAACAACAAGAGTTTTTTTGGTACTTAAGGTATACCTGAGGGGGTCCGAGCGTAAATTACCCTTTATTTTTTCTGTGTACAAAATGGGTCCATTCAGTTCAGTTTTTTAACGGTTGGACCCGACGTGTCATAAGCCGGGACAACTTGCAGCGAAACAAGTAGCCTAACTTTTTAAACTAGTGGACCTAGACCTGACTCATACAAAATGGCCCGACCCGATTCATTTTTTTTAGATGACGGATGGGCTCGACTTGGTTCATTTTTATAGTGAATGAACATGGATATGACTTGATAGAAACAATCGATAACCAGTTAAAAATGAATCAACACATTAAAATCCGGGTCAAAGTGGTACCAAATAGGTCTTCGGCTCTCGTTTTTGTAATGATTGTGTTGCTCAATACACCTCCAAAGATCGGTTTAGAAGTTTCTAAATGGCACCAAACTCTTTATTAATCATTTCATTACTTCCCGAATCGTGTCATGCTGTGACTATAATCTCCATATTTACACGTAATTGCCTTTTTACATTTTAATCACAGTAATGCCTATTTATATATCTGATCTTGCAAATTGACTTCGTTTTCTAGTTCAATATCTGTTTTATGATGCATGTTTGTACAATATATTGTGATTAACGAAGTTTAGTAGTAATCTAAACATGATCCGGCATCTCCAATTCTAACACAAATATACATGTTGAAGAACTTTCACTGATTTTGTCGCTTCCTTTCTCGTTTCAGATCCATGTGGGAAGATTTGAAGCAATGTAAAGTGCCGATTCAGCTTATAGTTGGAGAAAAGGATGCCAAATTCAAGAAAATAGCTCGTGACATGTTTATAAAACTGAACTATGAAATTCCGAGTAATGATCATTCGCCGGTTATTGAAATTCCAAATGCTGGACATGCTGTTCATATTGAGAATCCCTTAGCTGTTATAACTGCTGTAAGGAAGTTTATAAAGAGTTTGAAGATAAAATAATACGGAGTATTATTAAAGAAAAAAAAATTTATAAAATAATTTGGATTAATTGTCCTTTAACCAGATAAAATGGTGTCATTTTGCAATAAAGATCAAACTTTCTGTGTTTGAGCTTCAGTTTAGATTGTGTAGAATTGTATTTGTTGCCTAGAAACTGTTTTTTCCTTTTTTTTTTTTTTTTTTTTTGTATTTTCAAAATTTTCAGAGCTTCTGTGCCAATTGAGCATGTTAAAGTATTGAACCGGTTATCTGATTTTGATTGACAATGTTATATATAATATATAATAGTATATCTATAATTTTCTTAAAGAGTAAATAGCTTTTTCCCCCATATATATTCACCGATCGGGCAACATACTATTTCAAACATCTCGCTTGATTCAAATCCAATCGCTCGAGCTCTGATATCATAATAAAGATCCAACACTTTAATCAACTTGACAATGAGATAAAATCACGTGACGGAAATGGAAGAGATTTATACAAGAAATTGAGGCGAGATGTAGAGGACTGATTTAGACAAGAAATATTTATGTAGGACTTTTTCTTAATTATGAATTATGAATATTGTAGTGTCAATTTTCCTTTATATTATTAGAGTGTAGTTTTCCTGAAAATAGATCGATTTTGGGACATTTCATAACATAAATATGAGTAAAAATTTAGGGGTGAAATGAGTATATCTATTACTTAACTAATTAAAACATATTATGAAATCGAAGCTTTAATCCATGGTCTACTACAAAATGTTTTGATTAAATAATGGAAGCTTTTTTTGGAAAAATGAATACAATTAACAAATATTAAAAAAAATATATGTTGAAATATAAACTTAAATATCTCTATATATTCGTCGCGAACAATATTTTTTAAACATTATCTATAGAAATGAATGAAAATTTGATCTATGCTTATAAATTAATCAATCTCTCTTCGTAACAACATAATCAAGAATTCAAGATCCAGTATTTCGAAAATTGACCAGAATATATATTACCTTAACATAAAGGAAAATGAATCTCTCAAAAGTAAGAAATATATAGATGTGGATTCACAACAAAATTGCTTTGATTTTATTCTTGTGGTGACTTAAAAAAAGACTTAGTGTCACACGTTAGGTAGGTAAAGATTACATCAATTATCTTAATTATCTTTAATTTGGTTGGAATATTTGAATTTCCGGGTCTGACTCTATTTTTGGACAAAGCCCGTGATAGTTTTGTCTCTAATTATGTCCTAAAATTGTTATAATAACTAATGATTATGATCAAATAATCTAACCACAAGTTTTCCCCATGATATCTTTTATGTAAAAAGAACACATAAGTGAAGTCGCTGATGAGGTCGTAGCTTGGTGACGAAAAGCTAAAGTTCCAAAATTCAAAGGACTAAAAGTTATAGGTTTGTTTTTCACTAATATAAATATTTTTCTTGTTTGATGCAATGACATCATGTAATGATATAAACACATTAAACGAACAAAAAAAGTCTTATAAGAACACAAATGTACACGAATTTTAAAATAAAATGTGATATATAATTAGAATCATTTTAATTGATAAAATAACTCCATAAATAGAAGAATAAAAATACTTAAACTGTGTACCGTTATGGAAAATAAACTAATTCAATCCATTCAAAAGATAAACGATATAAATTTAACTAAATTAAGATAAAATTCCCAAAAACAAAAGTTTTACTGTAATTAAAAAATTAACATACTACAATTTTTGGCAAAGAAGAAAAAACAAGAAATTGCGTATGTAAGCTAGAAAGCTACAGTACAATACAAAATGTGACCGTGCCCCCTGCTTTGATGTATGTTTGTGTACTTACCCCTCATACCAAATTCCGGCCGGATTTTCCACCGGAACTAAAGCACCTGCAAATCGCACAAAATTTAAGAGGGCAAAAGGGTAAAATTATCCTTATTTCCCACAAAACCTAAACATCAGTTAAAAACGTAAATTGAAATTGAGAAAAAAAAATTAGGGTTTATCTCAGTTAGGCTCAATTTCTCCTCCATTTACTGAAATTGAGTGAATCATGAACAATTTTACAAATTCATATCGTCTTTCTCTCACACAAAACTCATGATTTAGAGAAATCAATAACAACATTTCTTGTTGCTTTCTTATTCCTTTTTTCTGGAGACCCCTTCATTACATACACCGAAAAATCAAGTCACCTAGGAATTGGAACTGGATATGGAATATTGCCGCACCGCTGGTAATATTACCCTTTTGCCCTCTTAAATTTTGTGTGCTTTGCAGGTGCTTTAGTTCCGGTGGAAAATCTGGCCGGAATTTGGTATGGGGGGGGGGGGGGAATAAGTGCACAAACATACATAAAAGCAGGGGGCACTGTCACATTTAAGGCGTTTCGAGGGGGGGGGGGAGTGCGAAAATTAAAAAAAATTGGGGGGTGACGTGCAAAAATCCCTTTATCTTATTCACCAAAATTATCAATCGTCTTAATTTTTTTGATTGGACTGATTTAGCCATCTACTTGACATTTTTAATCATCATTATTTATTTTTATAAGTTAAAATATATATGAATTACTTAAAATGCATTTCAAACACAAAAAGGGCACGGATTTTTAGACAAAAGATAATTAATTTAAATTAGTTACTCATTAAAATTGAAATATTTTTTTTAGAAGATTCGTGAAATCATTAAACACGAAAAATAACATTCTATTTTGGTCATGAACCGAAAAGTTGCACATACCTATACTTGGAAACAGATACCACTGTCTGATTCGCGAATATATTTTTTAGGTGCAAAGTGCCAATATTCTATATAATAGAGTGCAAAGTGTCAAAATATATACTCTTAAGGTGCAAACTGCCACCAATATTTGAAAATAACTATTATACTCTTCGATCAAAGATTTTTTTTTTTTTAAAACACACATTATGGTGCAAAGTGCCAACTAAATTGTATTTTCAGGGTACAAAGTACCAAAACCCTATAATTCCAGGTACAAATTACCAAAAGCCCAAAAATGTGCATGAAATCCTTTTTTTTTTTTAATTCGGAAAACTAATCATTGCCATAATTATTACCAAGATCTCTATTTAAGAATCCTTCTTTCTTCAGAAAGATAATTAACATCTTCACAATTATCTCTAATTAATTTTCAAAAAATTCATTTCTCTTTACACAATTTAATAAGCTATGAAGCAAACTCTATCGGTTTTGGCCATCCTATTAGCTTGCATGGCTTTAACACAAGGTACTGCTTCTGTAATTTATTTACAATTATACGATTTTTTTGTTTTTGTTTCTGTTTTTTTTATTATTGTATTGTTTAGTTAAAGATAAAAACCCTCGAAGTATATATTTGTTCTAACTAGGGTGGGCAAATAATTGTTGGGTATGGCATACATATATTGACTGAGATCGGTTACTATTATTTAAATTAAATAACATTTTTTTGACAAATTAAGTATATAACACCATCGAAGTAATTATGCAATATTCTAATTCTTATTTTATTATTAATTTCCAAATTTGAAAAAATTGAACTCTAACCCAAAATTGACTTGATCATACTAACTAGTTAATTTATCTACTGAAATATAGATTAAGTGTATTTGCATATGTTATATGATGATCATTTTCTTGTGAATGCTATATTTAGAGTGATGTCATAAATTTATTAATGATATATATATATATATATATATATATATATATATATATATATATATATATTTTTTTTTTTTTTGTCTCCAGGTTCAATGGCAGCAAATGAAACAACTGCAGCGAAACGACTCCCATATTGCAATGTTAATGAAGATTGTTACCCGCTGTGTGACCCTAGGAAATGTGCGTTTTGTCAATGTTTGGGTGGTATTTGCTACCGCGGCTGTGGCGGCAAAATCCAAGTCGAACAACCCGTCAAGGAGAATAATGTCTAGCCAAAATAAAAATTAAGAAAGTTTGGAAAAATATTAAGTTGTTCTATTATATGAAATAGTGAATTTATTATTATTATTATTAATATTATATATATATATATATATATATCCGTCAAGGAGAATAATGTCTAGCCAAAATAGAAATTAAAAAAGTTTGGAAAAATATTAAGTTGTTCTATTATATGAAATAGTGAACTTTTTTTTTTATTATATATATATATATAAGTAAATAGGCATAAATAACAAGTAAGCGCAATTTGAAGTGTCTACAAGGGGGTAACCCCCATCACAAAAAACGAAAATAGGAAGAATAGAAAGTGGAATACAAGAAGATCTCAACGATTGAGACACCCATAAAGCAAGATTATGGGCAGCACAATTTGAGTTTCTTGGGATGAATTTAAATCTCCACTTAGGCCAACAAACCCAAAAACGCCGAATTTCTTCAATATCAGCTCGAATTGTCCAATCCATAATAGCCTCACTGTTGTTGATTGCCTCGATAGCATTCATGCACTCACTTTCAAAATTAACAAATTTCATCCTTTTTTTATCCACCAATGGATGCCTCCAAAATGACAAAAGCTTCAACAGCCACAGCGTTCACGCAAGGCTTTTGTCTGGATTCAGCCCAAAAAATAGAGCCATTGAAATTTCGAAAAATCATGGCCATGGATTAGTCTGCAACATCATGTTTAAAAGTAGCATCCATCGAAATTGAGATTAACCGAGCAAGCTCCTGCACATTAGCACAAACTTTATCATGAACAACATAATTTCTATTATATGCCAAATAAGTTCAAAACACACTGCAGTAAAAATAACAAACTCTTTCCTGACAACTTTGATGAAAAGATTGAGAATTTCTATCCAAAATTGAGGCCAACCACTTATTTAATGGCTCATGTTTAAGAGCAGTAGTCCGCAAGCACCACTTAGAAGTGAACCAAACTGATTGGGCAAATGGATAGTGGAGGAAAATATGATCGATACTATTCGGTTCTTTGTTACAAACAGGGCACTCAATCAGTTGGGTGGTAAGAAATGCACTAAGTCACTTCCGAGTAGGCAGGATCTCGTGGATGATTTTCCAAAGAAAAGTTTTGTGACGGTTGTGCAATTTTGCACTCCAAATATTCTTGAGTAGCAGTGAATGAGAGTCCATCTTCTTTCTTGACTTGAAATGTAGCAACTTTTTGTTGAGAATCGACCTGACTTGGAGGGGATCCACAAAAGTCGGGATACTGCTAATTTTATGTATTTCATAGACCACTTCGTGAGAGAAAAGGTTATGAAGGACATCAACATTCCAATCACCCGTTTCACAAGATATGAGATCGCGCACGAAACGAAATCTTCAAGATTGACCGTGTGATCCGGTTTTGGTTGCGGAGTGAATCCAAGAATGGTTGGTATCCAAGGATTAAGCTGCCAAGTGAGGAGATAGGGTTTCTTTGTTTTTCTGTTTATTGTTTAAAAAAAATATTAAGTTTTTCTATCTTATATATATAAACATTTGGTTTGTTGTTGTTAGGAATATAACACACACAAAATAATGACTCATTATAATCTTGTAGGACACGTGGAGATAGCAGATTGTATCTAGGGTTATGTGTAACAAATTAGAGCTCATCTTCTTGGTATAAAACTGGAGCAATAGTGACAGCCGCTAAAAACATGTAAAAAAAACACATTTTATCAAAAAAGAATATACAAAACAATTTCTTTCTTTTCTTTCCTTAATGTCTATGTTTCTCTGCCATCTATTATGGTAATCAGAGCTATATAGGACCTACGTCCACTTTCTTCTTATTTTTTTTACAATTCCGGCAACAATGGCAGATGGCACCCATTCTTCTTCTCCGGATGTCACTCCTCCTTCAACTACTTTCCCCACCACAGAATCTCCCCCTGTTACTATTGCTATCCCCGCCACATCTCCGGGAATTATACATATCCCCAGAAAGCCCAGGTCATTCCCTTTCTCCGTGGCCATAATCTTTCCAGATTTATTGATGGCACTCCTCCTCCACCCCAGGTGTTCGATGGAATGCCTGAACCAAATCCCTCTTTCCTCATTTGGCAACAAGAAGACCAAGCTGTTCTCAGCATACTTATCTCCTCCTTATCTGAGCCTCTTATCGTTCATGTCCTTGAAGCCACTACATCTCGAGAGGTTTGGCTTATTCTAGATTCCATGTTCGCTGCCCGATCTCAAGCCCGTTCCACTCAAGTTCTTTTTCAACTGACAAACTTGAAAAAGGGTTCAGAATCAATTTCCGATTATTACCGTCGTGCTAAACTCCTTGTTGATACTCTTGCTATGGCTGGGAGGGTTATCCAACCAACTGATTTTATTGTTTATCTTCTAAATGGTCTTGACACTGACTATAACTCTATTGTAACCTCTATCACTACTCAAGTCGATACACTCACCCCGGCTCAAGTTTATTCCCATCTCCTCACACATGAAGCCCGATTATCTCACCAACTCACTAACCTCACTGCCTCTACTGAACTTTCAGCAAATAGCACTTACAAATCTGCCTCCCAGTTTTCAAATAGAGGTCGTGGCTCTTACAGGGGAAGAGGTGGCCTCCGTGGCAGAGTAGGCAGAGGTCGATTTTCTGGTCGTGGCATACTTCCCACTCCTACTCCTTTTAACTCAAACAGACCCATTTGCCAAGTGTGCAACAAGCCTGGCCATACCGCAGCCTTATGTTATCATCGATACGATTATAACTATCAACCTCCCCCTCCGGCGTCACTTACAGCTAACTATACTGCTGGGCCGTCCTCTCCCTCGAACCAGTCCTCTATTACTGATCCATCTTGGTACCCGGACACTGCGGCGACTCATCACTTCACCAACGATTTTTCGAATCTAACAATCAACCCGACAGAGTATCATGGAATGGATCAGGTTCGTGTGGGCGATGGTTCAGCTCTTTCTATCCATCACGTCGGCAACTCTTCCATTCCATCGAAAAACGGCAAACTCTCTCTCCCTAATATTTTTCATGTTCCTAATATTTCTAAAAATTTGATCTCTGTTCATAAAGTTTGTCATGATAACAATGTATTTTTTGAATTTCATTCCGATTTTTTTTGTGTGAAGGATTCCAACACTCGGAATGTGCTTCTTCGAGGCCCTACTAAAGACGGTCTCTACGTCTTTCCATCCTCATCCACTCCACCTCAAGCCCATGTCAGTGTTCGTGCCACCCCTTCAATTTGGCACAGTCGTCTCGGTCACCCGTCTATGAAGTTAGTTCAACAAATAATAACTCAAGTATCTCTTCCAGTTCACAAATCGACGTCGTCTTCTCTTTGTTCAGCCTGCTGCCAAGCCAAAATGCATCAACTCCCTTACATTCCATCACCACATCGATCCTCCGCTCCGTTACAATTACTTTTTGCTGATGTATGGGGCCCTTCCCCTGTTTTATCCCGTGGGGGTTATAAATATTATTTATCCATAGTTGATGATTTTAGTAGATTTTGTTGGTGTTTTCCACTAAAGTGCAAATCTGATGTTGTTGATACTTTTCTACTGTTTAAGAAAAATGTTGAGATTTTGTTGAATGCAAAAATTTGTGCCTTGCAATCTGATTGGGGTGGTGAATTCCGTTCTTTACAAAAAGTATTGAAAGTTTTTGGAATCACTCATCGAATTTCCTGTCCTCACGCACACTCTCAAAATGGCACTGTTGAACGCAAGCATCGACACATAGTTGAAACCGGTCTTGCACTTTTGTCTCACTCCTCCCTACCCACTTTGTATTGGTCGGATGCTTTTCTTACGGCCGTCTATCTTATTAATCGTCTCCCCTCCCCGTCCCTTAAAAATCTTTGCCCTTATGAGATTTTATTTAAAAGAAAACCGGACTATCATTTTTTAAAGATTTTTGGATGTCAATGTTGGCCAAATCTTCGCCCCTACAATAAAAATAAAATTAATTTTCGATCCATTCCTTGCTTGTTCCTTGGATACAGTCCATCTCATCTCGGGTATTTGTGTTTTCATATTCCCACTGGTCGTATGTATATTTCTCGTGATGTGTTATTTGATGAATCGATTTTTCCTTACTCAAAAGTCCAACCAAATACAAAACCTTACCCTGCTATTATTCCGGCCCAATTACCATTTCATATCCCTACTACTCTTGAACCCAATATTGCACCAGCCCTCAATATTAATAACAATCCATTACAACCACCCAATCTGGCCCATACTATATCTCCCACTATTGTCCCTAATGGGCCAGCCCAATCCTCTACTATTCACGCTAATGATCCTGCCGAGTCCTCACATCATAGCCCATCTCCTATTAATCTTTCCCAAGACATGACCCATTCTTTACCTACCACTTTTACACAAGACAGCCCAATCCATTCTCCAAATAATTCTCACCTACAAAACCTAAATACTACTGATCCACCAAATCCCTCCTCTTACAATTGTTCTCCATCGTCTTCCATTCAAACTCCATCTAAAACAACTAATACCACATCCAGACCTCATCCCATGGCCACTCGCTCCACCACAAATTCTCTTCGCCCAAAATCTCGAAGTGATGGCACAATTCCATGGCCACCACCACGAGCTCATCTCACCAATGCTTCTGTCCCGGAAGAACCTACCTCTGTTACTCAAGCTTCTAAATATCATGAATGGCGAAATGCTATGCAACTTGAATTTGATGCTCTAATGACCACAAAAACATGGACCTTGGTTCCACCTTCCCCAAATCAGAACCTCATCGGATGCAAATGGATTTTTAAAACTAAATTTCGGTCGGATGGCTCGATTGACCGCCGCAAGGCTCGTTTGGTGGCAAAAGGATACAATCAACTAGAAGGGCTCGACTACAATGAAACATTCAGCCCTGTTGTCAAACCTACTTCGATTCGTCTGGTACTTTCTATTGCCACTTCTCTAAATTGGCAGATTACTCAATTGGATATTCAAAATGCCTTTTTACATGGTTCTATAGATGAATCTGTATTTATGTCACAGCCTCCCGGTTTCATTCACCCGGATTACCCAACTTATGTATGTAAATTAAATCGTGCGTTGTATGGATTGAAACAAGCCCCCTGGGCTTTGTACGAAAAATTGAGTTCCAGATTGATTGAATTGGGATTTATGGTTTCAAAGTCAGATACTTCTTTGTTCATATATCGTCGAAATAATGTGATTCTCTACATACTTGTTTACGTGGATGATATTGTGCTTACGGGATCATGCTCTAGTGCTATTGAAACTTTGACTTCTTTACTAAGTAAAGATTTTCCGGTTCGGAATCTTGGTGGTTTGCATTATTTTTTGGGGTTAGAGTGCTCTCGTTCGTCTTCTGGGCTTCTCATTTCCCAAAAGAAGTATATATTGGATCTTCTTCGTAGAACCAACATGGCTGATTGCAAACCCGTAAACAGCCCCATGGCTACCAACACTCGACTCACTGCCTATGATTCTCCCTCGTTTGATAATCCTACTCTTTATAGGAGTGTTGTTGGTAGTCTACAATATCTTCTTTTCACTCGTCCGGATCTTGCCTTCTCGGTAAATAAAGTTTGTCAATATATGCACTCTCCTCGAATATCTCATTGGCAAAGTGTAAAAAGAATTCTTCGGTATCTCAAATGCACAGCTGATTTTGGCCTCCTCTTACGGCCTTCCCCGAATCCTTGTCTTGCAGCTTTTACGGACGCTGATTGGGCTGGTTCCCTCGATGATCGAAAATCCACAAGTGGTTATTGTGTTTTCTACGGAAAGAACCTCATTTCATGGAGCTCCAAAAAGCAATCAACTATTGCTCGTTCGAGCACAGAAGCGGAGTACAAAGCTCTTGCCTTAGCCACTTGTGAATTACTTTGGCTTCAATCTCTTATGACAGAACTCGGCATCCGTTCACCCGCACCTCCTGTGCTATATTGTGATAATCTCGGTGCTACATACTTATCCAAAAATCCAATCCTCCACTCCCGTACAAAACACGTTGACATAGACTATCACTTTGTGCGAGATCGCATACAAGCAAAGGCGCTGCGTGTTTCCTTCTTATGCAGTAAAGATCAACTTGCCGATATCCTTACGAAACCTCTTTCGTATTCCAGATTCTCAAGTTTAAGAACGAGTCTAGCTGTAGTTCCTCCCAAGCTTGACTCGTGGGGGCATGTTAGGAATATAACACACACAAAATAATGACTCATTATAATCTTGTAGGACACGTGGAGATAGCAGATTGTATCTAGGGTTATGTGTAACAAATTAGAGCTCATCTTCTTGGTATAAAACTGGAGCAATAGTGACAGCCGCTAAAAACATGTAAAAAAAACACATTTTATCAAAAAGAATATACAAAACAATTTCTTTCTTTTCTTTCCTTAATGTCTATGTTTCTCTGCCATCTATTAGTTGTAGATAGGATTTCGTTGTTCTTTTGTTTATACTTTCAATTTTAATTATCTTATTATAAGTTGAACGAATTAAGATTTATAATTATATATATATGCTGTTAATATATAAACATCGTCCTTGTAAATTAAGAGTGAGTGCTAAAATATCTCTTTTTGATATGAGACAATTAATCAACATTGTAACTCCCTTATCATATAATTAATTAAAGGCAATAAGTCTGACAAAATTGTAAAATCCTTCCATTGATATACTCTGACGAGCAATTTATGTCTATTAATTTTTACATGTTCGCATTTATTATAAGGCATTTTCATAGTCTGAGCCTTCGGCAAATAATTTACGTTAACTTATAGCAATAATTGGATTATTTATACTCGGCAAGAAAACTGTCATTTTTCTTTGGATTAATTATATATAAGCAATTATAGGGCATTTTTTTCTCTCGCAATTTTAGCCCACCTATCATAAAATTAAAAGCTAAATCACATGTAAAGTGTAAACATTCAACATTTGTCATACGCCTATGAAGAAAAATGCACTTTTTGGACGCAATGAAAGAAGTCTCCAACAAATATGCGAGAACTGGTCAATATAGAGATAATTTAATTTTTTACACCATAAGTTACCTTACTTTAAGTCTACGATACCAAATTTTAAAAATATGACATATTTTATATCAAGCTTTAACGGTCGCTTACACATTTTGTACTTCCGTCCAATTTGACGGAATCATCGCTAAATACCATTTTTTGAGGAAAAATTTATGAAAAATATGCAAATTTGGTTTCATAATTAAAACTCGTTGGCAAACTTTTTTCCCACATATTTTGGGGCCGACCAAGTAACCCGGTAACTCACAAGTTTGAAGCAATGTAGGGTTAACTTTCACTAGGTATAAAAGTTTTATTTGCATATTAACACCTAATCTTTAAGAAATTTCAAATTATTTTAGGTAAAAAAACATCATAATCACTTGTATTCTGGAAAACTTGTACAAAATCCCCATGTGTTTTTTTTTTTTTTGGACAAGGAATCACCTTGTATTTTACAAACACGGTCACTTTCTCCGTCATAGTTAGATAAATTAAAAATCCTATTTAATAATTTTATATATTATTATTATAAGTCTTATACAAAAATGGGAAAAAAATTTTTAGTACCCATTAAAGTAGTTAGACTTTATATATAATATATATTAATTAAATAATATTTCATATGAAATAAAAAAATTCTTTTTAAAATTATCTAAATAATATTAATTAATCCTATTTATAAATTTTATGTATCGTCATTACTTATAATTTCTTTTGAAAAAAATACAAACCATAACCCCTAACTGATCACCCACCCAAACCCCCTTGACCCCTGCCCTCAGATACAGGGGCGGATCCAGGAATTTGGGTCAGGGAGGGCTAAACTTATACACAAAAAAGAAAAATTAAACAGTTAAACATAAAGTTTATAATATTCACATAAGAACCCAAAATATCTACATATTTAATTACTTTAATAATTGACCACGACGGTTTTTCATCTTTTGAAACCGGTCCATGATAGTATCATTTGAAATACTACTAAATATGTCTCTCTCTATAAAGACAACTAAACTATCATTTAGCCATTGATCGCTCATTCAGTTACGAAGTCGATTCTTTACTATCTTCATAGCCGAAAAACTCTCTCCACTGATGCAGTTGCAACGGGTAGAATAAGCGTCAATGTCACAAGTTTGTAAAACATCGAGAATGCGACATATCTTTTAGTTGCAACCATCTTCTTAGCAAGATCACCAATCCCTTTCAAACTAGAAAAATCATTACTTGATCGAACATCCCTAATATATATAATTTTCAAGTTGATTGGGAAGAGCCGAGAGCTCAAGAAAAGAAAAGTCATTTGGATAAAATTCGGCAAGACGAACGAGTTTTCCTTTGTCAAAAGGTGTAGGTGTAGCCTTAAAATATCTCTCCATATTTCTAAGATCATAAAATGTACAAAACATAACTATCTCAAAATTAATGACATACTCAAGAAGTAGAAGTTTAATATAATAGAGATATAACAATGACAAGGCTTATTTTTCATTCCATTTGATAAAACAAGAGAGGTTGAATCTCAATATGCCAATAAATGCTAATAAAAGACTATTAATAATATAAGATTAGTGCTTGACATTTTAATAAATAAAACTATTAACCATCTAAGATAGTCTTTAATATGTAAATGAATATTATTAACTCTATTGCATATTGATTTAAGCATCATATTATTTTAATATAATTGGTATCCTCATATCTTTATCACTTATATATGAAAATCTTAACAAGTATATGACTTTATGCACAAAAAGGGAACTTGAATCTAAAGATTGATTTTGAAAAGTAGGAAAATTCTAGGGTGCCGCTACGTTAGGAGCGGCACCCTAGAATCCCCCAAAATATAAATAAAAATAGAAAAAATTACTAACATTCACAATTGGGGCTTTTTGTGCTCAAGACTTCAATGGGTTGGGACTTGGGTTGGGTATGGCTGGAGACGGGGCGGCAGGCGGCGGCTGGTGGTGGTAGGAGATGCAATGGTGGCTAGGGTTAGGGTTTGGAGATGTTGGGAGTAGGGGAAAATTGAGCTTAAAATTACGGCTTAAAATTGGGGCTTACAATTGGAAGAGTAAGTTATTATTAAAGTGGGTATATTAATTGGACTTAAAATTATATTTAGGCTATTGAGCTAATATATTAATTTTTTTGTTAAAAAGAAATTACAACATATATATATAAAAAAAAAATCCAGGGGGGGCTATAGCACCCCCTTGCCCCTATGTGGATCCGCCACTGCCCAGATGCACCTAGGCCGTCGGTAGTCTAGGATTGTCGATCCGGTTGCGGGGGAGGGAGGTTTCATGTTAATGTATGAAATATAGCATTAACCTTTCTAGCATTAACCTTTCTAGGCCCTAGTCAATGGTTAAAAATTTAACATTGTTAATTTTTTAACTAGAAAAAACACTTAATATATTTAATAATATTTATTTTTAACATAATATGCAACATGTTTTACAATTATACCTATAATAACTTCATTAGGAAGGGAAAACTGCTTCTATTCCAGTAATTAATTAATAACAAGAAATACTATGTAAAAATATTCCAAGCAACTAATGATTTTTTGACTTTTTTCTTCATATCGCTATATGATTGCTTGCAAAAATAGTATTTAGTACCATAAATATCTGCAGATTTTATACGTTTTGGATTAACCACTTTGGCTAAAAAGGCAATCGAGTGATGAAGAAGATTTTTCTGTTAAAATATGTTTAGTTTGTGTTATGAAAATATGTGCAATTAGTTAGGATTAATTATGTTAATTTGAGTGAAAGGTGATTGAGTGATCAAAGGTTTCTATGATTAATTAATCCCATTGGACCCAATTTTGCAGTTAGGGTTAATTTTCTCAAAGTTAAACTCAAATGCAAAATTGGGTCCAATGGGATTGAAATTGCTTCAAAGTTGTAAATTGTTTAAAAATTTGTCAGTTCAAAAATATGTAGGGCAAACTTGCCAGCGAGCTTTAATTATGGGACTAAATTTGCATATTTTCATATATTTTCCCTCCAAAACTAAGAGTTCGCGACGATTCCGTCAATTATTAGATGAAAATACCAAATATGTAAACAACCGTGAAAACTTAATATGAAATGTGTTAGGTTTTTAAAGTTTGGTAATTTATGGTACAAAAAGTAAAATTCTCTCTATTCATTGGAAGAATTATTAAAGATTAAATATGTGTATAAGATAAAACACTGTCAAATAAAATCTATAGACATATATATCACCAAGATCGTCTATGTGACATTGGCAACATCAGTTTGGTCTTATATGCAAGAGTTTTGACTCGGATTATGCACAAGAATAAAGATTACTTTATTATTTTATACACCGAAAATCTGAAGTTAATTTTTTTTTTAGGGTCAAGAAGTCAAATAAATAGATAAGTGCAACATTAAATCACCTTAATCAAGAAATAGGAAACTAAATAAGACATTAAATATAAATCATGTTCAAATAAGATTCATAATATAGGAAAATTGAATAAAAAAACCTCGTTATCTAATAATCTTGAGTCCTCAAAGTTAAAAGCTAAATTCAAATTATTGAAGGAGAAGATTTGTCCTCAGTCGGGTGCAGTGTTTCCTCGTTGGTTTTCTTTGAATAACATCGGCAAATTCCATTGAAACATAGAGGACTACTTGTCCCAAATCTTGCACAATAAATTCTGCAATTTTGATTGGTCGCGCATTTGGGAGGCCCCGCCAACACATTTGGTCCTGCAATTATGGAATCAATCTCATAAATACTACTGTGTGCAACTCAAAAAATTTAGTTGACACAATTACCCTTAAATGCATACATAAAAAAGCTGAAGTACAAATTAAAAATATGATGAATGTAGGTGTTTAAAACATATTCTTAATTGCATCGTTATTGTCATGTTGATTAATTTTGCATTTTTTTATTAACATTAGGTACTAGTTTTAACTCTCGTTAATGTTAATGTGGGTTTAAAATTAAATAATCATGAAAATGAAATATATTTACTGACAATAACATAGAAAAAAATCTAAAATTTTACTCCAGGCTTAAAATTGAGAAACAATAAGAACGAAGTAAATTTTAAGCTAGTTGATAATATATAGTGACTGAAATATACCGAGAAAATTAAATGTTACTTCAGGTCTAAAAGTAAAAGGGCGGATCCACATGAGAGCAAGTGGGGTCTATAGGCTCCACTCAGATTTTTTATATAAATATTATACTATACTAGTTTTCTTCACATTAAGTACTTTTTGGCATAATGGTATGTTGGATGAAAGATAAAGCGTAACTTGAACTTAATGCCTGAGTACGAACCTTGGGAGGAGGGACTGTTATAATTTTTTTTCTTCCTTCATTTATCTTAACAAATTTTCTATTTCTTTCTTCATCTTCACGTTGCTCTTTTAATTCATTTTTTTTCTTAATCAGTGTTATTTAACTTTTGTTCTTAATAATTTTCTAATTTAATTTCTTTTTTAATAACTATTAAGAAAATTCAATTTTTTTTTTATTAATACGGTTTCTTCTTATTTTTTTAATTTAATATATTAATATACAAATTTTCTCCTTCCCCTCCCATCAAAATATTAATAATCTAGCTCTAATTTCAAAAAGGAAAAATTGACGTGGTCAATTATTAGTGTAATTGATGTCATTTTGATTTGTAATTAAGATAAATAGATGTTGTAGATTCTTTTGGTATCATATGTAATTAAAGTAACTTGTTCGAGTTAATTTTATCAAACTTCACCTCCTCTTTTTATATCTCCTCATATATTTTCTCATGAATGAGATATAACTTTAAAGTTTGATTGTTTGATTGAATTTTTTTTTTTATTTCGATTTTAAATATTAGTAAAATCTTAGGCTCTATTTGGAAGAGTTTTGGCTTAGTTTCGTGGGTCTTGGTTTACCCAAAAAAAATGGTTGATTTCGGCGAAACCTTTGAAACATCGTTTGTTTAGGTTTTGGATTTTGAATTTTACGATTTTGAAAATGTTGAAACCCACTTGGATTGGATTTGAATATTGGGGTTTGGGGAAAAAAATAGGTGGTATGTGTCAAATCAACGTCTTTTTAATAAAATTCGGGGAAAATAGGTGGTAGATGTTAAATCAAATATATATAAGTTTCAAAAGTTTGGATGTGAGTTTCTAAATAGATTTGTGATGAGTTTCATGAGTTCTGTCACACTTCGTTTCGAAGAGTTCTGACTCAATTTCAAATTTCGTGAGATCTGTGAGATCGGATCAGAACTCATCCACATATATGACTTCAGCCCCCACTACACCAAAATCCTGGATCCTCTCTATAACTACTATGGGTTGCAATTAATATATGTGGATGACTGGATGTTACATTATTTAAATTACTTTATAGAAAACTATAATAATAATATGATAATGTTCATAAACTATATATATATATATATATATATATATATATATATATATTTTCATATCATCCTATAATTACATTTTTGGGTTGAATATTATCAAGTCTCAATTTCTCTAGCTCGCGTTTGCAGCCTGAGCCTCTATGACAACTGCAGTTGCATATTCCCATGTCACAAATAACTGGACTACCACCAAGACATAAATTTTTGAAAGATTTACAGTCGTCTTTGGTCTTGCATTTCAGTGGCTTGCTTCTTGTTGACACTACCAAGTACCAACCATCAAAAACACAAAAACAAGTTTTAATAGTACTCATTTTATACAATTATTAATTAAGCCAAAAAATTAACTTCCACAATAATTAATTAATGCTAGCTACTACAGTTATATAAGCTATTAGTAGGTAGAAAATTATCATGATTTAATGGAAATTAATTAAATTAAATTGACTTTACTTTTTTGTTTAAGTTTGCATATGACCTATATATATATTTATCAAATGACATGAGATGCAGAATGACTACTCACCAATGAGAAAAAACATGAAGATAATCTGAATGATCAACTTCTGTGAAGACATTTTCTTTCACTAAATTTTTTGCTCACTAATTCATTAAACAAGTTGGAAAATTATCTGATATATACATTTCCCAAGTTCCAAAAATATCTGCAGCAATCTTGTGTTGGAAATCTGACTACAGATTTTGTAAGTATTTCAGCAATAAGTTTTTTATTCATTTGAAATTTTTGTAATCATATGTATAATATTTTAAAATAAAAAAGGCAAAAGGTTGATAAATTAGAAGCTTTATATATATTTCTCTAAAACTTTTGATTCTAGTTAAATGTTTAAGAAAGCTATACCCTAATTAGGTTCTTTCAATGTCAATCTTAGAATATCTCCAACAATAAAATGTAAAATATACATGATTGATAGTGTTGTACATTTTTAATTTTAGCTACTCCCAACAGTCATTATTCAAATTTTAGTGAAATATAAAAATATTTTTATAAATTTTTTGTTTTGAAAATATTCTTTCAGTAAGGTTTAAAGAATATTTTTCTCTAATACATATATATTGGTATAAGAATAATCTCTATATAATTTACTTTTTCTCTTTTTCTCTTGATGATGATTCAATCGCCATCCACGAGTCCACAACCCACGGCCCATTGAGAAAAATATTTGGGCGAGAGCTTGGGACAAACTCAACCTAGCAATTAATTCTTATTGGGCTTTGCTTACGAGTTAATCTTAGAAGAGTCCAATACGAATCAACCCAATCCAAATCAAACATATATGTTGGAAAGCCCAATTGTTCATTTTATTGAATTATACAGATTTGACAAGCAAAAAGAGGAAATTGCACAAATTTAAATAATTTCACCTTAAACGAAAAATCTATAATATATGTTTCTTCATAGTTTTAAAATTAACTAAGCCACTTGACACGAACATCTCAATTGGCCATAAATGAAGAAGGATTAATTAATATGGCACCATGCTCGTATAGTCTGGATAGAAATTTACCACAGACCATGTATTTAAGGTGCGTACACATTTCAGGCCTTCAATTAAGAAGATTAATTTGATGCAAAGCCAAATCAAAAGAAACCATAATACCATATAATATACAGATGCCCAATAACCACACGTTTATTAAAATAGAAAAGTTAACAAAAAATAGCAGATATAAAATGTCAACAATTAAAGGACAACAAATGAAGCAAAAAGCACAACATCATATATATCATGGATTCATCCAAATAAAACAAATTAAGCAGGCAATAGCAATCAGAGAACTTTGAAGACACTAACTGATTTGAACTTCCACATTGAAATTCGGGTTATGAATTCTCATCATATTGCTTTATATATCAGTAAAACACTAAAAAAGAAAAAAAATAATGATTTCTTTTGGCAAAACGAAGTTGAATTTATTTAAATTAAGGATTAATAAAACACAACTAAAAGTTTTACCAAAAGATGAGACTTATTTTAGCACCGAAGATACCTAGCTCGAATTTTTCTTCGCAGCTGTTAACTCATAGCTGCGAAGGGCTATTTAGTGCATCTTTTCGAAATTCATAGTCATAGGAAAAAAAAAAAAAAAAAAAGTAAATAAAAGGAAGCAAAGGAGAAAGATCTAGGGCGGAAATTTGAGAGTGAAGGTACGTTTGATGAGGTATTTATAGTACGGAATGAAGATTAGGGTTTTTCTTTTTTTATGTCACACGACGTCGCTTAAGTTAAGCCTAAGAAGAAGTGGAAAAAAGAAAGTTAGGCAAAGGCTCTTCCAAAGGTGCATAACACGCTTTTATAGTAAAAATGGAATTTATATAGGGATAAGAAAATCGTTAGTCCTCAACTTAGTAAATTTTTTCTTGTACTTTACTTTTCTATACTGTCTACCCTGAACATTCATTAATAGCTCATTTTAAGTCCTGAACTTTTTCCAACCAAAGTAGATCACATGGCACATGTGACATGTCAGTTTATATGTACTTTTGTCATTTAGAATTATGGGAAAAAGTGCAATAAATAAATAAATTTAAGGTGGAAAGTGCAATAAGATTGAAAGTTCATGGAGAAAATTGCAACGGTTGTAAGCTCAAGGGGAAAACTGTGATATTCTGATTCAAAGTATTATTTTTGGCTTTTTTATTAATAACTTTATCTCCTTATTCTTCAAACACCAATTTGAAAATTTTCAGTTTCTGATTGTCAAACTATTTCTTTTTTCACAAATGTTAATGATTATAAATTATTTGAAGAATGTAATGCAAAAATTTTCAAATGAACATAAAAGTGTATGCCCGATTTTACTCATTTCTTATTTTGTAATTTTTTACTAGCATACTTATATCTATTTTAAATTTATTAAATTTATACTAAATTTTTTGGTTTTCTGTATTATATATTACGAATATAATTATTTTAAATTTCATGTTTTTTTGCATATATATAATTGATTGAAAAGGATTGAGTTTTGCCCATATTTTACTTTTACCTGATGAAGCCCAAATTAAATAATTAAATGGGCCCCTCTATTTAGGTAGTGTTTGTAGAAAATTTAATATAAAAAAATTGATGGTCTCAATGGTTTGGGCTCTAGTCTCAAGGTGGTTTGGGCTTAAGTCTCACCAGTCTGAATAAATTCCATTTGGATGGATTTTGGCCCGGTCTCACGAGACCCGCGAGACTGAGCCAAAACCCAGCCACACAAAGCCTAAGTCATATTCATATTTAATAATTAGGCTTGTCGTTTTTGCTATTTGTGACATCTTACCAACTTAAGAACAAAAGAAAGTTTAAATAAAACATTTGCAGTTTATTCACAAGAAAGACGTGTTATCAATTTTTTTCAAGTTGATTAGATTTTTCGGAGATATGAAAGTTGTCATGAATGAAGATCACATAGATTAATTGTTAAGGAAAAAGAACTGGCTCGAACATACTACATGACCTGAAAATCCGATGATTACTACAAGATAAGCATCATATAATTCTTTACCTGGCTCTAAAGATTTTCTATTTCACAAGGAAGGCAACTATCATCGGATTTTAATCTTGTATAAATATCGTCAAACTTTTTTATTTCACAAGGAAGTAATCTGCATTTTTCTTTTTATATCTCATATAAATAAATTGCTATAACATCGTTAATCAATTCGACTCGACTGTCTTATGCAAAAACGACAAGCCTAATTATTAAATTCTTGTACAAAATCCCCATGTTTTTTTTTTTTTGACAAGGAATCACCTTGTATTTTACAAACACCGTCACTTTCTCCGTCATAGTTAGATAAATTAAAAATCCTATTTAATAATTTTATATATTATTATTATAAGTCTTATACAAAAATGGGAAAAAATATTTTAGTACCCATTAAAGTAATTAGACTTTATATATAATATGTATTAATTAAATAATATTTTATATGAAATAAAAAATTCTTTTTAAAATTATCTAAATAATATTAATTAATCCTATTTATAAATTTTATGTATCGTCAATACTTATAATTTCTTTTGAAAAAAATACAAACCTTAACCCCTCACTCACCCACGCACCCAAACCCCCTTGACCCCTGCCCCCAGATGCACCTAGGATCGTCGATCCGGTTGCGGGGGTGGGAGGTTTCATGTTAATGTATGAAATATAGCATTAACCTTTCTAGGCCCTATTAAATGATTAAAAATTTAACATTGTTAATATTTTAATTAGGAAAAACACTTAATATATTTAATAATATTTATTTTGCATAAGAATTTAATAATTATTCATATTTAATAATTAGGCTTGTCGTTTTTGCAATTTGTGACATCTTACCAACTTAAGAACAAAAGAAAGTTTAAATAAAACATTTGCAGTTTATTCGACAAGAAAGACGTGTTATAAATTTTTTGCGAGTTAATTAGATTTTTCGGAGATATGAAAGTTGTCATGAATGAGACCACATAGATTAATTGTTAAGGAAAAAGAACTGGCTCGAACATACTACATGACCTGAAAAATCCGATGATTACTACAAGATAAGCATCAAATAATTCATTATCTTGCTCTAAAGATTTTTTATTTCACAAGGAAGGCAACTATCATCGCATTTTAATCTTGTTTTAATATCGTCAAACTTTTTTATTTCACAAGGAAGTAATCTGCATTTTTCTTTTTATATCTCAAATAAATAAATTGTGACTGTCTTATGCCAATCCTTTATTTCACAAGGGAGTAATCTGAAATTTTTCTTTCATTTTCATCATTCCAAACCAGAAGCCCAAAATTTAAAGATTGATTGGACATCCAACTAATGCCTCATCATTTTATTCATTTTTTGGGATAGTTAGGCAAATCTTTTTTGTGGGGTTAAATAAATTAGAACAAATTAAAAAGGGCAATAATTTAATCTTGTTTGAGTTCACACTAACTTTGAAATGTACTTAATAATCTTGTCACAGTTTTTTTCTTTTTCTAATTAACATGCCTTGTGACATTGACAGCACTAGTTTCATTTCCTTCAAAAAGAGTTAGCAGAGATAACAAGAGCTGTCCTTTTCATTCTCAGATCACAAATTGGCCTAACTATAATTCCAGACTTGATGAATAATAAACTATATCACAAAGTTGGGTTTACATATGCACCACAAATTAGAAGACAAAATATTAAATATCTTTCATTTAAATTATAAACTTTCAAATGGAGTACGTAGTACGTATTAAATATTACTCATAAATTCAAATTTCATCATCACTATTTTAGATAATGAACTTCGACGTCAAATAATAAAAATAAGCTTTAAATGAAATAGTCACTCAATAGACTCAATAGTGTTCATGTAATCTATAAAGCTATATAGGACAATACAATGTATAACTTGTTATAGAATTATATTAATTACATATACTTGTAGCTTTGCTTCCGCTAAATGAATATATTTAAATTAAAGATTATTCACTATTAATTCTGTAAAATAAGCAAGTGGATTTTCCATTTGATTATATATCTATTTGAATAATATGCCAATATTTAATTATTATTTTTGCAATTAGAATTAAAAATTTTTTATAACAAAACGCCCAATTTGAAATTTTGCAAGGATTTCGAATGTCTAGGACGGACCCTGGCACCACATGTATGGAAATTGTATCAATTTTTTCTCTGAATTTAAGTTTGAAATTGTTAAAAGAATCAATGTATCATATATTTTTAGGTCGGTGTAACTTATATATTCTCATAATGGCAAAATAGTGTACTGCATACATCATGAAAAAGAAATTATCTCCATTCTTAGTTATTGTGAAATTTACCAAAGATTAATCTCCAATGTTGAATGGTTTTTCTTTTTCTTTTTTTTTTGGGTAGTGACATCAAGCTATTACTGTTACATTGAATATACCAATATCTGCCAAGTATATCATCAAAGTTATCACTTAAAGAGTTAAAGTTATGTAATTCATATTTTTGTAGGGAACATATTTTACAATGTTAGGCAACAACTATCACAATATCCTTTATAACATGGCCCCATGCAATAAAGTTCCCTTACAATTTCAAGAAGCTTTCTTTTGATGAAAGAAGGAATTTATGAATTTTTATGTGGACAAAAAATGATCCCAAAGTAGCTTAGGGCATCTCTAATGACTAGTGGGGAGATGCCCTAAAGGGTATATGGGGGGAAGGGGGAAAAAAAATCATCTCCAATGACTAGGGGGGCGGAGAGGGTATACCCACTAGTGGGACCCTGGAGGGACCTTGGAGGGAGGGGAAGGGGGAGCTTCTCCCATCCAAGCCCCCTCCATCACATGCTATATATTTTTTTTTTAATTTCGTTTTGTTTTATTTGGTTATTTTTTTATCTTTATTTAAAAATAAAAAAATTACTAAAATTTGTATATTATTTGGAGATAATTATTTTTAATTATAAAAAAAAATAACTTTTATTTCATTAAATTAACACTAGTATTTTAATATTGATTTATTTTAATAATTTTAGGGTTGTATTTATCACCCAAAAATAATTCTTTCTAAAAATTTAAAATAATGCGATACAATCATGAAACCCAAAAATAATTATTTCTAAAAATTTAGAATAATACGATACAATCATTAAACCCAAAAATAATTCTTTCTAAAAATTTAAAATAATACGATACAATCATGAAATCATGTTCGACTAAAACATAGACCCTAATACAAAAGAATATTGGCATGAGGTGAGGACTGAAATTCGTGAAAAACGTCGTCGGGCTCGTTTATTTGGAGATTCGTCAGGAGGTTCGATCAATCTAGACGGTGGCGGTAGCAATATCAACAGCAATAATAATAGTGGCAACGAATATGGCAGAGATGATGGATTTCCTTATATGAATTAATTTAATATTTGATGTAATTTTTTATTTTCTAAGTTTCCTAATGTACTTTTGATTTTAAATTAAAATTTTAAATTTATTTTTGGTGTAGTAGTAGTAGTAGTAATAATAATAATAATAATAATAATAATAATAATAATAATAATAATAATAATAATAATAATAGAGAAGGATAAAATTAATTATTAAATGAGTTTGATAGAATGAGTCATTAGAGATGACTAAAAAACTAGAGAGAGGGGGAGGGGGAGGGGGAGAGGGAGAGGGGAGGGGGGAGGGGGAGAGGGAGAGGGTATTCCCTCTCGGAGTCATTAGAGATGCCCTTAAAGAAAGGAGGACATTATTTTACTTACATTTCACCATGTTGTGATTGCCTTGTTCTACAATTCATGATTGTGATATGATAGTTTTGAACAATTTTTTCTTTTTTAATAAAATTAAGCCTTGTTTTTAAGGACTAAAATACCAAAAATATTTTTTTTTGTGATATTCCTTATTCATAGTAACTTCTTGTGTTACTTTTAGTATTTAGTAAACAATCCTCTATGTTATTTTTATTGGAAAAACTTTACATGTCAATATTTTATTAGCAAAATATTCCTGATTTTATCATTTCATTAGCTCACAATACCGATTTGAATATTAAGAGTTGAGCCCAGAGGGGATAATGCTAATATTTTAAGTTTAACGCCATATTTTATAAGTTTATAGGGAGATTATTGTCAATTTTTAAAGGGATGAGTGAGAGGCTATTATCAATTTTTTTTAAGTGAACAGTTATATGATTTCACAATTTATTTTAAAGAAAAATTATTTAGTCCAAACTCCAAAGATTTTTGTCGTGAACAAGAAATTATTTAGTGAAATCATTGCACCACGTCATCATCAAGTATGCATAATATAGCGCTTCAATATAAGTTTAACGTAATTTAACCCACCAATATACATCTAACATGTTGAGTGAGAATCCGCTTCAACCTTATCCAGTAAAGATCGAAGTATGTTAAAAGCCCAAATCCAGACCCCAGACCCAATTATTATCATGAGTTGGATCCGGGTCAAATTTCAATATCCACCCAAGTTGAGTACCAATTATTGAAATTTTTAATCCCTTCAATCATCTCCACAAACAGCTCCAATTTCCGCCGCCGCCTCAACCATCGCAATCATGCGACCAATCTTGTCTGGTATAATATTTGATGTCCAAATCACTTTCGGCATGTTAGGGTTTTGATTAGCTGTTTAAAACTTTTATTCTTTTATATTTATCTTCAAAGATTTCCTGTTCATAAAGCTTCTTGATTGTCGTTTCTGTTTGAATTCTTTTATTAATGTATTAGCGTGTGAGGATTTGATTATGCTTATTATCTGTTGAATTTTGTCGAATTGGAGTTATGGAAATGGCATACATCTGCAGTAAAAGGGTTATACGGGCAACAATCCAAGTTATTGAGGACTTATTGCTTTTTATTAATATTTTAAAACATTAAAACTGTTACTCGATGATGGAATTTTGTCTAAAATAGTTGAAATGAGTTACTCGTGTTTGATGATTTTGTTTTATAAATAATAATATTTCTGTGTATATATATTACTCTGCATCTAAGCAGAATCTTATGTTGTTCATTAAATTTACGATCAACAGGGCCGGCTCTATAGTTAGGCAATTTAGGCCCTTGCCTAGGCCCCCGACTATAGAGGGGCCTCAATATTTTCTCTATTTGACAATTTTTTTTGTCAAATAAGATGTAAGAATAAAAAATTTCAAATAAGGTCTTGCCCTATTTATATAACCACATTCTTAAATTGAAAGTGAAAATCAACTTGATCTAGTAGCTAAAATTAATGCTCTAGAGACTTTTTCATACTTATCTAGAATGTTTTACTCCTTAATCTAAAACTATTTATATGCAAAAAGAATGTCATCGATATCTTTATGGTCTATGTATTTATGCTATGTCTGCCCTCCTTTTACCTGCATCATTCTATAGTAACATTAATGTGTTATGTATTGGTTAAGATGCGTTGGACAATGATTGTAGCGCGACATTAAAATTTATTTAACCTATCAAATTAACTTTTCGATTAACATTACACGTTCTATTGAAATTCTTCTTATGTTTGTTATGTAAGATATGTTGATCTAATTTATGTAAAAATAATTATTTTATATTATTGGTATCAAATAATAATGATTACTCCATCCGTTTTTTCATTTATCGTTTTAGAATTTCAATGTAGAATTAAAATGATATTTTGGGATTTTTACTTAAAAAAGTGGTTATTTATTTAATTAATTCTTAATCCATATTCAATCCTCCAAAGCGAATAAATAAAACGGAAGGAGAATATGCTAATTGATAGTACAAATATTTTTGTTTTATTATGTCATAGTAATTTTGGAATGTATATACATATACACACATACACACGTATGTTATGATATTGTTGTTTTGCATTAATTAATAAAATTTAGAATTTGATGCAATATTAGTTTATTACAAAGAATACTCAAATTACATACCCGTGTCATTTTGTTTTTGTAACGGATTGAACCATTTGATATACTGTACAAATTTTAAAATTACCGAGTCAGACTAAATATCAAAAATTGGTACGATTCAGCTATATTGCATGCGACATCAAAGTCCTAATATTATGGTTGTGCACAATCCAGTAAACAGTATATTAAACTGAAATTTCAGTTTAGTATACGGAGTGAGCTTCATTATCCAACCATTATAAATTTTATTTTTTGATATTAACTGTAGATTTACCTCACATAATTCAACCGATGTATCCATTTTTTTGAGTGAATAGCATTTTTGGTCCTCTTTATGGATCAAATTTTGTATTTTCGTCCATCTTAATTTTTTTATAGCAGATTGGTCTCTCTTATCAATGTAATGTATCACATTCGTTCCTCTTGAATTTTTTTATAGTAAATTAGTCCCTTATTTATATATTGTAACACATTTGTCACTCTTAAATTCAAAACATATCAATTTTTGTTCACTTTAGAATATATTTTGAATTTAAGTGATGTATTTTGTATTTAAGAGTGATAATATTTATATTACATTGATTAAAGGAATAAATTTGATACAAAAAATTTAAAAGAGACCAATATGATATAATATATTGATAAAAAAAATTAGAAGGTACGAAAGTTTAAAAATTGATCCAGAAGGTCAAAAGGGCGATTTACTATTTACTTTTAAATCCCAATTCGTCTTTCGTACAAGGTAAAGACAAGTTCCAAATTTCCCAATCCTTCACTCCTTCGACGGTGCCCTAGAGCAAAACCCAACTCTTCTTCCTCTTCTTCAATTCAAAATCCTACCGTGCCGCCGCACCACCTACCCCATCGCGCCTCCACCATCTCTCTCTCGGCCCAGATTTTTAATTTACAGAGGTACAGTCCAAATTCTAAATGCCCAATTTTATTCTTTTTCTTATTTTCTCTTAATTAATTGGGCTCTAATTGCATTTAAAACCCAAAACTTGAATGATGCTAAAGTAATTTTTCGAGAGGGGAATGAGGCTAGGGGGTCTCTGATGTATTCTTTATAATTTCATTGGATGGTTAGTGGTTAGAGTGGTAGGAAGCATATTATTATTTACATATGTATTCAAGACAAATTATTTTTGATACAATAAATTTTCTGGTTTTAACCAAACCAAACCAAACCAAAATTTTCGACTAGGCAAACGGTAGGAGATTTCTAGATACCGAATCAGCCTGTATAACGAAATTTGGTACGGTTCGGTTTTACAGTTTGCACAGCCCTACCTAAGATAGTAGTGTGAGCAGAAATATTTAACTTTCATATTCTACCTATTTACTGTCTGACAAGTAGAAAATTATATTTGTTATATAACTATATTCTGGATACTTGAATTTTCAACACACACACACACACACACATATATATATATATATATATATATATTGCTTTTGTTAAGAGAAAGTTTAAGAATGAAATGTCATAAAAATATATAACAGTTGAATCTATAAAGTATCGTCTAATTTGTAAAAGAGGGCCCCAATTTTAAATATTGCCTAGGGCCTCATAATATGTCTGGCCGGCCCTGACGATCAAAAGAGACTATCCGTGAAATTTTTCACAGTATTCTCTTTGCTAACTGCAATCAGAAGCTTATGTTTTAAGTGTTATAGCTATGTGATTATTGGGAAGTTGCAAATTTTGTGGTTTATACATTTTCCGCAACAACTACTGTCATAAGGTGATTAGGTTCACTACAATTTCCTTATATTTTATCCCGTGGATAGAAAATAATAACTCTTAGTTGTACAAGTTTGGAAGTGTGCAAATTAATAACTTAGTCATTCATAACTTGGAAGCATTCTTTTGTTGATTTTGCAAGCCGACAAAACTATTATGACAGAACAGTATCTCCTTTTTTTTTTTTTTTCTTCGCAAAGGCTAATTTGCTTTGAATGTTAGCAGGACAGTTATTGGAAGTTTGAACAGCCCTATTTTTTTATGTTGCAGGATGATCTAACACTTAGTACTAGTGTTTAGCTCAGATTTCATTTGGAAAGACAGCCTTATTTCGGATTTGATTCTCAATTCTGCCGAAGAGAGGCTACTAAATTTCTTCTCTGAAGGTAATAGATTCTGTTTTCTTAAAAATTGTTCATGATTAGACATTCTTGCTTTAATTGGCGGTTTCTACCTTCTTGCTTATTTTAGCCTGAGAAATGTTGTTGCTCTATTTTTGCAAGAACCTTTTGCTGTCATTTCCGATCCATTTTAATTATATGGTTCATTCGTTTGTATTGAACCTTTTTGTACACCAAACCTGACCCGTAGATAGGAACTCCTCTAGTTGCAATGTGATTCAATTTATTTTTTTGTTATTATTAGTTGCAGTGTAGGTTATTATTTTCTTAATGATGTACTTGAGAAGCTATAGAACCCTCTATCCAGTTATTTTATTTTCTCGATATTTTCTGTGTAGGAATGAGTAAGCGTAAAAGGCCCGAAAAAGATCAACCGGGACTTGTAGATTCCGAGCATGCAATCCTCAATGCAATCAAAGCCAGGAAAGATAATGGTATTTGGGTAAGAGATATCAAACTAGAAACCAAACTCACCGATCATGTTGTCACGAAATCGATCAAATCATTGTTGGCCAAGAATCTCATAAAAGAGGTGGTCAACATTCAAAATAAGGGAAAGAAACACTACATGGCCACCGAATTCAAACCTTCAAAGGAAATGACGGGAGGTGATTGGTATGTCGATGGAAATCTCGACAAAGAACTTATCAGCGTACTCAAACAACTATGCATGCGATTCATGCGTGCTCAAAGGGTTGCTACTTTAGAGGGAGTTCACAGTGATTTGAAAAAGAATAGGGTCGTGACTTTTGAGATCTCGAGCCAACAAGTAGCAGAAATATTGAACTCGATGGTTTTGGATAACGATATTATTGAGGTGAAGAGTACCGGATTGGGAGATTATCACTCGATTCCAATTGGAGCGACTTGTTATAGGATTGCAAGTGGTATAGCGGCAAGGGGTTTAAGAGTAGGTGCGTTTGCTTCGATTCCTTGTGGAGCTTGCCCGAGGATTAGTCTTTGTGCGCCGGTTGGGGTTATTTCACCTAGTACTTGTGTTTATTACACAAAATGGTTAGATATTGATTTTTGAAGATGAATTGGTCAAGTCTTGGGACATGAATTTGGATAAACTCATTATTGGATAGTTGAAGTTGCATGCGTAGCTATGAAGAGAGAAAATTGATGGAAAACACGTACGTTAGTTGTTAATCGAGGTTTTGATTGTGTGAGAAGCAACTAATAATTAAAATTATGGATGATGGATCATTAAGAGTTTTTATTTAATTTTAATAATATTGCTGAATAAATAGCTAGCTAGCTAGCTAGTTTTAAATTCCTCATTTTCCCAGAAGACTGGTTATTATCTATCTATCTACAAGATAGTAATTTGCTACTAGTGATGAAGATACTTAGTTTTAAGATTAATTATTTTGTAAATAATACTTGGGTATTGGGTGGTCATCATTTAGGTCAAATGCAAATGCAACGTAGTTACATAAAAATTTGAAATGCATTTCAAATTTAAATAATCCAAATAACTACTGTTAATTAGTTTCTACAATGAGAAATTGGCCTGCGTCATGTCATACTACTAGATAAAAACATTACTAATAAAGATATATGTTTGTTTATCATCACCTCATAACTTAATCTTCTTCGTTTAATTTTTTAGCATGCCAATGTATTGGGATAAGATAATATTGGAGTATACTCACTATTGACATCATTTATCCAACCGTGTACGATATTGAATTTGCAATTAATACCTAGGGAATAAATGATAGAGTAGTATTTTAATTGTTCTAGTCCAGCCAACACCATATCACATTTTGTTATAATTGTAATTTAATTTTACATGATGAATTCATTAAATTAAATATAAGAATTTAAATTAAAATGCTTATTGTTAAATTTCAATATTTTTTTTGTTTTTCAAAGATATACAGGTCTTATATTTATTTTATGTGATACATTTAAGAGGTGTCGAACATTTGTATTGGTACCTTACTACAATAATTCGAATTTGAATTTATCACTTTACAAAGACTAATCTCTTTCACTAAAAAAACCTAGGCACAAAAGTGTGTGATTGTGACCACCAACTTAATATTAACTAAGTTTTTTTTTTTTTTAGAGATATTATTAATTAAGGTACTAAGAAATAAGAATAAGAAATCCATATACCCATGTGATTTCTTAATTAATTAATAATTCTTCCAATTACTGTAATAATTAATTATTAATAATTAAGTTTCCATATATCCATAACTTAATTATTTATGTTAAATTTCTTATTTTTTTCAGAGATATTATTAATTAATAATTCTTATTATTAATTAAGGTACTAATTATTTCTTATTAGGTTAATTATTAATTATTAACCTTAATTGTTGGAAAAGGGGGTTAATGAAGTGTGATTGGAATAAGAATAAGGTAATTATGGATATATATTACTACAATGAATGGACATATATATCTAGTGGAAAATGAGGAGAATTAAAGTTGTAATAATTTGAGAAATTGCTACTTAAAGAAACAATGGGACCAATTACATCAATTTTTTTTCTGTCAGATTTATTTATGATGTTCAGTATCGTTATGTTCCAGTCTTTAGGTTAAAGTCAAGGTTTTAATTTCTTTGTCTATGAATAAAAGGACATCAATCTTTTCAGCAGACTAATAATTAATGGCACTCCAAAACTAGATAATATATATATACTTGAGAGTAATTATAATTGTAATGACCTTTTGAATATACTAGTACTGATTGCTTTGTTTCAACATTTTTCAAAATAGTAATAATAATATGGACGGATTAACTTTTAATCATATTTGTATATTGTTATTATTTATATGAAGATATTAAATCTTAATTTCTTGTACTCTTATGTTAAAAGAATTACCCAATTAAAATGGAGAAAAATAATTTAAGTACTGGTCAAACATTTTGATGGTTTTTATACCAAAATTTACTAGTATATATATAAAATAATAATAATAATAATAATAATAATAATAATCCTCAAAAAAAGAAAGAATTTTTTTTACTACTCTGTTGATGAACTGTCCCTTTCCCTTTCTATATACTCAATTATTCCTTGGAACTTGCACTCTCAAAGACCCAAGTCTTAAAATAGAATCTGTTTTAGTACTAATACTTAATGCTTAACCTTGGATTAAATATTTAATCAAGCAAGTTAATGTAAGGTCTAGTATTTAAAATGGTTTGGGGTTGGACTTACTATATTTTTAGAAGCAATATCAGATTTCTTCCAAATCGAATAAAAAGTTAGCTCTAAAAGAAGATAGTTAATTGTATATATTAAATCTTTTATTTTTGATTTATATATGTAGTAATTAACGTGGTTACCTAATTAAATCACACTATAAATATTTTTTTGTCTAGTTTAAAAAAAGGCCTTTTTTTTTCCATTGACAAAAAATTAGTCGATAAATACATTAATGATCGATATCATCCCGTACAGATTAAGACTTGAATAAATCTTGAGAGCTTATCAATATATAGGAAAATATTAAACGTTACCTTAACTCTAACTTGAGCAACCGAATTATTTTTCTCTATAAACATTTGAACATCTAAACAATCTAAACATATATTAGCCTTAGCGAGAATATTTTTTATGGTTTCAAGAATACAAATCGATCACCCAAAATCTTCACATCTAGAAGTAGATCTGTTGAGGATGTTATTATTGTTATGTTTAAAACAATGTGAGTAAAGTTTATTAAAATATCATCAGATTCACCTTGGCTAGAAAAAGGTTAGCAACACCTAATTTGAAATGTCTCACATTCTTTGGCAAATTTAGTTTTGTACTTTTATACTACTATTAAAAAAAAATATTTTTTTTATAACCCAGATGTTCAAGCTCACACTAAACTAGTTCTGGACACTCAGAACTTTTGTTCTAGAACCCCGAAGGATGTAAATCGGGAGACATGCCTCCACCAAACCTCGGAATCCCACCATACAATTGTACAGTTTGCGAACAAAGGAGTTTTGACCACAAATGACCCTTAAACAGACTCATAAAAACACATTATTAGTATTAAGAATTATCATTTTATAAGTCGTCACTATTAATAATTAATGGTACATGTAAAGTAATATCAAAATATTGTTACTGAAAATTTGTAAACAATTTTGATTATAACTAGATTATCAATAAATTAAGTGTGCAAGTAAAAGCAAAATATTGTTATTAAATAGTTGTGGTCGACTATTGTCACTAGATTATTACTAAAGTAAGCTTGTTATCAATGGTGACATCTTAAATTATTATACATTCGTTACTGATAAATATTAGTAATAATAAAAAATAGCTTTTGTCACTATAACAATTTTCAGAAATAATTGCGGTGGATAAAGTAAAAAGTTTGTCAATAATATACGTAAGAATTGATAATTTTTATATTATTACTTAATAAATATATACTAATACACCTTTTTTTGTACTGACATATTGGTAAATCAGAAAGTTGCAATTCTTAGTTTCTTGAGTACTTGATTCTCCCATTGTTTTAATTATGTTAGCATTTTCTTGAACATTCACAATATTTAGTTCTTTAGTTGTGATCATAATTCTCTATTATGTATATTTGAATAATATCTTAATTATGTAAGAGAAAATCACATTTTTCTTAAGAACACTCTCTTGACCACTACAAAATGACAGAAAATTAATATGTTGAAAAGAATGTATAAACACTAAACATATAATTAGCAAGTTTTCTTGAGTAAATTACATATACAAGAAACAATTCACATGCAAAAGGTTGTAAAATGATTTTCCCAAGAAGAAAACGACGAAATGAAAACAACCTACCATATATAAAATTTTTTAAATTTATTAATTACCTAATATCCTCTCTTTATAAAGAAAATTTAATTTAGATTCTTCAGAGCAACTAATTAAGCAGTTAACATGAAAGTTAAATTCGATTGCTTACTATCATTTCGATGTTAAAGTTTTAAAAAATTTAGCTCCAAAAGAAGTATCAATATTCGACCTATTCAAACTAACCCCTCCATCAGCGTCATAAATACCCATGACAACCAACATGTGATTGGTCTGGTGGACGGGACTAGTCACTACAAAGTAGCGGACTCAGGTTCGAATCCCTGTTGGGAGAGGTACCCACATTAATGTGTTCAACCCCCTCAAAAGGGATTAAACCCTCGGGAAAAAGAAAAAAAAAATACCCATGACACGAAAGGCACTAAAACTATGTACGCCAATTACAACTGCTCGATTGTTTTATCTTCGAAAGAGATTAAACCCTTCTGCTCAATTGTTTTATTTAATTTTTCTTGACAGGTCTATTTTTGAAATTCCAAATTGTGAACATTTTTTTATTATTAGTATTCATTAAGATTAATTATAATTTTTAGATTCGGTTTGATTATAGTTTTGAGTTTGGTCTAGAGCTTTTATTTTTAATTAAATTGTAGTTTAAATTTTATTTATTTTAAATTTAACATTCTAATATTGCAAATTTGCAATTTAATTGGCATTTTTATTATAAATCATATTTAGATAACATGACGCATGGCACAAACATTTAATTTTTTTTGAAATTAAACTAATTTACTATAATTTTAGTTTTTACTGTAAAAATTAAAATTATTGTAACATCTTCATCCTATTAAGTTTAATTTGAAGTTAAGTTAAAATTAAGATAATTTAATAGGACGCTCAATTTTGGTATTTATTGTTGTAATTATGTAGGTATCAATTTATTGTAACAATATATCAAAGAGTGATTTTATGTAGTATTTGAATTATGATCGATGAAGATGCTCTTATTAGAGCACTTAGGGCATATGTGGATGGACTTTGGCCCAATCTTGTAGGTTTTGTGAGATCGGGTCAAATCCTTCCAAATGAATTTTCGTCAGACTCGTGAAACTTATTAAAAATCTATTCGGAAATTCACATCTAAACTCTTAAAACATATTAAGCTTTGGTTTAACAAGAATTCGATATTTAGATTTATTAAATCTTCGGATCCCATGATTTCTGATATAAAAATTATCATTAAGTTATCTTCCTGAAATATAACTCTTGTTCCAATGAAATATAACTCGTTATAACAGCGCATGTATACCTTCAAATTCTTGATTTCCGGAAACATCCCCAATCTTAATAATTCTCTTTTTTTTTTAAGAGGAACCTTAATAAATTTGTAGGAGTATTTAATTGATCAAGCTATAGATACAGTAAAAAAAAGAAAAAAGAAAAAAAAAGATAACGCTATAGATCGTTTTATTAATTGATTGTAAATACATCGCATCTTAGCCCAGTCTCGAAATTAGCCCAATAGTCAGATTAATTAACTGAACCAGATCTAGGGCAAAATCGGCCCATTAATAGCTCAAACCCCAACAACAAAGGAGCAAAGACTTTTCATTTTGTACTTTAAAGGCAAATTTTAATCAAATGTGCTGATTACTAAGTCATATTCATATTTAATAATTAGGCTTGTCGTTTTTGCAATTTGTGACATCTTACCAACTTAAGAACAAAAGAAAGTTTAAATAAAACATTTGCAGTTTATTCACAAGAAAGATGTGTTATCAATTTTTTTCGAGTTGATTAGATTTTTCGGAGATATGAAAGTTGTCATGAATTAGACCACATAGATTAATTATTAAGGAAAAAGAACTGGCTCGAACATACTACATGACCTGAAAATCAGATGATTACTACAAGATAAGCATCATATAATTCATTACCTTGCTCTAAAGATTTTCTATTTCACAAGGAAGGCAACTATCATCGGATTTTAATCTTGTATAAATATCGTCAAACTTTTTTATTTCACAAGGAAGTAATCTGCATTTTTCTTTTTATATCTCATATAAATAAATTGCTATAACCTCGTTAATCAATTCGACTCGACTGTCTTATGCCAATCCTTTATTTTACAAGGAAGTAATCTGAAATTTTTCTTTCACTTTCATCATTCAAAACCAGAAGCCCAAAATTTAAAGATTGATTGGACATCCAACTAATGCCTTATCATTTTATTCATTTTTTGGGATAGTTAGGCAAATCTTTTTTGTGGGGTTAAATAAATTAGAACAAATTAAAAAGGGCAATAATTTAATCTTGTATGAGGAGTTCACACTAACTTTGAAATGTACTTAATAATCTTGTCACAGTTTTTTTCTTTTTCTAATTAACATGGCTTGTGGCATTGACAGCACTAGTTTCATTTCCTTCAAAAAGAGTAAGCAGAGATAACAAGAGCTGTCCTTTTCATTCTCAGATCACAAATTGGCCTAACTATAATTCCAGACTTGATGAATAATAAACTATATCACAAAGTTGGGTTTACATATGCACCACAAATTAGAAGACAAAATATTAAATATCTTTCATTTAAATTATTATAAACTTTCAAATGGAGTACGTAGTACGTATTCAATATTACTCATAAATTCAAATTTCATCATCACTATTTTAGAAAATGAACTTCGACGTCAAATAATAAAAATAAACTTTAAATGAAATAGTCACTCAATAGACTCAATAGTGTTCATGTAATCTATAAAGCTAAATAGAACAATACAATGTATAACTTGTTATAGAATTATATTAAGTACATATACTTGTAGCTTTGCTTCCACTAAATGAATATTTATAAATTAAAAATTATTCACTATTAATTCTGTTAAATAAGCAAGTGGATTTTTCATTTGATTATCTATTTGAATAATATGTCAATATTCAATTATTATTTTTGCATTTAGAATTAATTTTTTTATAACAAAAGGCCCAATTTAGAATTTGACAAGGATTTTGAATATCTAGAACTGACCCTGGCACCACATGTATGAAAATTGTACCAATTTTTTCTCTGAATTTAAGTTTGAAATTGTTAAAAGAAATGTATCAGATATTTTTGGGTCGTCGGTGTAACTTATATTCTCATAATGGCAAAATAGTGTACCGCATACATCATGAAAAAGAAATTATCTCCATTCTTAGTTATTGTGAAATTTACCAAAGATTAATCTCCAATGTTGAATGGTTTTTTTTTTTTATAGTGACATCAAGCTATTACTGTTACATTGAATATACCAATATCTGCCAAGTATATTATTAAAGTTATCACTTAAAGTTATGTAATTCATATTTTTGTAGGGAACATATTTTACAATGTTAGGCAACAACTATCACAATATCCTTTATAACATGGCCCCATGCAATAAAGTTCCCTTACAATTTCAAGAAGCTTTCTTTTGATGAAAGAAGGAATTTATGAATTTTTATGTGGACAAAAAATGATCCCAAAGTAGCTTAAAGAAAGGAGGAAATTATTTTACTTACATTTCACCATGTTGTGATTGCCTTGTTCTATAATTCATGATTGTGATATGATAGTTTTGAACAAAAAAATATTATAAAATTAAGTCTTGTTTTTATGGACTAAAATACCAAAAACATTTTTTTGTGATATTCCTTATTAATAGAAACTTCTTTTGTTAATTTTAGTACTTATTAAACAATCCTCTATGTTATTTTTATTGGAAAAACTTTACATGTCAATATTTTATTAGCAAAAAATTCCTGATTTTATCATTCCATTAGCTCACAACACCGATTTGAATATTAAGAGTTGAGCCCAGATGGGGTAATGCTAATATTTTAAGTTTAACGCCATATTTTATAAGTTTATAGGGAGATTATTGTCAATTTTTAAGGGAATGAGTGAGAGGCTATTATCAATTTTTTTTAAGTGAACAATTATATGATTTCACAATTTATTTTAAAGAAAAATTAACACTCATGGGTATATTGTCATTCTCCTGCATATCATTAAGATACTCGCGCTTCGAGGCACTAGTAGAACTCAATGCGGCATCGAAAGGGGAGTATTGTATTTGATTTGTAATCACATGAATTTTTTGCTAATAAAAATAACACATGAAGTTCCCTGTCAACTAAGAATAGGTGTTTCAGCATTTTATATTGGTTTACAAGGTTTTAAAAATATACCAGCTGTGAACTAATTAATTTAAATATCAGGCAAAGTTGCATTAATAATGACTAGAACATCATATCTTTTGTCCAATACTTTAAAAGATTACATTTTTTGTTCTATTTAAAAAGAAAGAAACTTTGCATTGCCTCAATTTTGAACTTTTAATTATGAAAAAGGCCTTAAAATCAAAAGTACAAAGGGTTTTGAAATTTAAAATAAACTCCTATGAATTGTGAGATGAAGATGAGTAGATCAAGTATGATGTGTATGACTCAGAAGTAGAAATTTTCTTGTAAATGCTATATCTATATATACCAACTTCAAGCTAGATGCTATATAGGACCAAAAATCCAGCCATATGAAATGTCGAAATTAATAACAAATGCTAGATATTTTGTACCACCAACATTTTCCATAAGGACCATGTACTACTTGTGTAGAGTAGACATCATGTCATAACATAAAAACATGAAATATTGTAATTTCAGTAGTTTTTTGCACTTAATTCATTTATATTCATGTTGAGACTAAATGTCCCACATTGGTTGAAAACAATAGTTAAGTCCATCTTATAAGATATTGGACAATCCTCACCTTACAAACTAGCTTTTGAGGTTGAGTTAGGCCCAAACCAAGTAAGTGAATTTAACCCAATTCATGTGGTGACACATGAGTACTTTGATTTCGCACACACATAACATCAAATAAAGAGAATTTAAAAGATTATATATACTTTATTGGACATATTTTAATTCTGAACACAGGTAATTATGGATATATTACTACAATGGAATGGACATATCTAGTGGAAAATGAGGAGAATTAAAGTTGTAATAATTTGAGAAATCGCTACTTAAAGAAACAATATATGGGACCAATTACATATTCTTCTGTCAGATTAATTTATGATGTTCAGTATCGTTATGTTCCAGTCTTTAGGTTGAAGTCAAGGTTTTAATTTCTTTGTCTATGAATAAAAGGACATCAATCTTTTCAGCAGAGTAATAATTAATGGCACTCCAAAACTAGATAATATATGCTCGAGAGTAATTATAATTATAATGACCTTTTGAATATAATAGTTCTGATTGCTTTGTTTCAACATTTTTCAAAATAATAATAATAATATGGACGGATTAACTTTTAATCATATTTGTATATTAATTATTAACTTTTAATCATATTTGTATATTGTTATTTTTTATATGAAGATATTAAATCTTAATTTCTTGTACTCTTATGTTAAAAGAATTACCCAATTAAAATGGAGAAAAATAATTTAAGTACTGGTCAAACATTTTGATGGTTTTTATACCAAAATTTACTAGTATATATAAAAAAAGAAGAAAAAATAATCCTCAAAAAAAGAAAGAAAAAAGATTTACTACTCTGTTGATGAACTGTCCCTTTCCCTTTCTATATACTCAATTATTCCTTGGAACTTGCACTCTCAAAGACCCAAGTCTTAGAATAGAATCTGTTTTACTTTGCAATTTAGTACTAATACTTAATGCTTAACCTTGGATTAAATATTTAATCAAGCAAGTTAATGTAAGGTCTAGTAATTAAAATGGTTTGGGGTTGGATTTACTATATATTTTTAGAAGCAATATCAGATTTCTTCCAAGTCGAATAAAAAGTTAGCTGCCGATGAGGCCTTAGCCAAGTGGTTAAGGATGAAGCTCCATGATCAAGATGTCATGGATTCAACTCCCACGAATGCGGGTATTTTCTCTAGTTTCATACTAGTCTTTCTCTAGTTTAATACTAGTAATTAGTTTACTTTGTTATCATTGGAGTAGTTTCGATTCGATATAGTGTTTGATGTAGCAATATATTCACCGTCTCAAAAAAAAAAAAAGGAATAAAAAGTTAGCTCTAAAAGAAGATAGTTAATTGTATATATTAAATCTTTTATTTTTGATTTATATATGTAGTAATTAACGTGGTTACCTTAAATTACACTATAAATATATTTTTTCTAGTTTAAAAAAAGGCCTTTTTTTTCCATTGACAAAAAATTAGTCGATAAATTCATTAATGATCGATATCATCCAGTACAATCTTAAGAACTTAACAATTAATATATAGGAAAATATTAAACGTTACCTTAACTCTAACATGAACAACCGAATTATTTTTCTCTATAAACATTAAGACATCTAAACAATATAAACATATATTAGCCTTAGTGAGAATATTTTTTATGGTTTCAAGAAGACAAATCGATCACCCAATTCAAATCTAGAAGTAGATCTGTTGATGATATTATTCTTATGTTTAAAACAATATGTGAATAAAGTTTATTACAATATCATCAGATTCACCTTGGTTAAAAAAAGGTTAGCAACACCTAATTTGAAATGTGTCACATTCTTTGGCAAATTTAGTTTTGTATTGTTATATATACTACTATTAAAAAAAATATATTTTTTTTTTATAACTCAGATGTCCAAGCTCACACTAAATTAGTCCTGGACTCTCATAACTCTGTTCTAGAATAGAACCCTGAATGATGTAAATCGAGATGTGCCTCCACCAAACCTCGGAATCCCACCATACTGTTGTACACTCTGCAGACAAAGAAGTTTTGACCACAAATGACCCTTAAACAGACTCACGAAAACACATTATTAGTATTAAGAATTATCATTATATAAGTCGTCACTAGTAATAATTAATATTGGTAAATGTAAAGTAATATCAAAATATTGTTATTGAAAAATTGTAGACAATTTTGATTATAACTAGATTGTCAAAAAATTAAGTGTGCAAGTAAAAACAAATTATAATTATTAAATAGTTTTGGACAATTTATTGTCACTAGATTATTACTAAAATAAGCTTGTTATAAATGGTGACATCTTAAATTATTATACGTTTGTTACTGAGAAATATTAGTAATAATAAAAAATAGCTTTTGTCGCTATAACAATTTTCAGGAATAATTGCGGTGGATAAGTAAAAAGTTTGTCAATAATATACGTAAGAATTGATAATTTTTATATTATTACTTAATAAATATATACTAATACACCTTTTTTGGTACTGATATATTGGTAAATCAGAAAGTTGCAATTCTTAGTTTCTTGAGTACTTGATTCTCCCATTGTTTTAAGTATGTTAGCATTTTCTTGAACATTTTAAATTATTGCAGTTCACAATATTTAGTTCTTTAGTTGTGATCATAATTCTCTATTATGTATATTTGAATAATATCTTAATTATATAAGAGAAAATCACATTTATCTTAAGAACACTCTTGACCACTACAAAATGACAGAAAATTAATATGTTGAAAAGAATAGTATAAACACAAAACATATAATTAGCAAGTTTTCTTGAGTAAATTACATAGACAAGAAACAATTCACATGCAAAAGGTTGTCAAAGGATTTTCCCAAGAAGAAAACGACGAAATGAAAACAACCTACCATATATATATATATATTTTTAAATTTATTAATTTCCTAATATCCTCTCTTTATAAAGAAAATTTAATTTAGATTCTTCAGAGCAACTAATTAAGCAGTTAACATCAAAGTTAAATTTGTTGGCTAACTATCATTTTTCGATGTTAAAGTTTTAAAAAATTTAGCTCTAAAAGAAGTAGTATCAATATTCGACCTATTTTAACTAACCCCTCCATCAGCGTCATAAATACCCATGACACGAAAGGCACTAAAACTATGTACGCCAATTACAACTGCTCGATTGTTTTATTTAATTTTTCTTGACAGCTCTATTTTTGAACTTCCAAATCGTGAACATTTTTTCATTATTAGTATTCATTAAGATTAATTATAATTTTTGGATCCGGTTTGATTATAGTTTTGAGTTTGGTCTTGAGCTTTTATTTTTTATTAAATTGTAGTTTAAATTTGATTTATTTTAAATTTAACATTTTAATATTGCAATTTAATTGGCATTTTTATTAGAAATCATATTTAGATAACATGACACATGGTACAAACATTTAATATTTTTTGAAATTATTTATTTATAAATTAATTTACTATAATTTTAATTCTATTGTAAAAATTAAAATTATTGTAACATCTTCATCCTATTAAATTTAATTTGAAGTTAAGTTAAAATTAAATTAATTTAATAGGACGTTCAATTTTGATATTTATTGTTGTAATTATGTAAGTATCAAAATATTGTAACATATATCAAGGAGTGATTTTATGTAGTATTTGAATTATGATCGATGAAGATGCTCTTATTAGAGCACTTAGGGCATATCTGGATGAGTTTTGGCCCGATCTAGTAGATTTTATGAGATCGGGTCAAATCCTTCTAAATGAGTTTTCGTCAGACTCGTGAAACTCATTAAAAACCTATTCGAAAATTCACATCTAAACTCTTAAAACATATTAAACTTTGATTTAACACCTACCATTTACTTTTTCCCTCCAAACTCCATAAAAAAGACATTGATTTGACACTTATCTCCTATATTTTTCTTTAAACTCCAACATTTAATTAAACTCAATTCAAATGAGGTTTCAGATTTTTCAAGACCACAAAATCCAACATAAAAAATATAACCAAACAAAATTTCAAAGATTTTACCAAAATAATTTTTTTTAAATTGAGACCCACGAAATCGATCCAAATTAAACCCTCTAAATAGGGCCTTAATCTCCCTTTAGAATGTAAAGAAGCCAAAAACGTCGCCAATGGAGTATGCTAATTAATCTTGACCAAACAAACCTTACGACTTCCAAGATGTAATGACAGAAATTAAATGTCTAAAGATTACGACAAAATATTATGTGTAAGAGTTGGCATTGTCAGTTGCTAGCTCAAACGTCCACTGTTATCTTTACTACATGTATAATTGAACACTACAAAAGTAAACAAACAAAAGTAAAGTTAATACATAAAGCTGTAAAATTATTATATATGCCTTAAGGTACAAATCATGAACCTTGCGGGTAAAGTTTGGATAACATTGATTATGTACATAGGTAAAAATGCTCTGGTAAAATTAAAGTGTAAATATATATAATAATGCATTAATTAATAAATAAAAACCTTGTACATGTGTCATGTACTTATGCTCTCATACTATTAAATTATTATAATACATTCTATATGGTGATGATGCACACTTCTGACTTGTGTGCAATAAGATCTCTTTTATTTTGATCTCTTTAATTTATTTGAAGAAAAGATGGTTAAATGAATATAACGTCCACTTTTCTCCAAATAGATGATTCAAACTTAGTGCAATCTATATATGTGTTAAAATATTTGACTTTTATTTTATTTCATAATATCTATTAAGATCTATTTTAAATATATTTCTTTCTTTTTTTAAAACCATCATCGCATAAAGTAATGAACTGATATGACAAATATATAATTACTAAAGAAATGTAGAATATCTAAAATATTTTATTTTCATAGTATAAAACTTTTACCAAATTACAATGGATCGAATGGAAATACTATTGAAATCAATGTTTTTAAAATAGGGTCGAAAATAGAACTGGCGTTCAGCAAGTTAGTGCGTTGACCGGCTCGATTAGTGTTAATTTGAATCGAATGACATCGTAATGATATAATATTAATAAATTTTAAAATATATTATGTCCAAGAAAATGAAAACATATCCTGAAAATTGAAATATATATAAAAAATTATAACTTAGTTTATATATTTCAAGTTATCGTACATACAATATTATGAACTTATGTTTATCATATAAAACTGATTAATAAAACACTATTCAATTTAGTGAAGGTTTAAATTAAAATATAACAAAATAAGAGATAAATAATTTTGAAATATAGTCTTGGGGCATACAAAATTTAAAATCTAATTTCTTAAAATTGAATTTGCATAGTATATAAATGTGAATTTCACCCCATTATCCTAATATAAAAAATGGACAAACTTATTTAATACTATATTAAAATATATATATATATATATATATATATATATATATATATATATATATATATGGCCAGATAGATCTTTAACAAAATTGCGTCGAAATACTTAAAAGTAAAAATATATATTTTATTTGATGAACTAGTATAATATTATATTTAACATTAGTTATCACAAATTAATTATAATACCATAACTTCCAAATAGTATATGTAAATTTATTTAGTGAAAGTTCAACAAAAGTTGTATGGCTCAACTGGCAATAAGGCTTTAATCTTTCTATGAGGTCAAGGGCTGAGGAGTCTCGGTACCACAAAAATATTCACATCAATATAATATAGTTTAATTGTCATTAACTTTTTTGTCATTTCCTCTTCATGTTTACTCGATATATATAACACATTTTTTAATTTTTTCTTTCATTATACGCTTAACTTTTTTAAATTAAATTTTGTTCAATAACACTATTATATCACACCACTAATTTACAACTATTATTTTAAACACACAATATATGAAAATTATTTTAAGTTTTTTCCTTCAATTTATCTAAACTTCACCACAAATCAAATTAAAAATGATATTAGCACCAAAAGAGTAAAGTATAGTTTTTTCCAGTATTCAATATTATTATATTAACACCACTCAAATTACTTGATTATTGTGAAGCAGCATATGTACATGTGAAAGTACTAGATAATAAAGTCAACCTAAACATTTATTCATTTTTTTTTTTTTGGGTTGTAAAACATTTATTCAAATTTCAAACCAGTGTATCTTTACAGTATATATTGTTCCTTTTACTCCTTTTCACCATTTCAATCTTATGAATGGAATAATAGACCATAATAAACATGCAAGTAAAGAAGTAATTCCTCTAAAACATGGATTAGAATTTTGTTTATAATTATATTTCGGTTAGGTAAATAACTAAAAACTTTTCAAAAACAGTTTTAAAGTAAATGAAAAATTATAAAAAAGTTATTAAATAAAAAATAAAAATAAAAAGAATCTCGAGGCAAAGGTAAAGCTTGAAATTTACGTCATATTCTTCATTTATATTAATTCAAAACTAAAACCCATATATAATAGTAAAGATTATGATCCAATACTAGTACTAACAAGTAGCAGTGGCGGTGGTCACCGGTTAATCATCAAGAGCTCTCTTTTTGATGCAAAGGCGTGGGTATAAATGCATCATAGTATTTCCTAATAAACTTTTCTTTTCAATTCCTTCGAATAGTAATAACCCATTTCTTTTTCCCCTCTCTCTCTCTCTCTCTCTCTCTTGATTCTTGATCTAGTTTCCCATTATTTCTCTTTCCATCTTTTACTGTATATGTTGAATGCTCAGTGTCACTGTGTATACAGTACCTAATATCTATAACAGACTCAATTTTGAACATTAGTAATAACCCCCACATAATTCAATCTTTTCAAGAAAGAATTCAACTTTTTCTTCAAGGACTGTTCAAAACAGTTTGCAAGGTTCTTAAAAGCACCACACATTCTGAAGATGGTATCTTTTTACATTTTTATTTTTTACCCAATATAGTTCTGTGTCTTCAGAGAGTACTTGCTTACTTACTGTTGTATTTATGATGCTGAAAATAATGTTTCTGCTTCAATTGACTCACTTTTGAACACTTTTTTAGCTCCTTTCTTGAACTGGGACTCTGTTTTTCCTGGGCATTAATGGCCTCTTCATGCTTTAATTTTTCAATGAAAATCTTTGGAAATAGTTGTAGCAGTCAAACTAATATGTCCTTGTTTCATGCTTAAGTCTGGTGATTATGGTTTTGATTAACTATTACTACTATTCTTTTGTTAGATTTGAGGTTGATTATTAATTATTTGGATGGAAATTTAGAAATTTAAGGGGTTTTTTGTTGGGTGGTTTATTGTTATATTTGTTTGTTTTCAGGGTGTTTCTTGATTCTGTAAAGTGAAAGTATGGAGGTGTAATTAGTACACTGATTTGGTGATCTTAGACTCAAAAAAAGGTACCTAGATGGCTGGAAAGGACACTAATATGTCATCAGATTGGCAAGTAAATGGAAATAATCTAACAAATACGAGCATTGGAATGATTCCAATGGGCAATTCTATGATCGAGTCCTCTGCCCCCATGGTTGATTCATTTCGCCCTCCCCTTTGGGACCATCAGATTAATGGACAGAATTTGGGCTATGGTGATGTGAATCTCCAAAATGCGACCTTGAAAGGAGGTATGTTTTTGCCATCTGGGATGCTTCCTCCTTTTCCAGCTGATTCAGCTTTTATTGAACGAGCAGCGAGATTTTCGTGCTTCAATGGAGGGAATTTTGCCGAAATGATGAACCCTTTTGGCATTTCCGAGCCTCTTAATCCTTACCCTCGGAGCTTGGTACCAAACGAGGTTTTTGGAGGAAATGGAATGCAATCCCAAAGGCATGAAATAAATGTTCCCAAAGAAATTTCGATTCTCAAGGAGCATGGAAATGAAGGGAGCCCGTTTAAGAATGAGAAGAAACATGATCAAAGTTTTAGGCATTCTAGTGATGAAGCAAGGCATGGAGTCGATGTGTCGGGTAATGGGTCCGATGAGGCCGAATTTAGTGGCCGTGGTGCTCAAGAGGAGTTGGATGGCCTGCCAGGAGATTCTTTTGGTAAAGGGTTTGGTTCTAAGAAACGGAAGAGAACTCGACAGGTAGTCTAATGTCTCGACTTGATGAATGGTTAATACTAGTCTAGACTGGGTTCGGCCGCACCTGAATCATATGACAAGTGCAATACATTTGTGTTGTGATTGGGTAACACTTCTACGAGAGTGACCAATCACACAATACACTTTCTGTCTGGATGCAGCCAAGCCAGGTCTCGACAAGAATTTTACATAATACAATAGTTTTTGGTAATTGATTAGTTTTTGCTTTCTCAGGTTACTACTGAGCATAATGAAATAAACGAAGCCCAACAGCCATCTACCGAAAAAGCAATGGACACTGAAGAAATTAAACAAAAGGAAGATCAAATTCAAATCCCAAAATCAAGCAGTAAGGCAGGTGGCAAGCAATGTAAGCAGGGTTCACAAGGGTCTGATCCAGATCAACCCAAGGAAGATTACATACATATAAGAGCAAGAAGAGGTCAGGCAACAAACAGCCACAGTCTCGCTGAAAGGGTAAGAATGTCTTTTCATTAGCTACTATAAAATTGATCGACTCTATGCTTGGTCTTGAATTTGGATTGTTCATGCTATAATGTAGGTAAGGAGGGAGAAGATTAGTGAAAGGATGAAATACCTTCAGGATCTTGTGCCTGGTTGCAGCAAGGTACGTAGTGTAAATTAATCCTCGTTATCAGTAGATAAAGTCAACCCCTAATAACTTTTTTTCTTACCAGGTCACTGGAAAAGCTGTGATGTTGGACGAAATCATCAATTATGTGCAATCACTACAGAGGCAGGTCGAGGTATGTGATTCAGCATACACTAATCTTATATAAATGTTTGTTGTATTTATGTAGTCTTGTCTTTAGCCTACTGAACCTTTGGTCACTTAATTCCATTTAAGTTAAAGAACATTCACTAAGTGCATTTTTATTGCATTTCAGTTTCTGTCGATGAAACTCGCAACAGTTAATCCACGTTTGGACTCCAATATTGAAGGTTATCTACCTAAAGATGTAAGTATATATACATAGAAAGCTTGTTTTGTGATTGACCCTCTATGAAATACGATGATGCTTATTTATCTAATAAAAGTATAAAAATTAACAACAGATGCTATTACAACCTAGAGGTGGTCTGTCATCTTCACTGGCTTTTCCCCATGACACGTCTATACCTTTTGCTCCATTGCATCATCCACCACAGCCGGGAGGTCTTTCCGAATTGGGTAATAATACTTCTGAAACACTTCGAAGACTAATCAATCTCCAATCATCTGCCGTTTGTGGAGGATACAAAGAACCTACTACATCTCAAGTAAGTCTGTTTCATCATCTTATTTGGCCTTGTGTCTCTTTAAGCAGTTCAATGTTTGTGGATAATTACTATAAAAGAAACTTGTCTCGTTATGTTTTTTTTTTCTTAATCATCTGTAGGTGCCTAATGCATGGGAGGACGAACTTCACAATATTGTTCATATGGGCTTTAATTCAAGTAGTTCTGCTCTGCCTCTTAGTAGCCAAGATTTAAGTGGTAAGTCATATAAGTCTCCTCGAATATCATTTGCTGGCCAAAGATCTTAAACTGACTGCAGTGTTTTTTTTGGTTGGTTGCTTACACAGCTGCTTCTCTACAACCCGGCCACATGAAAACCGAACCCTGAAATTTTTTCACTGTCCTTCTGTATCCTTGATCAAAGTACATTTTACGAGGATATATCACTGCATTCTAAAAAAGATTGGAACTTCACAATAAGTTGGGCTAGTTTTGAAGACCGAGAGCCAACATGTAGCAGTTACGGTAATATATAATATATATTCACAGCCGAGGAAGTTAAAGCTGGTAATATGTTTGCAAGTGGATGGCCCTCGAACGTAATTGAACACGATGCTTGGTGCAAAAAAGCAAATTATCATTTTGAATACTAGAGGAACAAGATCGTGTGTTCTGTTTATTCCTGAATATATTGAAGATTTTGTGTTATTCTTGTTGATTGTAAGCAGTTATTATGGCTCAAATATAATATTCCTCATCAGTGGGGGACTTTTAGAGGGAGTCACGCCCAAAGAGAATCTCAATAATTTTGAGAGAAATTCACTTTCTATAATTAAGAAATTACAAATTAAGTGCACATGGATATTGTGGAAATTAATATTTATGATCTTTGATTATGATGGGCAAATTAGGAAGTCGAAACAAGTTGCCCTGACAAAAACATTCTTTGTAATCGCAATATTGCTAGCGTTTTAACAAACTCAATAGTTCATCACATTTTCGAATCATCATACCAAAAAAATAAGCCTCTGCTGAAGGAGGGGGAAAAACATAACAAGTGAGACTTAACAACGATAAATCTTGATTGCTAGCCCATTAGAAAACAATAAACATTGGTACCGTACCGGGGAAGGTTGACGTCACATGAGACTGAGTAACTGAGATAAGAAAACAATGGAAAAGGAAATATTTACATGAGAGTCGGATATAGCTAGTACCCCTCCAGGCCTATGATTCCTTCATCTATAATTTCATGAATGGTAACATGAGGACTGAACTGGAGCACAGATGTATGTACTTGAGCAGCTTTGCTTTGCTTGGAGGAATATGTCTCTCATGGTGTCTTGAGCTTCCATTAACAGATCAGAGTCATAATCGTCTCTCATTTGAGCAAACAAAAACGGAGAAGAGGGTAAAGGTACGCAAGAAGAGAATGAGAACAGAGGCCAACACAAGACACAGCGGAATAAAAGAAAGCTAAGCACTCACTCACCCATGGTTTAACTTGTATTTAAATTAACAGATCACAGTCATAATCGAATCCCATTAATTTCAATCATAAGTTTCCTGGGATACAAACAGATGACATAATGTTAACTGACAACCAAAATAGACCAAGTATTTTGTATTAAAACAGAGTGGATACTCAATGTAGATAATAACCACACATTGTACATAATCAGTATCTAATATTTATGTAAATAGTACAACATAATGTATATTGAATAATCATAAAGGGCAACACAATTCAATTTGTATCAATTACTACTACCAGAAGAAGACACTTTACTGAAAACCTAAAATGTCATTATGGAAAATGTGAAATCCAAAACCTTGAACAAAAATGTCAAACTAATTCGCAAATAACGAACCATATCTTAAAATGACATCTAACGCTGCTGCATCACCTGGCCCTTGCTCCGTGAAAGTCATCAGCTTGTGATGCCATAAATTATCCTATGTTCTAACTTATAATCTCATGAAAGAACTCTATGCAAAAATTTCCGAGTCAACTTGTTCAATATTTGGGAATATTTGTCTCAACGTAGAGATATAGTTTGGAGAGTTCGCACATGGATTGCGTTCTAGGTAGATGGTAATGAGTTTCTCTCTGGAACTAGCAACTGCCTCAGCAAAATTATCAAGTGATGTTATTTGGTTGTCGTTAAGCCACAAATCTTCTAAATTTGGCAAGTTCTCAATGTCATTAACTTCTGTAAGCTTATTTGATGCCACGTCCAAGACCCGGAGGTTGACAAGAGTTGATAAACCTTCCATTTTAGCAATACCGTTATGGCTCAAGTACAACTCTTCTAGTGCAACACATTCCTCAAGTCCTGTTATAGAAGTTAATCGATTACTTTGGAGGCTGAGCTTCTTAATGCATTTTAACCCACAGAGATTAATGGTACGAATGCGATTACGACCAAGCCATAGCTCTTCCAAGGCTGACAAGTTTTCAAGATTCTCCATTACCTGATAAATGAACACGAGTTCAGTAAATGGTTTTACAACTACCTATAACAAATAAAGAACACCTATTTTACACTCAATGTTAAAATTTGAAGCACATTTAACAGCACGCCATTTATAAAATGGAGGTATTATTTCTCACAAATGATGTAGATGCTTAATGAAAGAGTTAAATATCCAAGAGAAAGAATTGGATAGTTGAGAAGCTAAAGTTTCAGAACTTGCCTAGTAAGGACCCAAACTAGCCTATTATAAAACAAAGTTATCCGCTTTATATATAAAAAACATAAAAAAAAAAAAAAAAAAAAAAGGGCATAGTCTCTAAACCGTTAACGGCAACACTTATTCTACCTACGAAAATTGAAGAAACTCTAAGAACCCATTAAAATCTAATGTCAGGACAAGTATTATTCAATTCATTGAACTTGTGAATTCCTATAGCATAATGAGGACCAATATAACCATGGATTAAAATTTCCACACGTTTTCACCAAAAACAACGAAAATATTATTGTTCCAGGTCAACCAAAGCAAACCAAAATCTATAGTAGTATCTACATCAACATGTTAATTTATAATTTTTCAGGTGTTTCCGAAAAGCTCAAGAAAGATTTTGCACATTTAACCGACCAAAACTATACAAAGAAATCAAAATCTTAATCCATAGATATAACACATCCCTCTTAAAAAAAAAAAAAAAAAAAAACTAACCCGTAATTTGTTGGATCCAAGCTCAAGAATTCGCAGCCGATGCAAGTGCTCAATCTCCTCTATCTTCGCCACTTCATTTTTAGATACATAAAGCTCATTAAGGGTAGCGGAGACTTTGTCCAACCCATTAAGCGAAGAGATCTCATTAAATGAAACATCAAACACCAGAAGCATTTCAAATATGCTCACATCTGGAATTTTCTTCAGCTGATTATCCCTCAAAACCAGCTCATGAAGGGCTGAAATGGTGTGCCACGTGGACAGCGGTGAAACGGCATCATCCTTAAAAAGGTTTTGGCGAAGAGAGAGCTTCTTAAGATTCGAGAGCTGCGAAATGCGGGGGTCTAGTGACGTCAGCCGGTTCGCCGTCAGGTCTAACTCGGTTAGACTCGGCGGCAGATCCACTGAATCGAGGTCGCGGAGTTGAGAGCTCGTTAGGTCGAGGATTGTTGATTCGAAATCGTCTTCCACCGTTGGTTCGGTCGAGGAATCCATATCAATGCGATGAAATTAAGGAGATATTATGCAGATTTGGATGAATCTGACGACTATTTCGGTTTCAAATTGCAGGGTGCTTGATGAACCCTAGAAGTAGTAATGGATTTGGCGGATGTTTGAAAACGAATTGTTTCCGTTTTCCGGGAAAATGGGCCTGGAGATGTAAGGGTAAAACCGACAATTTCTTCCCAATTGGGCCTTACATCTCAAATCAAACAACCCAATATTAAATTGTGGGCGGTGGGCCGAAAGAATTCCAAGCAGAAGCAAGCAGCCTAAATGATCCGTTCTAAAACTTTCATTCCATATAAGGGAAGTCATTATTTAACCATCTGAAGTTCTTAACGCTCAAGTGACTTATCAGAAACAAAAAGAAAAATGAAATGACTTCTCAGATCGAAATATCTTTGTATATTTTATTTGGAAATATTTTTTTCTATATATTTATATCGTTTTAAACATCTTAAATATATGTGGTGTGATTGAAATAATTAAATAGGGAGAGCCCTTTCAATTTCGATTTTAATTTCTTAAATTGATGCATGTGGTTTTCCCCAATTAAATGAATGATTTGTAAGTTTAGTACAGCAATTAAAATCTCGATAGAAATAGTCACGTGCACGTAGAGGCGGATCTAGGGGGTGTTTGCAATAGCTTCTCCATCTGGAAAAGCAGTTGTTTTTGCTTAAAGTAATTAAAAAGTACTTTTAAAAAAAAGCATGAGGTGTTTGCAAAATAAGGTAAAAAGTAGCTTAAAGCAATTAAGTAGGTGTTTGCAATTTCTGAAAAGCAGAATACAGTAAGTCTTTTGTTTTATATGAATTTTATTATAAGTCCTATTTTACCCTTAACTTGGCATGTTCATACATTAATTTTATTTCAAATAAATTTTATTACAAGCCCTATTACTCTATACATGGCATGTTCATAAATTAATTTTAGCAACTAAGATCAAAACAAACAATGTTATAATTATATATGTAAACCATTGGCTTAACTTTATCAAATCAAATGGGTCAAACAAAATTATTATAAATCATTAAGTAAGTTTATATTTAATTATAATGAATCAAACAAAATCACCTAAATATTAACTAAGTTTTCGTCAAATAAATATGAAGAAATCAAGGTTATTTAAATCATTAACTAAGTTTAAATCAAATCAGAATGAATACTTATAATTAGCGAACAAACAAAAATAATAAAACCCTATATAAAATTAACAAAGGGCTACAACAATGCACAAAGCTAAACTAGAAATTAAATGAGTATCATATTTTTTATAGTCATTTCCCGAAAGAATATAAATAAAATTGTGAAAACTAAAAATAAATAGCATCAATTACATATAATAGAGAATGAGGGTATTGTTGGAATTAAGAGAAAATATTAAGGATATAAATATCACAAAACTGCTTCTATTTTATTACAAGAATGCCATCAGTCCCAAAAGCAGGTCATGACATGCTTTTTCAAAAGCAGCTTCTAACTGCTTTTTTGTTGAGAAGCAAAAGCAAAAGCAGAGTTTGCAAACACTGAAAAACCGCTTTTCGAGAAAAAAAAGCTGAAAAGCACTTTCAAGAAGCATTTGCAAACACCCCCTAGAAATGTTGATTTTTCTAGACTAGTTAAAGTAGAAGAAATAATATTCTTTAATTTTCCATTGCCGCAATTTTTCTTTAATTTCGTCAAAAAGTACATTATGAAAACGTAGACCATTCGCCACTTATATATGCCATCTTTCATGACATTTTAATAGGAATAGAGATAGATTTATGTAGAAAAAGCAAGAAAACGACAAACATATTAGACGCCCGTTCAATGGCCGAATAGCCTCTTTTCTTGGTTTCAATCACAATCACATCAACCTTTAGATAAGATCATAGGAGTATAAGAATGCTGACCGTCCAAGACGTGTTCACTTTTGTCCATTTAGATTTAAAAATGATTTGAAGATTTTTGTTTCTTTTTTTTGGTTCCATATTGTATATTACTCCCTCCGTTTTTTTTTTTAGCTCATTTTTTTCGTCCTTTTCTATTTGTAGAAACATTCTTCAAGAATTTGTTCCCTTACAATAGTGCTTCTCCAAGATTCTTACTTCCAATCTTATTAAACCAAAATATCATCATAGATTTTCTGTGCCATAAAGTCATTACATCTCTTGTTTCAAAATCATAAGTTCCAATTCAGTAAAGAAGCATAAAAAACAATGACAATCAATGAAATGAAAAATGAAAAGAAAACCAAGAACCCACCAAAAAAATCCAAGAAGGATGCAGTTCCCATTACCATCGTTGATGATTACATAAAAACCCCTCTACTTCTCCCTAAGCAAATTGAAAACAATAGTTTTACTCATCAAGAATTCAATGGGGCTTCATTTTTGGGTGCAGTTTTTAACTTGTCTACTACAATTATTGGTGCTGGAATTATGGCTCTGCCGGCCACAATGAAAGTACTCGGCCTTGGCCTTGGTATTGCACTCATTGTGTTTGTAGCGTTTCTCACACAAATTTCTGTGGGGATGCTTTTGAAGTTTAGTAAAGTTTGTGGGGCAGATTCTTATGGAGGTGTAATGAGGGATGCATTTGGCGATATGGGCAGAAGAGTTTTGCAAGTTTGTGTGGTGATTAATAATATTGGTGTATTGATTGTGTACATGATCATTATAGGTATGTTTTGGATAAATTTCAAAATTCATTTTATGTGTTTAATTGTTTTGAGTTATTGGAGGAATTGCTGTTTTCATGCATGATTTTAGGCTGCGGATAGGGCTGAAAATCAAATCAAACTATTTCTGATTCGGGTTTGAGCTCTCGTTTGAGATATCAAACCAAATTTGAACATTATTTATCGAGCTAAATGCAAAACTACCCCTATGTTTTGCCTAATTGGCAAAAACCATCATGTTTGGATCCATAAAAGATCTTGAGAGCTTGGCTCGTTTAAAAACTAAACCAAGTTTAAACACTGTGTTGTTGGACTGCATACACTCGATTAACTAAACCAAGTTTAAACACTGTGTTGTTGGATCCATCAAAGATCTTTAGAGCTTGGTTCGTTTGAGATATCGAATCAAGTTTGAACAATGTGTGGTTGGACTGTATACACTCGATTAGACTTTACACCTTCAAGTATAGTTTTTCTTTTTTTGGTGCGATTTAAGCATAGTTATTGGTTTTTGATTAACTATTGTGTATTAATTTGTGAAGGTGATGTTTTGTCTGGAACATTTTCAAGTGGGATTCATCATGCTGGTGTTTTAGAAGGCTGGTTTGGAGAGCATTGGTGGAATGGACGCTTCTTTGTTCTTGTTGCGATAACTCTTGGCGTTTTTACTCCATTGGCATGTTTCAAGCGAATTCGTAAGCAATAAACCCATTACTAATATGAAAAAATATCTGGATTTAGTCATATAACATTTATAGTTTCTTGGATTCGTGATTGCTTTTTCGATTTTGTCTGAACGAATTATGCCCTTTTCTTGCAGATTCATTGAGGCACACCTCGGCCGTGGCAGTGCTTCTGGCATTTGTTTTTCTTATCATAACTGCAGGAGTTGTGATTGTTAAAGGGTGCAAAGGCACCATTGCTATGCCAAGATTGCTTCCTGATGTGTCTGATCTTAATTCAATTTGGGCACTCTTCACCGTTGTTCCTGTTCTGGTCACAGCATATGTATGCCATTTCAATGGTAAATCTATCATTCTCTACATTCTAGACATATTTCCAAAAAAATCATTTTGCATATATAGCATGAAGTTAATTTGTGTCCTCTCATTTATGCACTTATTTTTCCTGCAGTTCAGAGTATAGAAAACGAGCTCGAGCACCCTTCAGAAATAAAATCAGTCGTTCGAACTTCATTAGCATTATGTTCAGCCATTTACATAGCAATAAGCTTATTTGGCTTCCTTTTGTTTGGCGATTCAACTCTTGATGATGTTTTAGCCAATTTCGACACTGATTTGGGGATCCCTTTTAGTTCTCAGCTAAATGACGCAGTTCGTGTTAGTTACGCGCTTCATCTGATGCTCGTTTTTCCAATCATATTTCACCCACTTCGCGTAAATTTGGATGGGCTGCTTTTCCCATCTGCGCCCCCCTTGGCGACCGATAATATCCGGTTTGGCTTGATGACTGCCGGGCTTGTTTCTGTTGTGTTCTTAGGTGCAAACTTCATTCCTAGTATTTGGGATGCTTTTCAATTCACAGGAGCTACATCAGCAGTTTGTCTTGGATTCATTTTTCCAGCTGCAATTGCTTTAAGGTAACTTTTGCTTTTATTTGCAATGTAACTCGAATTAAATGCAAAAATACCCCACGGGCTTTGCCTATATGGCAAAAAACCTGTGTTATTTTATTAGCAAAACCCCTTGTATTACTCTTTTACTAGAGAAAAACCTCTTGTGTTATTCTTTTATTAGCGAAAAACCCCCATTTGAAATTCTTTCATAGATTATTGCCAATTTTTAAGTGAACGTGGGTTATTGCATATTTCAAAGTTAACAAGGGGATGGTTGTCAACTATTAGGTAAATAGGGGTGTTTTCATATTTTTTTGGAGTATAATAGTCATTTTTCCTGTAAAATATGAAGGAGGGGTGTTTTTGCTAATAAAAAATAGAACATGGGAGGTTTTTGGTAATTAAAATAACACAAAATGCTTTTTTCTTACTTTATAATTCACTCAATATACCTTTTCTGTTCTTTCTAATTATTGTGTACCCCTTTATGTTATTTTAATTAGCAATTGCCCCCCTGTATTTCTAAAAACAGAAAAGCCCTTCCGTTTACGTCATTACGTGGTATCGTTTAGGCGCTAATGTTGCATGTGGTAATAAATTTTAAAGAAAAATTACTTATCTATATCTATACTATTATAAAAGCATGAATATTTCTTAACTTTTTTGTGAAGACTAAAATACCCCTATTTAAATTGTAAAGTGATATTTAATTAAATAGCAAATATATAAAAGAATAAAATTAATTGAAGAGATATATTTAGACATGAAGTCTTATTATATTTATGTCCTACATAAACTCCTAAAATTTATAAATCACTTTTATATGAATTTTTGTAATTTTAGTCTTAGAAAAATACTATTATTTTAAATAGCCCCTAAAATATATATAAAAGTTATTATATTTTAGCAGCAATATTTATTTCAGTAAGAAAATATTAATTTAAAGATTTAGTACAACATAAGTCATAAACACTCTAAATATAAATATTCAAAATGAAATTCTCTTAAATATCATTATGTTACAAAAAAAAAAATTAAAATTGAATCTACATCTTACTATGAAAGACTGAATACTTATAACTTAGCTAATTATGTAATTTTACTTTGACTAGAATATAAAATATGAAGAATATTCAATAATTTCAAGACATGCATAACCTCTATGTAAATCTTTTCGTGAAAAAATAGATGAAATTCGTGGAAAATGGTGAAAATATAATCATTGAAACATGTGAAATCAATGAAAATTCGGGTGAAATTGATGAACACTAGCGAAGTTGATGAAAATTTAGTTGAAAATGATAATAATAAAAAAAAAACCTCTGAAATCGATGAAAATTTGTGAAAAAAAGATGAAACTGGTGAAACGACAACAATAGGGTAAAGCAGGTGAAATCGGTGAAAAAATAAATAAAGTCGGCGAAAACGTGTCAAATCAATAAAAATTGAGGTGATATTGGTGAAAATAATATGTGAAATCAGTGAAAAAAATGTGTGAAAGAAAATAGGTAATATGGTAAAAACGTTTGAATCAATAAAAAAAAGTTTTATAGACAAAGTAAGGTGAAACCGGTAGAAAATTATTTTAAAACGGATAAAACAAGAGGACAAAAAATTGTAAAAACAATGAAAATAAGTTATAATTGATAAAAATGGGTAAAACGGTAAAAAAAATAAACTGGTAAAAATGAATAAAATCGATTAAGAAAAATGTTAAACTGGTAAAAATGATAGATGAATAAAATCGGTTAAAAATATGTTAAATCGGTAAAAAAATGAATTAAATAGGTGGAACGGGTTAATTTACTTTATTTTATGACATAATAAAATTAATTTTACTCTCTAACTTATAAAAAATACTAATAAAATTAACTAGACACGTACAACGTACGTGCACTTTCCTAGTTTAATAAATCTTCAGATTCCATCATCATAGCACTTGTATTGTTTGTATCAATGTTGTATATTTATCCTATCTAAAGAGGAATATGTACAAAAGGGTAAAAATGTCATCGCAATATTTCATAAAGATATGCCATATTTTGTGGAACACACAGAGACATCTGCTAATTAAAATAACACAGAGGTTTGTACTTATCAATTAGAATGAACAGAAGGGTGCATATTGCAAATAACTCCTTTTTAACATGTAAATTCTTTTTTCAAAATTAAAAGAGACTACTCTTTCAACTGCTGGCTTTTGGGTAAGTTTTTGGTTCATATCTTTGTTTCTGCAACTATTATTTACTGCAGGGATCCTCAAGGAATGGCCTCAAACAAGAACAAGATATTGGCTGTTATTATGGTTGGTCTAGCTGTTTTCGCAAATTTGGTGGCTATATATAGTGATGCCTATGCCATCTTCAAGAAAAACTCATCCCCTCGCGAATGAGAATAGACGATTGCTTGCTAAAATTCATTCTTTTTTATGAAGATACATTTGTATTTGTATAATAGTGGATCTGCAGAAGCTATACACTAAAGACCAAGGTCTAGTTTAGGTTCTGTGTCATTTCATCATTCATTTGTTATGCAAGATTGTGCATGTATTGGGTTGAATGTGTGATAAACAATCCAATAAGGTTTATAAATTTTATGCAAGATTGTACATGTATTGGGTTGAATATGATAAACAATCCAAAAGTTTGTAATTCGATTTGTAAATTTGCAGTTGGATTAGGAGTCAGATCAAAATTCTCATTAGTTTTTACTAAGAACATGGAAAAGTTTATATTTTTAAGAGGGGTTAATTACAGGGACCTCCCCTAAGGTTTGGTGAAACTCGCGTTTATTCCCCTCTAAGAATACTAATTACTCGGACCTCCCTCGAGGTTTGAAAAACATTACAAAACCCTAATGGAAGTCGACGGACTTGGACGGAACGTGTGTTTTTACCCTTTTACCCTCGAGGAGGTCACTGTAATTATGATAGTTGGAGGGGACTCGGCGCGAGTTTGATCAAACCTCAGGGGAGGTCCCTGTAATTAACCCTAATTTTGAATAGAAATAAAAAATCATAATTGCACATTAATCCATAACTTTTAAAAAATTAATTTTATGCAAAAAAATATAAATTTCACATTTAACCCGAAATGTAAATTTAAAAAAAATATATAATTTAAATATAATCATGAGAAGAAAAAAAAACTTGAACATAAGTTATTAGACATTATAAAATTGCTCACATGTTCATTATTAATCCGTACTAAAAAATTCATAAAATTTTAACTAAATTTTTTTTTGTACAAAAAGTAAAAATATTCATTCAATTATCTGATTTAATAAAATAATTATTATAAAAATATAAATATTAAAAGTAATTATTATAAATCAATAAAAAATTTATTATATATTATTTAAAAAAAAAAACTACCCACCCCGTCCCTACCTCATCGTCCCAATAAAAAACTCCTTCCAGGTCGTCGCGCGGCCTTGGTTGAAGAACCATAGCCTGCGACGACAAACCCTAGGCCGTCGCCGGCCTAGGTTCTTTAACCCAGGGCACTGTCGCAGGCCTGCGCTCTTAACCCAGGCTGCACGACGGCCTGACTCCTTCCAGGCCGGTGCCGCTGGCTTGGAAGGAGTTTTTGATTGGGACGTTTGGCGTTAGGGAAGAACAACTTGAGGCCTGCGACGGCGACGGCCTCCAGTCGCAGGCCTCGGAAATTACACTCGCCGGCCTGGATCCGGTGATCCCAGGCCATCCCGACGGTCTGGGAAGGTGGTGGCGGCGGGTAGGGTTTTTTTTTTTAAAAAAAAAATTATATTTATATTTTAATTATAAAAATTAATATATTAATGAATATATGTTTTTTTCTTTAAAAATTGTTATGTTATATTTATGAATAATTAAAAAATAATAATTTCCCAACAAATAAGTTCTTTAATTATTTCATATCAATAAAACTTGAGTTGATATATGTGTAATATGTATAATATTTTTTCTAAAATATTATTGGCTAATATAAAATTTTATAAGCATGTGTAATATTTTTTCTAAAACATTATTGACTATTATAAAATTTTTATTTATAGACATAAAAATTAAACTTGAGTATTTCAAATATTTTTCTATCAAGTAAAATATAAAAACACTAAAAATAATAATAAAAATAAATTTGAATGCTTATATTTATTTGAATTTATATATACACATTAGACGGACAATATGGAAATCTATACACACATTGAAATAATAATGGATGAAAATTATTTTTTTGTAAGAGTTAGTAGTGTATTTCTCTTTGCATATATTTTACAATAAGTAAGAAAATACTTTAGAAATATTTAAAATGTTATTTTAAATATGAATATACATTAATAAAGTCATTACACATTTTATATAAATTTAACAATATTTTAATCCACAAATGTAATTTGACATTGCTATTATTTCTCTTTCCATATATTTTACAATAAATAAGAAAATACTTTAGAAATATTTAAAATGTTATTTTAAATATGAATATACATTAATAAAGTCATTACAAATTTTATATAAATTTAACAACATTTTAATCCACAAATGTAATTTGACATTACTATTAGATCCATTTTCATGCAACACTGTAACCTTTGCTGAGAGGGGTAATATAGTCCATACATATTTGCTACAGTAAGTCGGGGGCAAAATTGGCAATCTGTCAAAAAATTTATGATGACGTAAGCAAAAATTAACGGAACCATAACGGTTGTAATGTTTTTCAAACCTGGAGGGAGGTCCGAGTAATTAGTATTCTTAGGAGGGAATGAACGCGAGTTTCACCAAACCTCAGGGGAGGTCCCTGTAATTAACCCTACAATCTAACCCTTTCATGGTTTAACACTGTGTATTTCGTTCTTGTTCTTTTGCAATGTTTTATTAGTCATAAAACAAAAAATTCTCTCCTAAAAAAAAAATGGAACTAAAGTTTTTAGGGAAATATTTTAAAAATTGTAAATCAAAGTGACACGTTGCATTGAACCTTCTTTATATTTTCGTTTCAAATCTCTTAAGATAAAAGCTCGTTTATTACACATGTCAAACCAATGTATTGATCAATCCTTATAGTTAGATAGTTTCAAAAACTTAATTTGAACTCAACTCTAACTATAAAATAAACATACGTTCATTAAAAACTCGTAAGAACTCAATCCATCTAAGATTTAAACAATATTCCAATACAATCTCAAATTCCATAAAAAATTTACACTGCGCGTGAACTATGTGTTAAGACTATACTCATTTATATCTCTTGACCAAGTAACACAAATGAAAACAAGATAGAAAGTTATCATTCATGTTAGAGAGAGTTGTTCTCTTAATTCTTTAACATGTTTACATGAGAAAGAAAACCCACAAAATTCATCTCTTTTATAACACGGAGCTGCAAAGAAGATGGAACCATTTCTTCAGAACATCTACAATTTCTATATATTTATTATGCCATAAGAACCATACAACAAAGATTTAGTACAATCTAGTTAAGATAGTTGTGGTAAACCCTGTTTCATACTAGTTGGATACTACAACTCTTCAAAACTCACCAGAGCTCTTGGCATCAATACGCCTCTAGAAAAATCTCAAAAAATGTACACCTTTTATTGTTGAACTTCAATTCTAATTCTATAATGTAAATAAAAGACTCAGTTTCTTCATGCTACCACCACTTCAAATTTGTATACCAAAACCATGGCAAAAAAAAATCCATAAATCGATCCTGATGCAGCCACCAAAGCAGCTTACCTTGGACTGTGACATGGGCCATCGATGTTATTGAATATTTCTTGATCTTCAGCATCATCTTATGGTCTAAGTTTCAATCTCATATGTACAAAAGCAAGACCCTTGCTCGATTGGCAGCCCATTTTCCCGATCGTGATTGCCAGTGGGCAAATGCAATGATTCTAGTCTCCCAATGATAAATAGGTTGAATTCTTGAAAGAATGGTAAGCAGCTATTGGACTAGTTGAAAAAATACTCAGATTCAAGAACTTCCCTCAAGTCAAAATCTCCTCGTTCTGGCAATGGAGGGAAGTTTAACTTCGGGAATGATTCTTGAAAACCATCCAATAACTGTTAAGAAACGGAACAAATTAGAACATTTAGCAATCATTGCATAATATGACAAGGCTCAAATAAACATTGCAAGAAATATTAAATTGAAGACCAATTGCTGATAATAATAGGATATAAATGATCTTGTTTTTTTCGTCTACGTAGAATTATCCGAGTTGGACAAAATTGCATTTTCAGTTTCATGTTCTGGTCCTAATTTTTATAAATATGTAGCACTTTTTGTCCTATCATCCCCAATTACATCCAATTCGGAACCAAAAGTGCAAGTCTGAGACAAACCATAGGTTCAGAAGTGAAAAAATGGATGGAGGTGAGGTGACTGGACAATAAGTGCAAAATATTTTAAAATCAAGACCAAAAATGCAAAGTTGTAAAGTGTGGGACCGAAGGTGCAGATTGTCCAATTCTGTGGAGTGAAATGCAATTTCGCATCTGAGTTCATGTGGAATATGTTAATTAGAAGAACTTACATTCTCCAAAATTGGTGCCTCGTAGAGTTCAACAAACTTTTCTCTGAGAATCTTGTTCATCGTGTCTACATCAGATGCATGAGTCCAATATGAATCATGCACTCCTGAGATTATATTCAATTAAGTATTTAAGTTAATGGGCTTTCATGCAAAATGTCAAAGTAAAATTTAATTTCACAAACCTGCAAAATTTAAGCCTGCTTCTGAGCATGCAATGGCAGTCATCATCATATGGGAGCCATCAAGTGAATGCACAAAATTTGGAGGAAATGCAGTTCTCTGTCGCTTAGGCATCACCTTTATTCAATGGAAAAAGATAGCAGGAATCAATATTAAGACTTCTTCACTATCCGATCAATTGTTAACATATCACATATGATTTTATTGAATGCCCAACACATCTAAAAGCTTAAGTTGTTAGAAAGGAGATACATTTAAAATTTAATACTTAACATGCCTCTCACGTGTAGTCGGTATACATTTTACTCAAGCCTAACACGTGCAATTCAGAAATAGGTGTAAGCTTTTAGATGACTTGAAAATTCAATATGGTATCAAAGCCGCTTCGTGGTATTAACCATGGGACGGTCTGGGGCTATTTGAGTTGGGGAGATTGTAACATCCCAAAATCCCATATTGGCGGGGAAATTGCTTGACTTGTTAATACAGACTTGGTTCACTCCTAGTTGTCAACATATACTTGCATAATTTGAGCTTGTTAGAGCTCAACAATGTTGACAAAGTCGGGAGTTGATCGGAATCTTTACAAATGGATATTTAATATTTATTACTTAACACGCTCCCTCATGTGTAGGTTGTATACATTTTACTCAAGTCTAACACCTGTGATTTAGAAATAGGTGGCGGAGAGACTCGAACATAAGACCTCTTTTTAGGCCTGACTCTTATACAATATAGAATTTTCAACTCATCTAAAACTCTTAAGCAACTCATCTAAAAGCTTAAGCTTAAGAGTTTTAGATGAGTTGGACATTCCACATCTTTCTTCTTCACTTTTGATTTTCTGCCCTAAATTTATTAATTTATGGATTTACAAAGGGTGTTGGGATAAATAGGGTTGTCAATGGAGCGGATTTTGATTTGAGGAACAATTGATTAAGATCTCTAAGTGATCCGAGTGATCCGAATAAAAATATTCATAAATCTAAATGCATAGAATGAATATGGATATAGGTTGATCTGATCACGCCAATCTAGGAGCTTATCATCCCTTGTGTACGAAATCCATAAAGATCGGAACCCCACAACAAATAACTAAACTATATTATAACTTTATGATATTATTTTATGCCTTAAATTTCACCTAACAACATAAATTACTTTTTTATACATTATTAAAATTATTTTTTCTTGTCAGATCTAATAAATATTTCAAAGTTGGTTAGATGTGCCGGGAATTGCTTTGTTTTATGTTGGAGCTCAGTGGACAACGCGGAAAGTTTGAGCTCATGATTTGAGTTTAATGATTACGTGGAGTAATATATGAATTTCTGTATCCAATTGAATTTTATATGGTTAGAAATTCTGAAAATTTCAGAAATCCAATAGGATTCTGGTCCGAATTCAACAACGAGATAGATTTCTAGAATCCAATCAACTGACAGGCTAGGGGTAAGGACATATTATGTAGGTAAAGGAATAAGGAAAACTACCTTATCGGTTTCACGTTGTAGAGTCAAAACCTGGAGAGATGTCTTAATCTGCATCCAAATATATAACCAAATCATCAATGTCCATGATCTAATGTTGAAAATGGAAATGGCCCCAATATATTATATAAAAGTTAAATACCAAGTGTCTTCCTAATTTGCGGTAGGGCTGAACAACAGGGAGTCCAAGGGGCGTGGTCCAACGCACGGGTTGGTTTTCCATAGCTATAATCTGCATATGTACAAAATATAAGGCAAAATAATAAGAAAACACCCAAAAATTGGAAACTGAAACCCTTCTCAGAGTTTAAATCTATTTATTAAACGTAAGTGTAGTTACTTCACTAGAACAAGTTTAAGATATTTTTTTTTACTATAGTGTTATAGTTTGCTCCACTTCAGAAAATTGGTCTCTCGTTCTTCAAATACACTCGATTTCTTTTACACGTTTGGCAATTAGATGGGTCCTTGTTTCTCTTTTCTTCATTTCTAGACTATTGCCCTTAGTGTAAGCTATTAGCCTTTGTAAACTGATATCCCTTGGAGCTAATGAAATATATAAGTTGTCTACAAATAGAAACAAACAAAAAGAGATTAGCTTATGAACAAACCTTTGCACAATCTCCAAGCCAACTCATTATGCTTCGTGCAGCCTCAAACATTTCTCCTAAGGCAGTCAAAGTTGTCTGTTTGAGGTTTCAAGATAATTAGCTCAAATTATGCTAACTTTCACACACACACACGCACGCACGCACAAACTTTTCTTGAAAAGAATGGCAAAAAATATAAGAACTAACTTTTGCAGCATAGCAAGCTGCAGCAAACAACTCAGTATCATCTTCAATAGCACCACGCTCTTTTAACCGCCTTTTGATTTGATCACGTGCACCAATATAAGTGACACCATATACTGATGTCATCACAGTTTGCTTGACTAATTTTCTGTCCACCTAAACAAATTCAAAAAACATATGAATTATGTATGTACTTAAAATGGTGAGCCAACAAGTTGACAATGACATTTAAAGTGAATATAGAGTTGAACCAACAGGTATAATAAATAAAAACGAAAATTTTGGTAACAACGTCCAATTTTTTTTTTTTTTTTGGTCATGATAGGGTATTTCTACTTCAAAACCAAATCATTTACACGACGTAGAAGGCAAGTGCAATGAACTTGTTATGTGGATGGATAACACTCCTAGGAGAGTGATCAAACACAAGAAGTTGCTATGTGATTGAGTGATAAAAATATTCCAGACATATAAATGACGGAAAAAAAAACCTGGTTGATTAACAGCCGAGCGCGCATGACATTGGGATCAATGGCAGGGTCTTTAGCAGCATCCCTCTTCATTATCTCAAGAACTCTATGAAGCAAATTTAACAAATTATTTCAGCTATATTCTTACAGCTTAATTTCATAGGAGAATAAGTAAATTTATATCATTTAGACAACTTGTTGAGTAACTGCAATCCGTATATGACAGTCATTATTAGCAGCCAGATTGAAAATGAAATCACAATTCTCCTAGGAATTTTCTATTCAAATAACAGAGAGTTACAATTCAATATGTTAAATTCTGGATTGCAACAAGGAAATCTACAGCTGAATGTATGGAAAAGACAAAGTCACACCAAGCATAAACTAATAAACAAAACATCTTCTTAATGGTACTTAATTGTTATTTACTTAAATACTTGTTTTATTATCAAACAATGTCTAATGGTGCTAAATTTAATTGTTCGTGACTTCGTGTACTGCAGCTTACCTAGCGGCAATTCCGGAGTAAACATCAGCAGGCTTATCTCCCCCAACAAGATTGACTGCAGCTGCTCCCAACTGCACAAAACATAATAACATATTCTCATTAATAGGCAAGAACTTGTAATGTCTTCCTTTCAAGTGAATCATATCATAATCCTTCCATACTCTTAAGATATAAATGGGGAATTATATAGTTCAAACATTTGGGATATAGATTTAAAGCTTATATTTAGATTAAGTACATCAAATTACCCACAATCTCAAGAAATCAAAGTCAAAGGAATAAATATCACTTCCAAGTTCAGGTAAAACGACTGGCTATTAATTAGTTGAAATCCAGAGGTGTTAAAATGTCAAAATGTAGGTGACAGCTGAGAAAATTTTGTTAATATATTACTAGCTCTACATTATAAAATTAAAGATTTTGATGATCGAAGGAAGGGGACAGATTTAAGTAAACAACTGACTGATTGAGGAGTTCATTACCTTGTCCCTCCCAAGTGCAGCATAGTGTTGCAAGCCATTACACGAGCCATCCTAAAAAATAAAACATAGGAAAGAGAATATATTGTTCCAGCTTTAACAGCGTAATTAACAGCTAAAACCCTCACAAAAACAGAGTCGCGTAATATATGCATATGCCGAAACTACATGGTTTGTCCAATAACTTTCAAGCTGTGACAAAAGGGATCATTTATCTTCGGTAGACACATCTTATCCTATCTTTACTAATTTAATCTTTTTATCATTTGGGCTCAACAGATTTGATCCTTTCTTTCAGTTAAGCACATTTAGTCCTTTTATCTTTTGGTTTTATAAGAAAAGAAAAAAATACTTGTATGTAAAAGTCATTTATATTAGTTGCATAAAAGTAATTCTTTAGGCACAAATCAATCAAAAATTGCCCTATCATAGTCGAAATAAAAAGCAAATTTAAGAGGTTAAATGGACTAAATGTGTGGCCAAAAAAGATAAAGGACCAAATCTATTGAGTTTAAAAGAATCAATATTAAGTTTGAAAAAAATAGGTTTAAACGTATCGAGCTCAAAAGATAAATAACTACTTTCGTCACAAACCAAACTTAGTGGGACTAAATATGCAAGTTTACAAATATATAGTGGATTTTTTTGACAATCTGATACCTGATGGACTGGCAGATAAGATATTGTGGACTCTGGATATGGATTTCTTAATGCTTCCGATAAATTAATGCATGTGGCTAGGCACTGAAATGGATCCTCTGCACCTAACCACCATCTCTTCCCTTCAAGAGGTCTCTCAGCCGAATCAAATATATCCTCCACATGGTTTTCGGTAAATGCTATTCGACCTTCATAAGATAATTTATCGACCCCACCACCATATAAATTTGCTAAATGTACTTTTAACCATCGTAAGCCTGATTTGCCAAGTGGACGACCTTCGGCAAATTGTAGGACTCCTCGGCAAAGGTCCGAGCCAAGATGATTCAAATATGGGTGCATGGGATAAGCACGGCCTCGGAAATCTAAATTATGAGGGTAGTAAAATCCTTCTTCATCCTTCATTTTTCTAGCAACCTACTCTATCAAATGAAAAATTATTAATATTTAATACCGTGAATTAATATGAAGTGGGAATTCAATGCAATGCGATGGAGAAATTTCTTACAGCAAGTTTGAGTTCTATATCGCAACGCTGAGAATGTCTTTCACTGTTCTCTTTTTTCACGGCTTTGACTTTCCACTTCCATTTCTTCAATTTTGTTTCATCTTCTGTGTCTGGTTCCACTGGCAAAGGCACCTAAATGAACATCAAATTGAAGGGAAATTGAACAACTTAAGGATAAGAAAAATTTATTTTTGGACTTTTTGAAAAAACTTGAGACCCTCGTCAAAATAATGAGTTAAGATCTTAAAACAAGAAGAAATTGTGAACTATACTTACGTCATCACGGTCAACCAAGTCTGCAAGACGACCTCCATTAGCCCAAATTCTGTCCACAACACTTAGTATTCTTTTATTCACCTTCCATTTAGTAGTACCAAGAGTATTAAGTGCCTAGATAAGAGAAGTAAATTTAAAAGAAGTATGGTCAAAGGACTGATAAATATACTGTTGGGGAACTTTAAATGAACTTAGATACAAAGCACCTCAGAAAATAAGGTTGGAAAAGTTGAATTGAGAAAGTCCAAGGTAAACTAACCTGGAAAACAGGTTCTAACTGCTGTTTTGGAGCTCTTTTAACTGCCTCCTTTTGTTGTTTTGCTCCATGTGTTCGCATAATATAAGATGGCAAGAACAAATAAGCACCTCGTTCATACCTGTCCAAGTTGTACAGACTTAACTTAATCAAACTAGATGCAAAACAAGCTTGTTATTTCAGCAAAGAAATAGTTAAATTCATTTAATAATAATACTAAGAAGAAGAAGAAGAAGAAGAAATATTATGTGGTATCAAAATACACATCCACCAAAGTTTGTTTGCTATTCTTGAATATTTATGTTATATAATATAGTCATATTACCATGACCTCTCAATGCCATGGCACAAATTTAATCGTCTTACAGCTGCGGCCAATGCAGCCCAACTAGTGAGATCTTGGAATGCCAATATTGGCAGCATTTACTTTACCTATTTGAAAGAACATTTTCCCAAAAAAATAAAAAGCATTCACATTTTATTCACCTCCATAGAACATATCAAATCATTAAATTTAGCTATTATCTTTTTTTTTGTGGTGACCGTGGGTAGAGTACCACTCCTTAAGCAATGAACATTTCTCAGATAGAAATCAATTTATATATTATATATTGAGAGAACCGAAGGGCAAATATCTAGGACAATCTTTCTACATGGAATTTACATCAACAAAATATAGATCAAATAGTTCACTTCCCATATATCAGGAAGCACTCAGGGCTTGCTCGTCTTGCCTGTTTCTAGGGTGGATTAGTTTTTTCATTTTTTTTCACTTAAGAAGAATGATTTACGACAGATACTAAGATAATAACTTCCATATATGCATGACATGACCATAGCTCAATCAACTCCTGAATTTGTTTTTTTCTGCTGAACCTTTATAATGGAACTCTATCAAATCGTTGGCCTTAACTGACACAGACCTCATCATTTATGCTATGTTTGGTTTTCAATTTCAGTTACAAAAATGAGTCAAAAAACTATGAAATTGAACAAACCTAAAGCCCAAAGTTCTATCATTTAATGCAAGAAAATTATGTTACCTGGAGCGTGCAGAAGCCTAAGGAAGAAAAAACAGAAGCAGCAGAAAACGAGGCAAAACATGCAAAATCCTAGACAGAGAAAAGTGTGCCATTAAAACCAAGAATACCATACCCTGTCCAGATTAGTGGAGGAACCAACATTGGCATATACGGAATCACCATGTGCCTAGCCTGTATATAAAGAACCAAAATAAGACACACTCAATGTCAAGATCTGAGGTGCGCTCAAGAAACAAACAACAAGCTTTGAAAGGAGTAATGCTTACAGTTCTTTCCAGTCCTTTGCGAACTAGAGGGTCACACTCAATGACGCCATATCTCCTGCTGCCTTTACTATACACAATAAATAATAATATAATAAATTAAACAAAAACACAAAAAATAAAATTGAAGATGTGAAAGTATTTGGGAAGCTCACTGTGTTTCTACAGATTTAAGTGCGTGAACAAATGCAGGTTTTATATCAGGTGGTGCATCTTCCAACTGATCAACAGGAGGTTGTATGTAGGCTGTCTGCATCAATATCTGAATCAACCGGCAGCCGACCTGTAAAATACACCATGGGATAAATCCAATTAAAAAATATATTGGTGTATTTTCTTTCGAAGAAGTTAATTAAAAAAGAAGGTAATTTTCAGATTATTCAAGAATTTCTTTTCTTCAATAATCTGCCATTTTTCAAATCATTTAGCATCATTATCTGGACTAATATTATTCATTCTTGGAATTACTTCCAAGCACGAATTCTAAAATAAACGTAATTTATTTTAGGCAAGCAAATGACAAACACACGCACACATAGAGAGAGAGAGAGAGAGGTTTTGAGCCAACTACCTTCACTTGAGCATCCTGGCCCCAAGGATTCAAATCATCTTTTTGCCGCACTATTTTCCTAACTTGTTGTAATTTTTGTTTCTTCATCAAAATTTTTACCTTTTTCCTTAACTTCTCTTGTTCTCTTTCTGAAGGGTCGGGTTCTTCTTCAGAAGTCTTATTTAAAGCATTTTTCCTCGTGGAATTCTCTAAAAATTTATGAATCCTGACCTGGCCAATAAAAGAAACATTAAATTATTGAAGCATTAGCCTCAGGCCTAACCATTATCTTATTCTTGAACATAACTAACAACAATTTAGGAGGCCACAAAGGAAAATACCAACTTCCATGTATCTTTTACTTCTGCAGACAGATTATTATAGAAAATAAAATTCACATCACAATGATCACGAAGAATACCAAGAACTCACACGATGCATCAGACGTGCACTTCTGCTTCAAAAGACCTCATTTCTCAAGTTAACACTTTTTTTTTAAAAACAGAGCAACTAGTCCACTCTACAAATTCATGGTAATATAAAAAATTTCTAAGAAAACACACTTGTCACGATTCTGAGACACTTGTTCAATTCTTACCTGCACCCGTGATCTCTAACCTTCCATACAATCATGCTTGATAAAGGAACTAATGGACAAGTTAGCAACCCACCCCACCCCCCACCCCACCCCCCGCCACCACTCCAACCAAAAAAATCAAGTAGCTACACTAAAGATGTTCTTAAACAATACAACACATTTTCTCCTTCACTAAGAAATTATAATTTCCACTTGCATGAATATGGTAGGGCCAATAGAGTAGTTCGTAACATGTTTGTAATAATCAAATCTTCACCCACATGCAAGAATAAACAAACATCAGCCATAACAAGTCAAATTGGAGCAGCAGACGCAATAATTGGAAGAAATTCTAAAGCCCACAAACAAGAAATACAAACACACACTTATATATTACATAGATCCTCTAGCAGCCAACCTCGTGTTCGATTGCTTCACCAATATGACAAGCAGCTTGCACAACTCTAGCACTTCCATTTCCTCCTCCAGTCATCAACAATCCCATCAACTTATGCATTGTAATAACAGCCATCATTCCTGCAGGCAAGTGATCAAAATGGGGTGCATATGCACCACGATTTTTCCCTTGCTTACATAAATCCTGCTCAGCAGCAATGGCATCTCTCAATGGCTCAAACCATCCTAAGAACAATGACTTGATGTAAGGCAAATTAGGGACCAATTTTTGCTCACACATGTCAACTAAAAGCTCTTGGTATTCTTTAGCCGCCTCTTCCCAAGCCTCAGTCTCCATCTTTATTTGCCGCCTCCTAAGAATATTGTATTTTCCTAACCCCATTCCTCCCACCATTTTCGGCTGCTTTTGCTCTTGAATATCCGAGCCTTTTAAATTGACTTCTTTGTTAATTTCTTCTATTAATGCTTCCAATTCATCAACATCTTCTTCAGAGGTGGACACTAGAGCCTCAGCTGAAGTGGCATAACCCCTTGTATTCCCTAAAAGTCCAAAATGGTCTCTTGAAATTGTAATATTATGACATCTCTCTACATTATTTCGCATTGAATCTTGAAAAAAAACCAATTCAGAACTGCGAGTGTTTAGATGGTTTTGGGGGGGAAAATGTCTTATTTTTTGGGGCGATCTTACAGAGGAAAAGACACTAGAAGAAGAATGGAATCCTGGAGAAAGCTTAAACTTTCTGAAATTGGATTGTTTGCACAATTTTCTCCACATTTTTAACTGGAGCTACTACTAATTGGTTGTTGGACAAATGAGAATTGTGAATTGAGAAGATTTTATGAAATTTTATGGGAGAAAAGGAGAAGATCAATTAAATTCTAGCAAGCTGACAATCCAATAAAAGAAGAGATTTGGAATTAAAAGGGATGGCCGCCCAAAACCCTGCTAAAAACCTATGTTCATTGTAGGCCTTTCTTTTTATTTTCTTTTTTCATTTCCGGAAAGGAGAAGAAAAGAAAAAAAATTACTGTAGATAATTTAGGTCACGATTCACGTCCAACCCCACCCTCTTTCTTTTATTTCGATTTGGCCAATTGGGTACGTAAAAAATGTGCCCAACATGTAGCGTGGATCAAGCTCATTTATAATATTCTTCATGATAAATATTATTTTTGGTGCCTCTTATCATTAAATTTTTACAGGGTTGTTTTTCTTATGTTTTTTTTTCACTTTAGACCTTACTATGAATTATTTATTTCACTTTAGTCCCTACTATGAATTATGTGTTTCACTTTAATCCTTATCAGGTGGTTCTGATAACACGTGACACGCATATGAATATTTTTTAGGGCATTTTCATCCGTTCGCTATTGAGACCATTTGAGATATTGTTTAATTGGTGAGCAATTTTGGTGTTTAAAGAAGATTTTGGGAGAAAACTTTAGTTTGGAACGAAATGGACGATTAAGTTGGACTGGAATGAAAGTCTAGTTTGGAAGAGATTAAATCTTTAGTTTTTCAAAATATCCATGTTAGTTTACTTGAAATGACGAAATTGCCCTTATGAGCATATCACATGTTATTTGAACCGCCTTGGAACACATGAAAATGACTAAAGTGAAACAAATAATATATAGTAGGGACTAAACTGGGAAAATAAACATAAGAGAGTCCAATCTGTAAAAAGTTAATGATAAGAGGGATCAAATGTGGTGTTTACCCTATTCTTCATGTTCATGCTTATTCAATTTCTTTATGATTATCAAGTTTCATTGATAACAATCATGCTTATTTTTTTCTGAATTTGAGTATCAAATCTGTAACTTCAATATCAATTGTAGCCAAAAAAAAAAAAAAAAGTTTGTAATTCATCAAGAAATACACATACGCATTCAGTTTCATCATCTTACGAGTCTCCCCCATCTCAATTCAAATTAAGAACGTCTCAACTCTCAAGAGTTCATCTGTCAACTCTCAACATTCTCATTATTTTTTTCTCATACCCTTCAATTTTCTTGTCTGATCATGCGAATCCCTCAATCTTATCCTACTTTCTTGAATATACATCAATCATCATCCTTCATTTCTTTATCTTTCTCTTTCTTCACCCATGCATTAGCTATAAAGAAAACAAATAAAACCACTTTCTTGAAGTTTTTTTTTGTTTTTATCATATATCTGATTTTGAACGTTAATATTGAGACTCGAAGAGTTCTTATTTTCATAAATGTTACAAATAATTAGTATATATAATTTTATATATCAAATAGATGAAAACTAGTTACAAATGAAGAACTTTTATATTGTTTGGTGTTGAGAAAGAAATTTGGGAGTGTTTGTGAAATAATCTCGATTTGTTTATTGTTGATTGTTTGAGTTTTGAGAGAGGGTTATGTGAAATAAAGTATTGTTGCTTTAAATAAAGTCAAACAATGTTTGTTCTGTAAGATAAATTATGTAAGAGATATGTTATTTTATGTCAAATCAAAGTAAAGCTTTTATAGGTTTTGTTTAGAAATAAGAAATTTGTTAAATGTTTGGTTTTTGAGTAGTTTGAGAAAATTGAGATATGAAAATTTTATTTCATAAAGTAAATTAAAAAGCATGTTTGTTTGGCATTTTCCAAACACAAAATAAATTTGGAAAACGCCAAACAAACTTACCCTAAGTCTTTTTTTATCATATTAGACAAGATCTTGTTATGGAACATGTTATTTGCAGACTTAATTATGCATGTATATTGGTTTTTCAAAATCAATTCATCACTGAATTTGAAAAGTGGAATTGTAATTTTAAGATGAATAATGAAATTAATGTGGTTGTTCGAGACGCTAGTGACCTTCGAGTGGTGGTGGGTCCGAGGGGGTTTCCTCGTATTATTTTAAATGTGTGTCTTCATCCTTTAGCTGATTGTGATGCCGATAATAGGGTAAAAAGGTTATGCCTATGTAATGTCGTGCTAACTACCGTGGTAGGAGTGATCCAGACTCGATCCAGCATCTATCACCCCAGCCTCAAGCGGAACTCACGACCCAAGCGCAGGCTCTTGCTTTTCGAGAGGCTCGAGCTTTTCAAGAGGCTCAGGAGGTTCGGGAGCTACGTTTGTACCACATTAGATGCAGTTTTTTGCTTTTATGACTGCCATGTGAATCATTACGGCATCCGTGGTATGCTCATCCGCCTGGAAACCAAATCCCTGAAGTCTATGAAAAGCTTTTTTGGCGGGGGCTCATTTGGATCTTGTTTACTGGATTGAGAGTAATTGACATTACGTATTTTTTTCACATTTTCTTCTTTCTATTTTTTGGCTTAGTTGTTATTTATGTCGTACTTCTACTATTTTACCCCTGGGTAGTTGGTCTTATATAATCAGGGCAATTATTTTGTACACACTGTCACGGACTTGTTCTTTCAAGTGTCGTGCGGCACCTGGCCTCGTCGCCCCTTGCGCTCTTTTACCGTCCCTTGCGGAATTGGCTAAGTCAGCCTACTTCTTGAAGGATAAAGTGAGTGAAAGTGGAAGTAAGTAAGAAAGCTTTGAGAGAACTTTAGTATGCTTTTATTGCTTGAAACTTGGATGCTTTACAAATGATCAAGATGCCCCTATTAATAGTCCCACCTCCTCAAATGGATGGTGGAGATTAACTTAATCCAGGAGTTGAGAATTACTCTCTAAACCCTTCTACATTATCTACCAAAATGTAGAGTTATGTACAAGCTTCTACACATGTGTGGACTAGTCTAGAATCTCCTACCATGTACAAGACTTGTGTAGAAGTGTGTGGCCTAATGTACAAGAGTAATTGAAAAGGTAGTAGAGACTTCTAGAACCTCCAAATCGTGGCAAAGCTTTGAACTAGGCCATGTCTTGTCGTCGGGTGCCTTTGTCTTGCCATCGGGTCCTCGGGTGCGAATTTTGGCCTCCCGTCGGGTGGTCCGTTACAACATGCTTTTCCTTCCTCTGTTATACATACTTAGATTGAAATCACTTATTTTTGGTGGTAAGAGGTGTCCATTTTAGTAAATTCAAATTTTAGTCTCACGCTTTTCCTTCCTCTATAATACATACTTAGACTAAAATCACTTATTTTTTGCTGTAAGAGGTGTCCATTTTAGTAAATTCAAATTTTAGTCAAATGTTGTCCATTTTAGTAAATTCAAGATACATTAATTTTAGTCAAATGTTGACATCGTAAGTATATTTTTGTGTGAATGAATGTTTTATGTATTTGGATTTAATCAGATTGAGTAGACGAAAATGCCCCCTAAATAATGAACGTAAGGCCATCTCCACCGTATAAAAATCAGAAAAATTTAAGCGAAACAAATATATTACATTGATAAGAGGGACGCATCTACTAACAAAAATTAAAGAGGGAGAATTGTGCTAAAGTCTTCCCATAAGAATGATGAAAAATGCAGTTTAGTCATAAACAAAACCAAAATTAATTGGCAATCTCAAGCTCTGTATAAAAAATAGAACACTAATCATATAGCCAACTTCAGTAAAATCCATAGGCCATAGTACAACACTTGCAAGAAAAATATGTGCAACACTAATCATTTGTGTTTGATTCATGATCATCTATATCTATTCTATATCTATTCTATATTCTATTCTATATTCTATATCTATATCTATATATATTTACATATTAAAGTACGAGTTCAGAAAATAGAATTTCTTGAATTTTTTGTGAAGACTAATATATCATTTCTTAAAAATTATTTTAAATGTCAAAATAGGAAAAAAATTGAAGAATCATACTTCTACATAAATACTACCACTTGAAAAAATATATCTTAGAGTTCCTTCCCCTATCGAAATTTCAAAGTCCATATCTAACCACATAAAAGCTAATTCCATGTATATGCATAGACTAATCAACACTAGCCACCACACCGTGTCATTAGAATAAGGAATATTAGGAAAGTGAATAAGTGAAGATGATAAAAGTATTTGTGAAATTGATTATACTCGAATTTTCATGGAGTTCTTTTCATGGAATACGGACTCGGTTAATGAAAATTGGTAAAATCGAGAAAAATCGGTTAAAATATGTGAAAATGATAAAAATACTTGTAAAGTTGATAAATAACTTGTGAAACCAGTAAAAAGACGCCCAATAAATAGATAAATACATATGGAATCACATAACTTTGGGTAAAATCGACTAAGACTGGTTAAATTAGTGAAAAACAGATGAAATCGTGAAAAACTTGTGAAATCAGTAAATCAGGGAACAAATGTAAAGTTGGTGAAGACATGTGAAATCAATGAATATGAAGTGAAATTGGTGAAAAAACATGTAAATCGATGGAAATACATGTGAAATAAGTAAAAATGAGTTATATCTGTGAAAAGAAATTATAGTTTAACTGGCAAAAAAGGGTGAAACCGGAAAAACAAAACAAATCGACGAAAAATGGGAAAAACAATTAATGTGGGTTAAACCGATAAAAAAATGGATAAATATTAAAACGATACAAAGAAGTGTTAAATCCGTGAAAAATGGATCAAATCCGTGAAAATACATTTCAAATGACATGATATTATTTCAAATAAAATAAATAAATAGTGTTCTTAAATTAGTGCTTCTTAAATGAAAACTACTTTAATGGAATTAACTAAATAATTTTATTATAATATTATTTTAGAAAAGAACTTACAAGATCTTAAGAACAAATCAATCATCATTTTATATTTGATTACAATAATTTAAAGTCATTATTTTTTTGATGAAATAATAATTTTAATAATAATTAAATTGAATATTAGTCATTAATTTGTGTCATTTTGTGGCATGACAAAATTAATTTTACTAAAATTTATAAAATTTACTAAAGAAATTAACTAGCACGTACAACGTTCAAGTTAAAGAAAAAATGCTTATGACTTAGCTAATTATGTAATTTTTCTTTGGCTAGAGAAGCAAAATATTAACAAAATCCAAGAATATCAGACATGAATAACCTCGAATATAAATATTAGTAAAGTTGGTGAAAAAACGTGTAAGACAGGAAAAACAAAAATTGTAAAATTCGTGAAAAACTGATGAAATTGGTGGTACTCGAATTTTCATGGAGTTCTTTTCATGGAAATAGGCGAAATCGATTAATGAAAATCGATAAATTCAATAAAAGTCAGTTAAAACATGTGAAAATGAAAACTGTAAAAAGAAAAAAAAATAGTTTAACAAATAAAAACAGGATGAAACCAGTAGAAAATGGTTTAAATGGAAAAAAAAATAAAAGAAATCGACAAAAAAATGGAAAATAATGAAAGTATGTTTCGATAAAAGAACTGGTAAATCGGAAAAAAAAATTATATTAAATCAATGCAAAAGGTAAAATGATGGGATAAACCCGTGAAAAGATGGATTAAACTAATGAATTGAATAGGTGAAAAACTTTTTAGGTATTACGGTTACTTAAATTCTACCACAGTGGATTTAATCAATTGTGGTTGGATGTCCTACACATGGGCATGAAAGGACAAAAAGTTGTCCGTAAATAAATACATTTCAAATAACAAATAAATAATTAAAACAAATAATTTTAAATAAAAACTACTATAATGAATTGAACTACATAATTTTGTTATTATCTTATTTTAAAAAAAATCTACAAGATCATATGAACTAATCAATCAATTATATTTTATTACAATAATTTAAAGGCATCATTTTATTAATTAAATTGAATATTAGTCATTAATTTGTACTATTTTATGATATGATAAATTTTGGGAAAATTGCTTTTTGGTACCATAGGATAGGCTGACTTGCACTTTTGGTACCATTGGATATGAAAATGCAAATTTGGTATCATAGGAACCTGGATAGGTTATCATTGCAATTTTGGTACAAAACCCAATTTTTCTACAATCAGTGGCAATTTACCCCCTACTGAATGCATAATGTTCAATTTAACCCCTCATGGTTTAAAAATGAGCATTTTACCCCTTGAAATTTTGTAAAAATTTCACATCATCTCCCTGATATTTTTATAGGCGGCACTTAATCCACTTTTATTATGATAATGTGATTTTTTACCCATTGTATTATGATAAATGTAGCAATTTATCCTCCTATGTTAAATAAAATAGTTTGCATGCATACTCGCAATTTTGGCAAGTGATTTACAATCTCCGACTGAAGAGGGTAAATTGCTTCATTAAAATTTTACAGGGGGTAAATTGAATTTTTTTCAAATTATGGAGTAATAAATTGAACATTATGCATTTCATAAGGGGTAAATTACCATTGACTTTGTAGAAAAATTGGGTTTAGTACTAAAATTGCAATGAAAACATATCATATGGTACAAAATTTGCATTTTCGTATCCAATAGTACCAAAAGTACAAATCAACCTATCCTTTGATACCAAAAAAGCAATTTTCCCTATAAATTTTATTTTACTATAATTTTTAAAATTAACTAAAGTTACGTATGCTTTTCTAGTACATAGAAAAGTTGACCAAAGTAGAACTTCGCAAATAAACTAACATGTCCCCCGCAAATACAAAGACACGATTGTGATCATAATATAACAGCATCAGTAATAAATACCATCAAAATTTATTACCATGACATTTGTCTCTCCTTCCCTATTAAGCTTGCTTCTTTCACTGCCCTCTCTACCTCAAATTCTACCCTTTTTAAGCAACTATAGAAAAAAGGGACTAAAAAGAATCTAACTAATCACTCCAGGGATCACTCTCAGTCCTCACTTCTGAAGCCTCGATAACCTCCGATTCCGAACCATCAGCCGGTCCCACATCAGCTCCCGATGTGCTTTCAGTGGCTTCTGCTTCATCACCTTCCTCGTCTCTACCCCATCTTCCTCCAAGAGCCATTGCCATCATCTCATATATCTTGCTCCCAAGCTCGGCTGGACTATCGGGCTGTAAATTAGAGATTTACATGAAACAGGTTATCCCAAAAGTGATTTATCGGAAAAAAATGAAAGGTTGTCACGTAAGTACCTACATGAACAAGAAACACAGAAATTCTATCCAAAAGTTTTTTGTGTCATTACCGTAAATCCACTAGAAATCAAGGCAGTGTCGTATAGGAGTTCCACAGCCCTCTTGGCATCGGTGCTCTCAGGTTCATTCTTGCATGCGGCCTGCAATGGGTGCACAAATTGTGTTTTTAAGTGTTAATTTAGTCTTGAAATGTAAATTTGAAGAATTTAATGACAAGAGGATGAATTTGATACATTGAGATCTTTGACAATTGGATGATCGGGATTTATCTCCAATATTCTCCTTCCCCTCATAAATTCCAAGCTTGTTGTGTCTCCGAGAGTCTGTGCTCGCATCAATCTGTATTTAGGAAATTGGGACAAAGAATAACAAGTAAATAGCTTAAACAAACAAGAAATACCATTAGAGTATTGACAACAAAAACATTTTTAGAATAACAAAAGTGGGTCAGCCCATAAACGGATTAAAGCAGCCACTTTTAGGTAATAACATGAACATAATTATCACATGTCCAATCATGTGCTATAATCTTTATAGCCCATCAATAAACTAGCTGGTGAATTTTGCTAAATATCGAGTTACTGGCATTTTGCACCCCGGAAATACACCATTTTGGAACTTTGCTCCCTCGACTTGTATATATTTGGTAAAAAAATTGGGCATTTTGAGGGTGCAAACTGCAAAGTGTCAGTTTTAATTTCAGGGTGCAAAGTGCCAAAGTGATGTATTTCTGGGTGCAAAGTGTCGAGTACAATATCCCAGAAATTTAAATTGTTTCCTCATTTTACTAACTCCAACTAAACCACCTGCCAACCAAATAAGTCCCAAAATAATATTATCTCATTTGTGACACCTAAAATCATCCTATATTCACATGCTCAACTATTAATTTTGAACTCGTTTGGTAGCAGCAGATATTATGTGAGATTAAGTCTTCTATCAACTTTTATCTCTATGTGTAACAAAATGGGTCGACCCATGAACAAGTGATACCCGTCACTTTTACGCTGCAAGACAATCCCCATGTGATAACATAATCTTCATGTCCAGCAACAAATTGTTAAGGTGATGGATTTTTCAAATGTGAAAACTGTTACCAAATAAGTCTCAAAATTACATTATCTCATTCATAATATAGTTGCTACCAAACGAGTCCTTAGATGATATGGCATACATACCTTTCCATGTTTGCAGACCAACCAAACTTGCCGGAGACGAGAACGCAAGGCGATGAGCTTAATCGATTCGAGACCTGTACTTTAGCCACCTTTTCCCCAAGCTGTTGTTTTATCCAATCACAAAGAAGATTAAACTCTTGCTGATTTTCCCTTTCTTTTACCTCATCCTCGTCACCTGGCATTCATACACGATAAATTGAACCTTTTTATTAGAAGTCAAGAACTATAAAAGTTCTTGAGAAATGCTAACTCGTAGTACTAACCAAGCTCTAGATCTTCCTTGCTAATGTCAACAAACTTCTTTTCCTTGTATGTTTGTAAATTCTGGATGGCAACTTCATCAATTGGCTCAATTAGATAAATCACCTGTAAATCAAGCCGGAATTAACAAGCTTACATTTAGTGGTTGAGAAATAGTGGTGTTAAATCGTTACTTTACTAGAATGGGTATTTATGAGAAAATTAATTCTATTATAAATTTTGTTTTGGAACATCACAGAAAGGAAATAAAAGTAAGGACTTAGGGACAGCGGGAGTATGTTCTAGTAATCCAAATATTGACCCAAACATTTATCGAATCCAATGAAAATTACACTATATAGTTAAATTTCATACCTCAATACCCTTCTGGAGCAATTTTTCCAAGAAAGGAGCGGACTTAGCACTTTTTAAGCTGTCAGATGCCAAGTAATATATGGCTTTTTGATTCTCGCCCATGTTCTCAACATAATCATCTAAGCTTATCAGATCTTCTTCACTCTTCGAAGAGAAAAATCTCAACAGCGGTGTTATCCTTTTATGGTTTCCAGTGTCTTCAATGCAACCTAACTTTAAGAACTTACCAAAATTCTCCCAAAATTTCTTGTAATCCTAGAAAAAAAAAACAGAATTTTTTAAATGTAATGTTGTCTACATGAAATAAGAAATAAAATAGTCATTAATCAGCTACAAAACCTCTTTGTTCTCGCTTTCGGAAAGATCCTGAATCATGTCAAATGTCTTTCTAACAAGTCTCTTTCTCATTATCCTCACCTGGATTGAATTAAATTTAAAAGATAAGAACAAATTATAATAAAATCAAATTTGCAATATGAATTTGAATTATGAGAAGAGGACAAGGATTTTTTTTTCTTACAATCCGGCTCTCCTGTAGGATCTCCCTTGAAACATTAAGAGGAAGGTCGTCTGAGTCCACGACACCCTTCACAAAGCTCAAATATCTTGGAAACTACAAGTAGTGAGATCAATATTATGATACAATATACTATTGTATTATTTAGTTAAAGTTTGAATACAATCGGAAATTCAAAGGAGGTCAAAACTGAATAAAAATATAAACACTCAGTGATTTCTTTTCCATGATAAGAAAAAGGTACTTACCAGTTCACCATCAAAATCATCTGAGATGAATACTCGTTTCACATACAAACGTATGTTTTTGGTCTTGGGATTGATAACATCTTCATTGTTAAGAGGTGCCATTCCAGGAATATAGAGCACACTTCTGAACTCCACTTCTCCCTGCAGAAGTTTCGAAGTTAAGATTAAAGCTTAAAAAAAGAAGATAATTTTAACCAAGCAATCAAATTTAAACACTGGGTACCTCTGTAGTAAAATGGGCATGGGCAAGTGGATCCAAAAATTCATTGAATGTCTTCTTGTAAAATTCTTGGTATTGATCCTTTTCGACCTCTTTCGGATTACGCATCTATATAGTCAAATTGTTTAAAAGATACGACATTAAGATATATCTAGAGATGCCAAAGGTGAGTCATAAAACCATTATTAGATGAATAATAATAGCTTTGGCTCACCCATATAGGTTTCGTTTCATTTGCTAATTCCCAATCCCAATATTTTTCAGTTTTGGTCTTCTTAGTCTTCTTCTTCTCTCCCTGGGTACAACACACAGTGAACGAGGAAAAGTGTTAAAAATGTCCTTTCCTCCTTCATATTGGTGAAGGAAACAGGGACAAAAATACTTCTAAGAGGTCATTACCTCCGGTATTTCTTCTCCCTCTTTTGGTTCTTCCTCTTCTTCTACCTGTCAAATTTACAAACACCAATTATTAATAACATGTACTAATATGACTAAACTTTGACAAAATTCATCATTCACAATGTAAGACAGGGAATGATAAACTTAAGAATGTCATAACATTAGACCCTCTTGTAGTCATGTCTAAAACAAAAGAGAGAGAAATAAATAAATAAATCCAAAGAAAGTCTCATTTTGATAATGAAGATGATAAAATATTAATCGTAAAGTAGATTCCAAGAACATTAAATAGCCAAAGACTGCGTTAAACTACAATAAGCACAACAATTATTGATGAGGATGAAAGTTTAACCTCAACAGTCCTCGACTTCTCTTGCCATGTGTAGATTGGGAACGAAACAAACTGTGAGTAATTCTTTACTAAACTCTGGATCTTAGTTGGCTCTGAGTACTCGTACTTATCATCATCCTGCAAGATAAATATTAAAAAAAAAAAAACAAGGTTTTATTCACATGGTAGCACTCGCAGTAGGCTAAGAACAAATTAATAAGAACTAGGTGCGTCCAAAAAGAGAGAAGGAATTGTGTTGAAAAAGAATTATCTTGATGCTTCCATAGTACTTAATGGATTTACACAATCGAGAAAGCATAAAAGAGTAATATCTTACTAAAGAAAAAAAGTTCCAAGGAATTATCTTACCCTCAGATAAAGGGTGACTTGTGTTCCTCGACGTAGGAACTTCTCCGGATCAGCTTCCTCTTTAATCGAATAGGAGCTGCTGTCAGCCATAGCTTCCCAAATATATTGCTTATCTGATCTGGGGCTCTTTGTTGTCACTACCACCTGCAATAAAAAGCTCAATAAAATCAGCATATAATATATACTAAAGACCTTTCAATTTACAATCTGTAAATGTTAATTAGATGAGACGAGAAAGAAATACTACCTTTTCAGCAACCAAAAACGCAGAATAGAATCCAACACCAAATTGACCTATCAAGCTATTGTCTGATCCTACGTCCTTGTTTTCCTACAAAAGGGAAACAATCGTAAATTTCGAAAGAATAAACATAATTTTAATAATATTCATCTATGTTTTTAAAAGAAAAAAGTTACCTTTATGGCCTTCAGGAATCGAGAAGTGCCACTCTGTGCAATAGTACCAAGACAGTCTATAAGCTCTTCTTTGGTCATCCCAATACCAGTATCACTGCAAGAAAGAAAAAACTACACTAAGTAACTCCTTCCATTTTATTAACTATGCATGAAACAATATAAGATACAGACGTTATCGTGATAGTTCCATTTTCTGGGTCAGGTTTGATCCGAATCTCTAGTTCTCCGGCATCTCCAAGTAATGCAGGCTCGGTCACACTTAGAAACCGCAACTTATCAAGAGCATCACTTGCATTACTGCATATATATAACAACTCAAATAAGAGAAAACAAAATTACAAAATCTTAACTCTCGGATTGAGAATGCATCACAGTAGCTTATTACAGCCAAATGGGCACCAATTCACACACACATAGCTGTATCTATACATGTGATATATAACATATGAAAAACAATAACCAAAGAACTGTGGACACATCCTCACCTGACTAGCTCTCGGAGAAACACTTCCTTGTGGCTGTACAAACTGTGAACTATCAAGTCCAACAATCGACTCACCTGAAAGCAATGCAAATATCCAATATCAAGACACAAAATATAAAATTGCAGCAAATCTATAGATGTAAGATACTAAAGCCCAAATCCAAATTGTTGAATAGCATGTTACCAGCACTTATATGAAAAAAGTTCCAATCTTTCATTATATTATAATACCAAAAAGACCCAAGTTAGAAAAAATTATAAATTCAGTTGTTCAATATGCAAAAAATTAATTTCCCGTAAATATTTACAAATAAAATCAGAAAATTTACAGTACCCACCTCAGCTTGATATTCATGGGTTTCTTCAGCACTCTCAGGAGCCTCTTTTTCAGCAACAGCAGAAGCTTCACACCTCACCACAACTCTACTATGCTCCCTCTCCAACTTCCACTCTAACCCACTTCTTGAAAATCTGTTCTTTAATCCATTCTTAGGCAAAAAGGCACTTCTCAAGAAACCCCGATTGCTTTTATCACTGTTCTTCAGAGAAAACGATGAAGTGTATGGAATTGCAACCACTGAAGCAGAGGCCAGACTTCTGCTCAATACAGGGGCCATTTTTTTTTTCTATTAACAGAAAACAAGATCAGGTTTTGAGAAATGGAGGCTGAATTTTATCTTCTTGTGTTGAAAACCCTAGGGAGTTAAAAGAATAAGGAGGGGTTTAAGGGGAGAAAGAAAAGAGGGTTCTAGAATTTGGAAATAGCAAAGGGATGATTATTAGTTTGGACGTTTGCTGTGAGAATTGTAAGGCGTGGATGCTGCCATTTCAGCATACGCAATATCCAAATAATGATTAATGGCAATTTACACGAGGATATTTATAATGTTCAATTTATTCATTCGTGAATTAAAATAGATCAATTTATTTCTTATAAAAAATTTAAAGAATAAATTTACCCTTTTATTAGGAGAGTGTAACTTACTTTTTGAAATTGAGAATGGACATGAAAGTATTTTGTAATATAGGGAGAAATTGTCACATTTATTATTGCATAGAGGAATAAATATCTATATTTATCATAATATGGAGAGTAAACTGCCAAAATATCATAATACGAGGGGTAAAGTGTAACATAAAAATATGATAGGGAGGTGGTGACAGAGGTGTAATTGAGTCGATTAGTGTCGAACGATAAATTGCTCAAACTTGGTTTGTCGAACTTCAAAATTATAATGTTCAATTTATTCATTCGTAATTTAAAATAGATCAATTTATTTCTTATAAAAAATTTAAAGAATAAATTTACCCTTTTATTAGGAGAGTGTAACTTACTTTTCAAAATTGAGAATGAGCATGAAAAGTATTTTGTAATATAGGGAGAAATTGTCACATTTGTCATTGCATAGAGGGATAAATATCTATATTTATCATAATACGGAGAGTAGACTGCCACAATATCATAATACATGGGGTAAAGTGTCACATAAAAATATGATAGTGAGGTGGTGACAGAGGTGTAATTGAGTCGATTAGTGTCGAACGATAAATTGTTCAAGTTTGGTTTGTCGAACTTGAAAATTTTGTGTTTGAGTTTGGTTTGATTGTTAAATGAGCCGAATGAGCTCGAATAACTTGATATTTTACATGTATTTTATCAATTTTTTGCTTATCGAGTCGAGCTCAAACCGAGCTTTAAAAGTTATGGAACAGGAAATGATGTTCAAGTTTGTTTGATTTGTGTGACGAACCGAACTCAAACGAACTTTCATCGAATAAGCTTGTTTGAATTGTTTCCGCGGACTATATTGACTTAGGCATCAGAGGGTCAAACCTCGACACACCTTAGCGAGCTTCTTTGAGTACAGTCTTAGGTTCGTAATCTGAAAAAATGAAGTTAGAATCAATATGATTGTCCAGACTCCGTACCGAGGAAGGTTGTTGACAACTGATATGCACTCCATTTGGAAAATCTGATAGATATTTTTGAAGTTTAAATGATACAATATTCTCGCTAATACTAGGAGGTACCGCACAAGTCTTGAAGGGCCAAGTGTAAATCCAATACATCCCCAGCGCACAAGGAGGGAGCCTTCTAGTAATAATTTCTTAACCCTTATGGTTTAGAAATCATATATAAACCCAAGTTTTTCTTATCAGACTTCCAACGTGGGATAAGTCCATTTCTTTCCAATTTTTTCATTACATATATGAACTTTGAGATTTAATTTCTCATTCACCCGTACTCCGATTTGGACGTACCATATACCATTTTAATCTACTCACGGAGTAGAAAATATTTCCGTCAAGACCCGACTCTTTACTCAAAGTGGGTCCCACTTAAAATACGTCCAAAATGGTCATTAACTTACTTTTTCCAACACTATGTTTAGGAGGAGCTTTAGGATTTAGAAAGGGGAGAAGGGATGTTATGGTAATTTTAATGGGTGTATTGAGGCTGTAATGGTAATTTAATTATATTAATAAAATAATTATTAGTATTATTAATATAAATATTGAAAACAAAATTAAAACTAGATAAGTGAGAGTGGACAGGAAAAAAATTAAATTAATTCTTCCACGGAGCCCTACCATTGCAGACGACCTGGTAGGACTCGGGACTGGGGCAGGGCTGGCCTGCTCCATTGGAAATGGCCTAAGCTTTGGTTTAAAATATGTTAGCTGCCTCTGAGTAATTTGGAGTTAATGTCTTGATGATTGCGTTTATAAGCATGTTAAATATTGCATTTGCTTATCTAATAGGATTTCTCTACCTAGTACTATGTTGAAGTGTTTCTGTAATTTCGGTCCTCGATTATGTTGTGTAATTTGCCATGGAGTTGAATTGGTGATAAATTGATAATTACTTGTACATTTTAAATGTATATTCATTGCACTTAAAAGAATAGAACTTTTCTTGAGAAACAGAAAAATAGATGTGACATGCTTTTATCCTACATGCAGCTTGTGGAGATTTTAAGGAAGTTTTGTTTCGGTAGAAAATACAGATAGATTTTTGCTGAATCAAATTCATGTATTCTCTGTTAATTGATATGAAAATTTTAAATTCATAAGTATAGTGGTTTTTGGTAGATCAGATAATCCCACAAGTTTGTCCCAGATCATTGGAGTTCAGAAAAATCATACACGGAAAGCCTGAGGTGAGATTATATAGTTTGTTATGAATTTGATTTTCTAGTACAAATTTGTTGAACCTTTTCCCTTTTTCAAACACTTTTTTTTGATGTGTTGGCAGGTAGAGTGGCCACTTAATAACGATTGGGATCCACCCCAATTGCATTTCAATATTTCACATACTTCTTCTTTGGTAGCCTGTGGAGTGACAATCAATTCTCAAGTTAGTGTTTTGATCATTCTCGTTGTCATACACCAAAGATTGATTACTCGATTATTAAGTAGGTAATTTTTTTATCCTATCCTATCCTGCAACTAAAACAAGTACATTCCAAGTATAGATCAGCTATCAAACACAATATTATGTCTTTTGCTCGACATTATTTCACGGAACATGAAGTTCAAGTCTTAGCTGCTATTTCAGATCAGACCCACAAGCACAGGGCAAAGAGTTTATCAAATTATGCACTGAAGGTCGATCTTACTTATGAACTCCAGTCAATTAGAAAAGATAACTTGTAAAGCTATGTAATTAAAGACCCTTCTCCAACCCAAGCCTTTTTTCCACTGAAGTTTTGTTGTTTTTAGGAGGCGTACGTGAAAGCATTAGGAAGGGGATTTTCAGCCGCACCTTTCAAAACTTTTACTAACTATTCGATTAAAGGTTGTAAACCGAGGCAAATTAATTTGAATTGTTTCGTGGATCAATTGATTTGCCCTCTATATTTCAGTATTCCTTTCAGGATTCTGAAATAGTTGTAGATTCTTTTGACGACCCCAACGACCTTTCATTAATCAATTGGCAATTTTTGCTTTTAGAGTTGGCTGGTTCTAACTACGCAGCCATTTGCACTGAGAATCTTTGCGCCATTGAAGATATGATTGAAATGTGATATGACTCAAAGAAAGTCAAATACGAACGCGTGATGCAATAAATTTGTTTGTAGGTAAGGTAAGAGACAAGAAAAGAGCTGTGAAGGTATTTAGTTACATACATTCCGAGCCCCGTAAGATAGGAACCTCTTACAACCTCCATTTGATTGTCAAGAAAAGGACCACCTGCTTGTGAATGTTCTGGCCTTTTGATTTTGAAGTGGTTTTTTTATAGACACAATAGGAAGATTTTGACTGCAAGAATTCTGTGAAATTGGATAACCCTTTTTTTTTTTATTGGTTCTCCCTCCTATTCTATTGTTTTAGATCAGTGTTTAAATGGTTAGCTTCATAAAACTGCAAGTGATGAGGTTAAATATTCAAAATTATATATGTCAATTTTGTTGTCCAAGTCCAACCTGAAACTGCAATTTATCCTGTAGTGTAGTCACAGTATATGAATAGAACATTTATGAGGTGTGGCCATTTTATTTTATACGTTTTGCAGTGAAAGAGTGAATCCTGGCATGAACAAAGATTTTCAGGTTGATCCCATTTCTGCAGATGTTGCATCCATAAAGGAGAGGCAAAATTTGAAAAATAGTCCTTTAACTTTGAGATCCTTTCAAAAACAGTCCTCTATAAGGCTGTGTTTGGTTCATTGAATTAGGCCCCAATTGCATTAATTGGCCCAGATAAAACAGGCCAATTTCGCATTCGGTTGGGCCGACTATTTTCCGGGCAACCGGAGTTATCGGCCGAAATGGTGGGTCATCCCCCTTAATTGGCCCGATTGCAATATGAGCTCCCCCCAGAAATTAATTAGTTGGGTCAAACTTGAAAAAAATGAGACCACAAATTAATTCGACCTGATTAATTAGTGAGGACAAACTAGTATCGGCCCAACTGAACACAACCTAATTATACTGAACACATTGTTAGACCTTTAATTTTCACCAAATTTCAGTTTTAGTCCTATACATAATATATTTTGTCCTTTAACTTTAAATAAAGGAAAAATAAAAAAGGTCCGAAACTAATTAGTGATTTTGAATTTTCGTCTTAAGCTATATCACTTTGCCAAATTAGTCCCGTAATTTTATTTTTTTGGAATATCTTTCCACTTGCCACATGGATGCTTACATGTCATGAAGTGACAAATTTTATCATAAACAATTATATAAGATTGCAGAATTTGTCCCAAACCACTTACAAATTTTGATTTTTCGTCCCGAACTATATCAATAAGCCGACTTTTGTCCCGTAATTGAAATGACAAGGGAAAAATATTTGTTCCAAACTAATTAGAAATATTTATTATTTATTAATACGAAAAAAATACACAAATTTTTCCTAATGGACTAAGATCGGATTTTTTTCTCAAAAGCGCACAAGAACTTCAAAAATCAATACTTTTTTCTCTTAAAAAAATTAATGGCAATTTACTTCCATGTATTATTCATGATATTCAATTTACCTTAAATTGCTTCTTTTCAAATTATAAGAGGTAAATTGATGAGCATAATGAATATCATAGAGAATAAATTATCATTAGTCCCTTAAAAAAGTAAAAGATGAATCATCATTTTCACAAAATTAGAAATTTAATAATGGACGAAATGCATGCCAAATGACAAATTGTGAGACGAAATTCGACGAATTAATATAGTTAGGGATGAAAAATCAAAATTGATAATTAATTTGGGACGAATTATGCAATCTTATATTGTTTATGATAAAATTTGTCACGTCATGATATTTAAGCATCCATGTGGCAAGTGAGACGATATTCCGAAAAAATATAAAATTACGGGACTAAATTGACTAAGTAATATGGCTGAGAAGAAAATTCAAAATATTTAATTAGTTTGGGACTTTTTTGCAATTTTGCTTCTAAGTAAATTAAGTTAAAAAGCATTTTGTATGTATGTATATATGATTTACGTAGAAGGGAAAAAGAACAAGAGTTAGTTGAGGGCATGTAATGTACGTAGGGCACGGGAAACAAAGGTGGTCTCGTAGAATGCATGACGGCAGACAAGCGCGAAACACTCATACCTTCAGCTCCACGTTACGTACATTTACTTCTACACATTCCAATCTTCTTTATAAGTTCTATAAAGTGAGTAGTAATAAAATACTTATATTGTTCGATTCATTGAATCAATAAAAAAAATTAATTAATCATGTGACCGTTTTTCTTCTTCTCTCTAACATTCCTTGGAGATTTCAATATGTTAAATCTCAGGCTCTTATTTTTATACTAGTTTTTTTATTGATCTTATGATTAATATCATCGAAGTTCTAATTGATTATAGTAGTATATGTTACTAAGTTTGAATAACTAATTAATTCTAGAGTGAATAGCATTTTTGTGCTCTTATGGGTTAAAGTTTGGTCCTTCTTATCAATGTAATATCACATTCATCCATTTTATAACATAATTTTCCCTCTTAAATTTTTGTAGCAAATTCGTCCCTTTTATCAATGTAGTGTAACACATTAGTTCCTCTTACAAAGTACATCAACTCTTGTCCACTTTAATATTTTGAATTTAAGTGATGTATTTTATATTTAAGAGGGACTAATGTGTTACACTATATTAATAAGAAGGACGAATTTGCTACAAAAAATTTAAGAGGGACAAATGTGTTAAGAGAGCGAATGTGATATATTACATTGATAAGGGGGACCAATCTGCTACAAAAAATTTAAGAGAAACGAAAGTGCAAAAATTAATCCAAGATGGCGATTTACTCTTAATTCTAACATATATAAAAATCATTAAGAGAGAAATGTAATACGAAAACCGTAACTTATTGGTATTAGATTTAAGTTTCTAATTTTTTTAAATTCAAAATTCATTCCTCAATAATAATGTACACTACTAATTTTCGACAATTACTTTATAATTATATCAGTAATTTTTTTTTCTAATTTCAAACACCGCGCCCTTGACTCTTCTTTAATATGAGTCATTATAAAGAAAAAAGTTTTGGTTTGATTTCGTTTGATTTTGAATTTGGAAAAATGATTTCGATGAATACTTGAAATCCCATTTGAATTTATTTAGAAGTTAAGTTTTGAAAAGATTAAACTTTACAAATTAGAAAAAGGTTTATGATTCCATGCAATTGAGATAATTAATTATTTGGAGATCGATCCTAAGTACCAAACTGACTGACACATGGATTGACACGAATATTTATGATTATAGCCCATAGAATTGCAAGCCAGTGAAATTTGGTCCCCCTTAATTTCAATAAATGTGAATTCGAAGGTTTATAATTACTACTACTAATTACGATCGAGTAGTAATTAACATTGGAATAGGTAGTCTTTGTTTTTTGGGCTTGGGAATGTAGAAATTTTAAATACTTTGACTTGTGTGCAAAAATTTCTTCTTTCTAGAAATCCCGCTTTATAGTAATTGAAAGAACTTTTTCTGTTTGGATGCTTCAAATTAAACAAACATATATATAGTAATAGTGCTAAAAGAGGTATAGATAGAGAATATGGTTTTTACTACAAGATTAATGGCACGAGCAGTACTACTACTACTTTTGCTATTCTTTGTTTTGCAATTGGCTCTAGGAAGACGTCTTTCAATTTCAAATGCACACCAAGGTCAGTGATCGATCAGTATATATATATATATGTGGTGTGCTTAATTAATTAATTATTGCAATTAATTCAATTTCCTCCTATTTTACTCAAACTATCCTGAATTCTCTCTCCATCATATATTTATATTGTCTTGAAAATTTGTAGGTGGAGATAATGTAGTAGTTGGAAGATGCAGATTTGATGTTCCAACCTCAGAGGTATGTTATGTGTTCCAAATTTGCTTAAGTGTACCCGGATCGGAGTACAATTTTATCTTTTAATTATACTCGAATTTATTCGCATTGCATTGTGTTTGATGTCAAAAATGTATTAATTTCGTCACAATCACAGGTTCCTACTAAAACAATGCAAGCTACAGGCGATAACAAAACTGGAGGTCGAAAAATACTAACGAAAACTTTCGTGGAGATAGAGAAGATGGAACCGACGATTAGTGTACGTTCAAAAGATCTTAAAAGAATTAATGGAGAAAACTATGAAGCAAGATTTGTTGCGTTCAATGCAGATTACAAGGGACCGAGGCGTCATCCACCTAAGAACAATTGAACTTTGAACATAATAAATCAAAGTTTTTTTTTTTTTATTAATTAAACTTCTACTTGAGTATCTTTGTCTTTTGAATCCATGTTATCCAAATATTTGTTTTAATATATATGTGTAAGAAATTTTGTTTGTTCGACTCAATGGAATTAAGATGGTGATGAACCTTGGCTAATTTTCTAAATTAATTTATGTTTTTTTTTCAGCACTAGTAGGTAGGTTTTATTTTTTTGTTTAATAACTAATCAATAAGTCGATTGGATACGAGCAAGTTGTATAACTCTGTTATTCAATTTCTCTAACAAAAAAAGTGTAATTAAGTTGTCGTGAACTCCTGCCATTAATGTGAGGTACATGTGTTGATTAACCTGCACTGAGTTGTCAATTCATAACCAGAAAATTCAAGGAAGTCCAAAATTTTAAATCTTGATAGAATTATATAAAGTTTATTGTGCGTTTTTTTAAAAGAACAAGAACGGTATTGGTATGCAAAAGTTTTAAGTTAAGGAGTTGAATACAAATTTGGGTATGCAGTACTTACATTATGCAACATGATTTATCATTTATCTCAATAATGAGCCATGTGTAATTATCATGCATTCTTTCTTTCATAAAAAAAAAAATGTTGACTATATAGTTAATAGTGAAATTGTATATTTTAAACGACCATTAGCAAGTAGAAAGTTTAGCTTTTTTGTTTTATTCTTTACAAAAAAAAAAAAAAATGCAAGTTTAGCGGATGGTTAATTGCAAGGTAGATATCAAACTCTTAAGCTTTGGATATTGATACTCTTAATAAGGAAAACAGGTAAGGAAAAAAGCAAAACTGGTACTATAACTTATGGCCACTGATGAATTCCTCCACAAGTGTTTGGGTTGGCGATTTTACTCTATAAGTCGCAAATTTAAAGCAATTTCGGACATTTTTGCCCCAGTTTGCGTAAGTCAACATCAAGCGCGGCCCACAAAGCCCCCAATTTAAACTCAGTTGGCCCGCACGAGGTGTTCACTTTTGCAATTGAGAGGATTTTTTTTAAAAAATTGCTTCAAATTTGTGATTTATAGAGTAAAATTGTCGGTTTGAATACTTATGCATGAGACAAAATTGCCAACAACCATTAGTTAATAGACCAAATTTGCGTTTTTTCAATATATTTGTGAAAGTGCTTCTCCAAACGAAAAAAAAGAAAGAAAGAAAAATCTAACTTGTGAAAGTGAAACAACCGTTAAAGATCATGGACGATATAGATAATTTAGCATGTTTTAGTATACTATTAAAAATCAACATGTGATTGGTCTAATGCAAAATATTAAACTCCACGAAATGAAGAATAGAATTTTGAATCTTTATTGGAAAATGTTTCATATTATATATTTGATGCGACTCGAAAGTAATTAAGTCAGGATAAAAAAAAAGTATTTTACTAAAAAAAGTCCATGATCTTTAATAGTTGTTGCACTTTCTTCCCCAACTTAAATTTTGTTACACTTAGTCGTCCTTCAAGTAATTAATATTTTGTCCATCGTAATCCTATCCGACGATTGATATTCCTATTAACCAGAAATAATTAACGTGCAGAACACGTGATTTTAGCGATGGTTATTTTAACATTTCAATTAAAAGTAGGGAAAAAGCTTATGTTAAAAATGAAGAAATTACCCCCTGCCAAAAGATTCACTTGCGGAGAGCACAAGATGTTAAAATTAATTAGGGTTTTTTGCACTTTGCACCCCCGAAACATGGGAAATAGGCACTTTGCACCCCCCGAAAATTAAATTTGGCACTTTGCACCCTCGAAATATGGAAAATGTAGCACTTTGCACCCTCTTTCATTTTTAGCCAAAATTTCAAGGGCAAAATAGGTAATTCAATTGTAAATTTTTGGCACTTTGCACCCCCAAAACATGCAAAATTAGCACTTTGCACCCCCAAAATAAAATTAGCACTTAACACCCTCGAATTAAGAATAAATCAACAACTTGCACCCCTGAAACATAATAAATGGACATTTTGCACCCCGAAACACAAATTTAACACTTAACACCCTCAAATTTTAAAAAAAAATCAAATCCCTCGTTTTTTCCTGCGAAGTTGACCATCGAGGGTGAAAAACATCTAAGGCAAAATAGGTAAGTCATTTTTTTTCTTAAATTTTGCAAAATATAATTATAAATACTAGAATACTCATTTCTCACTCCATCTTTCTTTTCATCAATATACATATCCATAAATAATTAAATAAAGTACAATTAAACTTATTTTGTAAGGGCAAAATAGGTAATTCAATTTCACTCTCCCTTAAACAACTCCCCACATTCTTCCTAATCAATTCTTATTTTGTAAGGGCTGCTTATGTTAATATCATTTCTTTTAAGAAATGGGTTGGATTTGGAGACAAGAATATGATGATAGCAAGAATCAAATTACTATAGGTTGGATTTTGTAAAATGTGGATTTTGTAATTTTTTAATATTAGAGAGTTATTGGTGAATGCAGTTCATGAAGTTTATTTTGAACTTTTAAGTGTGTATTTTGAACATCATGTTCGTATTTGATTTTTGAAATAGGCAATGGGTATTTGAGAAGTTTAATTGTACTTTATTTAATTATATATGGATATGTATATTGATGAAAATAAAAATGGAGTGAGAAATGAGTATTCTAGTATTTATAATTATATTTTGCAAAATTTAAGAAAAGAAACGACTTACCTATTTTGCCTTAGATGTTTTTCACCCTCGATGGTCAACTTTGCAGGAAAAAACGAGGGATTTGAGTTTTTTTTTTTAAATTTGAGGGTGTTCAGTGTTAAATTTGTGTTTCGGGGTGCAAAATGTCCATTTATTATGTTTTGGGGGTGCAAGTTGTTGATTTATTCTTAATTCGAGAGTGTTAAGTGCTAATTTTATTTCAGGGGGTGCAAAGTGCTTATTTCTCATGTTTTGGGGGTGCAAAGTGCCAAAAATTTACAATTGAGTTACCTATTTTGCCCTTGAAATTTCGGCTAAAAATGAAAGAGGGTGCAAAGTGCTACATTTTTCCTATTTCGAGGGTGCAAAGTGCCAAATTTAATTTTTGAGGGTGCAAAGTGCCTATTTCCTATATTTCGGGGGTGCAAAGTGCAAAAAACCCAATTAATTAATCAGAATTAATCTTGTCATAAAGACATGGGATAAAATATTTAGTCGAAGAACTAAAGTGCAACAATTAGATTAATTAGGTACAAAAGTATAACAACTAACAAAGATTAAGGATGATATTGTCAATTCAATGCCCTATATATATTACTACCTATACTTGTTGTTTAGAGTACATTCAAAGTTGAGAAAAAAGACTGGGTGGACAAGGATCTCGGATCATTTCTGAAAAACAATATATATATATAGCTAAGGGATGATGGAATTCTTCTTGTTCGATCGATCACATGATCATCACTAGCTAATTTAAGCATACTTTACCAGAGAAATGCTTTGCTGCAGCAATCATGGCGGCCTCCTCTGGTGCATAAGATATACAAGGCATTTCAATATTTTCATCCTTGTTCACATAATTTTCAGATGATGAGCCCAAAAAGCACAAACCCATTGATTTGAACACTGATGAAGAGTACCAATTACTGATGATCACTCCCTTCTTCTCTTTCCTCATCTTAATTCAACTTATAAAATCTAACCAAATATATATATATATATATATATATATATATATTATTCAGAAATTAATTATTAAAATATATTCTTAATTTGTGATTGTTTCTTATTTGATTGCTTAATTAATTTGGCATGCAGGTAATTTGTACTTTATAGACATAGGATATATATATAGGACGTTTCTTGGTGAGTACGTACGTTCATCTCTTTGAACCCAACAAAGTCTAAATTAACTAAATTTGACCAAAAGTAATTTTCTTTCTTTCTGACCAATATATAAAGACTAGCACGCGATACATCCGTGAAATTCCCTTTTCTTTGATAATAATAATAATATTAAACTAAGTTGTTTATGATGTGTAAAATTTTGTCACCTTTTGAAAAGTCTTGAGTACGATAAGTACTGGAGTAACCAATACGCATGGCATCTATACTGTGTATTTTCTATTTCAAAATATGTATCATATAATGAAATACATTTTCTCCAATTATGTCCACAAAATTTTCAAAAATATTCATTTTTTTCTTTTTTATAATATTTATAAACCGAACATATATACCAGGAACTCAAAAATTTTAATACATGCTTGGATCGAGTGGCTCTATCAGAAATATTCACAAAACCCCTAGCTACAAATAGAATATATTTAAAGTAAGACATTCATATTGTACCCATGTTAACATTTCTTTCTGTGGGCGTTTATGCTATGCTAAATTGGTTATTTTATAAGATCCGGATGATTTTTAAGGGATGTGTTATAATTGCATGACATATGCTAATAATTGCAATAAATGCAAGAATATTTCATATTTTAATTTGTGTACTTAATTTTAAGATAATAATATAGAAAAGAAGACCTCTAATAACATAATACAGATTACGAAAAAATAAAAAGACACAGTTGCACTTTCATATAACTTTCATCACAGTCAAAATCCCCACACCAATTATGAACAAGTTGCAATAAACTACAAAAACAACAAATGATGGGATTGGGCCTGCAGCAACCAACGTTTCTAGACAAAACACATACTGTATTATCAACTGTCCATTTCTCCTGTCATTTTTGTTCAATTTACTCTTTTGCATTTATCAATTCATGAGAGGAATAGCTAATGATGTGGACTCATTCCAAACTTTATCCCTTTTCTTTTTGTTAGCTTTTGGTTTATATGTTGAGTTGTGTCTAAATTTGTTTGCTGTTAATGACAAGAAATAAGTGAACCTAAACATCAAGGCCCTGTCTATTTTGATCTTTAAAATTTTGTATAGTTTCCAATAAACAAAGTAAAAACCAATACATGTTTTGGGATATATTTCGAAAAGCGTAGCGTTATTATCACACATTTATTTATTTCCAAAAACGCATAAACCAAAGAACTTTTTTTTCAAAGAAAAAGCGGTGTTGCCTTCTACCTTAATCGTCAAATAAGTTGAGAATTAATCCAAACACACTGCAGTCTGCACACTCGTCCAAAATACCTTGACAAAAGCAAACAATTGTAAGTTGTAACCTTCACAAATCACAACTAGCGTTGATAAACAATAAGCCCTTTTAGTTATAGCACCAAAATAATTGATTTTGTTCTGTGAAAAGTTTTATATGAGTTAATAAAATTTTGCTAATAATTGGTTTTTGTTATGAAAAACTTCTGATTGATAATTTGTGGGTGGATGACAATGAGCATGGACCTATGGCGTTGACCAAAACTTGAAAATAGGTGCCTAAATATGCCAATAGTTCCCATTAGTTTTAGTTATTTAAGTTTTCATACAACAAACTGAACATGAAATGACATAGATCTCATAATTTCAACTACTCTGCACAGAGCTTCAAATTACATATATTCATTCAAGCAAGCATTTAAGTGGAAACAGAAACAAATAAAAAAAAAAGAACATTCTTAAGAGTCTACTTCAAACACGTCATCAACATAAAGGGGATCAAATATTTACAAGAAAGTCTCTCATTTCCCACAAATTATTTATCCAACAATGTTGTAGGAGAAGGATTAAAAATAAAATGAAAAAATACGACCAATTCTGCTCAGCATTGCATTAAGCAGTGCCTCCAAAGAATATTTACATATCACCATCTCTAAACGCTGCTCTCCTTCAAGCATAACCCAAATCTACACTACGAATCTTTAGATCGATTATACCTCAAGACTCTCAAAACTGGCAAGAAGTCCCAAGCCTCTGTCTCTGCTTCTGGCCAAGTGAAATAGCCTTCCTCTTAGCAAATGCAGGGTAAAGCAGCTCCTGGAACTTGTCCAAAAACAGGCCCCATTCTTCCTCGTTCATGTCTGCCAGCTTCACAAAGCTCGCACTTGCTTGGAGCTGCTCATTGGCACTTCCATGGCCAGAGGATGAAGTAGCAAGATAGAAACGCTCGGGTTTGGGTCCTGTAAATTTTGAAAACTTCTGGTTTTTCTCGCCTAAGCTAATATTCTTCATCGACATAGAAAGATTTGAAATAGTTGAAATCTTTTTCTTATCTAGGGATCGAAAACTAACTGACCCCTTCTCTTCGCTTTCATTTTCATCTTCTTCCTCCTCTTCAATGCTTTCATCTAATTTAGAAAGTGGGATGCGTCCTATAGCACTTCCGATTCCAAAATGGAAGGGTGCTACAAAGTCTTCGGAGGTCAATTTTGGGGTTAAATCACCCCCACCATCTTCGCAATCTATGTCAAACTGAAACTCATCAAAATCTTGTTCAGCCTCGGGAGCTAACATCTCCTCAGTAATAAGCTGCCTTGCTTCAATGCATATAACCTCAAGCTCGCTAGGCTCCTCTTCACCACTCCGAAACTCCCGACTCATCATCTCCCCAATCTCAGCAAGGCATAGCCCATATGCAGCAGCTTCCTTGAGGAAAATTGTACAGAGGAATAAGACGCGCAAACAAGCCTCTCGGATCATGGGGAGCTCACTTCTTAACATCTCTGAATCACGAACAGGGTCAAGTTTTCCTATGTACTCAAGTTCGTCTTCTGAGAAGGGTATCGAAGCCTGAGGCCAGTGGATCCACTCAAAATACGGATCTTCTAAACTCTCGGGTAAGCAAAGGCCATGATCGATTGGGATCAGTTCGACTTGACCAAATCTCCCAATGCCGTCAAGCTTCCTAACTAAAAGATTCCCACCATGCCTATCTGTGTTGAGAATTCTAATATCTAATATCCCAATTCGATGCACAGCAGAAACAGGGTAACTCGAGGTTCCATAGTCACTAGCATCAAAATCATGTTGAATGAACTGCTGAAAGGATGCAATTTTACTGACAAGATTCTTGTTCTGAGGTTTGGTACCGTTCACACCATCGTTAACATTGAAGATCGAGTGAGTGATCTTCACTAGTGCAGTTGGTGGCACATTTGCAAAATGGTCATGGTCAAGGAGATAAGCAGCAACTTCTCTGAAACCAGTTTCTCCTACCCTTACGGTTCTTTTCAAACCAGGTTGACCAAGAGCTTTACCAACAAAGCCCTTTGGATTGTTTGGCGCAAATGGTTCTTCATCCGTGGGCTTCACAATTGCAACACTCTCGCCTCTGATATTTCTGAAATAATATGCTCCTCCAAGCCCACTATGAACAGCGATTGGATCTACACCGTTCTTAATTGCCTTGACAATTTCCTTAACAAGTTGTTTTGTCTTGGCAAAGCGGATAGAGTGACCCAATATCTCGATTGGCCCACTCTTATCTCTTTGCTGAATTTCCCCTCCAGTAGGCGATAAACAGGGAGTTGAGGAGCTTCTGTGAAGGAAATTCCTTGTTATTAAAAGAGGGGAATCATTTCTTATGGCACTGAGGTCATTCTCCAGAACCATATCACCAAATGTCAAAGAGCTCTCCTCAATTGGGAAATTTAGGGCAACTTGCAACCTCCTTTTCACAGTGTGTGCATTGTCATTCCTGTCCAACTCCATCCCTAACACACAACCGGTCTCAGTCTGTACAAAAACACGTCTCCTACCAGTTGTTCTTCCTTCCATCCTCTTGGACCCAAGGTACTCGCCACTTCCAAGAGGACCCTTGAAAGCTGCCACAGCCATCTGGGTCTGAACAGGGCTATCCAAGTTTGGAGACATGAAGGAACGGAGAAGACCAATTATAGTTCTTCTCACAGCCGGAAACCAAGATGGCAAGGCAAGAGATATTTTCCCTCACTCCCAGTTGAACGCCAAACTTAGAAGCCGATTGTGACCGAACCGAGAATATATCTGATCCAACAAATATCATCAATAGGGAAACCGATATGTATCTAGCCCAAAGCTGCCAAAAGAACCAAGTAGAGAGAGAGAGAGAGAGAGAGAGAGAGAGAGAGAGAGAGAGAGAAAGATTTATATTGCCATTACATCAAGAATGCCATATGAGATCAAGAAAATTCCAAAACAAAATCTGCAAGTGTCAAAATTACCAAGTTAATTAAAGAAGCCTAAAACCTCAATTTTTCAACATGTAACTCACAAGTACCAAAACACATAACCAGCTGACTTGCTTAAAATGGAGTAAGGTTTTCAAATAATGCCCAAGAAATCTAAGGATTGATTTAATAGACTCCTTCAATTACCTCTCAACTCTCAACAACTAAATAAAGTGCAGAAATTATATACAGTAAACGTTCACCACTTTATATTCCACACCATTCCATGATAAATCTTGAAAGAAACTTTAAAAGAACGTAAATCAGCTTATATACACACAGAACCCAATGAAACAATTCCAAACTGAATCCATCGCATAACTCTTTTATCATATAAATGTGGTAGAACTCAATCTTATCAGCAAAAAGAAATGAAATTTGCTCACACACATTACATACTCATTCCATTCCATATAGTAAAAAAAAAACCAAAAACAGAGAAAATCAACTCACCAGAAATCAGATCTGAACAATCAGCTTCACTAAACCTACACTATTACAATACCGTCGAAACAAAAAACCATTCGCCAAATTTCGAATAATCAAACGGTAAAAAAAAAAAAAGAAAAGAAGTTCAATCAGAAGGTTTAACGGCTAGGATTTTATGCCCCCCAAAACCCTCTCCTTTTTTTATACTCTTTTCTTTCTTGCACCGAGCTCTTCTCCCTGTGGATATATAAACTATTTGCAGTATATATAAATTTCTTTTTTATAAAAATATATCAGATTTCTTTTTAGCTTCTATATTCCCCCTTTACATTTGTCAGAATAATTATTACTTTTTAACTCTACACAGACTTTAGTTAGGCGTTAACTGCGGTTAGTTTAAGCCGACTTGGGTTTTATATAAGTCCCATTTTGAAGAAAGGTCTAGAATGATGGATATCAGCCGTTGGATAGTGAGCTAAAAGTTATCCAAGCCGGTGGATGGTTTTGGTTACTAGTAGCTAATGGGATTGGTAAGTGACGTGTAACGGTCAACGAATCCGAGGGGTTTCCTTTTTTACACGATTTCCGTGGACATAGCCGGACTTTTGACTATGCTATATATGAATGGACATAATTACCCCTTGCCAAGGGGCCTCCAATTAAATTTTATCGGAATTATTTTATGGAAGGTCGATATTGTCTTAGCAAGAATTATTGCTGTCAAAACAATTAATTACAGTATAACTTATTAAATTGTCCCTTTTTATTAAGAGCAATAAATATGAGTATATCAATTATTTATTGTCAATTTACGGAAAAAGTGCATTGCAAACTATCTAATTCTCTCTCACTTTAGTACATATAATTTCTTTATGTTTTTATCAAGCAAAACTTTAAATCTAATCATAAATTACTATTCTTTTCTAGATCTTTAATTTTCTCTTTTCTTGTTCCATAAGGTGAAATCGCTCATCCTGAGCGCCCCTCACCCCCTGCCCGACGGGATTGTGAGAGGAGGTAAATCATGGTGACTCAACCAGCAACAGTAATTTTCTCTTTTCTTACTCAAGATGTCACAGTTAAAAAGTCTTTCATTGATTTATAACTTCTTATATTAAAAATTTTAATTATCTCTCTGGTTGGCATTTTTTAAAAATATTTATTTGATTAATACTTAAAACTTTTTATTTGCCCTATATTACAAAAAATAAAATCCAGCTTTGTAGACCAATAGATTAAGATTACCTATTAAATTATAAGGTTTCCAGCAAAAAAAAAAAATTCATGAAAAAAGGATAGTAAAGGAAAAATGCAAAAAAAAAAAAAAAAAAAACACACACGTAATGTAATATATAAAGTAAAACTCAGACATATCAAAATATTATTTTTTGTAAAGAGACGGATTAATTTTTAAATGGGTCTCTCACTCTTTTGTAATTTTTGAATTTTTCTTCTTACTATGATAGTATAAAAAAAAATTATTATTAAGATGCTCTTCCGAATCCATTCAAGATATGAATTAATTTTTTTAGGGAAAGGTGTTAATTGAGAGAGAATATTTGACTTTACGAAAAGGAAATTTATTTATTTACTATTAGAAGAGAAAACAAAAAAACTAAAGAGACAATGTAAATTAATTTCCATGTTTAAAGGTTTTATAAAAAGGAAAAGATAACCAATGTGTTAATGAGAAAGAATATGGAGTTGACATAATTAAAGAGAAATACTGAAAATTAAAAAATCAGATTTTTTAGTCTTTAATTATGAGGACAAATTAAGAAATATGAAAAATTAATCTGACGGTAATAATCTTCGCTCAATGTCATTAGCCTTTATAGAATTATCTCATTGTGATGTGTTGGAGATATATAATTGGTTGTTAAACTTATCAAGTTATCATACTTTAGTAAAATTTTACGGTTGAGGTAAGTATATTTTTGCATTTATTATTAACAATATATGCAACAACTTCATAAATACTTTTTTCCTTCTATTAGGCTCAAGTAGTTATCGGCTCATAAACATAATTGTAGCTAAGGAATTCCGACTCAACAAAAGAATTGTTTCGTGGAGAAATATATATATTTTTATTTAATTTTGATTTGTTTTGGATTTGTTTAGTCGTGTTCCGATATTCAACAAAAGTATTGATCAAAGTTTAGACATTATTTTATTTTTTGTTACTTGTTTGCAAAAAAAAAAAAAAAAACACTTAACTAATTGTATCGAGGCATCAGGAACTAGAATGTACCTAAACACTTTACTTGAAGTGTGTATATATATATATATATATATATATATTGGATGATTTTTATTTTACTTTTTGTATCTAGACATTTTATTTTGATTTTTCAAGTGTTTAATCCATTTCGAGGCGGGTTAGACAAATTAATGTGGGTACCTCTCCCAACAGATATTCGAATCTTAGTTCACTACTTTAATTTGTAGTAACTAGCCCCTTTCACTATGCCAATCACCTATTGATTTACGTATCTAGACATTAACTAGAGACTTTAGTTAATGTATCTAGACATTTAAAATTTGTATAAATATTGTACCTCGGCACCATACGAAATCGATGAAAAACATTAACCCAATTTCACAAGACATTAGAGCCACCAAAACGAAAACCCTAAGCAGTATATGATTGTTTCTTCCCAAGTAAATGCTCTTATCATTTATAACAAGTGAAACATACTATAATGTCAAATGCGGTAAGTATTTTAACTTGTTTACAAAAAAAGAGATTTTGTTAATAAAAATAAATTTATTAAATTTATATTTTTTGAAATAAATTAATCATTTCTTAATTTTCTCAAACTATTATTTTTTCGAAAATCTAACAAACAACAATTTTCATATATTTAGAAAAATTCTACACAAACCTACGTTTGTGGTTCGACATAAAATATATTTCTTACACAGCTTATCTAATATAAAATAAATAAAATATATATAAATCTCATAAATATTACACATGCAACATAAATTTTTCCGAAAAAACTTACATGCATATATTATTTTTCAAATCACTTTCAAAATTCAAATAAACAAAATTGAAATTATTTTACAAACATCCCCAACTTTTCCATATAGGATCAAATGTATTTAAACAGTTAACACGCACTACAACAAAAATGATCTTTGGTGGCATCAAGCTTGATGGCATTTTAAAGAAAATGTGAGAAAAAATTAATACAGTTACATTTTTTAAAAATGTCAGGAATTATAAATGTTAAATATACTATTTAGTGACATTTTAATATATTATGGCATTTTATAATGTTAAATCTTGTTATGATAGTGACATTTAACTTTTAGTCACACCGCTACAAGTGACAGTTTGAAAAATGTCGTTATATATAAAATGTCACTAGCAAAGTGCCACTTGTAGCGGTGAGGCTAAATGTATCAATGTCACAATTATAGTTAAAAGTAACATTATAAAATATCACTATAGTATAAAAATGTCACTAATCAGTAAGATTAACACTTATACATTGTGGCATTTTTAAAAAATGTGACTATATTAATAATTTGTGACATTTTCTTTAAAATGTTATCAAGCATGGTGCCACCATAGATCATATTTGTTGTAGTGACGCCAACCAAGACACGACTAACTAATAGTTCAATAATACACGTTCATGCATTTGCAAGATGGAGTATATGGTTTACCGTTTGTTCGTTTGTTCGTGTACATATTGTACAGTGTCATGATCTTTATACTCAGTCACGACAGATGTCAGGAGACAACAAAGAAAAGTGGGCAAATAATATAGTGCCACGTGGCAGGTGCATCATATTCTTCTCCCGTTACGGAGCAGCAGAATCAACCCTTCTTTGCAGCACCAATGCACATGATTCCGGTGGGCGATACTTCTATGTAAAAGCGGTTGCACTAGGATTTGTAGCTAATACTTTAATGTAGCTTTTTCTATTTTTAGCAACTTTCAGTAGTATTATTCTGATTTTCTTGTTTTTGTTTCTGAAGGGCGGTGGATTAGCACGTGGGTTTGCTGTTTTTTACTCATTTCCCCCCCCCTTTTTTTTTTTGTAATTCTTTCCAATATTGTTCTTCTAATAACACATATTTGCCGAGTCAGGTCCGGAGAAGGAAAGATTCTTTTATAACAACTGTGGAACTGTAACCAATTTTTTCATTAAATAAAAAAAAGTAAAAAACAAAATCATTATCAGTTTTCTACAAAGAAAAAGAAAAAAATTTCCCTTGGGCTTTAGAACATTTTATTATTGCTATGATCTAGTACACTATCAAATGGACTATACCAAAAAGGGTGATGCCGCCCAATAGCTAAAACTGTTTAAATTTGTTATGAAGTAGGCCGACGATAAGGCCCAGAAATATTGGGGCTGAAATAGGCCCGAGTGTGACAGCTTAGTCTGATTTAAGCTAAGTCACAATAGAATCCAACCGCATTAGACCCACGTAAATATGCTTCTCCTTTTCTTTTTAATACATTCATCGTTTAATCTTTAACCATAACAACATAAATTATTTAAATAACTGTTCAATTGAAAATAATATACTACTACAAAATACTAAAAATAAACTAAAATAAATATTTATATTAGTGGGAGTTAAACCTAAAACTTCTTGATCATAAGACCTTAGCTTTTTCAGTGATTACCATTAAGTTACGATCTCATAATTGACCACGTGAATATAAACTTTACTAATACACAAATTTCCCTCCCTTTTCCTACACCAAAATTCGGTCAAATCATACAAAATCTTGGATTTACTTGTTCAATATTTAATCGATTAGTGTTTAGTGTTTACACACTTCCTAGAGGAACAACACGATTGAAGAAAACTAAGGGTGAAGAAGATTAAGAAGTAAAGAAGTAACCAACAACCTACTACCAAAAGGCAAGATCAATAAAAAGATGATGCACAAAGGATTTGAAAGCCGGATCTTCAAATATATATATATATCTCTTAAAACCCATTTTAGTTTGATCGAAATTTTAAATTGTTATGCAACTCACTAATGCTTATAATTTCATAAACCCAACAAATTATGCATAGTATCATATAGTTCGATTCAAGTTTTATAAGGATCCATTAGTTCGATTCGTTTGGGAAACCTGTTTCCCAACAACATCATTCTAGAAATAATTTGATACACTATTGTGATCCAAATGTCATGTCCAACTCTTTTTCCATATAAAAGGAACCCATATTTTATTCTACAAATGAAAATTTTGGTAGGGGTGGAAGATACATTTGACTGCTCAAATACTATTTCGGTATAATTCTTTAATAGGTTAAAAATTAAAAATTATTTGATATTCAATTTGAGTTTAAAAATAAAAATTTGTATCAACTTAGTTGTTCACTAAGTTTAAATAGTAAATATTTTATTGTTTTATGACTTTCAAAATTTGATTTGAATTTAACTAATTAAAAATTAGTCTGATACATGTAAAAAGAAATTTGAATAAATAACTCGAATTTGACCATTTATTGGATTTTATTACATTGATTGAGTTAAGTCTACTTATATGATTTGGGTCTAACACGAACCTTCAGAAAAATGACTAGTTCCCAATACAAGTCCATTTATTGTGAGACGCCGAATCGAGCCGCCTTGTATTAGGCCAACTCTAGTGAGGACCTTCCACCCTTTTCCCTCTCCAGTCCTCTTTTCATGGTCATCTCTAGTGATCTAATCTTCTCATTCCAATTAATTTCAATTCTCATGTTTCTTTATAATAATAATAATAATAATAATAAATTTAACATTGACATTAATAATAATGAATTTCACTCCAGGATATTTAAATGGCGGATTTATTTTTGACTGGTACAATATATAATTGTTTGGGTTTGATTTTTTTTTAATCCATAAATAGTATTTAATTTTCATAAATTGTTTTTAATTATGTTATTCTAAATTAACACAAATTAAAGTTAAATTATCAAGATTTAAAATAATAGAAAAAATTAAATTTTCTTACAATGTTATTAAGTTTAAAAAATTAAGTAATAAATTACTGTTTAGGTTTTTTTTAAAAAAAATTAATTATAAATTAATTTTAAAATAAATTACTTAAATAACAAAATAAAAAATAAAAGAAAGAAAAAAAACAGATGGCGTCGCCATCGGCCCATTGACCGCAGTGGGTGGCGATGTCCCACCGCCTCACCCACCTCTCACCCCTTCCCCCTTATCAATGAAGATCACTCAATTTCTCTCCCTTCCCTTGTAGCATTAGAGATGCTCTTAGTTGACAGTCTTTTTCGTAGGGGTGGGTGCGGGTCGGGTATTTAGGGTTTTGGATATTTCGGGTCTGGGTACCCGATGTGATGGGTAGTGAATTTTCACTCCGAAAACCCGACCCGATCTGGCGGATACCCAAAATTTTTGGGTATTTCAGATTTTGGGTTTCGGGTACCTGAAATTTCACTTTTTTTTTTGTTTATTTTGTTTTATATATATAAATGTTCCAAAAATCTTACTTTTTAACATATATGTATGTAAAATTGTAAAATAATTGAATTCAAATATTGAATTGTACACAATAACTTCAAAATAAACACAACACAAACTTCTCAAGTCTTCAACAATATTACAATCAAGGACTCCTAAACAAAACACAACATACAAGTATTAAGTCTTCAACATTCAACAATATTACAATCAAATTTCAAGCATAAAAAATATCACAATCAAATTAAAAGTTACAATAGACACAAATATAATAATATTGGACCAATTTTTTTTATTCAATACCCGAACGGGTCCCGAAATCCCCGTTCGAGTGTAAATATGACACACGAAACCCGGGCCAACAATATATTTCGATTCGGGTACTCGAATCCGAAATGTCAAAAAATTTGTTTTTCAATCCCAAACGAAAAATATCCGATCGAGTCGAAACGGGTACCAAAAACCCGACCCAAACGCCAACCCTACTTCTTCCTTTAAATGTCTTGCTATGTATGAAAGAATTAATTTAAAATCAACTCAATTTTGATTCTGTTGTAAATAATTTAAAATTATATGGATGTCCATAACTCCCAAATATTATTCTTACAATTATGCATAATCTTGTAACCCCCAATTTTGTAATCCCCAACTTTGTAACCCCCTAATAAATTGTATATTCTCATTTATTTTATTTTGTAACCTACACTTTGTATTTGAAATTCAAGGCCTATAAATAGTGCCTATGTATGATGCTTGCAAAACCAATTTCATATGAATGAGAAATATTTTATCTCCTACTTTATTCTCTACATTGTTAGTTTTCTTATTATTTTAGAATAATTTTATAACACGTTATCAGCACGATTCGCTTGAGGTTCCTGATTCATCCAGATCCAGTATCTTTGTTGAATTTGATCTAGGTAAAATATCCAATTTCTCTTTTACATGAATCCATCACGTATTGATTTTGCATATTGAAGTAATAAAATCGATTTTATGGGTGCAGTAGTTTTCCTGTCTTTTCCCATATCATGAATCTGTTTTTACTTAATTATAATATAATATTAAGCTTTGCAGAAATTTTAACAACACGTATTGAAAAAAAAAAAAGGCTTTTTCCATAAACTCAAAATAATAGATCTTATGCAGAATGATTTTATATAATGAAAAGTGCTTAATTTTCTTGATTTATATATAACTTCATATCATTCACCATTTCAATGGGACTTCTTTTTCAATATGGGTACTAAATGTCTCTAGACGTAAAGATTGTAGCTTGATATCTGATTTGTTTGATGTTTTCCACTTTCAAGTCATGAGATGTTTTAATTTATGGTTTGTTTTCAAAGTGATAAATATGTACTGTATAAATGCTTATTATTATTCATAGTTTTTAAATCCAAGTATTTGTTTCCGTATAAATATGTTGAATCAGCTTCCAAAAGCCTTGTAAAAAAAATTTTAAATAAATAAAATATACTCTCTAGATTGGTTACAGAGAGATAAGTAATAAAAAGAGTTATGTAATAATTTGATGAATTGTATTATATATATTTAATTATATAGTCAAGTGAATTAATGCAATGGTATTGTGAAGCTCTACACAAATAAAAAAAAAAAGAACTTTTGAAGCTATCTGATGAAGAAACAAGTTCTTTGAGCAGTATTGAATTACCAATTTAACATCGTTCCTACTACCTATCATTCTACTACAATTGCGTACTCAAGTTTGTATCATTGTAAAAGAAAGAACTCGAAGTTCTAAAAATCTAAATATTTTGTTAGGCTCGAAGCCTATATGATAAAACTGAGAATCTAAATGTTTTGGTAAATTTTTATTTTAGGCTTGAAGCCTAAGTTATGAACTCAAACCCGAAGATTTGAGGACATTTTTAGCATTTTATATGACTTGGATTAATGATATTTAAATCCATTAGAATGCAAAAGGTCTCAAAATACAATCATAAAATGAAAAATGAGACGATTGATAAAGATAAAGTGAAGGCAATGCTTCATTCGTAATTTCATCTTGTAGGATTGAAATTACGATATATTTTAGTACAGGGCCCATTTGTCCTAAAATATTTGGAGAAATTATTTTAACACCAAAGTTGTGATTGTTTCCACTTGAGTAAAACTATATTCATGTGAATTGAACTGTCCCTATTATAGTCCAAGCTAAACGGAAAATTTAAGCTCGTGTTCATCTTTGGCATGAATTTATAATATGTTTTTAAGGCATGCATTTTGTGGATAAAATGATGGATAAAAGCATGTGTTGTCATTCAGAGCTTTGAAAGGTCGAGATTTCTTGTATCGACAATTTGAATATTTATAATTACGGGACTAATATGGACTTGAATAAAGAGAGTAACTTTCTAATTACATTTTTCCTTAAAAGCTTGCTATGAAAGTTTGCACTTGATGTTGCGATATTTTAAACTAGTAAATACAGTCCACGATTAAAAATTAGTTTTCTATTGAAACTATTTGGAGATATTTCATTTACTTTTTCCGGGAATATATGCAATTATATATATGTTTCAATGTTCTGGTTATTTGACATGTCAAAAGAATAGAGACTCAATACATTCTTTCCTATAGATGCACTCAACTTATATTTTATGAGCAAATGGTTCATATTGAAATATTAATCATCATCAGATAGATAAATTTTTGTGGTAAAATTGAGAAGTGTTCCTTTTATATATGATATCAATTAGTTTGAATTTTCATGTAAATCTACATAAATTTAGATCTTTGCATTAGTTATTTGTGCTACTAATTTTGATTTACTTCGGAACAATGAAAGGTCGATTGTGATTAACACATTTCATAATAGTTATTTTATCGTCTTGTATCATATGACTGAGATTATTTGGGAGCAAAGAATGATAAATTATTTTATCATTATTATTTTATCCTATCTCATGTCTTGATTGAAAGTAAAATGAGAATTTTTCATCTTGATTAAATTATTCACAAGAGTAATTTGAGGTTTCTTTTGATTAGACTTTTTGAGCTTATGAATCCCTTATAATAAGTAAAAACTTATTATCTTAAATAACCTCATTTTTATACTACGAATGTGTGGAATTCATAAGAAAGAAATGTGTTTATATACAATTGATACAAATATTTAAGTAAACCGGAAGTTTACTAATCAAAATACATTTATTATTTGGCATGACCGGTTAGACCATCCCGGATAAACTATAATGCAAGAAAAAAAAATCATTGAGAATTCACACGAATGTTCATTGAAGAACCAGAAGATTCTTCAATTCAAATAATTCTTTTGTGCTGCTTGTTCTCAAGTTAACTGATTATTAGATCATTTCCATTTAAAAATGGATTAGAATCACCATCATTTCAAAAACACATTCAAGGTGAAATATGTGGGCCTACTCTTCTACCATGTGGATCATTTAAATATTTTTTGAATTTAATAGATGCATCTTCGACAAATGATCACATGTGTGTCAACCTGCAATCTGATTCATGCAGGGTTATTTGCGCAAATAATTGCATTAAAATCACAATTTTGAATTATTTAATCATTTCAATGTATCTTGATAATGCTGGCGAGTTCATATATGAGGCTTTCAATGACTTTTGAATAATAATTGAAAGTCATGTTGCCCATATTCATACACAAAATGGTTTAGCAAAATCGTTCATTATACGCCTCTAATTAATTGCTAGACCATTTTAATGAGAACAAAACTTCTTGTTTCAACATGCATATGTGTTGTTTTACATGCAGCAACACTTGTGTGCATCATGCCAATAAGTTAACTAATTTCTCCCCGTTGAAATTAACGTTTGGTCATGAACCTAACATTTCCCATCGTAGATATCAAGGATGTGCAACATATGTTGCAATTGCTCCACCACTACGTACAAAGATGGGTTATGAAAGAAAGTTGAGATTATAATATGAATCCCCTTCTATAATTAATTATCTGGAACAAATGACTAATTTTACGGTAAGATTGGTCGATTGTCATTTTGATGAAATAATGTTCTCGACATTATGGGGAGAATAAAGAGCTGGTAAAAAAAAAATTATGTAGAATGCATTATCATCTTACTTAGATCCTCGAACAACAAGTGTACATTAGAAGTTCAATAGATAATTAATTTGCAAAATATTGAAATAAACTGCCAGATGCATTCACTAATCTAAAATGAGTTACTAAATATCATATACCAGATTAAAATGCTCCAATTATGTCCCTGTAGAACAATCTACTGGTGAAAATCAAATAAAGCCATGTCTAAAACGTGGTAGACAAATCGGTTCCAAAAATAATAATCACTGTAAAATAAAAGGAGCAAATAGTGAAGATGGTCATATATTGGAGGCGAGCACTCTTGAAGAGTTGCAAGACATAACTAATGATAACACCCCAGAAGAGGTTCAGGTACCTGAAAATAATGAAAATGAAGAGATCTCGATATGTTATGTCAATACGGAGAAAAAAAAGAAAATTGGAACCGATATAAAATAGTTGTCGACAACACTTTTTCATATAATTATGAAATTAAATGAGGATCTTGAAACTAAATTTGCTAAAAATATACACATAGAAATGATTGGCCAAAATGAAAAGACGCAATTCAAGCAGAATTAAGTTCACTTTCAAAACGTGAAGTCTTTGGACCAGTAGTCCAACACCCAAAGGAGTAAAACCCGTTGGGTATAAATGGGTATTTGTGCGAAAACGAAATGAGAAAAATGAAGTTGTTAGATACAAAGCACGACTAGTAGCACAAAGGTTTTCGCAGAGATCTGGAATTGATTATGAGGAGACCTATTCTCCTGTGGTGGATACGATTACGTTTAGATATCTTATTAATCTGGCAGTACGTGAAAAACTAGATTTGCGTCTAATGGATGTTGTTACAGCGTATTTATATGGCTCGCTGGATACAGAAATTTATATGAAAGTCCCTGAAGGATTGAAAATTTCCAATGCATGTGGAAACTCCCGGGAAAATTGTTCAATAAGCTTGCGCAAATCTTTATATGGACTAAAACAATCTGGGCGTATGTAGTATAATCGGCTTAGTGAATACTTGTCAAAAGAAGGTTATAAAAGTGATCCAATATGCCCATGTGTATTTATAAAAAGATTCAGATCAGAGTTTGTTATAATAGCTGTTTATGTTGATGATCTGAATATTATTGGAACTCCAGAAGAGCTTCAAAAAGCAGTTGATTATTTAAGGAAAGAATTCGAGATGAAAGATCTTGGAAAAACAAAGTTTTGTCTAGGTTTGCAGATCGAGCACTTATCAAACGGAATTCTTCTTCATCAATCAAGTTATATAGAAAAGATTTTAAGACGATTCTATATGGATAAAGCATATCCGCTAAGTACCCCAATGGTTGTAAGATCGGTAGATGTGAAAAAATACAATTTTTGTCCTCGTGAGGATAATGAAGAACTCCTTGGTCCTGAAGTACCATATCTCAGCTCTATAGGAGCATTGATGTATCTTGCTAATAGTATACGTCCTGATATATCTTTTGATGTAAGTTTATTAGCAAGATTTAGTTCTTCTCCTACTCGTCGACATTGGAATGGAGTGAAGCATATATTTTGATACCTCCGAGGAACAATTGATATGGGGTTACTTTATGCCAATAATACAAAATCACAATTAGTTGGCTATGCTGATGTGGGATACTTATCTGATCCACATAAAGCCCGCTCTCAAATAGGTTATGTGTTCACAAATGGTGGAACGACCATTTCATGGCTTTCTACTAAACAAACTTTAGTTGCCACTTCATCAAATCATGCAGAAATAATCGCAATGCATAAAGCAAGTCGAGAGTGTGTTTGGCTAAGATCGATGACTTATCATATCCAAGGGATGTGTGATATATTATTTGAGAAAAATACTCCAACAATTTTATATGAAGATAACACAACTTGCATAGCTCAACCAAAAGAAGGGTACATTAAAGGAGATAGAACGAAACATATTTCACCAAAATTCTTCTTCACTCATGATCTTCAGAAGAATGGTGACATAGATGTTCAACAAATTCGTTCATCTGAAAATCTAGCAGATTTGTTAACGAAGGCATTGCCAACTAACACATTTGAGAAATTGATTAATAGAATTGTGATGTGTCGACTTAAATCCATTAAGTGATTTTGTTATCAGGGGGAGTAAATACATGTTGCACTCTTTTTTCCTTGACTAGGTTTTTGTCCCACTGGGTTTTTCCTAGTAAGGTTTTTAACGAGGCACATAACTATTTTATGGACATCCAAGGGGGAGTGTTGTAAATAATTTAAAATTATATGGATGTCCATAACTCCCAAATATTATTCTTACAATTATGCATAATCTTGTAACCCCCAATTTTGTAATCCCCAACTTTGTAACCCCCTAATAAATTGTATATTCTCATTTATTTTATTTTGTAACCTACACTTTGTATTTGAAATTCAAGGCCTATAAATAGTGCCTATGTATGATGCTTGCAAAACCAATTTCATATGAATGAGAAATATTTTATCTCCTACTTTATTCTCTACATTGTTAGTTTTCTTATTATTTTAGAATAATTTTATAACAGATTCTTAATTAAAATATCTAATCTTCATATTTTCTAACTGGATCTGATAAGTTCACATTAAATGTTGACATATTTGTTATATATAATTCTCCCTAGACTTAAATACGAGTCGGCAGGCCCACAAAGTATTTTTCTAATTTCATCCAACTAATTTACCAAATAAGTTTAAGCATATTCATCATACATGATTTATCATTATCGCACGCCTTGAAATCTTCCTATCGAACCACGCGTACCTAAATAATACCTAAACAAAGGGGATGAACTGAAATAAAAAGATTTTAGTTGTTGGTGTTTTAAATTCTCATTAGAAAAAAAAAAAAAGAAGAAAAAAAAAAAGGAAGAATAAAAGCTTGGCAATGGAAGTACATCTCGTGATACTGTCTTAGTCAAATTAATTTTACGTGAATTATATCACATGACTCACAAGAACTAGTATTTTATAATAATGTAATAATCACATTACATAGGGTAGGGAAGTCAATTAGTTATTTACCCTCGGTAAGAGAAAACACAGGGAATAATTACTGTATATTATACTTAATAAAAACAAAAAAAAAAAAAGGAAATAGACTACATAGTAAAATCAGAGGGAAAGAACACCAATTTCGGTTCAATAGCATCAACCCGCACCCGTACCCGTACCCGTACCCGTACCCACCATTTTCTTCTACTTGCTATTGCCACGCGTACAAGAACAACCCAAATTCAATAACTCCAATTTATCAGACAGAAAAGCTGTAATCTTTTTCACAATCTTTTAATCTTTTTACTGTCTTGTAATTTGCTTGTTGGTGTTTCCCTTTCTGGCTATTTTTTTATTTTAAATATTTTGGGCCCGTTTCAATTATTGGGTTTTTTGTGCAGCTTATACAATCTGAGTGTAAAGATTCAATTTTGAGTGAAAAAAAATGAAATCTGGAAAGGGTTATCAGGTTGACGAAGAAGAAGAGGAGGATGACGAATTTGGTAACAGGAAAGATGCCACCCCATCTACCAACAACACCAGAGGTTGCATTCAATTTTTTTTTTTTTTTTTTCAAATTTCTAGTCTAGATTCTGATGACCCTTAACTCCTTTATTTGTTGTTCTTGATTTTTTGGTATTTTTTTATTTTTAATTCGAATTAGAATCTTCTGTAATTAATTGGAATTGGATATTCGAATTGGTATTATATGCTATTAATTTGTCTGAATTTAGTAAAGCAGATGGGAAGAAGAGTGATAAGACTAATGCTACAAGGTCAAAACACTCGGTTACGGAGCAACGCCGCAGGTGCAAGATCAACGAGAGGTGATTATTTTTATTATCTAGAAGGAAATTTCCAGTTTTTGGTGTTTAGAATTGATGTGGATGGGTACAATTTACAAATATGTTTTGATGCATGCTGTATACCTTTTCTGATGTGTTTATCTTCAAACTTTTGACTAATTTATGGGAAATTTTGTGTAAATTATCTGTCTATTGATATGTTATACAATAAGAAATCTAACAAACTCTGTTTATTGACTAATATTTGACCTTGAATGAGGCTAAACCCAATCTCTATGGACATTTTTTTCATATTTTTTGCAATCTCTTGTGAAGTTGGAAGGTTTTAGCATCTACGATATGGTTTGAGGTCACTTTTGAATTGCTAATATTTGTTGAAGAAATAAACAAGCAATTGGACTACTAACGCAGCACACATATTTGACACTTGTAGCAAATTTTAGTGCCAAGTGAAGGACATGAAGAGTAAGATCCTTTATAGAGAATTTTTGACATGGTAGTAGGCTAATCACGGGTGAAGGTCCTTTGAGTGGCCCTTTTTGAAGTCGTCTTAAGGTGTATTTTTGCGACGACACTCTATTTTTCTTCCATTTTTTTGTTTTTAGTTTTCTTTTTGTTCATTTTCTCCTTAAGTTGCTCAATTTTTTCAATGCTTGGTTCATCTTCTGTTTGAGTCAGTAGATGAATAGTTGGGCTGACTTTTCTGTTGAAATGGGCATTTTCGAGTGAAAAAACTATCTACTTTCGTATAATTCGAAGGTAGATAAGAATTTGTTTCTCATCATATTATCATTTTCTTAAAAAACTGTATTTTCCGAGAAATCCTATGTCTGAAACGTCTTTGCACCATAAAAGTAAAACCACCTTACAAGAACTTGGTCAAGGAATTATTATCTGAACTAAGTTTCCTATTCTCGCAATGGTATTTCTCTTTTGGTTTTATGCTTATGATGTGAATTGCCACTCAGAATTTTAAGTTGACTATAACTAAAAACATAATATGATATATAACTTGCTCAATATTTTTTCCTTTCTGTAATCTATCAAAGTTTGTATAATAGAACTTGCTTTAAGTTTTGCGATGTCTCTTCATTTTTTTTGAAAGTTCACTTGTTGAGGTTTTGTGATATATATTAAGAATATTTGTACTTTGTAAGTTCTTTATAGATCACATCACATGTTTTCAACTAAATAAATTTTTCTTGCATACCTCAGATATCAGATATTGAGAGATCTGATACCCAACAGTGATCAGAAGCGAGATACCGCATCATTCTTATCAGAGGTATATCTTTTGACTTTTGACATAAAATAATTGATATTTTTTTCATGTTGAATTTGAGTTTCTTCTTTGAAGAAATCCTTTTTTCCCTTAACTATTAATGTTCCTATGCAGGTGATTCAGTATGTACAATATTTACATGAAAAGGTAGAAAAGTATGAAGGGTCATATCAACCTTGGAGTTCAGAGCCCACAAAGCTTATGCCATGGGTAAAATGCTATTCCCTTCAAACAATTTTATTTGTTCCCTTTTTGTGTGGAGTGTGATTTTATATGAGAGTTGAAATAGTTCAAGTTTGGATGTATTTACAATTTTGACCTTTTTAAGTAAGATGATACATTGGGAAAAAATTATTTACGAAATAACATGTAGTGTTATTTTGGAAATAGCTAAAGGGAAAAATGAGCATTAGATTTGGGATAGAGGGGATATAAAATCTTGTTTATCGCTTTCCTTAACAACCTCATTTTGATTGTCTTAGCACATATTTTCCGAGCTTTATATATTGTAACATTTGGTTATTATAACTTATTTTATCTCGAATTTCATTTAACAGAGAAACAGTCATTGGCGTGTCCAAAGTTTTGCTGGTCAGGCACAATCAATGAGGAATGGTTCTGGTTCCGCTCCTGGTCCTGGTTCAACATTTCCTGGCCGGTTTGATGAAAATAATGCTGCAGTGCCGACCACCATGCAACCGGTTCAGCACAACCCTATTGATCATGATCCTGTGAGGAACGCCTCTTGTAGATCAATGGATTCACAAAATGAACTCCCGAACAAAGCAATGGCCATGCCCATGGCCCCCCAAGCAAGCATGCCGGTTCACATTCCAAATGATGGCGCATTTTCCCACACATTTTCAGGACAAACTTCAGATGCACAATCAAGTGAATGTCCTATGGACGAGCCCACAATTGAAGGAGGAACAATTAGCATCTCAAGTGTTTACTCCCATGAGTAAGTTCTTTCATATAATACATGAAAATCATTTAGCTTGTGAAGAGTGTCCTTATGACGTTTGTCGTTTATATTTTTGGTTTTGTTCATATTTTAAGAGGAATCCTTTCCTTCACCCCCTCCCCCCTCTCTTTATTACCACCCCTCCCCCGTGGTTGTATCATTCCCTTAATTAAGTCTTTTTTGCTCCTTCTACTTTTGGCACAAATAAATACTGTTTGAAATATCTCTATAGAAAGCATGTTGGCGTATGTTAATGAGATATTCAACCACGTTCAGGTTATTGAATTCATTGGCACAAGCACTTCAGAACACAGGTGTGGATCTATCTCAAGCCACCATTTCAGTCCAGGTTAATCTCGGAAAACGAGCAAACAGAGGATCAACAGCTCCAGGGATATCAATTCCTAAGGTTTGTAGCATGTTTTTAACAAAATATCACCATAACTTATGGGTGTGCCTCCACCATTGCATTTGTCCCTGTTTCGACTTGTCTTACGAATAAATTTTCATTACATTTTAGGATCATGGTATTCCGGTTCCCTCAGGCAGCCAACCAGTCGGACCTTTTCAAGACTCGAGTAACAGTGAAAACTTAGATCAAGCTCATAAGAGGTTAAAGATTTGAATAATAATTATACTGTGGCTTCAATGTATATCCTGTACTTCTTGAGGAGTTGTATTTTGGTGTTCTGGGTAATTTTATGTTCATATACCATTTGAGGAAATGTCTTTTTGTCAGTAAAATGTAGAAAAACTACAATGGGAGTTTGATTGAAGTTTTGTGTTTGAACTTAGTGGTATCTTGAGTTCGGTAGAACTACAATGTAATGTCATTCTCATTGTCATTGTTTGGGGGTGTAAATGAGTTGAATTGTGATGAACTAATTTAAGTTTAGTTTGATTTTTTTCATGGATTACTTTGTCTGATTTTATAAGATCTTATTCTAAACGAGCTTTGTTTGAGCAGAACACTATAGCAGTAATAATTTTGCTTAAACCGGGGCAAACCCCATTCGATATGAGTTTTGGCCCAAACTTCAGATTTCAGTCGACTGAGACCTGTCGAAACATACTTGCGATTTTATCAATTGATTCTGACATATGTCACCTACTTTTAAAGCTAATAAAAGTTATCGATTGAGAACTACAATGTAATGTCATTCTCATTCTCATTGTCATTGTCATTGTCATTGTTTGGGGGTGTAAATGAACTAATTTATGTTTAGTTTGATTTTTTTCATGGATTACTTTGTCTGATTTTATAAGATCTTATTCTAAACGAGCTTTGTTTGAGCAGAACACTATACCAGTAATAATTTTGCTAAAACCGGGGCAAACCCCATTCGATATGAGTTTTGGCCCAAACTTCAGATTTCGGTCAAGACGGAGATCTGTCAAAACATACTTGAGGTTTTATCTATTGATTCGACATATGTCACCTACTTTAGAAGCTAATATAAGTTATCGATTTGGGCTATCAAATACTTTTTCTTCCCAAGATCTCAACAACAAAAAATCAATTCAAAATTTCAAATCATATCTATTATATTCAAATTCGTTAACTATTAGTTCATTAACATCTGTCATCTCTAAATTTCATTGAAACAATTGTCCAAACTGAATTTCAAAAATATTGTCGAAACCTATCAAACCAATTTCTGAGACCAAACCGAAAACGAACCCAGTCAAAACTTTTTCATAGTTGCCCTATTTGAGCCAAGTGGTTTGACATATCAAAACGTATCAGCTTATCAAGCAAATCTTATTGAGTTTCAAAAATGTTTTAAACTAATGTTGTTCAAGTTTTATTTGTTATATGGAACAACCTAAGCAAAAATAAGCTTTTATTGATTTAAGTCAAATTGAATTTCAAATAGTTGATTTTGATTTTTGGGAGCACAAGTGAAGGATAGAAGTTTCAACATGCACAGCAGACAATGATTAGGAAAATATTTAATTTGACGTGATATGTTTTTCATGTCCATCTAGAGACAAAGATCCATGTTGAAGCATTCATATGCTTGGAGCAACGTTAGAAATAAACTCGTTCAAGTTCGATTTGTGTAAAATAAAACATCAAATTAAAATTCGATATGAAAATCATACTAAACTCAAATAATATGTTATATTTTGTTACACTCAAATCATTTACAGCTCTATACATATATCTAAATTAATGCCAATATCCTAAATCCAATGTTCATGCAGAAATAGATTAAGCATCCAATTAGAACAAAAAATCTGCACGCCTTCGGCCACAAGCGCCTGCTATTTCTGCTTGGCTCCGTGCGGTGTCCGATCTTGCAAAGGCAGTGCCAGAATCAGCCAACCCAAAGTCTCACTAGCACTCGTCATGTCTTATTCTTAGTTGCCTCCATAACTTTCAATAGAAAAGCATAATCATAAGCTGTCTCCTTGCAACTAGCAAAACGACCACCTTCCCGAAAATGCCCTCCGCTTATATTCGTCTGCAGGATTACTGACGAAGAACAACTTGAACATGCAGTATCTCGTATTTTTGCCACCCATTTTGCAGCTTCCCAAATACCAACTCTAAACGATGGGAAATTAACACATTTGAATCAAGAAAAATATTTGTTGAAATAATAACTCAAAGAAACACAAATGGGATTACCGGGAATCATTAAATGAGGCTGATACAAGCATTGAAGGGTAGCAAAGTCCGGGATGTATATTATCATAAGGAGAGTACTTGCGAATATACTCAAAGAAAGACTTTTCCTGAGGATTCCCAAATTCTTCATAGTCCAATGTAGTAAGAGGTAAATTGGGATCCAGTAACGTGTTAAGTACATCGAGAAAAGGAACCTATGAAGATAAAGTGCACAATAACCAACCAAATTTACATTATATCAAAGCATATATGAAATGGTTCATACTGTTTTTGCATGCTTACCTTCAAAATGGCAGCACGAAACAATTGTGGATGCATATTTACGGCTGCCCCTACAAGAAGACATCCAGCACTGATACCCAGAGCACTTAGCTGATTTTTGTGGACAAAGCCCTCGTTGATAAGATATTCACCACATGAAACAAAATCATTTATGGAGTTCAACTTCTTAAGTCCACGGCCAGATCTATGCCATGATGGATCCGCACTGGCACCGCCCCTTGCCCCAGAAAATATGTCAAGAAAGTATTCATAAGGGTCAAGAAATTGTCTCCGGAAAAATTAATTGAGATAATTCTAGGACCACACCACACCTAATCATTCACAAGGAAAGTGCAATACTCATACTTTGTGATTTAATAACATTTCTAGGAAAGTGTTGCCTTCTGATTGTATAAAACGTGTTCCGTAAGTTTCATTTCAAAGATTTGAAGATAACGTAAAACTATAGGATGAGGACCTAGCATATACCTCACATCGGCAAATGCAAACATCCAACCCCGATCGAGTAAGCTCAAACGATCTGAACACCAGCTCTTATCGAGAACTTCACCATAGGCACCATATCCATGTAAAAGTCCGGGAGATTGACCCTTTTCATATGTACTCCTAGAGAACAAAATGGTTAACGGGATTTTGGTTCCATCATGGGAAACTACTTCTTTCTCTTCACATGCGTATTTCTCGGAGAAATCCTTCCATTCTTGAATTTCATTATTTGAAGCACCTTTTTCCTTCTCATATGATGAGATGTTTAGAGCCTTATTTGTGTCACAGTCGTGATTTTGCGAGCAATACTCGACAGCATTGGTCGAAATATTTGTCACATTTTCTTGTTGAACAATGGTGAAGATTTTATTTGACATGTCATAGTCCACAAGAAGATCGGGCATCTACAAAGGTGTGGAAAAAATTCAAAGGTTCATTCCATCTTTATTTTATGGAGATACCAGAATCAGAGCATTACGCAAGGAAATCTCAAATAAATAATATAAGAACCAACCCATTCGAGTGATTTACGATTAAATTGCATCTATTTAGAATAAATTTGATTATAGAAGTTATCAATTTTGACTTCTCGTTTAAGCATCTAATTTTCATTGCCGTCTAACTAATTTTTCACACTCGTCTTTTTCCGACCTCCGTATAGGACATAATTATTTACTTTGTTTCAAGAAGATAGGAAAGTCAATTTTTCTGAAAGCTAAAATCTGAACTTCAAAAAATGCCATAGTATTTTGTTTTTCACAAAATCAATTATCAGTAGTTACCATAATCACATATCCATTGCTTTATTACAACTAACTAGCTTATAGTAAGCACTCCTAATTCCTAAATGCATTATACACTACAACTCTATAACATGCTAAATTCATATTCAGATATTCAAATGAAGTTACAAAGGTTGTACCTGTGTACCAACTAAGTCAATTAAAAACCAAATATATTACAATCTACATTATATCAAATAATTTGCACTAATGATTAGAAGCGACATTAGCATTAATAGTCAAATTTTGTAATAGAAATGATCTGGAACTATACCACAGGTGACGAGAGGACAACACGGTATACTGTGTTCATAAAGTCATGATTTGAACCTGGTGTGACTGTACACATGTTTGAAGGCAGAGGGAAAAACCAAGGATTAAGATCGTCGATCTCTAACTGTTTCTGCACGACACACCAAGATTAATGAACAAAGTACTAAACTATGTTAATATATGAAGACTTAAAATGCAAATTGTAAAGCCATTGCAAGTTCTTCATACATATATGCAATAGTAATATCCCTCAATTTAAATACATTTACTATAAGTTATATCAATACATTATACCTCAAAATCAACGTTGATAGGCAAGTTGATGGAACATATTGAAGGAGAACCTTTATTGTTAAGAAAAAGCACCAAGTGTCCATTACAAATATCCATATCATCGATGCAAATATCTTCATCAGGCACAAAAAAATTCTACGAAAGAAAGGAACATTAGTTAGTAATAAACTGGGAAATATACGATATTTATGCATAAACTATCTTATAAATATTCAAAATAAAATGACACAATAAGTTAATTACCTGCAAATTAGCTGACTGTGCATCCTCATCTCGGCATCTGGCTAAATAATAACCACTACCCGAAAACTTTTTATCTCCACATATCGGAGCATTAGTGAGTACGTAAAAAAAGCCACAATGATGTTCCAAAAAGTATTGGACTCCAGAAACACGTTTACAGAACCTCTGCAACCGAGCCTGTGGATCGGTTGCATTTATGACATAAACCTGCACAGAAGTAGAAAGAAAATGAATAAAGATTACATGTAAAAAGTGTACCTTCAAATTCACATCAACACAAGAAGAAAAGTGAATTGGCATAGGTAAGTTCCTTCCTCAGATGAAGTCCTTGAATTAGAATTCACTGTTACAAACTTGCCATCTTTTGTACTTGTGATGTCTAAACAGAAACGAGAATCATTTTCTGTAAGTATTACTGCATCATCTACAGAATGAGATCCCAGTTTAGTGCACGATACCCTGAAATAAATAAAAATAATTACTGATGAGATACATTCCGGACCCATAGACTAAATATATATGCAAATATTTAGAGAACTTTTGCCTGTAGGGACGTTGGTTTTGGTCACATAAAGTATAGAACAAGGCACGACTATCCTTAACCCAAGCCAAACTCACAACACCCTCGACTATGGATTGTTGGAAAATTGAGTTATTTCGGAGGTCTTTAATTTGAAGCTGAAATTGTTCGTTCCCGGTGGTGTCTAGTGTATATGCAATGAAATTGTGATCTGGTGATACTCGGCACGTACCCACATGGACATATCCTACAAAATTAATAATTCAATAATAATGCATAAATATGTATGTTCAAATATACTCCTATACAAAATAGAGACCTCTATGGGAGCTATAACTTAAGCCAGTTTCCTTTGCAACAACCAATTATAAGGAGGAAAAAATGCTACAGGAATAAATTTCTTTCCTAATCCTTAGGACACTACTGAATGACAGGTAATTTTTAGTTTAGTTGTACATATCAAACCAAGAACAACTTTTAGCACTGATATCTTTTGAAAACTCGATAAGCTAAAAATACAAGAATATCAAGCTCGACTCGTGTTCAGCTAGTCTGAAGCTCGTTTGAGCTCAGTTTCGTATAAATATCAAAACAAAATAACACAATCTCAACCTCAATAAGGAAGGAAATTATTAGCAGAAAAGAGCTTGCCATGTTTTTCTGCTATTTCATTCCAGTCAAGCAAGACTTGCTCCCTCCCAAATTCTCCTCTGAAAGAATTGATTACACTGTTCACCCAACTTGTCCATTCAACAGCTGATTTCCTATACAAGACAGGATACTCCTTTCCTTCTGGAATGCACTGGTAGTACAACCTATTCAGTCCCATGACAATAAAATATAAAGAAGACGTACAATAGCATAAGGTATCTATTAATCTATAAGTACATGATTTATGTAGGGGTGTAAACAAGTCTGAGTAGTGTTGAACAACACACACTGTTTAAGCTTTATTTGAGCTTGAAATTGTGCCTAAGCTTATTTTGATTGCAAAATGACCCATGCTCAAACGAGTTTTTCTTGAAAGAGATCGAGTAGCTTGATATTTTTACATGTTAAGTTTTAGTTATCAAGTCAAGCTTGAACCGAGCATCAAAATCTATCTTGAAACATGTTTGGTTAGGTTTGATTTTGAATCCCAGAGTTATACAACGCTACACCCTATCCATTGTCGCATATATACATACATATATTCATTCCCAAACTATAAGTAAAGCACACAAGCGATGAGGGAAATGACGAACCAGGGCCCCCAGCGTTCAGGAGGGGTGGTAATACTGGAGGACATTCTTGAAACCATTTCTGAATAAAGGGCCCTCTGCATTTCTTCTGTATCTCGCATGAATGACTCGGAATAGGAGTTCTCTTGGTCGAGGTAGCTGATGAAATCTGGGTCGTTGATGCTGCCGGACATCCAACGGTACGGGTCTTGCCAAGTCACCCCGTGTGCGGTGGCGGTGAAAGGCAGCTTCTTGGCGACCGGTGGGCTGTGGAGTGGCGGTGAGAAGTTAAGCAAGAGGTGTTTGTTTCTGCAAAGGGAGGAAAAAAAAGATTTTGGAAATAAAAGGGAACTTGGGGGTGAAATGGTAATATTAGTAATTGAAAGAAGGAGGCGGGTCGCCATGGATGCGGTGGTGCGTGGTACGGTGGTGGTGAAAATGAAAATGGAGGGGAATTTTCTAATTAAATTGACCATCAGTGTAAATAAATTGATTGAAGAGATTGATGGCAAAATAGCAATTTACGTCCCCCAACTTTCACTAATCAGCAGAATTAGGACGTTGAATTAATTTTTCAGCAAGCAATTTACGTTTCTTAATTTTCACTAGTCCGCAGAGTTAGGACACTTAATTTTCCAGCAAGTAATTACGTCCCTTAACTTTCACTTGTATGCAGAATCAAGACACTTGATTTTTCAGCAAGCAATTTACATCCCTTAACTTTCACTTGTATGCAGAATCAGGACACTTAATTTTTCAGCAAGCATTTTAGGTCCCTTAACTTTCACTGGTCCGCAGAATCAGGACACTTAATTTTTCGACAAGCAAAATACATCCTAACTTTTCTATACCCGCAATTTCACTCCACTAGACAAAACAAACACCCACTTGACAATCACTTAACAAACTGTCTACAACTATTTAACAACATCAATATTAATTCAAATCCCCAAATTAATTGTCCTTGGCGATTATGGAATCTTCAGCGAGTTGTGGACTAAAATCGCGGTCAAGTGGACTAAAATTGTAGGTATAAAAAAGTTATAGATTTCGCAGAACAGTGAAAGTTAAGGGACGTAAAATGCTTGCTGAAAAATTAAGTATATTGATTTTTTGGACCAATAAAAGTTAAGGGATGTAAAATGCTTGCTGAAAATTAAGTGTCTTGATTCTGCGGACCAGTGAAAGTTAAGGGGCCTAAAATGCTTACTGAACAATTAAGTGTCCTGATTTTGTGGACCACTGAAAGTTAAGGGACGTAAATTGCTTGTTGAAAAATTAAGTGTTCTGATTCTGCATAACAGTGAAAGTTAAGGGACGTAAATTGCTTGCTGGAAAATTAAGTATCCTAATTCTGCGAACTAATAAAAGTCAGGGGACGTAAATTGCTATTTTGCCAGAGATTGATTGATGGGTCAAAAGTTTCTGTCTGTCTTTAACAGTGGCCCAAACAACTTACAACCTAAATTTCATTTAGTGATTTTCTTTTTTTCCCATTTCATAATGGTAAAATAATTTCTCAATTTTAAAAAATGATAAACTCTTATACATCTCCCTCTTTTTTTTCAAAAACAATTTAAATAAACTCTATTTAAAATATTTTCAGAAAATCCAACTATTTTTTAGGCTATCGTGAGCTTCATACATATAATATTGGTGCTGACTCTGACCAATTGATGTATGTCCAGCTAATCTTTTAATTTGTTTTTTACAATAAAAATTTGTGCAAATTTCAATTTGTCTCTTAAAATGTGGGAAAATTGCTTTTTTGGTATCATAGGATAGGCTGACTTGCACTTTTGGTATCATTGGATACGAAAATGCAAATTTGGTACCATAGGATAGGTTTTCACTACAATTTTGGTACCAAATCCAATTTTTCTACAAAGTAAATGGCAATTTACCCCCTATGAAATGCATAATGTTCAATTTATCCCTCTATAATTTGAAAAAAAATCAAATTACCCCCTGTAAAATTTTAATGAAGCGATTTAACCCCTTCAGCCGGAGATTGTAACTCACTTGACAAAATTGAGAGTATGCATGCAATATATTTTATTTAACATAGGGGGATAAATTGCCGCATTTATCATAACACAATGGATAAAATATTACATTATCATAATAAAAGTGGATTAAGTGCCGCCTATAAAAATATCAGGAGGCGATGTGAAATTTTTACAAAATTTCAGGGGTAAAATGCTCTTTTTTTAACCACGAGGGGTTAATTTGAACATTATGCATTTAATAGGGGTAAATTGCCATTAATTTTGTAGAAAAATTGAGTTTGGTACTAAAATTGCAATGAAAACCTATCATATGGTACCAAATTTGCATTTTCATGTCCAATGATACCAAAAGTGCAAGTCAGCCTATTCTATGGTACCAAAAAAACAATTTTCCCCTTAAAATGTATTTGTTGCACGCTTTGTCCTTCCATTCCAACTAACTAACATCATCTTAAAATTACGATTGAATATATTATTAATGTTACTTATGTTGATAAAATATTAAATATACATTTTCGAATTGAGTCCACCCCAGAAACAACCTTAGTTTGAACACTTTGAAGGCTTAAATTCTGGAAAAGCATCAATGCATTAGACCCATAAACTCTTTGAAGGCTAAAGTTTCCTCCAATTAGATCATCAACAAACACTAATAATTAAAGAAAAAAGAAAAAAAAAAGACAAGTACCAACATCAGAATTTCCTAAACTATTAATGGATCCTTAAAATTCAACATAAACAAAACATATGTCCTAATTAAATTGCAGCAATTTTTCCTCCAGCCCCCATCCCCTTTAATTTATTTTCTCAACATGTCACAACGCCAACATCACTTACATTACCTTTCTCGCCTCCATCCAAATCTTTAGAGTCAATCCCTTTGCCTTTCAAACTATTGCTTTCAATTAAACTCTTCTTGCATTTCAAAAAATCAACCAAACCTTCAAGTGAAGTATCAGCATCATCACTCTGCATCAATTCCTCGGCAACTTCAGCAGGACTAACTTTCATGCCCTCGATTAATTCCTCGATTTCTCCAAAGCACCGGTGATGGCCCGTGATATTTAAGTAAGTCGAGGTCAGGAGTTTGAACCCCTCGACCGTGAGATATGACATGTGGATGTGCATATCCATGCGCCCTGGGCGAAGCAATGCTGGGTCGAGTTTTTCTTTATTGTTGGTTGTGAATATGATTATACGCTCGTCACCACAGCTCGACCATAGGCCGTCTATGAAGTTTAGTAGCCCTGAAAGTGTAAACTGAAGGAAAATTTTGGTATAAGGTCAGGATGAGAATTTTTTTAAATTTTATGAAACATCAGAGAGTGATGAAGAATTTTGTTTAGATTGGTCACCTAACAGTAATAAAACAAAGATAGCTCTACAAGGATTCTACATAAAGTTCAATTCATATTAGTGATTTTATTGGTGATTGGCTTTTTTGACGCCATCTATTTTAATTTTTATAATATTATTACCATTTATCAATGTAGAACAACATGCATTATGTGAATAAAGAGACAGAAGAACTACGATGTCAAGATTTAATAGTACGTAAGATTTATACTTATATGATATCCATATCTTTTTATTTTATGACACAAAATTCACAATGAACTTTCCAATTTCACAATTTAAACCATAAAGAGAATTCTAACTATGACATTAAATTAAGCATGCAAATAGATCAGTACTCATGACCAATTCAAATCATTAATCATGAACAGAAAAAACAATAAAGAAAAACTTTGAATGTACAAAACTTATATACCTGCTGATTAAGAGGATGGTAAAAATGCCCCGACCCGTCGACGGAATCCTTACCCGTTTTGGACGGTACTTTCCTCCTATCCGGCAAGTCAACACTACAATCAATATCCTCAATCACAAGTATGGATCTATTTGCAGTTCTCAAAAGCAATTTCCTCAAATCCGAATCCCTCCTAACATTGGTCAGGTCCAAATCATAAATATCAAATTTCAAATAATTAGCCATAGCAGCAATCAGACTCGATTTCCCAGTCCCGGGCGGCCCGTACAACAAATACCCCCTTTTCCAAGCCCGGCCAACTTTCCTATAATAGTCTTTCCTCCTCACAAACTTATCCAAATCATCAATAATTCCTTTCTTCTTCTCCGCGTCCATCGCAAGCGTCTCAAAAGTGGAAGGATGATCTAAATTAATCGAATCCCAAACAACCGAACCTACTCCGTAATTAGATGATAATAACGTATGCAGTTTCACTGCCTTCTTCTCCGCTCTAATAGATTTAGCTCTTTCGATCATGAACGGAATATAACTATCCAACACTTTCTCCTTGCAGTTTTTTTCGAAACAGAGTTCGAAATAACGCTTCTCCGAAACAATGTCGTTGGTATTTTCATCGATTCTCTTCGATGGTTTCTTACGTTCTTCGAAAGTGAACCTCCACTCGAGGTTAACGTCTTCAAATGTATCCGCGATTCTTTCACACTGGGCGAATTTTATAGTGACGCCCGTGTCTTTGTGGCGTTTGCTGATTTTTAAGCGTTCGATATTGGGGCGGATTTTTGTGGCGAGGTAAGTTTCCGCGGCATTAAAGAGTTCGTTACTTGACATACCGTCACGTTCTTCGATTATGATTGTGGATTTGTTTTGCTTTCGTTTGAGATAACGATAGATAATGTTTAGTATATAGTTTCGGATTTGACGAGGTATGAATTGATTTAATATGGTTTGGATTAACATTATGAATGCTGAGATTGAAGCGTATGTGGAGAAGATTGAAGATGTAGAAGGCATGGCCACCACCATGTTTATGATTTTTATTTTATTTTTGTGTGTGTGTGATAAATTTTAAAAGTTGTTCAATTACTTGGTTGCATATGGTATATATAGGCAATCCTAAAAAAAAAGTACATGCATGGTGTATATAGGCAAGTTATTTATTTTTTGGAAATTGGGAATTTGTGAATAGATTTACTTTGAAAAGTATACTACCATATTTGGAAGTGAAAGATTTATTGAATACTATTTACCAAAAAAAAATAAGGAAGATTTACCAAATAAAAAGGTATATAAGGGATTATGGGAATGGTAAGTTCTGAAATATGATACTGAACGTCCTGAACTAGCAAAAAAAATTGAACCACACCAATTACCAAAGTGAACATATATATATATATATATATATATATATATATATATATATATATATATATATATAATGAAAGAATCATTAAAACAAATATTTAAACATAATTGAAACCTGCACAGAGCATGAGTTCATATCACAGAGCTCTCACCACGACTCGAAGAAGCTTCGATGACCAACAAACCGAGCTAAAATAATTACAAATACTCAAACTTTGAACTAAAAGTCAACGTTGTATATTTGCTCTAATAACCTTAACAGAAAAAACCCTTTAGAATCTACAGCAAAGTCCTGGTCTCCAGCCCTTGTGTTTCCGTAAATGTCTCCTCTCTGCTTTTGACATTCTCACAGGACTACTATTCCATTCCGATTGCAATCTGCAAACGAAAAGAAAAAAACAAGTTTATAAGGTTACGGAATCCCAAAACATTTAGGCTATGTTTGGTTCTTGGATTTTACCAAGTAAAATGCTAAAGAGAATATTTTTCTTGCATCGAAAGATAGAACATTGAGCTTCAATTTATTGTTCATTTCGTTTACCTTTTCATTTTACTCACTGAAATCCCAGAACAAAAACATACCCTTATGTATTGTTCTTGGATTTTAGTGAGTAAACATTAGGTAAAATATTTTTATTGCCTTATCATTCTCCTCTGTAAAATGCAAGAACTAGAATTTAGCGGTAAAGCAATATATATATATATATGTATGTATATATGTATATGTATGTATGTATATATGTATATGTATGTATGTATATGTATGTATGTATGTATAGAGGGGGAGAGAGAGAGAGAGAGTTTACACTGGGAAAGCGAAAGATTTAGCGCTGGTTGTACTGCCATCAGATCGATGAGAAAGGCTACCGGAAAATGCTATTGGTTCTGAATAAGTAGTGATAAGACCTGCTGCAGAGAAACTTGCCTCTCCCTCATCATGTTGCAATTGGCTCACAACTGATACATCAGCAGAGTTCCTACGGTTATGCTTCAAAACATTTGACTCAACAGCTTGCCCATCATTATCCGGAGATCTTCTGCTACTTTGAAACTGAACTGGTTCATCTGAAGAAAGATCATAAGACTTGACATCTTTGTGGGCAGGAAATGATGGTTCTTTAAAGTTAGTGTCTTTGCTGCTGATGAATTGAGCTTCGTTAGTAGGTGAAGAATCATTGGAATTCTCATTCTTGAATTGCTCAGGGGAAATTTCATTGCTACTAATGAATTGACCTTGAGGAGCCTCCAAAAAATTGTCAACATTCGAACCCTTCTGATCAAACACATTTACCGAGTTCGTTGTGGTGCCAGCTACCATTGGTGCAGGGGCGTTGAAGTTGAAAGTAATGCTTCCACTTTCCACCTTACTTTTGTACAATAAACTGGTAGCTTGGATATCTTCCTTTGAGTCGGTTTCTTTTGATGATGCAAAAGGACTCCGCGAAGCTGCTTTCATCTGAAGAGCAAATAATTGCAATTGATATCAACTTTAAGAACTATTTAACCTTTTACAAGAATAAGAAAAATAGTGATATAGAAGCCAAAGACAAAATGCTATTATCACACACTACTAGAGCAACACTAGAAAAGGAAGCCATGTACATCAATTTCTTGGTCGAAGAAAATAAAACTCGGAGCATGTGTTTGATAGTTAATATGTAAATTGTGATACAAACCTGATCAGGTGTGGGCGCATTATCCTCAAAGTCTAAAGAGCCGATAAAAGATCTGAGGAAACTCCGTGTACCGAAGTTTTGAATTGGAAGTGTTTTATCAATGAAAGATTCCTCTTTCGAAGCATTGTCCATAGTATTGCCATTTGTGCTACAGTTTGTTTCATCTGTCAACTTCACTGAGTCCTCTAAATCACCATGCTTAGCAATATCCACATCAAAAGAGCTTTCTTGTGGTGATTTTAGCCTTCCTTGAGCAATTGAATTTTCATAGATTTCTTCTTTGCTCTCACATTGATCTCCATTAACACCCTTGGTACTTTCTAAAGATGAAACTGGTAATCCATCTGGTATGAATAATTCCATATCCACCCCTCCTTCCGTAGCCTTGCATAGGTTATTGTCATTAGGAGGTTGGAGAAAGGAATGGTCAGATTGGTCATTTTTACCAATATCAATCAAAATTTTATCCTTCACAGGTGATCCATCATCAACGCATATATCCTTCACAATTTGATAATTTATCTCTTTGTAGCAAACTAAGAACTCAGGCAGTTCACACTCCAATGCATTGTTATCAGTATACAAATTTGTCTCTGAACTGGAATCCCTGGATTCATTCCCATTAAATTGGGTAAACTCTTCAACTTTCAAGGAACGTTCATGCTCTATTGTTTTGTCTTTATCAATCGAGTCAGAAGATAAAGATAAAGAATCTGTATCCTTCTCCAGAACATTAAAGTGATAGGAGAGTTCACTTTGATTTTCACTTCTTAAAGAATCTCTAGTTCCGTTTATATTATCCATGGGAAAGTCATCCAAGAAAGGGTTCCAGCCTTCTCCACGCTTTATCTCAAACGCTAAAGGATTGGTGTCTCTTTTAGAACCATTTAACTGAAATATTTCTTTACTTTCCAAGGCCAAGGGATCGGCCTCCCTCTCGAATCTTTTAGCATCAGAAAGAGTTGCATTCCGATTTTCCTTCATGGCCTTGTCTTGTTCAGCTGAGTCAAAAACACTGTCGGTGAACACAGATCAGAATCATGGAAAAATCAAAGGTTCATAAACTGAAGGAGATTTTTACTTCTCCGTGGATGTACAAATTCGAAAATTTTCTTTATGTAACTTCTTAAAAGATAGAAATGTTACCGGGTTTCATACTCCACATCACTTGGGATGGCTTGGAGGATTTTCAACAGTTGTGAAGCAAACATCCACTAGTCTGGGATATAACTCAGCTCAATGGCCTATCAGAATGAAAACAGAGTTACAGCAAGTACACACTATCCCAAATCAGAGTACATGCGCTTGATTGAGTAAATGAAAAGAGAGAATATAAAATTCAATACAAAGAAAACATCATCTTCTCAAGCAAATGCATGCAAACATAAAATGACGGAATGTGAAACAATTAACAAAACCAAACATTAGTTATAAAGTTGGACCAACTTTACTCTCATTAGAACAAATTATGGGACTACTTTAATGTCATGATTTATCATCTATCAAAGGCCAGATAATATGTGAAATTATCCATCTCCCACCTAGATCCACATTTTTTTATTTACCAAGCAAACTATATAAGCATGATTTAAACAAGAAAATAAATGCAGTTTAGTAAGTGTTAAAAACTAGCTTGTTCTTGATTGCACTTCCAGCTACCCCCTATCATCCACCATTTGGATTCTGAATGCACCGACTACAAGTGAAGAAAGCTAATACAATCCTTAAACAATTGATTATCTCACCTTTTTTTTTTGTAGAAGAATAAATATTAAAAGTAAAAATCTCACACCTAGTTGTTTACTAATAAAAGCACATATATTTTTTATTCTGTATCAAAAATAAAAAAAATACAAAATCTTCAGCACCAATCCAGTACACAATAAAAAGGGAGTAATCTATCCAGTAAGCAGAAGGTTATTTATATATTTATTGAGCATAAAAAGTAGACCTAAGCTTTAGAATCTTCCTTTTGTCTAAAGGTATAGAAGAGGACAAGAAAAAGTCATCACTTTTCAAACATCCCAAGAAAACTTTTTACAGGTAAAAATAAATTCACTTTTTTAATCTATAAAAATTTCTTCCATAAAAAAAGTCAGAAAAAACCCAATCCCTTATGCAACATTTTGTCTGTTGTCCTCTACGTATCTCTCCTCGCTCAGATCTATATAAAAACCACTAATCTATATATTTAAACCCTTTCAAATTATAAGAATCACTAATCCAATCCCATAATCCTTCCATACTCTCAGTTATAAACAGAATCTGGTTAATTAAAATCCCGGAATGGAATACTTGATATGATCTGAAACCGAAATAAAAATGAAATACTCAAAGGTTTGAAAAATGAAGAAGAAAATACTACCTTTTCTCTTACCTGTTTGATTACAACTCAAAGGAAGTGAAATTTCCTTTAATCAATTTCACAAAAAAAGCTGAAAAAGTTCCCTTTCCACTGCAATCATTTCATAAAATGATTAATTTAAGATCCAAAGAGATGAAAACATATGCATTAATTTTGTGTGTGTGTGTGTGAGAGAGAGAGAGAGTAAAACCTTTCGACTTTGCCAGCTTCAGTTGTGTTTGGGAGAAAAATTAAATTAACAAAGGAAAGGAGAGATAATTTGTGACGAAACGAAATCTCAGCTCAGCTGGCTAAACGACACAACAATGCGCCGTTTGACTTGGTGTGTTTTTCACATATGTTTCTGGCAGAACCAGATTTTTAGAGAGAGAAAAAGAAAAGACTTTTTTATGCAACCCAACCAACAATATTTATTACTATTAATATTATTATTATTAGGAGTGGTATATATGTTGTGTTGTTTTTGTGAAGGTGTCACCAATCCATGAATAAAACAAATAGTCAACTCTCCATTTTGTGTATTGTATCCAATAATACTCAATTCCATTACAAATTCAACTTTCTTTTTTATTTTTATTTTTATTTTTATTTTTATTTTTATTTTATTTTTTTTTTTTATTTTTTTTTTTATACGTACACAAAATTCCACCTTACGGAAAGTTAAATCATGATTAATGAAATCATGAGCAAAATATGTCTAGCTATAATGGACTGTTGAAAGTTAAATCATATTATTTATAGACTTTAATTGAATTTTGTATATAAGAATTTAAAATTCTAGGCTTCCCTCTTTATACATAACAATATAGGTTTAAACAATAAATATTGTGTAATACTTTGAAGTTTAATTAGGGTTTAATGCGAGTCAAGGTCAATTGAACAACATATTATTTAAGTTTTGTGAAGTTTTTTTTCTTTCTTTTTTTTCTTTTTGAGGTTGAAATTATATATAAGTTTGGTTTAACTATTTAATGATCTTAGTTCAACTAAGAGTTAATCGAGCTCGAGTAGCTTTATATTTTATACTATTATCATTTTTTTATAATCAAGTCGTTGAGCTCGAATTGAGCTTCAAAGATTATCAAACGAAAAATATTGTTCAACTTGTATGATCTGTATAACAAGTCGAACTCAAGAGAGTTTGGTCGTATTTCAAGTAGCTTGGTCTAATTTTCTGCCATGAAAATATATATAACTATTCAGACTAGACTCTCATTCAATACGAATACAGCTCATAATTTGATTTCAAATTTGATAATAAAGCCAATGAAACTAGAATAATATTCTTCTCGGTGAAAATACAAGATACTCTCATATATTTTGTAAAACGTGCACAAAATTATCCTTTAAAAAATTTATTACATAGAATTAACCTTCATGTACCGTTAATCATTTGGCACAAAACCCCATATGTTTTAAGAATGTCGCTTCGGATAGGCATATTATTTGAAAAATAGTTCACAAAAAGTTGTAAGAACCTCATGAAGTAATTGAAAAATAATTTCTTGAAATATATCGATCCAAAATGACTAATAATTGAAAATGATGATGAGGCTATAGTATGATATTAAGACTTTAGGTTCCAATATCAACAAGTTTTGAGTTCGAATTTAATCAATGTGAATATATTTTTAATTTAATATTAACCTTGATAGTTGATTGGTTTATATTTATAACAATTTAATAATAATCAAATCTATTTAAATATATCAATTAAAGTTAATATAGTGATTAATATGACGATGAAAGCAGAGAGTTTATAATACATTTGTGGGCTAATTTTCGTCTGAACGTGGACGGAAGCTGGTTCTCCTTCCCATACGGCCATACTAATAAATGAATGATTTTCCTTTCCGTTTGGTTTCGCCGGAAAGCAATGCCCTTGATTTAGCATGATGTTGTTTCTGCCCCAAGAATAAATAATATTAATTAATACAATAATTAATTGTTTACGGGATGTGAAAAGTCTGACAATGGAATCGGTGGTGGGAATAAAAAAATATATCCAATAGATCATAGAATAAAAGTGAATGGAAATGAAATTCTTTTTGGGGTTTTATGTTTTGTTCAAAATTGCATCAAATATTAATTGATCGATAAAGATTAATATGCAGCTAACAACCTAATTTGAAATTTTGAATATCAATTGACAGTTGACAGTATCTAAATTTTGGTTCGACCCCGATTCATTAAATTAATAACATTTTTTTTTTTAAATTTACTAGACTGTATATTTATAGTTCGGAACGAATAATGCAAATGGTATAGGTCAATCTCAGTGTAGTATCTCCAGTAGAATTCGAACTTGAGTCTCGCCTCTGAAGGTCGCAAGTCACTACCACTTGACCCAACCACCTTGAATATAAATTAAAATTTATAAACTATAAATAAAATATTAAATACTCGAATATCAACTAAGGCTGATTTAAATTGTTAATTTAAAAATGAAACAAATTCAAACACAATATGAAAGTTTGATAATAAATTCGAAACTGACCCAACCCTAAAATATATAAAGATAAAGGTGGGGCTATCAAAATAGTTGAAATATATATATATATATGTGAGTTTCAGACATGGATCAAAATTTCGGATTTTTCCTAGGAAAAATCCGAAACTTTTCGGTTTTTCAAGGAACCGAAACGATTCCTCAATGTATTTTCGAAACTACAAGGTTTCCTTCGAAACCCACAATGTTTCCGAGTTTTCCACCGAAACAATGGAAACTTGCAAAGTTTCCTTCAATTTCCAAAAATAGTTGTTGCCTTCAACACTTTGATTATGCTACTCAAGATGAAGATCATGGTATCCGCCGATCAAAATTTTAGTCTATGAGGAAGGGGAAGTGGAAGTGGAAATCAATTTGCTTATGTTACGTATAAACAATTAAATTAAATTTTATTTTATTTTTGAACTATTAGTACTTTAATATCATGAACTTTAATTAAGCTATGTTTTAATTCTATATTAACTTTTGTTAGTTTTTGAGGTATGATTATTTTAATTATAGTTTATAGATTTCATCTAGGATATTCCACTGCCTTTTCATTGTTTAGTTGTGATGCAATTCTTTTTTAATTATTAACAAGTCTTTTCATTTAGTTGTGATGCAATTATTTTTTTAATTATTAAGAAGCACTCATTCTAGTTTGGTGATGCTGGTTTGCAAGATTTGAAAAGGGCATTATTAATAATTGTTTGCATTCATTTTGCACTTATATTTCAAGTTAGATTATGCTTTAGAAATAAGAACATGATTTTTATGTATTTTTTTATGACTATTTGTGTGTTTCCAGGTTTTTGTAATTTTTCCTAACGTTTCCGCAATGTTTCCGAAACGTTTCAAATTTTTGGATACACGAAACTCACCTACGAAACGAAACTTTGATCCATGGTTTCAGACCACTTATAAAAACAGGAAATTAGTTATAAACTCTAGAATGCTTTGATATAAAACTTTCTGTCATCTAAAAAAAATATATAAAACTTTCTGCCATAGAAATTAACATGTATCTGAACACAAATAAATTAATAAGCCTTCTTTATGACAAGAGCACAACGTGACTTGGGAAAAAGAGATCGATGTCTTAAGTTTTGAATAAGAAAAATGAAAATTAAATTGAAAAGCAAGTATTTTTTTTCAATTAGAAAAAGAAGAAAATTCTATTTGAATGACATAAAATGCAGTTTTTTTTTTTCCCTCTGTCCATAAAAACATAAGCAGCTAGCCAAGGAATAAAACCATGAACATATATATAAACCTGACATTTCACAAATGACAAATTGACAACATTTTTTATCTAATGTTTAAAGCCGACAACATGGTGCCGTTTTTCCTTCTTTGATTTTGTTTTTCTTGTCATAAATTTATTAACATTTTTAACTAATGGAATTGTCATATGTACAAGGATAGTGACATTGTCGGCAAATTTTCCAATTATCATGAATTTTAAATAATATCCAAACTTTCATGAGTTAATCTGGATATATATACATTGTTGAAATTGTAAGAAATCAAGAATATATTCTTTTGGACATTTCTTTTTACCGGTTTGCAATAATGCATGGATGGCGTGATATCTCTTATCCAATTACAAGTTTGAAAATGCTAAAAAAATAATGAAGCATTAAGAAAAAATAATGTAAACTAATAAGGATATATTCATGGATCAAAATTTCTATCCTTTTCATTGAAATATTAATTCTTTTTTGTTTTTAATAAATGGAAAAAAAAGGTGTTATATATTCTTTTTTTTTTTTTTTTATCTTGAAATGATCTAATTTTTCTTAATTTAATAAATTCTCCCATAGTTTTCCTAATGTTTACGAAATGTTGTTGAATATTCGACCTGAGCAAGTTTTTTCGAGTTTGAAATAATATTTAACAATTAAGTTGGATAGAAGTTAGATGTATCTTAAATTTGATCGAAGTACGTTGAAGAATTACCCTTCAAAATTAAGACCATATAACCTATTGCCCCAGAAATTTAATCATGTTCATTCTCCAGCAAGCTAAGTTTTTTTTAATGAAACAATGTGTATATCATTACATAAAATTGGTAAAGTATAAAGAATACTTGATCAACAAATATAAAAGATATCCCGCTTTCCATCAAGAAAAAGAAACAACGTGTTGGGAAAAACCGGTTTTAAGATTATCAAAAAACTTGAATACAAAATTGAAACTGAAACAAACAAACCAATATGAACAATAAACGAAAATATAATTAGTTATATAAACCGAACAGATAAATTGAAATCAACTTATCTCACAATTCTGTATAGTAACAGAATTGATCCAAACCAAATCGCAGAATTATTTCTGCTTGCCTTGAAGAAATTATCGACCCACTTCCGGTGCAATTGGGAATCACGAACACTTCTCCCAGGATAATTTGGTTACAAGAATTCCTCCACTGCACAGTAGCAGAAATTCCACCTCGAAGAACACTCAAAAGCAGAAAAGTAACCCAGAACTATTTTTCTCAGAAAGGATTTTGAGTGAGAGAGAACAGATTGTTTTTTCTGTTGGTGTGTTTTTCAGAGCTGAAAGGCTCTCGTATATATAGGCGAATGGGGAAGCCTTGGGGAGCCTGCAATTTAATGCTGGTCATTGAATTCGAATAAAACTGCTGCAATAATGATAAAACGTTTTTATCAATTCAATTCTGTAACTGAAACGTTACACTTTCAGTTTTTATTCAAATTTGAATTTAAAATTAATTTAAAATTCGAGCTACAAAATTTTTAATTTCGAACTTTTAAATTAATTAATTCAAACTTCTTCCAAAAAGATAAGTCCGATACGAGACAATTCGCCCAAACGCCCCAGCCCAGCCCAGCCCAGCCCAGCCCAGTTCAGATCAGATCAGATCCGAGCCGAGTCGGGTCGGGCGGGCGGCGGCGGCGCGCGTGTGGTGTATTCATATGATCCCCTTTGTAAAGACTTATACCAAGTCTAAACACTTAAGTTCATATATACTAGTACACACAATTAATAAAAGTCAATGTGGGACATATTAAGAGTTTGTAACTCTTCAACTTCCTCACAAGGCCTTTATTAGTCTTGGACCAATGAGGGACAAGCCCACATACAATTATCTTTATTGAAAATTAATTTCCCCATTTTATATATATATATATATAATATTTATCTATGGATTCCAACCATTTAATTAGGTATCCATCCACATAATTACAACAATCCCCCACAAATCCATAGAAAAATAATCTATTAGGATTACTGCAATGTGCTTTCAGCAATGGTACCTTCCGGTTTGAACCACTGCCTAAGTTATCCAACTTATGCTACCACAGGGACAAATGGATCTAAGCCTTGAATTTGGACCTTGATGTGGTAGCGTCCATTGGTAACAACTAACAACACATTACTTGCTATGTGTTAATCTTTAGGTTTGACACTATAGGCCATGTGTCCCGATCCTGTATCATGAATGTTGTTTGAGGAATAACCCTATTTCCTCTAGTCGCGGCCAAACAACTACATTCACTTAGTTGAGCGTCTCAGGATGTACTGCTAGCATCCCGTCTTACAGACTTGACCTCATTCAGTGTTAATACACTTACTAGATTAGCAGTAGTCAGCTCCTATCAGGTATATCAGGGGACAGACTCAGATACTTAGTATCAGTCTTAGTTAGGAGCAACTTTTATATACCCAGCAGTTTGTTTATACCACATTGAACCTTCCTTGTGGGATCTCCACTTGGTAGGTTGGGTTGCCACTGCTTGTATATCAATTTAGGGTTTTCAGTCCCATCCCCATCTTGGATTTCTGTACTAAGGACAAATCTAGTCCTTTAGTTAAAGGGTCAGCCACATTGTCTTTGGTACCAACAAAGTCAACGACTATGACCCTATCAGACACAAGTTCCCTTATAGACTTTAGTCTAACTTGGATGTGTCTCTTGGTCTTTTGATTATATTTTTGGCTTTTAATCTTTGCAATTGTGGTTTGAGAATCACAATGCACCACGACTGCTGGAAGAGGCAAGCTAATCATGGGTAATTGGATCAATAACCCATGTAACCATTCAGCTTCAGTCCCTGTCGTATCTAAAGCACATAATTCGGCCTCAAATGTAGACCGAGTCACCAAGGTTTGCTTGGTTGACTTCCAGGAGACAGCGCCCCCACCAAGGGTAAAAACGTAACCCGTACACCCATTGCTTCCGGAGTTCTTGGCTATCCAGCTAGCGTCACTATACCCTTCAAGTACTGCAGGGAACCTGCCATATTGAAGAGATAGTGATACTGTGCCCTTCAGATACCTTAGTACCCGGTCAAGAGCTCCCCAATGGGTTCGATTTGGACAACTTGTATATCTTGCTAACTTCGAGACTGCAAACGAAATGTCTGGTCTCGTGCCATTTGCCAGATATTGCAAGCTTCCAATAATTTGTGAATATCTTAATTGAGATACAGGAACATCACTTTCATTTTTAAAGAGAGCCACTGAAGGATCATATGGTGTTTTGGCAATTTTACATTCTTTATAGCCAAATTTCTCAATTATCTTCTCAACATAGTGAGATTGAGAAACTGCTATACCCTCAGTTGACCGAGTCAACTTGAGTCCAAGAATTACATTTGCCACACCCATATCCTTCATTTCAAACTTACTCTTTAAGAATGACTTGGTTTCATTTATTATCTCAATATTAGATCCAATCAATAGAATATCATCAACATACAGACATAAAACAATACATTTATCACCTTTAACTTTACAGTAGATGCACTTATCATTATCGTTTACAACGAAGCCAAAAGATAAAATAGTTTTATCAAACTTTTCATGCCATTGTTTAGGAGCTTGTTTCAAACCATATAGTGATTTAACAAGCTTGCAAACTTTTCGCTCATTTCCAGAAGCTACAAATCCCTCTGGCTGATCCATATAGATTTCTTCCTGGAGATCACCATACAGGAATGCTGTTTTAACATCCATTTGGTGAATCGGAAAATCATATATAGAAGCCAGTGCTATTAGCACCCGGATTGTAGTCAAACGAGCAACAGGGGAATATGTATCGAAGAAATCGATTCCCTCTTTTTGCCTAAACCCTTTGGCAACTAATCTGACTTTAAACTTATCTATGGTTCCATCAGATTTAAATTTCTTTTTAAAGATCCATTTACATCCAATCGTATTACACCCCGGAGGGAGATCGACTAGTTCCCATGTCCCATTAGAGACTATGGAGTCCATCTCACTTTTGACAGCTATCTTCCAATGCTTTGCTTCTTTCGAAGTCATTGCATCTTTGAAGGTTACAGGATCACCCTCGATGTTGTAAGTGATAAAATCACTTCCAAAATCCTTGGTAATTCTAGCTCTCTTACTCCGTCTGGGTTCATCTGATTCAATCGGTACTGAATCAGAAGTACTTGGATTAACCCCCACATTTGTCATCTTTTCCACATGATCAGGAATTGATGAAGATGTAAGGGCTGAATCTAAAGAATTCTCATTAGGTATTCCCGTTTTCATGGGAAATACGTCCTCAAAGAACGTAGCATCACGATATTCAACTATTGTGTTAACCTCTATGCCAGGAATTTCTGATTTTATAACCAGAAACCTGAGAGCATAGCTTGTTTCCACATAGCCTATAAAGATTGCATCAACAGTCTTTGGACCCAGTTTCTTTCTTTTGTGTTCTGGAACTAGAACTTTTGCAAGACAGCCCCACACACGAAAGTATTTTAAACTAGGTTTTCTGCCTTTCCAGAATTCAAACGGAGTGCTTTCATTATGTTTTAGAGGAACTCTATTCAGAATATGGCAAGCCGTATTCAAAGCTTCTCCCCACATATATTTAGGCAATCCAGAATTCAAAAGCAAACTATTAATCATATCTTTAAAAGTTCTATTCTTTCGTTCTGCTATCCCATTCGACGAAGGGGAATATGGAGGAGTCTCTTCGTGAATAATGCCAAAATTTCGGCAATATTCTTCGAACAAATTAGACTCATATTCTCCACCTCTATCTGATCTTAACCGTTTAAGTTTCTTACCAGTTTGAGTTTCAGCTTCATTCTTAAACGTTATGAATTTTTCAAGTGCTTCAGATTTATGTTCTAACAAATAAACATAACAATATCTACTGCAATCATCTATAAAAGTAATAAAGTATTTCTTATTATCTTTAGTTAAAATTCCATTGAATTTACAAATCATGAAAATTTGGTTTACGATGAAGGGACTTTTGTCGGTTATTCAGGTGACTAAACCTGAACCAACTAAAACCGATCCAAAGACTGATCAAATAGCTGAATGGTCAGAACGGGACCAAATTGGTCGAGGAGTCATTCTGTCTGCTTTATCGAATGTACTCTTTGACGTGTACTGTTCTGATTCATACACAGCTAAGTCTCTTTGGGACGAATTGGACAGGAAATATAATACTGAAGAGCAAGGGCTCGAAAAGTATTCTGTTTCCAAGTTCTTGAGGTTTCAGATGGTTGAAGGAAAGTCTGTAACTGAACAAACGCATGAACTGATAAATCTTGAGCATGCTCTTTCTGATGCTGAAATTAAACTTCCAGAAAAATTTCTGGTTATGTCAATAATTGATAAGTTTCCCAAATCTTGGGAAAACTTTGGCTTGACATTGAAACATCAAAAAGGAAAGCTGACTCTTGATGATCTTATGATTGCCATAAGTATCGAAGAGGAACACAAAAACCAAACTCATGGTGTTCCTGTTGAGTACCAGCCTAAGGCAAATATGATAACTGGAAAGAAAAAAGTGAATCATGTAAATCCAAACTCGAAATTTATAAATAAACCGAAAAACAAAAAGAAACCAAAGGCAAACAAACCATGCTGGACTTGTGGACAGATGGGTCACTGGGCTAAGGAGTGTCCTACTAAAAAGTCCAAAGCCAAATCTGAGTCTACTACACCGGCTACAGTCAACATGGTTGTGGGAGACATTGGTGAAACTAGAGCTCCGGCTATGGTAAACATGGTTGTGGGGGATACTAGTGAACCTAAAGCTCCAGAAAACTCTGTTGATGGGTATGTTTCCTTGAAACCTGAAATTCTTACTATTTATGAACCATTTGATTGGCTAATAGACACTGGAGCAAATGTGCATGTATGTGCTGATAAATTGCTATTTGTGTCTTATCAGCCTGTTGATGGAAAATCCGTGACGATGGGAAATTCAAGTGGTGCAAAAGTGTTAGGGATAGGACGCGTGGACTTGAAGTTTCCTTCAGGGCGCATACTATCACTACAAAGGGTGCATCATGTTCCAACGATCAGGAGGAATATAATAAGTGGTTCTGTAATAGTTAGGGAGGGTTACGAAATGAACTTTAAATCCAATAAAGTCGTAATTCTGTATTATGGGACTTTTGTTGGTAAATGTTATTTAGATGATGGTTTATTTAAATTAAGAGTTGAAACTGTTGGTTCTAATAAAATTTCTGAATTCCAGTTGTGAATGCAATTGAAACTTCTAATGTTTGGCATGATAGATTAGGACATTTAAATTTTGGTTCTGTTAAACGGATGATGAATTTAAATCTAATCCCCAAACATGAAATAAACCATAAAGACAAATGTCACATTTGTGTTGAAGCAAAACAAGTAAGAAAGCCATACCAATCGGTTGAAAGGCATTCTGAAATACTCGATTTGGTTCATACGGACATTTGTAAATTCAATGGAATTTTAACTAAAGATAATAAGAAATACTTTATTACTTTTATAGATGATTGCAGTAGATATTGTTATGTTTATTTGTTAGAACATAAATCTGAAGCACTTGAAAAATTCATAACGTTTAAGAATGAAGCTGAAACTCAAACTGGTAAGAAACTTAAACGGTTAAGATCAGATAGAGGTGGAGAATATGAGTCTAATTTGTTCGAAGAATATTGCCGAAATTTTGGCATTATTCACGAAGAGACTCCTCCATATTCCCCTTCGTCGAATGGGATAGCAGAACGAAAGAATAGAACTTTTAAAGATATGATTAATAGTTTGCTTTTGAATTCTGGATTGCCTAAATATATGTGGGGAGAAGCTTTGAATACGGCTTGCCATATTCTGAATAGAGTTCCTCTAAAACATAATGAAAGCACTCCGTTTGAATTCTGGAAAGGCAGAAAACCTAGTTTAAAATACTTTCGTGTGTGGGGCTGTCTTGCAAAAGTTCTAGTTCCAGAACACAAAAGAAAGAAACTGGGTCCAAAGACTGTTGATGCAATCTTTATAGGCTATGTGGAAACAAGCTATGCTCTCAGGTTTCTGGTTATAAAATCAGAAATTCCTGGCATAGAGGTTAACACAATAGTTGAATATCGTGATGCTACGTTCTTTGAGGACGTATTTCCCATGAAAACGGGAATACCTAATGAGAATTCTTTAGATTCAGCCCTTACATCTTCATCAATTCCTGATCATGTGGAAAAGATGACAAATGTGGGGGTTAATCCAAGTACTTCTGATTCAGTACCGATTGAATCAGATGAACCCAGACGGAGTAAGAGAGCTAGAATTACCAAGGATTTTGGAAGTGATTTTATCACTTACAACATCGAGGGTGATCCTGTAACCTTCAAAGATGCAATGACTTCGAAAGAAGCAAAGCATTGGAAGATAGCTGTCAAAAGTGAGATGGACTCCATAGTCTCTAATGGGACATGGGAACTAGTCGATCTCCCTCCGGGGTGTAATACGATTGGATGTAAATGGATCTTTAAAAAGAAATTTAAATCTGATGGAACCATAGATAAGTTTAAAGCCAGATTAGTTGCCAAAGGGTTTAGGCAAAAAGAGGGAATCGATTTCTTCGATACATATTCCCCTGTTGCTCGTTTGACTACAATCCGGGTGCTAATAGCACTGGCTTCTATATATGATTTTCCGATTCACCAAATGGATGTTAAAACAGCATTCCTGTATGGTGATCTCGAGGAAGAAATCTATATGGATCAGCCAGAGGGATTTGTAGATTGAAAATTAATTTCCCCATTTTATATATATATATAATATTTATCTATGGATTCCAACCATTTAATTAGGTATCCATCCACATAATTACAACACAACGAATATAAAAGATATCATCATATCAACTAACCAGAGTCTTAGTATTAAACTAAAAGATAACACACATTTTTGTACGGGATTCGGAATCAAAATCTCCGGGATCAAACTAAAACCTTCTCAACTTGCTATAATATGGTTTCAAATATCGATCCACTAATTATAAGGCTAACTAGCCGAAATTTGGGGTGTTTCCTTTTATTTTATGCTTTTCTTATGTGTAAATCCTTAGGGCCCATTTGGATGGATGGATTTGAAATGAAGAAGAATTTCAAATGAATGTATTTGAAATTCCAATGATTTGAAATTCATTAATTTACAATCTATTGTTTGGATAATTTTTTTTACAAAGGATTTCAAATCCATTCATTTAAAATCCATTGTTTGGTATATATTATTTGTGTTATTTGAAATTCTTAATGGTGCCTTATAATTTGCTCTATGAGTTAATTCTTGTTGCCGATTTCGGGATAAAATCGCATAAATCGATTTGGAGCAAAATTATAATTTTTGAAAATTGAGGGACCAAAAGTGCAAATTCGGATTTCAGAAAATCTGGGGCCGAATTTAAAATATTAATTTTCTGAAATTCTAGACTGAATTGGAACTTTGAGTTTTTAAAATCCGGGATCAAATGGCAATTTTTGAAAATTAAGGGACCAAAAGTACAAATTTGAATTTTTGAAAATCAGGTGCCGAATTGAAAATTAAAATCTTCTGAAAATTATGGACTGAATTGCAGTTTTGATTTTTTTGAAAATATGGGTTCAAATTGCAATTTCTGAAAATTAAGGGACCAAAAGTGAAATTTGAATTTCTGAAAATCAGGGGCCAGATTGAAAATTTTAATCTTCCGAAATTAACTGAATAGAAATTCTTGGTTTTTCAAAAATTTGGGGTCAAATTGTAATTTCCAAAAATTGAGGACCAAAAGTGCAAATTTGAATTTCTGAAAATTAGGGACTGAATTGAAACTTTTTATTTTCTTAAAATACTGGACTGAATTGCAATTCTTGATTTTTCGAAAATCTAGGGTTAAAATTGCAATATCCAGAAATTGAGGGACCAAAGGTGCAAATTCGGTTCCTGAAAATCAGGGTCCGAATTGAAAATTTTATTTATGAAAATTCTTGACTGAATTGTCATTATGGGTTATTCGAAAATTTGGGGTCAAAATTGCAATTTCCGAAAATTGAGGGACCAAAAGTGAAATTCGAATTTCTGAAAATAGTAGTCGAATTGGAAATTTTAATTTTTTTTAAATTATGGACTGAATTGCAATTCTAGGTTTTTTTAAAAATCTGGGATCAAATTGCAATTTTTGAAAGTATACAATGTTGATTTTTTTTTTAAGTGGATTTCAAATGACTAGTTTTAGGAGGAATTTCAAATCCACTTAAAATTGACCTGAAATCCATTGGACAAAAATCCAGGATTTCAAATGAATGGATTTAATTTTGTATCCAAATAGCAGGGCTTTTGACATTTTGCACCCTGAAATTATAGGGTTTTGACACTTTACACCCTAACTTAAAAGTTTTGGCACTTTGCACCCTGAAAATATTATTTAGTTGGCACTTTGTACCCTCGTGTGTGTTTTGAAGAAAAAATTAATTGATTGAAAAGTATTATAGTTATTTCGAATATTTTTGGCACTTTAAACCCTAAAAGTATAGATTTTGACACTTTGCACTCTGAAATATAGAATATTCGCAATTTGCACCAAAAAAATATAATTTCTGGCATTTTCAATCCCGACTTAATATGATAATCTAAATTATGAAAATAACATACAATATAATAATATGTTAGATATGTAAACGTGTATTTTAGATATTAAGTAAATAATCTTGAGGATACTTGAGAATAAAATGAGACAATGTCTTTTTTTTAATCTAAATTTTACAGAGAGAAAATGTTAAAATAAGTTATTATAAAGTAAAATAAATTTAGAATAACAAGTTTATGATTGTTGTGCATAGAAATGACCATTTTATCTCTACATCGCCGACATTCATGAGTCTGTTTTTTTTTAGAAAAATACATTAGGATGCAAAATGTCATACAAATTATATTTTTAGGGTGCAGTGCCAAAAAGTTTAAATCGGGTTGAAAAATGCTAATATTTTATAATATTAGGGTGCCAAATGCCAACATTCTATATTTTAAGGGTGCAAATTCTATATTGCCAAGGTGCAAAGTGAAAAAAAAATTAAAAATAACTATTCTACCCTTCTATCAATAAATTTTCTCACTAAAACACACAATAATGTGCAAAGTACCAAATAAATTATATTTCCAGGGTGCAAAGTGCCAAAACTTTTAAGTTATGGTGCAAAGTGCCAAAATCCTATAATTCCAGGGTGCAAAATGCCAATAACCCCAAATAGCATGATGGATTTGACAAGGAATTTCAAATCCACCCAACCCAAATCCATCCATCCAAATGGGCCCTTATACATTTTCTTAAAAGACCAGGGGTTTATTTGAATTGATATTGACTCAGTTTTGATTTAATTTTAGTGTTTCAATATTGGTTCAGATGTTTTCGATAAAAAAAAAAAAATTGAACATGATTCAAATTTATTTTTAATTTATTATTGGTTCAATTATTGAATTTGTTTTGGTTTAGTTTTGGTGTTTTATTATTGAAATAATAAGATATTACTAAATGGTGATTGGATGATACCCACTAAATAAAACTATATAGATAGTAGATTTTATTGATTGGTTATCAACTATTGAAACATGTTTTAAACTTGACTTAGTCTAAAAATAATAGGTTAAAAAATTCAAATACTTGTAAGAAAATAAAGTTTCTTAATTTGGACTTGTATGATGTGATATTTGATTTAAATTAAGGTTTATTTAACCCAAAAGCCGAATGGGAGTTCAAATAAGGTAGACCTCATAAGAAAATTAAACTAAATAATTCATTGTCCCAGCTCGACTAGTTCAAACTACATGGTTTCGGCCAAACTCAAAGTAACTATATGACAAGTACAATACACTTATGATATGTTAAAAAAAAATCCAAAGTAACTCAAAATTAAACTAAATAATTATTTGTTGATTGCATGAAACTCCTAGAAGAGATTGAAAAATCACACAAAAAAAAGTGTAATACACTTATTTGGTGGTTGGATGAGTTTCGCCAAGCTAGGCCGACAAGAATTTCTCCTTGCATAATTATGAAACAATCCAGTTCCATAACATAAAAATTGTGATTTAAAATCCGAAGATCATGTATCCTACTTTAAATTACTTTTTGGGAAACAAAATTAAAATTACTTTAATTGAAGTGCTTATTTATTTCTAATATACTTTACTCGAGAATAGTTTCATCTTAAAGTTAGTCATGTTCCTATTAAATTATACAACTAAGAAATTAATTCACGTCAATATTAATTTAGTCTATATCTCGACTAGATCTAGGTTTTTTAATTTTTATTTCTCTAGGGTCCATTAATTTCTGGTAGGTTGGTTTTTGCATGTATGTTCAGTTGATCATGCACCCATGATATGGTCATTGACATTGAGACTTGAGATTAATTAAGACCTAACACGTTTTCATAATACTAACGAAAGAGACAATATACTTCTTTAAGTTCCAAAAAAGAAAATTAAAGGAACAATCATATTATAAAAAAACCTTCTTGTATATAAGTTTACCAATTTTTTTATGATTTACACAATTCTGCTGTCATGGTTTCCTTATTTATTAGTTCAAATTAATTAGCTGGATCATGTTCGTTCTATAACCATAACCAGGCCCAATCAACATAATAACACTGAGATTTATTTTGGGCTTATGCAAAATGCAACATGCTAGGCTGCTAGCTAGTACAGTATTACTTAAGATTTACATAATTCTGCAGTCTTCTACTCTTTGGTTAATATGATAATGTCTGATTAAAAACAATTCAATTAATTATCTATCTTAAAAGAAATATGACAAAAATGATGGTATTATATAATTAAAAAAGAAATACTAAATATTTATGTGACCAAGAGAAAGATAGAAAGAAAGAAAGAGAAGAATATTAGCTATATTTTTTACTCATATATCATATAGGTTAAATAAAGCTACGTTATTGGTAACTTAACTATAACTAAAAGTTTATTTGTATACCAACAATTGGTACATTTGTCTAGATCTTAAAAAATTGGTACCAATGTCTAGCAATATCTTTAGCCAAATCTTTTCATTAGCTTGTATGATCCATTAATTGACCAAAATAATATTTTCTTGTAAAATAAATATATTGAGTATTATGTTTGTTCTTAATCATGCAATATGTTATGCACAAAACTAATCTAGGACTATATTTGTATTATGATTTCAACACCCCAAGAGCAAGATTCAAATACCGAAAACATTCTTCTAACCTTACTTATTTATTAAAAAAAAAAATAATAAAAAAATCCTCTACTATAATAGCAACCAATAACATTTTCAGTAAAAACAAAAATAGGAAAAAGGAAGACGCAAAAAAGTGGCATGTTGCTGCCCAGGATCGAACTGGGGACCTGCAGTGTGTAAGACTGACGTGATAACCACTACACCACAGCAACTTGATGACAATAGATGGTATTTAAAGTTTATAACATTACTTGTCCAGGCTTGATCTAATTACTTATAGAGCTTGAAATTATCTTTCCTTCTTCTATGATTTTTAATGGAAAACGAGCTTTAATTGAACTAATGTAAGTAAAGCTCAAATAATTTAATATCTTCATGTATATATATATATTTAAAATTTTTGATTTATGAAATTAAAACTTATAAGTTTTATGAAATAAAAAATAATATTCAAGGTAATATTTTTTTTTTGATGATGATATTCAAAGGTTATTTGATATGAATAAAGTTAATTAATTTCATTTTAATACCTATACTTATTAGTATTACACATCCTGGCGGTGTGGATTCGTCCGAGCGAGCAGGCAAAGCGACAGATGTTCAAATACCTGGCAGTCCACAACCTCTCTATCATGGCTTCTAAACCTCAACGCCTCCGTCACCGTATGTTTTCCCAATTACTAACTTCTTAGTTCTTATCACACACACACATACACACACACACACACTTGCCGCGTGCAAATAAAAGTTCAATTTCACTGACACATTTCATCGAACAGTTGCAGAGAGCACAGTACTTCAAGCTGCTGCAGCCAAGAAGCCGAGAACTATGACCACCAATGCCGCCTCCTCTGATTCAGACCCAAATCTCATGAAGGAAGCCTTTTCCAAATATGCCAGTTACCTCAACGATCTCGTGAGTTCCTCTTGTTTATACACGTTTTTTTTTCCTGAGGCATTTCCACAAACAGTTGTGTGGCATATCTGAAATATTTTGTTGAATGGGGTCATTCTGGTTTTAGATGGGCTTTTTGTGTTTTAATTTGTGATTAATGTTTAGCTATGAAAAATTATAATCGCAAAACTCTAGTTTTAAATTATGGTGTTTCCGAATAGTTAATTACTGTGCAACACTGCACTGATTTTGTTGAAGTTGGGATTCAATTATTGATCACTTTTATCAGCACACAATTACTGATCAATGTTATAGTAGTATTTGCTTAATTGAAGTACGTGGACTTAGTTGTCAGCATGTTTTAGTAACGCTTCGGTATGCATTGCAGAATGACAAGCGGGAAAGGGTTGTGAAAGCAAGTCGGGATATAACTATGAATAGCAAAAAAGTTATATTTCAGGTGCATAGGTAATATGCAACTTTTTTGTTATTTCAGTGCATTAGCTTTCACATATCTCTTCCTGATCCTTTTTTTTCCCCGTAAAGAAATTGGGTTTTTGGGACACTGATACTTTTTCAAAGGAAATTATCTCCTCGAGAATGTATTCTTTGGCATTTTATAATGAACTGTACAAAGTTACTACCAAGTGAATTCTCCAAACATGTTCAGCACTTAAATCTTTCTTATGGAATTTAGCATGCGACACTTCTGTAATTATTGGAGTGTCATTGTCACAAGCGCAGCCAAACAATTTATATTAGTTGATGAATACAAGTTTATAATTTCTAGTTGCTTAATTTTCGTCTCAATGACAGAATTAGTAAAAACAACAAAGAGGAGGTTTTAGAAAAAGCAGAAAAAGATTTAGCTGCAGTGATGGATCAGCATATAGTTCGTCTTGTTAAAGAGCTACAGGGAACTGATTTTTGGAAGCTAAGAAGAGCTTACTCTCCTGGGGTACTCATATAATGTCCATCTCTTGCAAGCTGGAATATGCAATGCAATTTCACTCATGTTTTACTTTCATTCACAGGTTCAAGAATATATTGAGGCTGCAACACTATGTAACTTTTGCAAGACTGGCTCTCTTTTGAATCTCGATCAGATCAATGCTTCTCTGCAACCACTAAGTGACCCGTCAGTCGAGCCATTGCAGATAAATTTACTTGACTATCTCTTGGGGGTAATATTTTGAAATTATTATATATAGCATAAAGAGTCTAGGGGTGTTTCTGATGCAATCCCTTCATATGACTATCTATCCCTAAAATCAGTCATTTATCGTTCTTGTTCTTGTTTAGCTTGCTGACTTGACAGGAGAGTTGATGAGGTTGGCCATAGGTCGAATATCAGATGGTGAACTTGAATTTGCTCAGAAGATCTGCAGGTTTGTTCGTGAAGTCTATAGAGAGTTGTTGCTTATTGCCCCCAAAATGGAGGACTCTTCAGACATGAAATCAAAGATGGATGTAATGCTCCAAAGTGTAATGAAAATAGAAAATGGTATGATCCTTGCATTCTTTTGTACAAAAAATGATGTTTATTCTTTATTACTGAGTGTAGATCCATTAGTTGGCATGCAATGGTTCCAAAATTATGTGAGTTATAATAATTATGATAAGTTTCAAGTTTGTGTCCTGAATTCTGCACGTTTTTACATTGCCTAAGTATTCCATTCGACTTCATTTAGAAAGGATTCTAATGACTACAAAATCAACATAATCCAAACAACTACCCATAATGGCAACACATTGATTTGCTCTCTCCTTCGAGATTGAGTTTCTCATAACTTATTTTCCTTATGCAGCTTGCTTTAGTGTACATGTGAGAGGATCGGAATATATTCCACTTCTTGGATCTGAAGACACAAGCTTTTCTCTGTTAGGAGTTCCTGAAATGGAATGACGAAGCTCTGAGAACCGTCATATCAAATAGTAAGCAGAAGAATCTTTTACTTGTAATATTTGAAAGTTCAGTTGAGAATGTTTTACAATAGGTAATCTTAGTGGCCTCAAGCATTTTGACGTGAATGTTCTTAGGACGTATTTGCTCGTGTTTTATTAGGTTATATAACGAAATATGAATCTCCATCTTTTAGAATCAAAGTCGAGTTTCATCATGCTTGATCTGACGCTAGGCATTTAATTTCGAATCAAGAAAAGATTGCAGATTTCCACCCCTTTCTAGCATAAATGGAGATTACTAATCCTTGTGTGCATCTATATATGAGAGATGCTCACGTAATGTTCCCTACTGTATCTAGAAAGGGATCGAATCAGATCTATAAAACCTAGACATGATACTCTTGAGGAACCAAAAGAAACATGATATGATTACACCTATATAATTGCTTATAGGTGATATGTCCATTGATATTGGGAATAGGAATGGGAAGGTAGCCCAGGCCATAATACTTTGAACTCCCCTTGGTTGGTAGCAAAAAGATTTGCAAGTGGAAACGAAATTCATTTCTCTATTCTATTCGGAGTAGTTCACAACTAGAGTCATCTAACCACATGGTGTTTAGAAATTAGCATAAGTTCAAATATTATTCATCTAATATATTTTCGGTAGTGATATATTATACAATCAGATTTTGATGGCTGCAATTTATCACCATTACTTGGCCTCTCACCTGGTTCAGCCACTGCATATATTGTGATGATAGGAACCAGTCGAGTGCATTCCAATGAAAGAGTGAAATAGACATGACCTAGGAATCGTGTTAATTTTGTGCAATCATTACATTTTCTACTTGTAACTTTAATAATGTATTGAATCTAGCAAGTTGGAGCACTGGTCCTGAAATCTCATCTGAATTAATTCATGTTATAAACGTTTGAATTGGAGTGAAGGTGGCTGACACGTAGTAACATTTACTGAAGAGACAGAAGAGAAGAAGAAAAGAAGAAGATTAAAGTAACACTATAATTATTATTATTATTATTATTAAAAAGAAACTCGCCTCTCGTAAAAGCAGATTACTGGAAAGTGAAAACATAACCTTCACCGAATTAGTCAACTAATATATCGAACTAGTCAATTAACAGACAGAATAATATACACACCAATACTCCAATAGAGGACTTGAAGTGGCAATCTTAATCGTCCCAAGGTTCCCCAAACCACCAATCTTACTTTTAATTACGATTGACAGTCATAAATTTAGTCATATTATATTTTATGTATGACGATATTTTTCAACCTAATAATCCACTGAATATGACATTTTATGTAATATTATTTTTCCCTATGTTGATGACATTGATACATTTAGGCACATCATTACAATCGTTTTACGACTTTTTTTGATAAATTTATACTTGATCAATTAATGTTATTTTTTTTCGATTTTGAAAACCATGTGCACCTCTAGTTGAACTCCACACTTTGTGGATCTAACACAAATATACAAATATGGTTAATCTTTTTAATTTTACATAAATTAAATATGAAAGTAATTAAAATAAATGATTTTTTTTCAAGGTTTTAATTCCTTTTGAGACGCGTCGGACACATTAAGTGGGAATTCCTCACAACAAGGATTCGAATTTGTATTCGCTACTCTGCAGTGACTAGTTCATTTCACTATATTAATCACCTATTGATATTAAGATAAATGAATATAACTATCTTATTGCGCAAAATCTGAAAAGTTGGTCCGTTTTAGGCTTTTAGCCTACACGCATGCTGTGTTCCGGAAATAATGTGGCTACCACGATGGATTCATTCCACTTGAGTGCTGGATGAGCTACAAGTGTGTATGAGATGACAATTTTTTGTATTCTTATGCATATGTGTTTATCATTCAACCCCTATAAATATAATCCACCGGTGTCCGGAAATAATGTACCTACCCCGATATGTGGTCTTGAGATTCAAAATTTCAAATGGTTTTGAGGGGATATTATGTGCCTATCCCGATGGATTCAATCCACGGGGTGCTGGATGAACGATATGTGTGTATGACATGATAATTTTTTGTCCTTTTATGTACATATGTTTATCAATCCCTATGGATATAATTCACCGGTGTAGGACGAATGTAACCGGTTTTGAGGTAGCAACCTTTTTGACTCCGTTACCTACTGTCTTTGCAATTCCTGGTTTAGAAAAATAATTGGACCATAAACGATAGAAAAGAATTTAGGAAAATACAATCTAGCAAAAATTGCTCAAAATTGAAAATACTTTCACATTAGACAAGAAAGTCTGTTATATATTAATCAGATCACATAATTAAGGAAGCAATAATGAAATTTTCGAATAAATAAGACTTTGATTTATCATTATCATTTCTATGATTTCCTTTAAATTTTATTCAATTATTTTTTAGATTATTCACAATAGTTCTCTCGACGAGCTATATCACGCATATATATATACTGAATTTAAAACTACTAAAATCTATATTTAATAATGTAAAGTGATCTATAAATATTTATTATCATAGTTTGCAGTCTAATATATATAACTGTAAATTAATGCAAATTAGTATACTTGTAGACCTATTTTGTCAAGAATATAATTATAATATGAATTTTATTTTAATGAGAGGGTAGAAGTATAACTAAAAATATAAATTTTACCTTAAGAGTAATTAAATATCATATATATATATTATATGATTATGATTACAGTAAATACAAAGTGCAGCATTACAATCCCCACCCTCCAATTGTAGGCATCCACAGTTTATAGTTTATGATTTGCTAATACGAATCACTATTCTAATATAATTATATGACTCACCATTTCACTTAAAAAAAAGAAAATATATGTCCACATCAAGGAGATTTCTACAATTTTATGAAGGGATACTTACACATACACTCACCTCCCCTAAGGGGAGGTTTATGTAATTACCCCAAATCTCAAGGGAGATGAGTATAATTATTTTTTTAATAATCGAGGAGGGGTAGCTATAATTATGCTATATTTGAAGAGAGGCAAATGTAATTTTTCTAATATATGATTTAACTTGCTTATTAACAAATTATTATAAGAAAATTATGTCTTGATAGTACGTAAATGATAATATGAAAGTCACATTTTTTTGTGTGTCTAGTAGCAAGTTCAATGTTGTCACAACATACGTGATAACTACAATAGGAACAAAGTTTATTTTTAATTGTCATTAGTATTAGTAATAACTATAGGACACTTTAATTTGTCATAATCGACAATAAATCAAGCATATTTAGTAATTTTACATTATTAATTATTTTAGTGGAAACTTAATTACAATTTAATATATTTATGAAAATTATTTTAATGACAAGCTCAATCATTATCCCTTATTTAATACACGTAAATAGTGACTAGTTCAGCATTGTTAATCACGTGATTCCACTTTGTTAAATTTTATCTATGTATGATTTTAAACTCATCAACTCGATTATTCTAAACGAGTCACAAAAAGTTGTTACATTTTCAAATGCACTATTTCTTTTTTAAAAGATGTCAGTAAAAGTTGTTACAATTTTAGATGCTCCAATTTTTTCAAAAGGTGAGAACTGTACCTCTTTATTTCTATGTATTGATTTTATGCTTTTGAGTGAATGATGGATTGGTTTAAATTGAGGGGACATCCCACTTTGCAACCTAATTTTGAAACTTTTTCATATTGCATTTTATTTTTGTGAGTTCACGTTTAATTCTCTTAGCTATTAAAAATATTTCAGATTATTACCTTTGACAAAGAGTTTAGAGCTCAATTGCAACAAAAAACTGCATAGTGTGAAAAGTGCAACAAGAGTGTCAGTTTAGGGGGAAAAGTCCAACTTTGATATAAGTTTAGAGGGCAAACTCAATTTTTTGCAAACAATTATAATTCAAAGTGTCAAAAACATGGACTTTAAAAAATTATGTATAATTATAATTAGTACAAAAATAACAAATATAAAACTGATACAAATATATTATTCAAACATTACAGAGTGGAAATAAAATCAATCATACACTATACTTTATGTTTAAGTTTATCTTGCAAGTTTTGCATTATACTCTTCAAATGAGGTTTCAAGTTATTAAAATTAGTTTTAAAAAAATAGTATACATTATGAAATTGTGGATTTTCAAGTTGATAATTATCATTTGAAGAATAAATACCTAGGTAAACTTATTAATTAAAAAATAATAATAATAATTTCAGTCAAAAAATTGCTCTTAACCCCCAAAACTTATAGCCGAATTGCAACATTAATGCAAGGTCTGCAGACTAATTTTAACAAATAAATTAGTATTATTTTGCTATTTTAATTGATTAGTTACATCATACCTCATATCTTAGAGGAGGTAAATGTAATTTTCAAGAATTGAACTCTTGTATCATGAATCACATGCTTCCGGTCTGAGTCCAAAGAATTGCTTTACGATAGAAGTCGATATAATTTTAAATGTACCAAATTTTAGTTGGTTCCAGCTTTTTCTGCAATAATATTTAATTTGATTATTTTTATATTGATTCTTGTTCTATATGTAGTTTCCAACATTTGTTCTTTTCATCGCCAGGATATTCCGTTGCCAGTTTCAAAGCATGATTGTACGACCAAAAGTGTAGTTGGAATTGTGGGAACAACTTTATTCCTATTGGTAGGGGCGTGATCGAGAGACATCACAATATGTGATATTTTAAAAATAAACCTAATTAACATTTATATTTTCCTATAAAAACTAGTAATTATTTTAATTATATAACACTGCTTCTAGAAGATTAAATATATGTGTATACACTTGTTATATGATTGAACATGTTCAGTCGAATCAATTCACACTTACTTTCTCCGATCAAAGCACAAGAGCATTTGTGCGAGTTTTATTAATTAGTAAAAATTACTAACAAAAAGATATATTAGTATATAGTAGTATTCTTTTAACCAAAATACAAGCACAAACAAAAACTAAGCAGTTCTTGCTAGGTGATTGAGTTACACTCCTTATTAAAAAAAGTACCAAACTTCATATGTAAATACTTTTACTTTGTGCGTGGTTAAGTAAATATATATGATCTAACACGATTTAAGTTAAATTCCTAGTTTAATACTATATAGTTATTACTTATTAGTACTAGTACGAGATAATTGCATTTTTGGTACACAGTTATAGGTCAATTCCCACTTTTGGTACACAGCTTTATGTGTCCAACATATTTGGTACACCTCTTTAACAAAGTTCGACACATTTGGTACAACCGTTAAATAAATTGCAAAATCACCGTTAATTCCGTTAGTTCGACACATTTGGTACACCTCTTTTACAAAATTGGCATGCGCGCGGCACATGACTGCCCAGAAAAAAAAATTGAAACTTGATAAACTTTTTTATTATATTTTATTCTTCTTCCAATATTAAACTATAAATGACATTATAGTTTATTATATTTTACATGTCATGTAAATAATAAATACATATTTTTTAATAATTTTTATAAATATGATTAATTAAAGTAACTTGTTTATTATATTTTATTCTTCTTGCAATATTAAACTATAAATGACATTATATAGTTTATTATATTTTACATGTCATATAAATAATAAATACATATTTTTAATAATTTTTATAAATAATAAACTATAAAAATAATAAACTATTTTTACAAATAATTTTTAAAAATTGAAACTTGATAAACTTTTTAATTATATTTTATTCTTCTTCCAATATTAAACTATAAATGACATTATATAGTTTATTATATTTTACATGTCATATAAATAATAAAGACATATTTTTTAATAAACTATAAAAATAATAAACTATTTTTATAAATAATTTTTAAAATTTGAAACTTGATAAACTTGTTTATTATCTTTTATTCTTCTTCCAGTATTACACTATAAATGACATTATATAGTTTATTATATTTTACATGTCATATAAATAATAAATACATATTTTTTTATCATTATATAAATATGATATGATAAATATAATAAATACATATGATAATTTTTATAAAAGTTTATCAAGTTTAATTTTTTTTTTGGGCAGCCATGTGCCGCAGACATGTCAATTTTGTAAAAGAGGTGTACAAAATGTGTCGAACTAACGGAATTAACGGTGATTTTGCAATTTATTTAATGGTTGTACCAAATGTGTCGAACTTTGTTAAAGAGGTGTACCAAATGTGTTGGACACATAAAACTGTGTACCAAAAGTGGGAATTGGCCTATAGCTGTGTACCAAAAATGCAATTATCTCTAGTAGTAAATATTGAAAATATTAACCCCCAACCCCACCCCTACCCCTACCCACTCCCACAACTCCTTTAAATGTATCATGCATGGGTTCTTGTAAATTAAAAGACAAAGATAAGGTTTCTCCCAAACACAAACACCTGACCGAAAGAAACAATGCCATCTGAAATTGCTCCATTGCCTCCAAAATACTTGCAAGAAGAAGAAATATTGGCTCAAGAATGTAAAGATTTCATTTCAACTCTACCAAAACAAAAAGGGTGGCTTTCTTCTCACCTATACCAATACCAAGGTTTTTGGTATCCAGTTAGACATCTACAAGGTGTAATTTCATGTCAAAAACACTTCCAAGTTCAAGATTCCGACATTTTCCTTGTCTCCACTCCCAAATCAGGGACAACATGGTTGAAATCAATCATGTTCACCTTACTAAATCGAACCCGATACCCTGTAACAACTAAAAACCACCCTTTACTTAGCAGTAATCCTCATGACCTTGTACCCTTTTTAGAGATCAAACTCTATGTCGATAATCAAATCCCCGATTTTGCTACATTCCCCTGTCCTAGGCTCTTTTCTACTCATTTACCTTATGTTTCTCTACCAAAATCAGTACAAAAAAGCTCTTCTTGCAAGATTGTGTACTTGTGTAGAGATCCAAAGGACATTTTTGTGTCACTTTGGCACTTTACGAATAAGTTAAGGCTTGAGAAAATGGGGAGCAATTCAATTGATGAAGTGTTTGAAATGTTTTGTAAAGGGATTAGTCTATTTGGACCCTTTTGGGACCATGTTCTTGAGTATTGGAATTTAAGCAAGGAAGATACGGACAAGGTATTTTTTCTTAAATTTGAGGATTTTAAGGCGGAACCTGCGGTTTATTTACGACGTTTGGCCGAGTTCTTGGACTGTAAATTTACGGAAGAGGAGGAGAAATTGGGAATTATGGATGAGATATTGAAGTTGTGCAGTTTTGATAATTTGAGTTCATTGGAAGTTAATATGAATGGGAAATTGTCATCTGGTGAGGAAAATAAAGTGTTTTTTCGTCGCGGTGTGGTTGGAGATTGGAAGAATTATTTGGATGCTGAGATGGTTGAAAAAATTGATCAGATTAGTGAATCGAAGTTCAATGGATCTGGTTTGGTGTTATGATTCTTTTGTCAAGTTTATTTGAGTAATTTGGTGAATAATATGATCAAACTGTTCTTGATTGTTTGATTTTGATGTGTGTTATTTTTTTTATTTTATTTTTTTGGATGCAGATCGAATTTGTTTGGAATCTTAAAGTTTGTGTACTTTTGTTGTACTGCGATTTGAATGATTAATCTTTTGATTTGTTTGTGACAACAGTTTTGACTTTTGAAGGGAATTCACATGCCCATCTTCTCATGTGGTATTGACAATCTTTATTCTTTATTAATTATGCATGTTAGATTGTGTTAGCATTTTATGTGTTCATTTTTTAAATTAAAGATGCTTTTTTATATGCTTATAATTTATGAAAACTGATGGTGAAGCTAATGTTAAGTTGTCGAGTCTGATTAATATTTTATGCATATTTTCATATTTTTACATTTGATTGCCTAACTTCTTACTACACATAATGATGTAGTATTTGATTACAAGTAAAAGTATCCTCTGCAATTTACATTAATCATAGCAAAAAATTATGGTCATGTCTAAAGAAGTAAATTATGGTAGCAAGTCAAAGATGATGTAATTATGGTAACAGTACATGAGATAACTTATACAGTTATACTATAAAAGTGTGGTTCTTTATTCTCTTTAATTTATGTTTTAAGGCTTTCATTAGTATGAAGGGAAATTCTTACCCAGATCGGGTTTGGTCGAACCCAAAGCAACTATATGGCAAGTATAATACACTTGTTTCGGGATTGGATGTAACTCCCAGGAGAGTGATCAATCACAAAGCAAGTGCAATACACTTGCTTGGTGGTTGGATGGGTTTGACCAAGCCAGGTTTGGACAAGAATTTTCCTAGTATGAACTAGCTAGAGTGTTAATTCCTAATAACTGAAATCTTCGAGAGCAAGTACTAAAAATAAAACAATTTTCTTTTGAAAATATAATTTACCCCTCAAATAATCTATTTTTTTAATGTGAAAAATGTCATTTTATTTTTATAATATTACTTTATATTTTGAGGCGGAAAATCCATCCATGTGAAAACATTTCTTTTATTATTTTGAGATGATCAATAAATAAATTACTACCATTTATTTTTTGTCTTTCTGTTTTACAGAAATCAATGTTAGAAGGGAAACAAATTCTGAACAACATTTATGTTTTCATCTAATACTATATATATTGTTGTTGAAGACTTGAAGTCCATCCATGTGAAAATGCCACAATTCTGACACACTATATTAAATTTCAGGGTATACCCAACTAATTTTGTACTAAAATGCCAATAATATTATTACTCCATAATTATTGGGCCAATTTTTTTACTATACCATGACCTATTAATAAATTAGCTGTTCTATCGTATGATCATTAAACCAAACTATTTTATAAATGATTATTTTCTGTATGGAAAATCTATGATAGATCTTTTTCCCATTAATTATAATTGAGATCATATAACAAAGTATTTTATGTGAGAATATTTTATTTTATGTATGAATATCTATGATAGATTTTTTCACATTAACGATGATTGACTTGGTTCACATAAAATGTACGATCTCCCGTATTTGTCATATGACTATTTAATACTTTTCTAACTACAATAAGATCGATTAACATATTTTGTAATTTGTGGCTATATGACTATATCCTTTCCCTTTAGTTAAGTTTTGCGAAGCCTTAATTTATTCTTGATATCATGAGTCATATAATTAAGTATCACCAATTTCAAAAGAAGACATGTCAAATTCTAGTGCCAACTATTTTGATCGTACGTAATCAAACAATTTATGAAGTGAACTCAATGCAGTTGTCATAAATTGAGTTTATAATGTTAGAAAAGTAAACAAAAACAAACTAGTCATGTGATAATTATGGATAATTTTTTTTATATGTCTCCACACCGAAACATCGAAAATTTTCTAGATTTGGGTCAATCAAACCGTAAAAATAGAGTAGTCACTATTTAATGTTTTTCTTTGATATCTAATTTTAAAATATTTCGAAAAGATTTCAAAAAAATATTGATAAGAGTCTTATATTTGACTGATACATACAAAATAATACATGATAATAATTGCTTTTACACTGTAATTAAGTAAGAACAAAACCATTCTGAACTAGAATTTTCTTATTTTTAATTAATTATTCTTCATATTATATTAGAAGAATTGGAAAAGGACATAAGCTTGCCTAAGATTACTTGATCTTCCATGAAGGATGTTTGAAAGTGAAGAAGAAATAACAAGCAAAATGATTCTCCGATAAAACGTTTAACGGCATTTTGGTAATTTTGTATTATATGTTTAAGAACGTTTTTGTACTTCGGTGTTGCGACTTCCCCCGCCTTTGCTTGAATTATAAAAGGCTTTTGAATGAAAATTTGCATAAATCTGTTTATCTTGAGTTTGGCCCAACTCAATTGAAGTTTGGCCCAACTTGGGTGAAACTCAAACGTCAAACCGGAGATAGCCTTTTGAGTTTCTTGAGTTACTCTTCTTTTCCAAACAAAATCTTGGTGCCTGTTTGTTTGACGTTTCCAAAATAAATTCATGTTTGGAAAATTTTAAATAAACATGTTTTCAACATTCTGAAATAAATTTTTTATTTTTCATATTTTCCAAATTATTCTTTCAAAAGCCAAACAAACAACAATTTTTCAATTTCTAAACAAAACATATATAAATTCTACTTTGATTTGACATAAAACAACAAACCGCTTACATAATTTATCTCACATAACAATTTACATAAAGTCTTACACATTTTATAACTACAACCTAACTCTTCCCAAAAAATCTACACCTACTTATTCCTTAAACCACCTCTTTCAAAACTCAAACAAACGATTTTACACAAATTGAGATTATTTCACATACACTACTCTCACAAACTACTTTTTCAAAACCCAAACAAACATGCCCTTGCTGTTTTATGTAAAGCTCTATCTTATTTCCTTCTTATTAATTTAATTTTTAATATAATAGAAATAAATTTAGCTGTGGAACCCTTTTCAGTTTGAAACTCATTTCTTTTGTTTAATAATTCTTTCATAATTTTACTTAATTATTTCAAAAAAAAAAAAAAAAAAAATCCAATGTTTAAACAGTTGTCTGAAAACATCCCCCCAAAAAAAGAATTTATATTTTTATACTAGTGAAAAATAGTCCTCGTGGGTAAGCAAATATTACTTTCTCCACTCCAATAAAATTTCAACCCCCCGAGTCTACCAACGAATCCTCTCGCACCTTTCTCCAAACCCGTTTAGATTATTTTTCTTTTATATGGTTTACATGTTTTGAATTCGGCCTTAACCTGGTAAGTATACCTTCCAAATTTATTTAATATTTTCGCATAATTATCTTGGAGTGTGATCGGGTTTGCTAGTTGCAGCTGATTAGGGTTTATAATTGTCTTCGATTTATTATGGATTGACTGATTGTGTGAAATTTAAAGTGTAATTTTCCTTATTAGTGAATAATTATAATGAGAATTTCCCTTAAGAACCCTCTTGAACCACTTCTGGCCGTTGTATTTTTTGTAGACTTCCTACATCCTGATATCCTTGGTCTCCAAAGGTTTTCTGTTTATCAGGTTAATGATTGACAGTTAGGGTTTTGAAGATTGATGATAGAATTGGGTTTTTGAATCATTTTATATGTCAAAGAAACATTAAGTGGATTGGAAAAATGGATTGATGAAGTCTGTTTTGTTGTTTATAGGTTTTGGTATTATCTATTTATTCTTTAGTGAAAGCTTTCTAGTATGTAATATGTTGCTCCCTCCATTTTTCTGTGCATGTAATCTTATAAATGCCTTCTACTATATGCCCTCTATTTTAAATAAAGTGGATTTTGTTTGTAGGTCATTTTACTCTGACTTGATATATTGCTGTCATAGATAATTTGAAGTGACGCATTGTTTGATTTTTATGGAAAGTTTATAAGCGCAAGTTGATCAAGAGCCTTTATTTCATTTTCCTATCATAATTACACTCTAGTTTAAACATTTTATTTTTATTTTTGATAGTTTTAGTAGAATGGTGATTAGGGTGCTTTCAGTCACACTTATACTTTTGTCTTTGTTGAGCATTTGCATTTCTAAGAATATTTTCAGTATTATTAGGTAATTGTATGGAGAAATAAAAGATGTTTTAGTCTAACTTGGTTCTCTTCCATTCTTAGTTGTGCTCATTTCTTTTCAGTATAGGTTTTTGATTTTGTGGTGTGAGATCATTTCAAGTTTTTTTTTTTTTGAAGGAAGTAAACTTGCTACTAGTTCAATATGTAGCATTGCTGCTGCGTGAAGTTGTGATTTCTCACAATGGCATATCATGAATGCTGCATTTTCTGGCGTTTCTATCAAATACCAAGCTAATCACTTGTTGTTCATGCAGTAGCAAATGCGTACACGAGAGAAACACCCTTCACCTATCAGACCCCGTACTGTGGGTAAAACATTGAGAAGGTGCAGAAATACCGAGGAAAATGATAATGTTATTCATATAGATCTGGATTCTGAACACCCTGACAATGTTATTATCATTGATGAGCCTTCTCCTAAATTTTTTCAAGGTCCGAACATGGTCAGGAAAGACAAGAAATGTCCATATGTAATATTTATTGATGATGATGAGACCCCTGACAGTCATCATTCTGGTGTTGGTGTAAACAAAAATCGGTCCTCCGCTGATGCATCTTCTAGCAGAAATTCTGGTCCTGCCACAAGGAACTTTGCAGGTTCTGATGATGCTGATGTTGAAGAATGCCAATTTATTCAAAAGAATGCAACTCCAGTACGATTATCAAAAGGTAAGCGTACCTATTCTGGGAACGCTTCCACAAGAAACCACTATGGTTTGAGTACAGACTCTGAAAGTGAGTCATCCAACAGTGATGATAATGATTGTGAATTAATGGAAGATTCTTCTGGAAAAGTTCAAGAGCAATGGGAAAAGGCTTTTTCCAGGAGAATGAAAGATTCTCATGTTGGTCATTCGGGGGTTGGAGATCATGATAGTACGTCACGGGTTATGAATGGGAAACAACATTGTAGTGTTGAAACAGACGGAGAGACCGGACAACACAAAAAGGTTCCATTTATAAGAAAATTGAATAATGAAACTGAAGTTCCATCTTGTAGTATGAAAGAGGATTTCTCCCTGGATTCACTGCTGCAAGCGCACCTCCGAGACAATAAGTCTGATGCACCTAGCCGATCAGATTGTAGAGAGCAGGAAGACCACCCGGATTCTGAACCAGGAAGTTCTATCAGACACACTGAAGAAAGATTGCAACATAAATCACCGTTTAGTTATCATCAACAGGAGCAGTCAGCTAAAGAAGTCAAAATTACATCACCTGCTTTCACGGATGAGAAAATCTCGACTGCTGAACCTTGGCAGCCACAAGCAACTGTCATTGCTAGGGAGTCGGAGAATTTAATGCCCAAAAGATATTCATTAAAGAGGTCTGCATCACCTGAAAGACAAATCAGTCCAAGTTCTTCTCCTGCTTGTGATACAGTTGGATGCTTAAATGATGGCAACAAGATAGTGTGCCATCAGGAAAATATGCAACCGGTCCCTGAGATGCCATTATCCAACCATATACATTCTATTGATCCCAGACTTCAAAAGGATAGTGCTGTGTCAAGTATTCTAAGGGAGGATGAAAAAAATGATCATTTGCATAGTAGAAATGGAGATGGTTTGCCTTCAGTACAGAGTTGTTTAATTAATGTACGAGAAAGGCTTAAGGAAACTGATGAATATAAAAGAGCAGTAGAAGAAGAATGGGCATCCAGACAGCAATCGTTACAAATTCAGGTTTAGGATCTTCTTCTTGGCCTTGTTTTGTTCATTTGTCATTTTTATGCTTCTACTTTCTTTCATGAAACTGAGGAAACCTGTGTTGCTTGTTTAAGGGCTTTAATATATGGTAGATTTTGATTCGGCAATCTATTACGAATTTGGTTTAAAAAAAATCTATTACTAGTTTGTTCTTGTTCTAGCCCTTCCCATCTTTGTCTAAATATGTCGAGTTCCCCTTAATGAGGATTAAGCCAGATTTTGAGCCAGCACAGGGTAGTAGCTTGTTATTTATTGTTGATCAAGTTGTTTGCTGCGCTCAATGATTACTCATTTGAGCTAGGCTTGATATTTCAATGAGTTGAGCGCAAAAAATACTTTACTTCTGTTTCTGAGTTAAAATTTGAGCTTAAATGCTGCACTTAAATGACATGTACCTTTCTTCCAGAATACTTTTTATGTTTTTTGAATTCTGCTTATGTGATTTCATATTTAGGATCTAATTGGCATGTTGTCTGTATGTGGTGGCCAATCTTTAATCTGTATTCTAGACAATCTGTTAATTTGTTTCTCATCTTTGCCTCACACTTGAACTTTTAATATCATTCTCGTTGTTTTCTTTTCTCTCAGTTGGTAGCTATCGCAAAATATTATTTTTTTGGCTAAAGATATATTGTAAACAGTTATTTTTATTATTATTATTATTTTCAATTTTTGGTCCTAATTGTAAACTGTTTGTTCCTCTCTTGTAGGCTGAAGAAGCACAACGTCAGCGGAGATTGCATAAGAGAAGAAAAGCTGAGAGTATGCGTTTGTTGGACATGGAAAGAAGACAAAAAGAGCGATTAGAGGAGATTCGCAATACTCAAAAGGAGGTCAGTTCACTATTCTTTTTCTCTTTTTTTTGTTGTTGCTGTAAAAGGATTAAATGTATTAAAAAGAGGATAAATATCATTTCATAGGATGAGGAAAATATGAACATGAAGGAAGTAATACGTGCTGAAGTCAGGAAGGACCTCAAGAAACTGGAAGTTTCGTGCCGCAATATGGCTTCTCTTTTGCATTGCTTAGGAATCCGTGTGGGCGGTTGGCCCAACCCTTTGCCGCAAGAGGTTGGTCACACTTTCTGCAATTAATGTCTCCTGTTATTCAGACCCTGGAATGATTTAATATATTGGTATTATGTATGATTGCTTTTCTGATATACAATCAACGTGGTAGCTGCATTCAGCCATCATGCACAATACCTGGATTAGAATGTCTATAGTCCATTTTGCTTTTTTGCTTTGCTCTCTAAAATATCTCAAATGCCCATTCTCTGTTAGGCATACGATTGTCAGTCAATATGGGTCATAAATCCCACCCCGTGGGTTGAGTTCAAATTTATATGAATAAAAAGTGTATTTGACCAGGTAAAAAATATGGTCAAGACAAGAAAATACCTAATTAGAAAAAGTAGCTTGACATTTTCTTTCGTTTCTAATCATTTACATGGTCTTAAATGTGTCTAAAATATCAAAATAAATTTTTTTTTTTTTTATTAATGCAAACTACATTTCCATTTTAATTTAAATAAATATTAACATAGTGATTTTGTATGATAAAAATATTATCAGAGGGGTGTTCCTGTTCGATAATGTAGAACTATTTTTATTTTGTAGCTTTCCTGGAATGTGCTACTTGTTCTGGACCTATATATACTTTAGATATCTGGCTCTACAAGCCTCGTATAAATGTTTGGCCTTCATTTGTCACTTAATGACGTTTTGACTAATTTGTATGGTATAGATTTGATGCTTGTCGTTGTAAAGAGGCTGGATTGTAGTTTTTCATTGAAATATAGACTGATAACATAAAGTTGAAATTTTGTAGGTTCAGGTAGCTTATAAAAAGGCCTTGCTGACCTTTCACCCAGATCGAGCCTCACGATCTGATATCCGTCAGCAAGTCGAGGCTGAAGAGAAATTTAAGCTTATCAATCGCTTGAAGGAGATCTTTAAACCTCCTTTATGAAACTTTAGTGTACTATGTTCTAACATATACATACCTCCCAGCTTTGTGACGTCTTTGCTCTCAACGGTTTCACTTCAGAGACCTTTTGGTAATCAATTATGCCCACCTTCCGCGGGGCTCCATTTGATTTCTCGTCTAGGTGTTTCCTTTCTTTTTTATGTTGCATTAATGCCCTTAATTTATTCTTTTGTTCTGTCAATTTTTTTTTTGGCGCACAGACAATTACATTGACAATTTTATATGTAAAAAATGGGAAGAAATACCGGAAAAAAGTAGTCAGTGTATCATGTGATTTAGTGTCTCTGCTAATTGAATATGTAGTGGATAAGTACAATGATCTTGCAACCAGGGTTCTGAATTAATATTATAGTTCCATTGATTGTGAAATTGTTCATTACATATATGATTCACTTAACCATGTAGATGTTTTGTTTTACATCAGAAAAATCAATGATACTTTAAACTAATTTGACAATTTTTTTAGTTAATACTTTTATTCATAATCAAGTTCTACATCTACATAATTGGCCCGTACAATTACTAGCCCTTAAATCAACCAAATCATCACAGATAAGAAGAGTCAAGACAACAGGAATGTATACTTTAGCACATTGAATCATGCAGATTTATTCTAATGGTTGTAGTATGATCTGAACGCCGAATTGTGGACGAATGGTTATGAGAGAAAGAGGTGAATGAACATAATTTGATGACAGCACAAACTTATAAAGCTGAAGAATCATTGAAACCGCAATCTTCACTTCATTGTTAGCAAAGTTCAACCCGACACAAGTTCTTGGCCCGAACCCGAATGGAAGAAACGCCACTGGATTATTCTTTGTTGCATTAGCTACGCCTTGTGCAAATCTCTCTGGTTTGAAAAGATGACTATCTGGTCCCCATATTTCTTGATTCCTATGAAGTGATAGAGGTGGAATATGTAATTCCATGTTAGCTGGGATTTCGTATTTTCCAAGCTTCACTCTGTTTTTCACTCTTCTTACAATACTTGCTGCAGGGCTGTATAGTCTCAAGGTTTCATTGATGATCATGTTTACCTGAATTTGAAAATAATAATTAATGAGGAAAAACTGACAAACATGAACCTTCTGCTGCTAGATTAAATTAAATAATTACTTACAATTTTCAATTTGGGAAGCCCTTCTGCTGTTGGATTATCTTTGCCAAATAATTCAAGAACTTCATTTCTTGCTTTGTCTTGCCAATCTGTGTGAATTGCTAAGAGAAGAAAGGTCCAAGCAAGTAAACTGCTTGTTGTTTCATGTCCAGCAAGAAAGAATACTTTGCATTCATCAATAACATCATCTATTGAAATCCTATTTTTCTTGTCTTCATCATGGTGAACTTCCAAAAGTGATCCAAGAAAATCACTTCCAAAGCTCTTTGATTTTCCCATCAAAAAACTTTCTTCTCTTTTCCTTACTATTTCCAAGACGGAATCGCGAAGTGATTTCTCCATTACGTCCGATTCAATGTCATCTTCCGACTTGATGATTTTGCTGGGAACACGTACGTCAATAAGAAAATACTAATATTATTTGTTAATAAGTAATTAACATTGATCTTCTAATTAAAGTTAATTAATAGGGATATAGAAATTAATTACTCGATGCCCCATGGTCTAACTTTGTCTGAATTTTTGAACAAAATGATCCCTAGCTTTGTAAGCATATCAAAAATGTTCTTCCCTTGTAAATAACTGCTTCCAAAAGCTGTTCTTGAAATCACTTGAGCGGTCAAAAGTGTGAATTGGTTGTACACCTCTATCTCCTTTCCTTCATATTCATGTTTCCAATTTTCTAACATGGTCTCCACACTTGCAATCATTGATGGAATCATCTCCTAATTAATTATAATAAAATTAATTTATCTTATTAGATATATATATATTTTCATATTAATAAGTTAATTAATTGATTATTAACCTTTAAGCTTTGTGCATAAAAAGCATGATTGGCAATTTTTCTTAGTTTTGACCACTTCTCCCCTTGGGTCATCACAAGCCCATCTCCTAACAGCTTCTTTGCAGGACCTTCTAACTTCACCTTTAAGTACACTCCTTCTTTATCACTTAACATTTCTTTAACCAATTCAGGTTCAGTAATCACCATATGCGGTTGAGGTCCAATCCATGTAAGAAAATTCTTCCCTGTTACACGATAAACGGGTATATCGAGTACGTACAAAATAATAGATAAATTAATTTGGAAAAAATTGTAAAAAAAGTAATGTTACCATATAGCGTCATCCACGTGTAGAAACTAGGCTGGACTCGAGGGAATATATCGTGCGATAATTCCATGGGACCGTCGTTTCTTGCTTGTTGCTTCAAGATCATACTCTCTTTAGTGCTTCCATGGATAAACTTGTAGGAAGGGCCTCTTATTCCTTGTGATAGCATCATATGTTTCACATGAAACGGAGTCCATAGTACTTTGTAGATAAATCTTATCAAAATTAGTGTAAAAAGGGATAGAAACAACGAGAAAATCAAGATCATCATGGTTCGAACACGAGTGCAATCTTATGATCTAGAGCCTATTTGAAAGAGAATTCAATACTTTTTCGTTGAATATATGATAAAGAAGAAAAAAATCATAGTGAAAAGTTTGTGTCATAGGTACTAGACATATATTATTTGATATGGTGATAAAAACAATAAAAGTTTATGAGAGGGACCTAATAATATTATATTTAATTAACATTGAATTGATCATAATACATACGTCGGAGCCGTCCCTAACCTGCATTGACTTTAATATATAAGTATATATATGTATATATATATGAAAACATAATTTGATATGATAACACCACCCGACCTCACTAAGTAGCATGTCAACTTAAATTACTATATTTAATACTATTTTCAGATTTTTCCGACAGGAGCCAGTACACTAGATCATAATAGTGAGGAAACTAGCTAGCTCGGTTAGTAAGGGTAGCAGACCAGGGATGGTTGATTTCAGACCTACTTTATGCGGATTTGATTGATAATGGGCCGGTTGTCAACACTCAACAGGACGGGCAGGGCTGGCCCATTTTATAGATTTGTGGACTTGGGCCTTTCCTGATGATTTTCTTGTTTACTTGTGGCAATACTCTAGTTTAGTTTCCTGGCTGTTGATTGATTATACCTATAACCTAGAGCCATCTTGACTTGTTTGGTCTTATTTCCTCTTTGCTAGATATTTAAGAAGATGGGATGCATCAAATTTGTTTGCTGTTTACAGCATTAGACTGTATGGGATAAAGTGCTCTTTTCCAAATTGAGGAAAGATAAATTAAACATTATGCATATCGATCAGATCAAGGGTGTAAAAACTGCAATTTAACTCTATAGACAAACACAAGATGAGTATTCAAATATCAAACGGTTTACAAGCCCACTAAATGGAAATCAAATTGCATAAAAAACATGATAATCTATTCTATGATACATGAAAATAGATGACTAGTCTACATCATCACCCCAAAGTCTACCTTCTTACATTATGGTGAAATATCAAGCCTGAGCTGACTCTAGCAATATCCGAACTCCATGCCGAGGCTGCGTTGTAAGAACTATGTGAGGCGAGTGAATGTAATTTGGTGAGAGCTTGAATTTATGACGTTGAAGAATCATCGAAAGGGTTATCTTCGCCTCATTACTTGCAAAGTTCAAACCTACACATATTCGATTTCCAAAACCAAACGGTAGGAATGCAATGGAATTCCCGTCTGTTGCTTTAGCCAAACCTTCAGAAAATCTATCTGGTTTGAAAAGATGAGCGTCTTTGTCCCCATATATCAGTATTCCGATGCAAGGCTAAAGGCGGAATAGCCAAAGTAACATTTTTCGGAAATTCAAATTTCTCCAATCGAACTTTGTTATTTGTTCTTCTTAAGATATTATTCACCGGGCTGTATAACCTCAGAGTTTCGTAAATGATCATGTTTACCTACACGGGATAAAACATGGTCATTTAATGAATACAACAATTATAAACCTATTTTTGGTCCCATGTAAATAGAAAGTCAGTACTTTTGGTCCCAAATTGGGTTGAAAGGCAGCGATAGGACATAAAGTGCAAAGTATTTTTATAGAATAGAACCAAAAGTGCAATTTTGTAATACGTAGGGCCAAAAGTGTCACGTGGGACTAAAAGTGCAATTAGGTCTTTAATTTATATTTTAGTATATTACAAATATAGTCACCTGCCATATTTAAAATTGCAAAATTTATCAGAAATTACTTACAATCTTCAACCTGGAAATTCCTTCTGAATTTGGTTTTTCTTGACCAAAAAGTTCAAGAACTTCGGTTCTTGCTTTCTCTTGCCAATCCGTGTGAATCGCAAGGAGTAGTACGGCCCATGATAGTAAGCTGTAAGTTGTTTCTTGTCCGGCAAAGTAGAATATTTTACACTCATCAATTATTTCGACTGCTGATATTTGATTTTTCTGATCAGAATCATGATGAACTTTTAGCAATGACCCAAGAAAATCATTCCCAAAATCGTTAGCTTGACCTGTCTTAACTTCGTTCTCTCTTTTCTTCACTATTCCCATAATAGACTCATGAAGCAATTTCTCGATTTTTTCTGCTTCAATATCATCGTCTGATCTAACAAATTTTCTGCGTTTTTTATGGCGCATCTATCATCAATCTAATACACTAGCAAGCATGTGACGCCATAATAAAGAAAATATTAACTAAACAACATACTCAATGCCGTAAAATCTGATCTTATGCGCATTTCTTGAGATTATGTCGCATAAATCTGTGAGCATTTCGAAAATCTTCCTCCCTTCCAAATAACTGCTCCCAAAAGCTGTCCTGGAAATCACATCCGAGGTAAGAAGCCTAAAATCCTTACACACATCAATCTCGTTTTCTTCGCAATTTCTCCACCTCTCTAGCATAGCTTCAACGCTTTCAATCATGGTTGGTACCATATCCTAAACAGAGTAGTTATATCAAGGAAAACAGGGTGTTAATTAGACTCCACAACTTAACAACTTGAATATTATTACGACTGAATAATATGTCGAAAGAGTTGAATTACCTTTAAGGAATCTCCATGAAAAGCATGATTAGCCAATTTCCTTAGCTTCACCCATTTTTCTCCTTCAGCTACAACAAGCCCATCTCCCAATAATTTCTTCAAGTAACGTTTAATTTTGTTTTTTTGATATGTACCTTCTTTATTTGTTAGAATTTCTTTGATCAGCTCAGGTTCAGTAACAATAATATGAGGTTGATTGCCAATCCAAGTAAGAAAATTATTACCTGATAAATTCAATGAATTAAATGTAAGATATTTATATCCAATTAATGAAATAATATTAGATCACCATACTAAATTTAAGAACCAACAAATTTACATCCTACCCTGTAAGTCTTCTTTCATTCAGACATTAACGCAATCACTTAATAATCACTTTATAAAGTGAACAAAAATTACCATATAATCTCATCCAAGCATGCAAGTGAGGCTGTATCCTTGGAAATATGTCATGGGATAAATCCATGGAAGTATTTCTGATTTCCTTATTGAATTTGATTATCTCTTTTGTGCTTCCATGGATGAATTTGTAAGGAGGACCTTTGATTCCTTGGGACTCCATTTTATGCTGAAAATTGAGTGGAATCCACCATAAATTGTAAAGGATGAGTACTGATACTGATATGATGAGGAAAATTAGAAAAAATATGAAAAGGGTAACCATAGCTTAAAATTAAAAAGGTACAATGAAGAAGAAAGTAGAACTATTTATTATTAAATAGTGGTGAGATATGGACAAAATACTATCAGAGGAAGGAAAGACTATGAAATAGTACCTACTAATATTTAAGGTAAAATTTCAAAAATCGTCCCAAATTATGGATTTTTCGTCCCAAACTATTTAACTTGGTTAATTTCGTCCCATAATTTAAATTTTTTTTGAAATATCGACACCCCGTTATTATAAGACGGAAATTGCGCATTTGTCGATGAATTATCACATGGCTGCTTAAGTATCATGACATGATAAATTTTAACATTAATAATTATATAATATTGCAGAGTTCGTCCCAAATTAATTACATGATTGAATCGTCATTTTCATTAAATTTGAAATTTAATATTGGGACTAAATTCATACAAAATGGTAAATTATGGGACGAAATTTGGAGAGTTGATATAGTTTGGGACGAAAAATCAAAATTAGTAATTAGTTTGGGACAATATTCCAAAAAAATATTAAATTACGGAATGAAATTCGCCAAGTTAAATAATTCAGGACGAAATTTCAAAATCACTAATTAGTTTTGGACGTTTATGCCATTTTACCAATATTTAATAATGATTTTATTAAGGAAAACTGATCAAAATTGGACCAGTCGCACTTGAAGCAAACGACACAATGTGTTGATTAAGGATTTTCTTTGAAAGTGATGACAAACGAGTTAATACCAATTTAACTGTTGTAAATATATAATGTTGAGTTTATCTCATGTTATTTGAAAAATAATACTTCACTTTCTTATGAAAATTTTAAAAAGGTAATTTATCTTATTAGTTGGAGACTATACATAAAACCAATGTTTTTAGAATCGGACTGAATAATGAATCGGTAAGCCGACTGGCCATTGATTTTACTGGTCGAATCGGTCGGACATATGCATAAAATTTAAACATTATCCTACAAAAATGATGTAGCTTAAATGTTAAGGAAGTTATGTTTCACCTTAGAGGTTAGGGGTTCAAATCTCACCTTTTATAAGAATTTTTAATTTATTTTTAACATTAAAAAAAATTAAAAAACGAAAAAAAAGAAAAGGAAATTCAGAATCAGGTTGAACCGATCCATACCGGTTCGGTTTTGAACTGATTCAAACTGGTTTTTGGAGTAAGTGGTTTTAAGGGGAAAATCGGACCGGACCAACATCCGGTTCGCGGTCTAACCGACCGATCCGATCCGGTTTTAATAACATTGCATAAAACTGGTTAACATAAAGGAGTAATTTCCACATTTATCATAACAGGAAGGGTAAACTATCACGTTATCATCTTAAAGAGGGATAAAGTATACATATAAAAATATTAGATAATGCAGTGTGATTTATTTTAAGATTATAGGGGTATGCTATTTTTTTCAAATCACATACACATAAATTAAACAAAATGAATATTACGACAGTAAATTGTCATTAAATCACCGATGAAACATTTATCTCTTCGAAGTGAGAGAATCAAAATTCACTTCTTTGTTTTGGTCTTAACCTTTTCCTTATTTTTAGAAACAATCGGATCTCTTTTGAATGTCTTTAGGCCATATTCAAGGAGGCTTTATAACTCAAATTATTAGAAAATTTATAGGGTTTTCCAAAAATTGAGCTCCTAAGAACCTCTAGAATTTGTGAAACTATTATATAGTTAACTTTGAACTTTCATATTTGATAGTCCAAAGTCAAGTGAAAAAACTATTATATGAGAAAAATACGACTACTTTTGTACATTCTTGAATAAATACAAAGTGAAAATCTTAAAATATAAATTAGTAGTTGCACCGCAAAGTAAAAGATGAGAATACATAACATTGTTCATCCCCTTAAATTTTGTTACAAAATGCCAAAATTTAGAAGGGTTGATCAATAAAGATAAACAACATAAGGGTGTAAGTGGAAGGGTTTTCGTCCGGTTTCACTGGTTTAGAAAGACCGAGCCAAAACCATTTCTAATGGAGTTTTCGCCAAATCCATAAAACTATAAAAAATCTATTAAAAAACTCACATTCAAACTCTTCAAAACTATAAAACATTGATTTGACACATACTATTAACTTTTCCCCCCAAACTTCAGTACTCTTCAAAACTATTTTTTTCCCTAAACCCCAAAATCCATACTCAATCCAAGTGGGTTTCAACTTATTTAAACCACAAAATCCAATAACCAAAACCCATCCAAATGAGGTCTCAAATGTTTCATCGAAACCACCCAAATCATTTATTTTAAAATCGAGACCCGCAAAACCAAGCCAAAACCCATCCAAATAGACTCCAAGATTTCCTATCTGAATTCTCATATATTGCTCGATTTGCTTTCCTAAAAGAGTAGCATTAGTCTTACAGTCTAATAATTAGGCTAGCAATGTGTTTACCAGTTCGCATCAAATTATTTATTATTAGTAAGAATGACACTACAATATTCATTATTAATAAAAAAATTCATACATATCTATTTGACCTAATAATTTATTTGAAACACAAATTCCTTGTAATATATTTTGTAATATATAAATATAATAACATCATTTTCGAGTAATTGAGCAATATGTTTTTAGGTTAATTATTTTTTAATTGAATTCGAGATTGTGATTGAATTCACCATAAATTTTAAATGAGTTGTCATCGTGTTGAACATGAGTCGAAATAAAATTTAATAAGTGTTTAAAATTTTAATTTATAGTCGAGAAATAAAGCAAAATCGTTTTTGAGAAGGATCCTGCAAATTATTTTCGTCCACATATGCATGTAATCTTTGGGGTTATTATTTTAAGGTAAAATTGTAAAAATCGTCCCAAACTATTTAATTTGGCGAATTTCGTCCCGTAATTTAATATTTTTTTGGAATATCGTCCCACCATAATTATAAGATGGAATTGCGCATTTGCCGATGAATTATCACATGGTTGTTTAAGTGTCATGACATGGTAAATTTTAACATGAATAATTATATAATATTGCATAGTTCGTCCCAAATTAATTACAATATTGAACGTCATTTTCATTAAATTAGAAATTTAATATTGGGACTAAATTCATACAAAATGGTAAATTATGAGACGAAATTTGGCGAGTTGATATAGTTTGGGACGAAAAATCAAAATTAGTAATTAGTTTGGGACTATATTCCAAAAAAATATTAAACTACGGGACGAAATTCGCCAAATTAAATAGTTCGGGACGAAAATCCAAAATCAGTAATTAGTTTGAGACGTTTTCTGCAATTTTACCTTATTTTAATTATCTGCATAATTAAGCTAGTAATAATAATAAGGATAATGATGTGATCTTTATCTGAAAATGTTATGTCATGGTTTTGGCTAATGTGTCTAAATGAAATGCAGCATTTCTTTTTTATTTCTTACTTATATCTTAATTAAAGTTCTAATTTCTTTCAATTTCATAGTTTACCTTTTATAAAAATTAAATAAAAGAATACGTAATGGAGTACTTGTGCAGTCAAATTTCTAGTTTCTATTGTTTGAATGAACTTTGACATGGTACAACTTTCTTTAGGGTTAAATAAATTTGTGGCTTCCCCAATCCCCACCACATTTATTCAAAGAAATTGTGACGTCAAATTATATATATATATATATATATATATATATATATATACGAAAAAAGACTTGTGGGAAAAATGCAAGATTCCCCTGTGTGTTATGCTAAATCTGTAAAAAACTATCATTTGTTTATTGGATCCGTACATAACAAAGTAAAAAAGTGAAAACAAGTCTCCTTTTTTTTTCTCCTGTTTTTTTGCTTAGTCTTCGTCTTAATTATTTGATCCCACTAATACGTGCTTTTGTCTATTGGTGTTCTACATTAGTATTACTTTAAATAAAGACTAATAATTAAAGAGACTTTTTTGAGGAAGACTAAAAAGAACTATGCTCGACAATGGAAAATTCTTAATTAGACCAGGTCTAGGAGATATCTCCTAGACCATGTGGTTGAAAAAACACCACATCATTAATTGTGATGATGTGGTATTCTCACAATGATGATGTGGTGTATTTTTTAATCACAAGGTCTAGAAAATTTTTCTAGACCTGGTCCACTCAAGAATGTCCCGCTCGACAATCATGTTCAATTAAGAATTGTAAAGTAATTGATTGATTATAAAAAGAATTTAAACACGATATTTAGTTGGGCCTTTTTAGGGTTAGTCTCGTCTGTGGTTTTTTGACATCAGGATATTTGGATAGAATTTTAAAAATCCATGTCTTATATACTTATAATAATTAAGAAAAAAAAGGAAAAAAAAAAAAGAAATAAACTCTACCCACCATGTCACCCCCACCCTCAAATCGTCGGCGGTTGTGGCCGTGACCTTTCACGACCAGGAGGAGTTACTGAGGTCCCGATGATGCTTTGATCAAACAACTATTATTGCTAATTTAGAAATTTTTCTTTGACTACTATTAATGATACATTAATAAACCTTAATTTCTACTGGGGAAGAAACGAAACATTATTGATTAGATCAGGTCTAGAAGAATTTTCTAGATTTTATATAGTTAAAAAATATACCACATCATTATTGTTAGATCGAATCGATAATAGTACTAATCATTGTGAGATTTAATCCTTGTTACAAATGATCCATATTCAAAACACACTCAATTACAATCTTATAGGGGCCCACACGAGCACACTAAAGTTGGTTTTGATCTAATTAATTTGTTCATAAAAATATTGAAATCTATATAGACGATATAGTAGTAGTAAGTTTATCTTCCAACTTCTATATATTACTTGTAGTACGACTTTCAATTACCCACTCTGGTCAACGGCCAATGTTAAATATTGGAGTTAATTTGATTGATTTTTTATTTTATTTTTTATAATAATTCTTTTGATAAATAATTTGATTGATCTTCTAAATGAAGTTAAGTAATCCCAGTATATAGTTGAAGATTCAGTTAGATAGTACAAGGGATTAAAATGAAGGTTTAATAATGACTATACAAATATGGGAGTGGAGGAAGTGATCAAGTTTGTGGTGGAGAAACTAATTGTAAGGGAGAATTTTGACGGTGGTGCCTTAGCTTGGTTCAAAACAAATATTTCATCCCGAAACAAGAGGCGGCGAAAAGATCCTTTACTGGTTCCACGCCGCTCAACCGTTCATCATCACCGCCGTCATTCTTTCTGTTATCGTATTATGTTTGCTGTTCACAGTGTTAGACTGAATGGGATAAAGTGCTCTTTTTCAAATTGAGGAAAGATAAATTAAACATCATGCATATCAGATCAAGGGTGTAAAAACTGCAATTTAACTCTATAGACGAACACAAGATGAGTATTCAAATATCAAACGGTTTACAAGCCCACTAAATGGAAATCAAATTGCATAAAAAACATGATAATTTATTCTATGATACATGAAAATAGATGACTAGTCCACATAAACTACATCATCACCCCAAAGTCTACCTTCTTACATTATGGTGAAATATCAAACCTGAGCTGACTGTAGCAATATCCGAACTCCATGCTGAGGCTGCGTTGTAAGAACTATGTGAGGCGAGTGAATGTAATTTGGTGAGAGCTTGAATTTATGACGTTGAAGAATCATCGAAAGGGTTATCTTCGCCTCATTACTTGCAAAGTTCAAACCTACACATATTCGATTTCCAAAACCAAACGGTAGAAATGCAATGAAATTCCCGTCTGTTGCTTTAGCCATACCTTCAGAAAATCTATCTGGTTTGAAAAGATGAGCGTCTTGTCCCCATATATCAGTATTCCGATGCAAGGCTAAAGGCGGAATAGCCAAGGTAACATTTTTCGGAAATTCAAATTTCCCCAATCGAACTTTGTTATTTGTTCTTCTGAAGATATTATTCACCGGGCTGTATAACCTCAGAGTTTCGTAAATGATCATGTTTACCTACACGGGATAAAACATAGTCATAACAAATACAACAATTATAAACTTATTTTGGTCCCATGTAAATAGAAAGTCAGTACTTTTGGTCCCAAATTGGGTTGAAAGGCAGCGATAGGACATACAGTGCAAAGTATTTTTATAGAAGAGAAACAAAAGTGTAATTTTGTGATACGTAGGGCCAAAAGTGTCACGTGGAACTAAAAGTGCAATTCGGTCTATAATGTATATTTTAGTATATTACAAATATAGTCACCTGCCATATTTAAAATTGCTAAATTTATCAGAAATTACTTACAATCTTCAACCTGGAAATTCCTTCTGAATTTGGTTTTTCTTGACCAAAAAGTTCAAGAACCTCGGTTCTTGCTTTCTCTTGCCAATCCGTGTGAATCGCAAGGAGTAGTATGGCCCATGATAGTAAGCTGTAAGTTGTTTCTTGTCCGGCAAAGTAGAAGATTTTACACTCATTGATTATTTCGATTGCTGATATTTGATTTTTCTGATCAGAATCATGATGAACTTTTAGCAATGACCCAAGAAAATCATTACCAAAATCGTTAGCTCGACCTGTCTTAACTTCGTTCTCTCTTTTCTTCACTATTCCCATAATAGACTCATGAAGCAGTTTCTCGATTTTTTCTGCTTCAATATCATCGTCTGATCTAACAAATTTTCTGCGTTTTTAATGGCGCATCTATCATCAATTTAATACACTAGCAAGAATGTGACACCATAATAAAGAAAATATTAACTAAACAACATACTCAATGCCGTAAAATCTGATCTTATGCGCATTTCTTGAGATTATGTCACATAAATCTGTGAGCATTTCGAAAATCCTCCTCCCTTCCAAATAACTGCTCCCAAAAGCTGTCCTGGAAATCACATCCGAGGTAAGAAGCCTAAAATCTTTACACACATCAATCTCGTTTTCTTCGCAATTGCTCCACCTCTCTAGCATAGCTTCAACGCTTTCAATCATGGCTGGTACCATATCCTAAAACAGAGTAGTTATATCAAGGAAAACAGGGCGTTAATTAGACTCCACAACTTAAGAACTAGAATATTATTACGACTGAATAATATGTCGAAAGAGTTGAATTACCTTTAAGGAATCTCCATGGAAAGCATGATTAGCCAATTTCCTTAGCTTCACCCATTTTTCTCCTTCAGCTACAACAAGCCCATCTCCCAATAATTTTTTCAAGTAACGTTTTTTAATTTTGGTTTTTTGATATGCACCTTCTTTATTTGTTAGAATTTCTTTGATCAGCTCAGGTTCAGTAACAAAAATATGAGGTTGATTGCCAATCCAAGTAAGAAAATTGTTACCTGATAATCAATGAATTAAATGTAAGATATATTCATATCCAATTATTGAACCAAGATTAGATCACCATACTAAATTTAAGAACCAACAAATTTACATCCTACCCTGTAAGTCTTCTTTCATTCAGACATTAATGCAATCACTTAATAAGCACTTTATAAAGTGAACAAAAATTACCATATAATCTCATCCAAGCATGCAAGTGAGGCTGTATCCTTGGAAATATGTCATGGGATAAATCCATGGAAGTATTTCTGATTTCCTTATTGAATTTGATTATCTCTTTTGTGCTTCCATGGATGAATTTGTAAGGAGGACCTTTGATTCCTTGGGACTCCATTTTATGCTGAAAATTGAGTGGAACCCACCATAATTTGTGAAGGATGAGTACTGAAACTGATAGGATGAAGAAAATTAGAAAAAATATGACAAGGGTAACCATAGCTTAAAATTAAAAAGGTACAATGAAGAAGAAAGTAGTACTATTATTAAATAGTGGTGAGATATGGAAAAAATACAATCAGAGGAAGGAAAGACTATGAAATAGTCCCTACTAATATTTAATAATGATTCAAGTGATAATGAAAGTGATATGATCTTTGTAAAGAAAATATGAATTTATTAAGGAAAACTGATCAAAATTGGACCAATCGCACCTGGAGCAAACTTCACAATGTGTTGATTAAGGTTTCTCTTTGAAATGATGACAAACGAGTTAATACCAATTTATCCCCGGTAAAATGTACTCCCTCCGTCCCATTTTAATTATCGTTTTAGGTGTTTTCACACATATTAAGGCACCTATTTAATTGCCTCAATTTTAGGAAAAAAATAAATGATATTTCTAAAATACCCTTACATTATCTCTCTTCCTTTTTCTCTTATTCTCTCTATCTTTCTCTTTCTATCTTTCTTGGAGTAATAAAAAGCAAAGGGCAAAATGGGAAAATATATCATTAATAGTGCATTGAAACTCTAAAGTGACAGATAATTTGGGACAAAAAAAATTTCTCTAAAACGACACTTAAAATGGGACGGAGGGAGTATAATGTTCAGTTTTCTCATGTGACTTGAAAAAAATATTTTACTTATGAAAATTTAAAAAAAGTAATTTACCTTCTTAGTTGGAGACCATACATAAAATTGGTTTTGTAACATAGATGAGTAATTTTCACATTTATTATAACAGAAGGGATAAACCGTCACGTTATCATATTAAAGAGGGATAAAGTATACATATAAAAATATCAGCTAATGCAGTGTGATTTATTTTAAGATTATAGGGGTAAGATATTTTTTTCAAATCACATACACGTAAATTAAACGAAGTGAATATTACGACAGTAAATTGTCATTAAATAACCGATGAAACATTTATCTCTTCTAAGTGAGAGAATCAAAATTCACCTCTTTTGTTTTGGCCCTAACCTTTACTTCTTTTTAGAAACAATCGTCTCTTTTGAATGTCTTTAGGCCATATTCAAGGAGGCTTTATAACTCAATTTATTAGAAAATTTATAAGTTTTTCCAAAATTGAGCTCCTAAGAACCTCTAAAATTTTGTGGAACTATTATGTAGTTAACTTTGAACTTTCATATATGATAGTTCAAAGTCAAGTGAACAAATTATTATATGAGGAAAGTACAATTGCTTTTGTAAATTCTTGAATAAATATAAAGTGAAAATCTTAAAATATAAATTAATAGTTGGACTGCAAAGTAAAAGACGAGACCCCCTTAAATTTTGTTACAAAATGGCAAAATGTAAAAGGGTTGATCAATAAAGATAACAACATAAGGGTGTAAGTGGAAGGGTTTTTGTCCGGTCTCGCTGGTTTTAGAAAGATCGAGTCAAAACCCTTTTTAATGAGTTTTCGTCAAATTCATAAAACTATAAAAAAATCTATTCAAAAACTCACACTCAAATTCTTCAAAACTATAAAACATTGATTTAACATATACTATTTACTTTTTCCCCAACCTTCAGTACTCTTCAAAATTTTTTTTTCCTAAACCCCAACATCTAAACTCAATCCAAGTGGGGTTTCAACTTATTCAAACCACAAAATCCAACAACCAAAATCCTTCGAAATAAGGTCTCAAATGTTTCATCGAAACCACCCAAACCAATTTTTTTTAAAATCGAGACCCACAAAACCAAGCAAAAACCCATCCAAATAGACTCTAAGATTTCCTAACTGAATTCTCGTATATGGCTCGATTTCCTTTCCTAAAAGAGTAGCATTAGTCTTACAATCTAATAGTTAGGCTAGCAATGGGTTTACCAATTCGCATCAAATTATTTATTATTAGTTAGAATTGACACTACAATATTCATTATTAATAAAAAGATTCATGCATATCTATTTGACCTAATAATTTATTTGAAACACAAATTCCTTGTAATATATAAATATAAGAACTTCATCTTTGAGTAATTGAGCAATATGTTTTTAAGTTAAATTCTTTTTTTTTTTTTTTTATTGAATTTGAGATTGTGATTTGGATTAATCATAATTTTTTTTAATTGAATTTGAGATTATATTGTGATTGGGATTCACCATAAATTTAAATGAGTTGTCATCGTGTTGAGATTTTAAATTTGATCTTATTTTTCTGCTTCTGTTTTTTTGCTTACTCTTTATTTAAAGTAAGTATCCATTTTTATAATTAAGCTAAAATGGGATGGAAAACATATATTCCATTCCCAACTCACGCCAAGTATAAGTTTAATATATAGTATATTAAATTCTATTGAAGTCTACACACTCTCTCTTTTTCAGGCTTATAAGCATACATTGTTGATTTAAACGTTCAATGGAGTTAGTGATGTAGGAGGATTTGATATAGACTAAACTTAACCATATGATAACATTTTATTAGCATTGAAATATTACAATCTGATTCGATGTAAAAACATAGAATAATTGAAGTTTATTTTTGAATTTGGCTCTTTTGACATGTTTTACTATTTTGATCATAATTTTGACTACGATTTTTAGAATTGCAATTATGGCCCCAATCAAGAAAGCTGTTAGTTCTTCATCCTCAAATTCCTTCGTTTTCCCCTTCAATTTTGCGTATCTAGTTATTTTTGGTAATATTTGACTAGTTATTTTTTAGGTTGATTTGAACCCGTTTTGGGCCAAATTTTAGCCGAGTAGCTTTATTTTATTCCGTGCTTTAAACTGGGTTAATTTCTGGATTCTGTTATTTTTGACATAATTTTACTGTTTTCTTGCAGACTATTTGAACCAAATGATTATTTTGAGATATTAACATTCGAGTGTTTTTCTCTCCTAGGATTTCGTTTTTTGCTTCATTTTCAAGTAATATCACGCATCAATTTACCCAGTTCAGCCTTTCAATCTACTGGATGGTTGAATCTTATCAATTTTGACCTCTCAGACAAACATACTATCATATGAAATTATAGTGAAAACAACTATCTTATTTATTTACTTTATTTGTTAATTAGCCACCAGATACAAAAACGTTTGATTATATATCTTGTCTTAAACCAATGCATTTGTTGATCTAATTTGGTTTTATTTTTTTTAAAAAAAAATTTTTTCAATGCAAAAACAAACACATAAAATTCAAGGTGGTTGGACCAAGTGGTAGTGGCTTGCGACCTTCATAGGCGAAACTCAAGTTCAAATCCTACTTAAAACACCACACTGGGGAGGACTTATACCCATTGTACTCTTCGGTCCGAACTTTAAATACGCAAAACCACGCGGCCACGCCTATCCGAAACATTGCTGAACATGTACATTAAACGGACACATCTCAATTATATATATGAGAAATGTAGCAAGGACGTGGGACTAGTCGCATGCACTTCTTACATACCAAAACATACATACATATATATATAGTGGTTACTTTCTGCAAACTAAAGAGGGAATTGCACTTTTTATACCAAACTTTTACCTACTTTATACATTTCATACCGCACATTTCATACCAAAATCAATCAACCTTTTTCAATTTACATACCACCATTAAATTTTGGACGGAACTGGACACGTGCGCCGCACGTGTCCGTTAACTCTAAAAAAAAAAAGAAAAAGAAAAAGTTCTGAATTTCACTTTTCATACCAAATCTTTACCTACTTTGCACATTGCATACCACACCTTTCAGAATGACACATTTCATACCAAAATTAATCAACCTTTTTCAATTTTCATACCGACGTTAAATCACAAAAAAAAAAAAAAAAAAAAAACCTCGCGGGCACTGTACTACCACATATGCTATTCTTAATTTGAGGAAACTGTAAAAAATCATATGATAGATGACATTCCCGTTTCTTTTTCGAAAGAGTAAGTATCTCAGGTTCGACACTTTTTTATAATTAACCCCTTGCCTTCTAAAATGATCCAATTTTACCCTTGGGTGTTATTAGTACTAATAAATATGTAAAAAATTGAAATAATTTTTAAATTTATGGGCAATTATAAATTATATCAATTAATGAATATGATGATTTTGAATTGAAACAGTAGTACCACATAGGGTCTTCTCAATTTGAGGAAACCATAATAAATCGTAAATTTGAAAAGGCCTACTTACAAAAATGTACAGGGGTATTTGCAATTATATAGGGGGTATTTGCAATAATACAAGGGTTTTTAAGGGGCAAGGAATTAATTATAAGAAAGTGACAAACACGAGGGTTTTTTTTGTAAATGAATTATACTTAAAAAATTTGACAGAAAAATTACAAAATTATGATTGAGTATGATTTTCATTGATAGCGAAGACCGTATTTTATTATATTTGTACCCTTTCGAAAAAGAAGCAGGAATGTTATCGATCATATGATTTATTACGGTTTTCTCAAATTGAGAAGACCCTATGTGGTACTACTGTTTCAATTCAAAATCATCATATTCATTAAATGATATAATTTATAATTGCCCATAAATTTAAAAATTATTTCAATTTTTTACGTATTTATTAGTACTAATAACACCCAAGTGTAAAATTGGATCATTTTAGGGGGCAAGGGGTTAATTATAAAAAAGTGACGAACCTGAGATACTTACCCTTTCGAAAAAGAAACGGGAATGTCATCTATCATATGATTTTTTACAGTTTCCTCAAATTAAGAATATAATATGTGGTAGTACAGTGCCCGCAAGGTTTTTTTTTTTTGTTTTTTTTTTGTGATTTAACGTCGGTATGAAAATTGAAAAAGGTTGATTGATTTTGGTATGAAATGTGTCATTCTGAAAGGTGTGGTATGCAATGTATAAAGTAGGTAAAGATTTGGTATGAAAAGTGAAATTCAGAATTTTTTTTTTTAGAGTTAACGGACACGTGCGGCGCACGTGTCCAGTTCCGTCCAAAATTTAACGGTGGTATGTAAATTGAAAAAGGTTGATTGATTTTGGTATGAAATGTGCAATTATGAAAGGTGTGGTATGAAATGTATAAAGTAGGTAAATGTTTGGTATAAAAAGTGCAATTCCCTCGCAAACTAAATATGAAGTTGAATATCCAAATTAAATAAATTAGAAACAAATTTACAGGCCATATTAGATTAGATTAGATAGTCTTCAACACTTAAAAAGTACGTACGTAGTGATATTACAACATATATATATAATTACCAATACAAATAAGCACAGACAAACCCAAAACCAAACATACACACACAAGTAACCAGCAGAGGAGGAACAATATTTCCAGGAGTCCATATAATCAGCGGCTCAATTTGGGACTTGCCTATCTCAGCCATGGCATGAGCACAAGTATTCTTATCTTTATCAACGAGTTTCAATTCGGTATTCCAATCTTGTCTCCTCAATTTCCTGCATTCCTCTATAATAGAGCGCAATGAAAGATTCTCCTTTCTCAGTTTGTTCGGATTTTCGATTAGATCTACTGCCTGCTCAGAATCGGTCTCGATTATCACCTTCTTCAGTCCTCTTTTCCAGGCTAATTTCAGTCCTTCTCTCACTGCTTGCAACTCAGCTGATGTTATATTGCATGGTTCCAATCTTGCCGTGAACCCTACGATCCACCGACCTGCTGCATGATCCCTGTGTAACGTTTAAAATAAATTACCTACTAGTTAGGTTGTACGAATATAATTGAATTCCCACATACTATACTTTATAAAATTTGATTCCTGTTCCAATTTTAACTTTTCTTTCATTTTACTTTTGACGCGGAGTTTTATTTAGGTCAATTAAAAAGATTGGATCGGAACTCTTTAATATTTTTACATAGATGATGCCTTAAAAGTTAAAAATAAGCAGTGATTTTGGTTTAAACCTGATGAGCCCACCAGCAGAAGCTTTGTGATAAGAGCCTTCTATTACACTGGCGCCTGTGTTGAGTTGGAACCAACCTTCTCTTGAGACTGTGGATGCCATCGTCATATTATTGTCTTTGGGTTTGGAGCTCCCGAAAAGTTTTGATAGGCCCCACACGACCAACCCGAAAAGTTTTGATGCCAACCCCGCCACTGCTGCCACGACGGTAGCTGTCACGACGCTAGCTACCAGAACTGCCACAACGGCAGCTGCCACAGCAGCAGCTTCTGATACTCCATTGTCATTTTGGTTTTTGGAATTCTCATGTCGTGAGCTCATTTAGGTTAGTGGATATATGACTATATGAATGGGGAAGGGATTAATTTGAAGTTGAAGTAAAATGAGGCAGTGGGTTTTAATTTTATAGAGGAGTTAGGTCCATTTGGTATTTTTATTTTAATTTGGGTAAATTGGTCCATTTGGGGGAAAATTCTTGTCCAAGTCTGGCTTGGCCAAACTCATCCAACCACCAAGCAAGTGTATTGCACTTGCTTTGTGATTGGTCACTCTCCAGGGAGTTACATCCAATCACAAAGCAAGTGTATTACACTTGCCATGTAGTTGCTTTGGGTTCGGCCTGGTCTGGGTAAAAATTTCCCCTGTTGGGGTTGTATTTTCAAAAAGTTACATTAATGTTTGATATTTTTTGGAACCTTATTATTAAATGTCAGTAAATACAGAATTATCAAAATATTTGAGCTCAATTTCTACTAGACACAACTGAAACTCGTTTGAGCTTCTTGTGTTTATAAATATAAGGGTTAATTTCGCATACCTTTTCTGTGCTCTTTTAATTCTTCACCTGCCACCCATATACTATTAAAATTTCGCATATCAATTTCAATAACGTACTATGACTTGTTGTTCGAGCGAAATGGTCTTGTTAAAAAGTAGTCTTTTAAGATATAAATAAAATAATAAAATATTATAAATATTAAATATTAAATAATAAATCAATTAGTATTATAAATATATCATTATTATTTATATAAAATAATAATTAAAAATAATTTGTCAAAATATAAACTATGTGCTAGAGTGAAGTAGTGTGGTTGTTCTTAAAATATAAACTAGTTGTTGGATTGTAGAATAAAAGTGAAAGTGTATAGCACTGTTTGTTCATTATATTTTAGAATATGAGGTTGAAATTTCAAAGAAATATTGGAAATGGCCTAAGCAAGTCATGCAAATAATTTGAAAAGCAGATTCGTTTTCTCTTTGTTACTTTATTTTGGAGTGAATAGCAAACTAACTCCTCGTGTTATTCTAAATAGGTAATTTAACTCACTGTGATAAATATAAGGGCAAATTAACTCCCTATGATATCCTAAATAGACAATTTAACTCATTGTGATAAGAAAAATGGCAAAATACTTCACTGTGTTTTATAAAAGAAGCATATTGTCTCTCTCTAAATTGCTTATTAATTCACATCATAGGAAGTTAAATTGATCATTATTTCATTTCACAGGGAGGTAAATTGTCCATTTTTATATTACAAGGAGATAAATTGCTCATTATTTTATTTCACAGGAAGTTAAATGACCTATTTTTATTTATTTCACAGAGAGGTAAATTACCTATTAGACATATCAGAGGGGGTTAACTTGCAAAAAAACTCATTTATTTTGATAGGGAAAGACATTATTTTAGAATTTTACACAGAAGATATTTGATTTAGTATCTAATACTGTAACACACTTCGAAAGAGTGTCTCGAATCTCAATCTCTTTAACTTATTTTGTCGGCTTCCTCCTCAATTTCGGTGGAAGAAGAATAATTTTGGTTTTTTGAATTCTCCTGCCGTGAACGGTGAACCCATTTTAGTTACGAGTAATTTTAAGTAAAAGGAGCTAGGTAGAAGATTTTTATAGAGGAGTTAGGTCCATTTGGGGGTATTTTTTTTTAATTGGGAAATTGGTTCACTTGTGTTGTTTTTGCAAAAAGTGGGTTGTTTTTGAAAAAGTTGGTGATCTTTAACTACATAAATGTTTCATACTTTGTTATTAAATGTCAGTAAATACATAATTATCAAAATACTTGAGCTCGATTCCTATTAGAAAGGAATGAAACTCATTTGAGGTTCTTGTTTATTTAATATAAATCATTTCAAGTTCGAAATACAATTTTAAACTTCACAAAATAGTTAATTGAACTTGAAAAATGTTCAAACATGACTCATTTTCCCCATATAATATTAGATATTGTTTTTTTTTTTTTAATATCCAATCAATTAACACTACAATTTTAATTTATATACATAACGTATTGTGAGTCATGCTCATTAATTGTACATTAAATTAATGCGTTCGAGCATAAGTCCTTTTAGTCTCGATCTACATATAAAGTAGAGCACCAATAGACAAAAGTACGTGTTAACTTAGTGGGCTGAGGAAAACCAAGTAAGTCAAGCAAAAATTCTGAAAAGGAAATTAGTTTTCACTTTGTTACTTTATTTTGTACGGATCCAATAAACAGAGGATATTTGTTGTACTATATATGATGATTAGACATTGTGGTGGAACTTGTTTTGAGAAATCTTAGTAATTAAGAAATTTTAAGCTTACATTGAAAAAGGGAAGAAGCTAGATTGGTTATACTTTACATTGTAAAAGGGAAAACGTTAGATTGGTCGTAATTTACATTCAAAAAAGAGATGTCACAAGTTTAAACGTGGCTCTAGTATCATGTCAGATATATAATGGTATATTTTATTCTTCAATATTACTTACAAATTACAATAGCTAGTACACTATTTCTATTTGTATATAGTGACTAGGTTAATTGTATATAGATACATTTTATTCGTTTGTCTCTTATGAACAACTTGGATTAAATTTAGCAGAACAATTATTTCTGATGAGCATAATTGTCGAGCATAAGTCTTTTTAGTCTCTATTTAAATATAAAGTATTGTAGAACACCAATAAACAACAAAAGTACGTATTAGTGGGCTTAAACAATTAATAAGAGGAAGACTAAAAGCAAGTCAAGCAAAAAATCTGAAAAGGAGATTGGTTTTTCTCTTTATTTTGTTAGGAAGAGACACTATTTTGGGAGTGAAGGAAGAAGTGATGAAAATTGTGGTGGAGAAACTAAAGGAAGCTCTAATTGCAATGGAGAACATTGGCGGTGATGCGTTCACTTGGTTCAACAAAATGGGAGCGGAGGAAGTGATGAAAATTGTGGTGGAGAAACTAAAGGAAGCTCCAATTGCAATGGAGAACATTGGCGGTCATGCGTTCGCTTGGTTCAACAAGATACGTCTCAACTGGCTCCCCGTCGCTCAGCCGTTCCTCATCACCGCCATAATTATTTCCGTTATCTTTTATTTCTCCAAAGGCGGAGGCGGCGGCAGCGGAAAGATGATGAAAGCACCCGGGAGGAACTGTAAGATGCCAAGGCGTGTTTTTGAGGATAATCCTAAAGGCTACTTTCGTGGTCTTCGTTCTTAGCCGGGAGATGAGCTTTGCTAATTAATTAATTAATGTTTTGACTAGTTTATATTTGGTGTGCGAATATATTTCCTTGATTACCTTCCTTTGTAACCGCTGTATGTTTGAACTTAATTTGTGTGCTTAAGTTTCTATTTTGTTGTGACTAGTTTGTACTTTCTGCAAATGATTTCTCCAGTTATTCTGACCCTGGAATGACTTAAATGTATTGGTATTATGTATGTATGATTGCTGTTCTGATATACACTCAACGTCGTATAGTATAGCTGCATTCAAATGCCCATTCCCTGTTAAGCATATGATTGTCAGTCAATATGGGTCGTAAATCATAATACATGGATTGTAGTTTTTCATTTACATTTAGACTGATAACTGAAAGTTGATATTTTGTAGGTTCAGATAGCTTATAAAATGGCCTTGCTGACCTTTCACCCAGATAAAGCCTCTCGATCTGATATCCGTCAGCAAGTCGAGGCTGAGGAGAAATTTAAGCTTATCAATAGCTTGAAGGAGATTTTTCCTTTACAAATATGATTGATATGATTCACTTAATTACTCATGTAGATGTCTTGTTATTATCCAACAAGAAATAAATATATTACCCTTGTAGATGTTGTGTAAATTAGATCAGAAAAATTAATGATACTTGAACTAATTTGATAATATTTTTATTTAATACTTTTATTCATCTACAACTTATTATTCCATAGAAATATATAGTTGTAATCAATACAGGTATTCTAATTGGAGAAATTCTTACCCAGATCGGGTTTGGCCGAACCCAAACTAATTACATGGCAAGTGTAATACACTTGCTTTGGGATTGAATGTAATTGTCTCCATTGCAGTGGTTGTAGCATAATATGTACCCCAAATTGTGGACGAATAGTAATGAGAGAAAGAGGTGAATGGACATAATTTGATGAAAACACAAACTCATAACACTGATGAATCATTGAAACTGCAATGTTCACTTCATTGTTAGCAAAGTTCAACCCGACACAAGTTCTTGGCCCGAATCCGAATGGAAGAAACGCCATTGCATCTTCTACCCCCAACGCCATCCCCCCCTTAACAATTCCCCCCCCCCCCCCCCCCCCGACCTAGGCCAGAGACAGGCTAGCCCAGGCCCGCCAGAGACAGGCTAACCCAGGTTGGCGGCGGCCTGGGATTTGGGTGGGTGGGTGGATTTTTTTTTTTTAAATTGTAATTATTTATTGATAATATATAACTTTATTTTTATAAAATATTAAATATATTAATATTCTTATATAAATTTTAGATTTAATTAATATTTTATCAAATTTATGTTAAAGTATTATTTGGTCTGTTAATATTATTTATAAAGTTAAATTAATTAAATACATATGTAAATATAATAAGCAAAATTTCTCAACTGGTCGTGTCTTATTCGAGCCAATTTTGAAATTGGACAACAATGTGGACTAAATTTATCAGTAAATTTGAAGATCTGGGTTTATTTTGACAACCTAATTTAGGGTTATAATTGTCAGTCAACATAAGTAATGATATCAATTTTGCAATAAAACTTAACTGTCACGTCATCAATTAACTTCAAGTTTTAACGGTGGTACCAAAAGTGATTGATTTCTTAAATTGTTGTACCAAATGTATCGACCTCGATTTTTATAATACCATAAGTGAAAATTGGTATATAGTTTGGTACCACAATTGTAATTTTTTTCCCACTGTTTTGGTTTAGTGTTGTACAAAATTCAACATTAAATTTAAAATCATCCTTTCAACAAATATATATAAGCGACAAGATGTATATTATTTATAAACAATTCAGATGAGTTTTAGTCATATATAATTTTTTTGATAATTTTGCTTTTTAACAAAGATTCAATATGAAGTATAAGATAATAATACTAGTAAATATTAATCGATTTTGGTGAAATTAAAAAACTCCCAAGTAAAATTCATAATTTGTTTTGTACATCAAAAAGTACAATACAAACACAAGCAAGGAAACAGAAACTTAATTCATAAGCTCACAAAAATCATACATAAACACATACGACAATAACAAAGTAGAGGAAATATATTTGCTTAGGCATAACGTACGTACGTTCATGTTTCCATAATGACTTTGTGTCCAATCTTGTAAGAAGCAAAAGCATCAATGCATGCATACTCAACTTGAGCGTCATTAAGCACTCTTGCCTCCCAATTACTCATGCAAACATGCTTTGGCTTCTTCATATTCAGCCCACAAACATCCATCGCAAGATCCTTCAATCCTGGCCGTCGGAACCTTCCCGGCCAACGTTCCTTGGCCGCAGCCCGAATATCCTTACTGCTTGCACAATCCAGCCCGTACTCATTCTTCAACTTCGTAACGTCGTCGCCAACTTCAATCCCAACAAAAGTAAAGTTAGGGTCCAACATAGAAATCCTTCAAAGATTGAGGGATTTCGTCCATGTAGAAAAGTTGAAGGATTAAGCACTTTTTGTCTATGCAGAGTTGAAGTGTGGCTGATTTGTTGCTCATGTAGCTAATGGCATGTGGACGCCACTCGACGTCGAGGCCGACAACCGAGGGGGTGCCACCATGGAGGGCCGTGATCTCGTCGAGCCATTCGTTTGCGATGGCGGACTTGTCGGTGACTGTGGTTTCGATGATGGTTTTGGCGAAGGTGATGTAGTATTTGGAGAGTGTTTGGTTGAATGTTATGGAGGAAGTATTGGTGCTTTGATATCCGTACATGATTTTTTTTTTCTCTGATTTTTTTTTTTGGTGAAATGATCAAGAGAAGGTGGAGGTGTAAATTTATATAACCTTGTGTTGAAAAATTTAGATGTTACAAGCCGTGCATTGCACTGGTGCATTCTACTAATGACATGTGTCCTTGTTGTGTACAATCATTGAAAATGCAGATTTTTAAATAATAAATTAAATCTGATATTTGTCTTCATGAGAATACATCCGTACATTGCTTGGCGTGTAGCATCTAAGTTCTCAAGTTTATGAACGTTGATCTTGAAATCATAAAAGATGATCTTGAAAATGAAATAGTAGAGTATGAGGTTTCATATTTCGTCGATTACCTTCCCTTTGTAATCTCTGTATGTTTGAACTTAATTTGTGTGATTAGGCTTATATTTTGTTGTGTTAATTATATATTGTATATGCATAAGTGTTTTTACCTTTTGATCTACAATATAAATTAATTCAAGCTCGAATACTTTTTAACTTCACAAAATAGTCGATTTGAAATTGAAAAATGTTCAAACATAACTCAATTTATTCCAGTATGATATTAAATATTGTTTTATTTATTTAATATCCAATCAATTAACGTTTACATTATTTACATGCATGACGTATTATGACTTGTGAGTCATGCTCATTCTACATTAAATTAATGTGTTCGTTTGTATATCATGAACTATTAGGGTTAATTTACCAGATTAATTATTTTTAAGGAGCATAATTAATTATCGAACATTAGTTTTATTAGTCTCTACTTAAATATAAATATAAAGTAAGGTGATAATGTATAGACAAAAGTAAGTATTAGTGGGCTCAAACAATTAAGACGAAGACTAAGCAAGTCACGCAACTAATCTGAAAAGCAGATTCGTTTTCTCTTTGTTACTTTGTTTTGTTAGGGAAATACACTATTTTGAAATTTTACACGGTAGATATTGATTTAGGGTGTATTTGGATGGATTTTGGTTCGGTTTCATGGATTTAAAAAAATTGGTTTGGGTGGTTTCGATGAAACATTTGAGACTTCATTTGGATGAGTTTTAGCTCTTGGTTTTCGTGGTTAAAATAAGTTGAACCCAACTTGAATTGGGTTTGGATGTTGGGGTTTAGGGAAAAAGTAGGTGATAGGTGTCAAATCAATGTCGTTTTTAGTGAGATTTGGGGGAAAAAATAGGTGGTAGGTGTCAAATCAATGTTTAATAGGTTTGAGAGTTTGAGTGAGAGTTTTAAATAGGTTTTTGATGATTTTATGAGTTTGACGAAAACTCATTTGAAAGAGCCAAAACTCATCCAAACATAGCCTTAATATCTAATACTGTAACACACTTCAAAAGAGTGTCTCGAATGTCGATCTATTAAAACTCGCGAGACCGAGCCAAAACCCATCCAAACACAGCATTAGTATCTAATACTGTAACACACTTCAAAAGAGTGTCTCGAATGTCGATCTATTAAACACCAAGCAAATATATATATTTATTTATTTGTTATTTGCTTATCCATAGTGACTCTTTTCCCCCCATAATGTTTGGGTGAATTGCAAGTGTCTTTCCTTAACTTCAAACTATTGACAATTTGGCATTCATCATCTTATCTTGTTCTTAATAAAATTCTTAATACTATTTAAGAAGACTGGAAAAATAATTAATTAAAATAAGAAAAAAAATAGAAAACATGAACATGAACACTTCAATAAATAGAATTTAAAAAAGAAAACTAATACTTCCTCCGTCCCAGTTATTTTTATCCATTGGTACAATTGACCAGTCAACTTGAATAAATTTATAAAAATTATAATAAATAATTTCATTAATAAGTTAATAATATCATATGATATCATATATATTTATATTTAAAATGTTTAATACTCCACAATGTGAATAATTAAATATGATAAGTCATTTAAAAGATTGAAAAGTTTGATTGGGTACTGTAGCAAATGGAGTAAAATAAATGGGACGGAGGGAGTATATGAAGAGATATAATTAAACATTAAGTCTTATTATATTTATTTTCTACTTAAACTCTTAAAATTTAGAAATGATCTCGTACATCCATTTTTCTAATTTCATTATTCTTCTCTTATAATAATACATAAAAATGAACCATAAAGAATAAATTAAAAAAAAAACATAGCTCTTAAAATGTATATGTAAAATTATTTTAATTTAGCAACAATATACTTTTAAGTAAAAAATATTGTTTGTATTATTGGAGGATTTACTTGTAAGATATACTTTTAAAATTGAATATTAGTCATTAATTTGTGCTATTTTGTGACATGATAAAATTAATTTTACTATAGTTTACAAAATTCACTTATGAAATTAATTATATACATATCACGTATGTGTACTTTTCAAGTTAAATTAAAGTGTTCATTTGTATCTTATGAACAACTTGGGGTTAATTTACCATAACAATTATTAGTAGGTTCAAACAATTAAGGCGAAGACTAAACTAGTCAAGCAAAAAATCTTAAAAGGAAATTGGTTTTCACTTTTCACTTTGTTACTTTATTTTGTACGGATCCAATAAACAGAAGATACTTGTTGTACTATGATTTGATTAGACATTGTGGTGGGCTGGTGGCCACATTTGCGTATGGAACTTATTTTGTGAAATCTTAGTACTTAAGAAATTTTAAGCTGAAATTTAGCTAGATTGGTTATACTTTACATTAAAAAAGAGATGTCATATGTTTAAACGTGACATTGGTATCATGTCATGGTATATTTTATTCTTCACAATAGTTGGTACGCTATTTCTATTTGTATATAGATACATTTTATTCTAAACAAAGTAAAGATCCATTCCTATAAATTATAATAAACTAAAATGGGATGGAAAACATATCTTTCCATCCCCAATTCACTCCAATGGGGAGGTATAATTTTAATATAATTCAATTCTATTTGAGCCTAAGCACAAACTGTTTCATGCTTACAAGCTAGCTAGCTAGTATATGTATTTAGTTTATTTGAAATGAAGAGTGAACATAAAAAATATAGCGTGATATATAAGACAAAAAGTATCCTTAAAGAATAAAATATCACATTTATCATAACAACATAAATTTGGCAGCCATTTAATTCAGCTTTAGTTATTATTTTTTATTTTAAATTTTATGTTGTAAAAAACGGGTCTTAAAGATTATCATAAATAAATTGTCCGATTAGGTGTTACCTAAAGGAAACGGGGAGACGCCCGGTTCCGGGCCGTTATAGATTCTATTATAAAAAGTTGAATAATATCAATGCATAGTTTTTTTTGATTTTGAATGCTTGAGCTTGTTCAAGATATATAAATTAATTTTACTTATATATATCATCGAAGTAATGTGACTAACAATTTTTAATCACAAAATGGAAAAAGTTAAATCTACTTATTCCATAAATAGTAATAATTAACTTGTTAATTAATATTGTCTTAAATATAATATAATTGTTTTTATTCGAAGTAATGTGTTTAACTGCAAAGTGAAAAAGGTTCAAATATACCATTTTCAGTAAAGGAATTGTAACTATAAGGTTCTTCAATAAATATGATACACTTGTTCGTCAATAATATCTCATGTTTAAATAACTGATTTTTTTTTTTTTAATTTTGTTTTTTGGTTTCCCAAATTGAGTAAATAGCAAAATTTGCTCTTCTAATCGCGATCAGGAAGAGCAGAAAAAAATTGTCCCGTGATTAGAAAGAGGATAATTTGTCTTTTTGTCCCAGAAATAATTGTCCCAAAAATCTCTATTTGGGCCACAATAGGTCTAAATTGCTATATTATTTTAGTTACATGACTTAATTGATAGTCCAGAAAACCTACAGGACTTTTTTTTTACCGGTGAACATTAGTTATGGGAATATTTTTGCAACGTTTCCACGTAGGTGAGGGTTGGGTGACTTGGTGGACACAGTGGAAGAACTCTCAGTTCGGGTCGGAATAGGACTAAATTGCAAAATTATTTTAGTTACATGACTTTTTTTGTAAGACTTTTTTGCTATCGAGCGATAATTACAGAGAATTTGGATTACATGAAAGGGGGGGAAAGGAGTAGGCACACATTCATGCCATGTGAATGTGAGCTTGGAGCTTTTTTCTTTATGGAGAGAGGAAAAAAATACCGTACTGGCTTTTTTTGCCTTACGTTCACAGAATAAAAATAATAATGGAAAGAAAAATATTAGTTTGGATTATATTATAACGTACGTGGCGGATTTATGATTCTGAGAATTTAAGTAGTTAAATGTGGGCCACTTTTTTATAACATCCTCTGGATATGGTATTATTTTTCGAGCAAAACACAAAAATACACCATATGTTTTATCTTAAAAAAAATCAGTGTTATTTTAATTCCCAAAAAGTTTCATGTGTTTTGTTTTAATTATCATAGTCGACTCAAGTAAAAAAAATTTAATAAATGGAGTATTATTGTTTAAATTTTTTCTTTTTTTTGTAACTGATGTCTCCATATATATATATTTTTCTCCCATAGCTGCAGTCGTTATCCCATTTTACCGGTTTTGTTCTGTCCTTGTTTTTAGTGATTTATTTATGTCAAATCATAATAGAGTTTGTTTGGGTTTCGAGAATAATTTAAAAAAAATTGAGAGATAAAAAATTTTATTTCAAAAAATAGAAAGATGCTCTAAGAAAGTCGAGCAAAAAACATGAAATGAAAAGGATATTGGTTTTCACTTTGTTACTTTATTTTGTACGGATCCAATAAACAGAGGCTATTTGTTCATTTGTTGTACTATATATGATTAGATTAGGTCAAAACCCCTATATATATATCCAGATAAATTAAAAAAATGCAAAATAAACCATATATTTCGATTAATTAGATAGTACGTCTTCAACACTTAAAATTTAGTATTGATATTACAACATGATTTAACAAACTAATTAATAGCAATAAACACAGACAAACCCACAAACAAGCATACTACTAATTAAACACACGCACACACACACACACACACATAATTATTTAAATTATTAATCTTACATATCAGCGCGCAGAAACCAGATCATGAACACGTCTAGGAAGAGTCTCTTCCCATATTTTCAGCGGCTCACTCTGCTTCATCGCCATGTCAGCCATGGCATCAGCACACTCATTCTTTTTCTTACCAATGTGATACAATTCCCAATCACCACGTTTCATCATAAAATTCCCGCATTCCTCTATAATACAGCCGTATTCATGATTTTCCGAGTTCCATTTAGGATTCTTGATTAGATCTACTGCCGGCTTACAATCGGTTTCGATTATCACCTTCTTCAGTCCTCTATCGCAGGCTAATTTCATTCCTTCTCTCAATGCTTGCAACTCAGCTGGTATTGAATCGCATGGTTCGACGAATCTTGCCGTGAATCCTACGATCCACTTACCCGTATGATCCCTGTGTAATAAAATGACACGTACGTTACTATATATACTTTATAAAATTGACTTCCTGTTTCTAGCTATTTTAATTTTTCTTTCATTTTACTTTTCAGTTTTAGATCAATGGTCAGCTTTTAGATATTTTACATAGATACCCTTAAAAGTTAAAAGTAAGTGGTGAACTGGTGATTAATTAATAGTTAATTAGTGGTATCAAATAATTACTTCTTGTCATAAAATATTTTTGAGAAAAATAATTTCATTTATAAAAATACTGAGACATTAAAAAAAAAAAGAAAAAACAATAGTGAGAATTTAGGGACAGAGGAAGTATGTTTTATTTGCATTTATGGTCCCATTGTAAACCTTCGTATTCTAATAAAATCTATACATAATTTCTAACATAGAGTTACAAAATAATTGAATTTAATAGGGACATGTAAACAAATTTTGAGCCAATACATTACAAATCAAAAGGAAGAAATAACAATGACTTAGTTTATCAACAAGAAATGGATTAATAGGAGTATATATATATAGGACAAAAGTGTAGAATATTTCTAGGGAAAAAAAGCAAATTAATTTGTGACGGAGGGAACCAAACGTGATCCAAAAAAATGCAATTTTTCCCATGCTAATATAAAAAAATGGCTGGGTACGTACTTTGTTTGATCTCCTTATTCATAATTTAATTATTAGGAAATTAATTAAACAAGTATTGTACGTACGTCAATATTTAGTTGCGCTACTAATTAAATATTTAAGTAATATTTAAGTTATAATTTGGTTTAAACCTGATGAGTCCACCAGCATAAGCTTCACTGGCATCTGTGTTGAGTTTGAACCAACCATATATATTTTGGTTTCGTCCACTTATCATCATCATAGCCGCCTTCAAGCTTTGTGGATCCCATCAGCATATTATTCTCTTCGGGTTCGGAGCTCCCGATATGTTTTGATAGGCCCCACACGACCAACCCGAAAAGTTTTGATGCCAACCCCGCCACTGCTGCCACGAAGGTAGCTGTCATGACGCTAGCTACCAGAACTGCCACGACGATAGCTGCCACAGCAGCAGCTTCTGATAGTGTCATTTTGGTTTTTGGAATTCTCATGTCGTGAACTCATTTAAGTTGGTGGATATATTATGACTTATAAATGGGGAAGGGATTAATTTGAAGTTGAAGTAAAATGAGGCAGAAGGTTTTAATTTTATAGAGGAGTTAGGTCCATTTGGTATTTTTATTTTAATTTGGCTAAATGGGCCATTTGGGTTGTTTTTTCAAAAAGCTGATAATCTTGAACTACATTAATGTTTGATATTTTTTGGAACTTTGTTATTAAATGTCAGTAAATACAGAATTATCAAAACGTTTGAGCTCCATTTCTATTAGATACAACTGAAACTCGTTTGAACATCTTGTTTATAAATATAAGGGTTAATTCTGCATACCTCTTATGTACTCTTTTTAATTCTTTACCTATCACCCATATACTATTAAAATTTCGCATATCAATTTCAATAACGTATTGTGACTCGTTGTTGAAGCGAAGTGGTCTTGTTAAAAAGTAGTTTCTTAAAATATAAATAAAATAATAAATTATTATAAATATTAAATCAATTAGTATTATAAAATCATTATTATTTATATAAAATAATAATTAAAAATAATTTGTTAAAATATAAATTATGTGTTATAATGAAGTAGTGTGGTTGTTAAAAAATAATTTCTTAAAATATATACTAGCTGTTGAAGTGTATAGTAAAAGTGAAAGTATAAAGCATTGTACGTTAGTTATATTTTAGAATACGATGTTGAAATTTAAAAGAGATAGAGATGTCCTAAGCAATTTACGCAACTAATCTAAAAGGCAGATTCGTTTTCTCTTTGTTACTTTATTTTGTTAGGGAAAGACTATTTTGGAATTTTATACAGAATATTTGACTTAGGGTGAGTTTGGCCAAGCGATTCGAAAATCAATTATAGGAGAATTAATTTTACTAAAATGATTTTTGACAATAATTGATTATGATAAAATTCAATTATAAAATAATTACTTTTGGATAATAGTTTTTGCGAAAGTAACACTTTAGTTACTTCTAAAATAAGTTGATTTTTAGCTTCTGAATATCCCAAAAGTGATTATAATAGTGAGGGCCAAACACCATTAAAATCACATTGACTAAAAACAATTTCTATAATTGGGGCCAAACACTTCAAAAAATTTTAAGAGCTCCCACCCACCGCTGGGCCAAACTCACCATTAGTATCTAATACTCTAATACTGTAACACACTTCAAACGAGTGTCTCGAATCTCAATCTCTTTAATTTATTTTGTCGGCTTCCTCCTCAATTTCGGTGGAAGAAGAATAATTTTGGTTTTTGAATTCTCCTGCCGTGAACGGTAAACCCATTTTAGTTACGAGTAATTTGATGTAAAAGGAGCTAGGTAGAAGATTTTATAGAGGAGTTAGGTCCATTTGGGTTTTTTTTTTTATTGGGAAATTGGTCCATTTCTGTTGTTTTTACAAAAAGTGGGTTGTTTTTGGAAAAAAATGGTAATCTTTAACTACATTAATGTTTGATACTTCGTTATTAAATGTCAGTAAATTTCAGTAAATACATAATGATCAAAATATTTGAGTTCGATTTCTATTAGAAAGGAATGAAACTCGTATGAGGTTCTTGTTTATTAATATAAATCAATTCAAGTTCGAATCATGCTCATTAATTCTACATTAATTAATGTGTTCGAGCATAAGTCCTTTAAGTCTCGATCTAAATATAAAGTAGAGCACCAATAGACAAAAGTACGTGTTAGTGGGGCTGAGGAAAACCAAGTAAGTCAAGCAAAAATTCTGAAAAGGAAATTGGTTTTCACTTTGTTGCTTTTTTTTGTACGGATCCAATAAACAGAGGATATTTGTTGTACTATATGATTATAGATTAGATTAGATTAAATTAGACATTGTGGTGGCCACATTTCGAATGAAACTAGTTTGAGAAATCTTAGTAATTAAGAAATTTTAAGCTTACATTGTAAAAGGGAAAACGTTAGATTGGTTGTAATTTACATTCAAAAAATAGATGTCACAAGTTTAAACGTGGCTCTAGTATCATGTCAGATAATGGTATATTTTATTCTTCAATATTATTTACAAACATGGAACAAAATTTCCATCTTTTCCTTCAAAAACATCAAAAAGTTTCCGTTTTTGAATCAAGCGAAACGAAAATAAAATGTAATTCCGAAACTATTTGAAGGAAGAAGTGATGAAAATTGTGGTGGAGAAACTAAAGGAAGCTCTAATTGCAATGGAGAACATTGTTGGTGATGCGTTCACTTGTTTCAACAAAATGGGAGCGGAGGAAGTGATGAAAATTGTGGTGGAGAAACTAAAGGAAGCTCCAATTGCAATGGAGAACATTGGCGGTCATGCGTTCGCTTGGTTCAACAAGATACGTCTCAACTGGCTCCCCGTCGCTCAGCCGTTCCTCATCACCGCCATAATTATTTCCGTTATCTTTTATTTCTCCAAAGGCGGAGGCGGCGGCAGCGGAAAGATGATGAAAGCACCCGGGAGGAACTGTAAGATGCCAAGGCGTGTTTTTGAGGATAATCCTAAAGGCTACTTTCGTGATCTTCGTTCTTAGCGGGAGATGAGCTTTGCTAATTAATCAATGTTTTGACTAGTTTGTATTTGTGCGAATATATTTCCTTGATTACCTTCCTTTGTAACCGCTGTATGTTTGAACTTAATTTGTGTGCTTAAGTTTCTATTTTGTTGTGTTACTTATATACTATATGCATATTTAAATGTGTTTTTACCTTTTGATCTATAAATCAAATTGTGGATTGATTAATTAATTTAACTTGGCAATGTATTAATTTTATCAAGATTGATTCATTGAGTGAGTGGGTTTCAGTCGAAAATTCGAATATGAATCATTTGTAATAAGGATAGTCTATTATATATCGATCGGTGGATTTTTAAGGATGATCATCATTTCTTAAACTTTTATGGAATAAGCAGCTCACTATTAACGGAATCTCCAACCAGGATTGGGGAGGGAGGGGAGAATTATGTTCCCATCCAGTTTATAGTTTTCGAGTATTTTTTCAAATATTATTTAATTTAATTTTCTATATTAATTATTATTCGTTTATAAGTTTTCTAACTAAAAACATACAACCTATTAAATTAATGTTAAAAATAATTTTATAACTTAATTAAGATTAACTAAAAAGAATAAAAAAGAAATTGGAGTTGGGCGCGTTGCCCAACGCCAAACAAAGGTGTGGGGGCCGGTTGATGAGAACCTAATGGTCTATTTGGATGGGTTTTGGCTCGATTTCGCGGGTCTCGGTTTAAAAAAATTGGTTTGGATGGTTTCGATGAAACCTTTGAGACTTCATTTGGATGGGTTTTGGCTCTTGGGTTTTGTGGTTTGAATAAGTTGAAACCCCACTTAGATTGAGTTTGGATGTTGGGGTTTTATTAACTGGAAAAGACAAAGAATTGAAGATGGAAGAAGAAGAATTGAGAGATGAAGATAAAACCTAGTTTTCTCTATCCCTAAATCGATTTCAATTGAATTAGGATAAGGCGATGTATTTTCAGTTAGTTATCTAATTATTTGTTATCATTTATCTATTTACTTGTTTACCCTTCTGTTAGTTAGGATATAGTTATATATATAGCTGTTAGTAGAATTGTTGTAACTTACTTCATTCATATCAATTTGTAATCTCTGTTTGTAAACACAATTTACAGTATATACTATTTTCGGTTTTCTTCCAAGAATCAATCCCATTTACAATTTACATATTCCATTTATGAATTCTTGTATAATCAACATGGTATCAGCAGTTCTCCATTGAAGTTCTTCATCCGCTGCACTCAGTCTTCATCATCAATCATCACCAGTTCATCAACAATCAACAGTTCGATCTTTTTCTCCAGATTTCCCCTCAGAATTCTGTCCAATCTTCGATCTGCATCTTCTCAAAGCTCCATCTCTACAATTCAGGTTTTTCAATCATCACAATTCTAATCTTCATATTCTGAAATTACTTTCTTTCTTAGAATCTCAAAAGTATTCTGTTTTCCATTAATTCTTCTACACACATTCATCCATCAGATCATCATCAGACCAATTTTTTTTCCTCTCCTTCACACAAATACACAGTATCAAGAAAGTCAAGATTTCTCACCTTTTGATCCATTTTTTTTAAAAACTATCTGTTCACTCATTCCACATCATGTCTTCATCTGATAATCCTTCAGACTCTGTTTCTGGTCCCATTGTTTCCACTCGCACCAGGGCTCAAATCGAGGACCCATCCAGTCCCTATTATTTGCATCCAGCAGATGGTCCAGGGATTTCTTTAGTCTCTGAAAAATTGACAGAACACAATTATCAAACCTGGAGCATTGCTATGAGTCTTTCCCTAGAAGTCAAAAATAAATTGGGATTTGTTGATGGCACTTTATTACCACCAACAGATGACCCAATTCTTGCAAATTATTGGGCAAGAAACAACAAATTAGTGATTACTTGGATTCTAAATTCCCTATCCAAAGACATTCATCACACTATTCTATATCATACATCTGCCTTGGAGATATGGAATGAACTTAAACAGAGGTTTCAACAGGCCTCTGGCCCAAGACTCTTTCAAATTAGAAGGGATATCATGCTACTTTCTCAACAAAATCTATCTGTCACAACTTACTTTTCAAAACTCAAAGTTTTATGGGATGAAATAACTAACTTCAGGCCCAAATGCACTTGTGGCCTCCTAGATGACTACTTTGAGAAGGAATATCTTATGATATTCCTCATGGGATTGCAAGATTCATTGGCTCACACCAGAAGCCAACTACTCCTAATGGATCCATTACCATCTGTTACAAAGGCCTATGCCTTAGTCACCCAAGAAGAAACACAAAAATCTATTCAACATTACCCTACCCCTATGGACTCTACTAATACCTTAGCCTTTTCAGCCAAAACTGGACCCACATACCCCACACCTAGACCTCCCAACCCTCAAAACTCTTTTAATTCTCCTAGACCACCTTTCAACTCATATAGACCTTCTTACAATAATCCAAGGCCCCCATACAGACCTAACAGGCCTTTTTGTTCTCACTGCCAGATGCCTGGCCATACAGCTGAAACTTGTTTCAAACTTCATGGGTACCCACCTGGTTACAGGCCACCCAATCCTAGACCTCCTCAATCATCCACTTCCAGAATCAACAATATCAATACTGACTCTCCAACAGACACACCACCACAACAGAACCTACAAGATTTTGTGCAAACCTTGTCTCCAGAACAATGCCATCAACTATCACATCTACTGTCCAGTCCCTTGAATGGTAATACTCCTACTGCTCAGTCTCCTGCTTCTACATCAAATTCATTCAACATTACTTCTCATTCAGGTATCTGTTCTTCTTCTACTTTTTTCAATAAAACTACATTTTATAACACATGGATTGTGGACTCTGGAGCCACTAGTCACATCAGTAATAATTTAAAATATTTTACTTCTATTCAACATGCTCATAATACTTTTTTAACACTGCCTAATCATACTACCTTTCCTGTCTTTTTTAAAGGTTCTGTCATACTGGATGAACATTTAATCCTTCATGATGTCCTCTTTGTTCCTAATTTTAAGTTCAATTTACTGTCAGTAGGTTCTTTATTATGTTCCCTTAATCTCAGCATCACATTCACACCAACTTATTTTACAATTCAGGTTCTCCCAACAATGAGGATGATTGGCAAGGGTGATTTCTCCCATGGGCTTTACATCCTCAATCCTAAATCTCTACCTAATACTAGCTATAATTGTAATTCTGTTTCTATACAAACTTGGCATCATAGGTTGGGTCATTTAGCTAATGATAGGTTACTTTCTATGAAAAATGTACTACATTTACCTTCTACTGTTTCTACAAAACAACCATGTGAAATCTGTCCACTGGCAAAACAGAAATGCTTACCTTACAGTTCAAGTAATTCAGTTTCTTTACATGCTTTCGATTTAGTCCACTGTGACATATGGGGTCCCTATAAAATTAAATCTCACAATGGTTATAGATATTTCCTAACTTTGGTTGATGATTTTAGTAGATTCACATGGATCTTTTTATTACAGCACAAGTCTGATGTTAGTCAAATAATTCCTAGATTCATTTCTTTGATTAAAAATCAATTCAACTCCACTATTAAAACCTTTAGAAGTGACAATGCTAAAGAGCTTGTTTTTTCTGATCTATTTTCCAAATTGGGTATTTTACACCAATTTTCATGTGCTGAAACACCACAGCAAAATGCTGTGGTGGAAAGAAAACATCAACATATTTTAAGTGTTTCTAGATCTTTACTTTTTCAATCTAAAATCCCAATTCAATTTTGGAATGAATGTGTTTTATCTGCTGTCTTTATCATTAATAGACTACACTCTCCTGTTTTAAATAATCTTTCACCATATTTTAAACTATTTAACAAAGACTTTGATTATTCTTTTCTTAAAGTTTTTGGCTGTCTTGCCTTTGCATCTACTTTGAAAAATATGAGAACTAAATTTGATCAGAGAGCTAGGAAGTGCATTTTTATTGGCTATTCTGCTGGCATTAAGGGTTACAAACTTATGGATCTTACTACATCTGAAATATTCTTCTCTAGAAATGTCATCTTTCATGAAGACATTTTCCCCTTTCATGACCCTATTTTGACCAAACAGTTCACTAAAGATACCACCTTAGTCACTCCTATTCCTAATTATTCTCCCTTTTTATTTGATGATCTATCTTTACCAAATTTTGACCCTCCTATTAACCCCAATTCCAATCCAGATACTACTACTCTTCCTCCACCTGTTCCTATTGTTTCTGACACCCTCACACCTCCAGTTTCATCTATTAGAAAATCTACCAGACCCCATAAAACTCCTTCATACTTACATGATTACCACTGTAATAACTTTTTTAATCCTTCACATACAAGATATCCTCTATCTTCTGTGTTGGATTATTCACACATTTCTCCTTCTCACACTAATTTCATTTGCAATATCACTAATTTCACTGAACCTACCAATTTCAAACAGGCAATTAAAGATCCAAAATGGATAGAAGCAATCAAACTGGAATTAAATGCTATGGAACAGAATAAAACATGGTCAATTGTTCCACTTCCACCTAATAAATATCCTATAGGCTGCAAATGGATTTTTAAAATAAAAAGACACTCTGATGGAAGTGTTGAGAGATATAAAGCTAGGTTAGTAGCACAAGGCTTCACACAACAAGAGGGTATTGACTATAGTGCTACTTTTTCACCTGTTGCTAAATTAGTTACAGTCAGATTACTATTAGCTTTATCTATGGCTAAAAATTGGTACCTACACCAATTGGACATCACTAATGCCTTCTTAAATGGGGATCTAGAAGAAGAAGTTTATATGCAATTACCTAAAGGTTATGATTTTACATCTTCTTCTAGTCCAGATACATCAACTAACATGGTTTGCAGATTACACAAATCAATTTATGGGCTCAAGCAAGCAAGCCGACAGTGGAACCATAAATTAACTGAGGTTTTGTCAAATATGGGTTTCTCTCAATCCAGGTGTGATTATTCCTTATTCACTACTGGTCAAGATTCAAGCTTTATTGCACTTTTAGTTTATGTAGATGATATAATAATTGCAGGACCTAACATTGACCTTATTTGTTCTACCAAACAGCATCTACATAACTATTTTAAGCTAAGAGACCTTGGTAAATTAAAATACTTCCTAGGAATAGAATTGGCTTATGCCAACCAAGGTCTAATCATATCTCAAAGAAACTATGCTCTTCAATTACTACAGGATACTGGATATCTAGCAAGTAAACCTGTCCATATACCTATGGATTATAAAAATAAACTTAAAAGCAATGATTCTGACCTTCTTCCTGATGCTTCCCCATATAGGAGGTTGGTAGGAAGACTCATTTACTTAACAATCACTAGACCAGATATTACATTTGCTGTTCATAAATTAAGTCAATTCCTAGCCTGTCCTACTATTCTTCATTTATCAGCTCTACATCATTTATTAAGATATATTAAGGCAACTCCTGGCCAAGGTTTATTTTATGCAAGGAATCCTAGTTGCTCATTAACTGGATTCTGTGACTCTGATTGGGGTTCTTGTCTTGACTCCAGGAAATCAACTACAGGGTATTGTACCTACTTAGGCAATTCACTCATTTCATGGAAGTCAAAGAGACAAGCTACTGTGTCTAAATCCTCAGCAGAGGCTGAGTTTCGTGCAATTGCATCTATCACAAGTGAAATAATATGGTTAAGGCAATTATTGAAAGACTTACATATTTCACAAGAAGCTCCACCACTGGTGTACTGTGACAATGCATCTGCCCTTCATCTTGCTCATAACCCCGTCTTCCATGAACGCTCCAAACACATTGAAATAGACCTTTACTTCGTACGGGATCATATCACACGCAAATCTCTCAAATTAATCCCAATTGCTTCGAATTCACAGTTGGCGGACATTCTAACTAAACCTCTGCCACGACCTCAATTTTCACACATCTTATCCAAGATGGGTGTGCGAAATGCATACACTCCATCTTGTGGGGGGGTATTAACTGGAAAAGACAAAGAATTGAAGATGGAAGAAGAAGAATTGAGAGATGAAGATAAAACCTAGTTTTCTCTATCCCTAAATCGATTTCAATTGAATTAGGATAAGGCGATGTATTTTCAGTTAGTTATCTAATTATTTGTTATCATTTATCTATTTACTTGTTTACCCTTCTGTTAGTTAGGATATAGTTATATATATAGCTGTTAGTAGAATTGTTGTAACTTACTTCATTCATATCAATTTGTAATCTCTGTTTGTAAACACAATTTACAGTATATACTATTTTCGGTTTTCTTCCAAGAATCAATCCCATTTACAATTTACATATTCCATTTATGAATTCTTGTAGGGTAAAAAGTAGATGATAGGTGTCAAATCAATGTTTTTTTTAGTGAGATTTGGGGAAAAAAATAGGTGGTAGGTGTCAAATCAATATTTTATAGGTTTGAAGAGTTTAAGTGTGAGTTTTTGAATAGGTTTTTGATGGTTTTATGGGTTTGACGAAAATTCATTTGAAAGAATTTTGATTCGGTCTAGCGAGACCCGCGAGACCGGGCCAAAATCCATCCACAAACAGCCTAAAAGTTGAATCAAGAATTCGGTGCTCACCCTAAGGGTGGAGCCCAGAAGGTCTCATTGCTAGCCACGTGTCCATAACGAGGACAGCTAAATTGTTCTTGAAGGATTCTTTTGAACCCAATCGGGACATTACTTCCCGTATTTTGGTCCAGGAGTTATGTGATCCTGCATTTTCCTTTTCTTTTCTATTTTTTTCTTTCTCTTATTTTTCTTTTCACTAAAACTATATTCTCTTACATAATTAACAAAACATTGACATATTTTATGATGTAAATTTACAATATGATGTTTTTTTTATCAGAATAATTAAATGCATTTTTCACGTCTAATTTCTTCTTTAAAAATGTTTAACACTTAAATTAATTCTATAAAAAAATATCTATCTTAATTATTTCATAAATTATAGCACAAAATAACATAATAAATTTGCAAATTCACATCTTAAAAAATAAGTAAAAATATAACTACAATAATATTGAACGATTACAAAATACATAATATATTAAAAAAACTATAATATATATTATAAGTTTGTAACACAAAGTATACAAATGTGTTTGAACTGTGTAGTAGAATAACGAAAAAGAAAATAAAGGAAGAAAGAAGAAAAAGGGAAGAAAGAAAAAGAGAAAAATGCTGCACCCAAACTCTTGGACCCGGTTCATGTAAGAATTTTCCCAATAGATTGACAACATGTGGCATATATATTTATTCCTTCTATATATTCCCCTTTAATCTCCCATACAAACCAAACGCATAGTATTTAAACGGGAAATTATTGTCTATATTCGATTTTTTATAAATTATTATAACACAAAATTTTGTAAATATGTTTGATAAATACACTTATTTTACTTATTTTATTTATCATCCATCAAACATATTTATAAAATTTTGTTTATGATATGTGAAAAACATGATCTAACACGTATCACCCGAATTTATATTGTGTACACCTCTTTAAAGTAAAGCAAGCAAAACCCCGCCAGAACACGCACAGAGAGATAGAGATATAACGTGGAAACGGAGAAAAATAAATTAAAAAAAAAAAAAAATGGGAGTGGAGGAAGTGATGAAATTTGTGGTGGAGAAACGAAAGGAAGCTCTAATTGCAATGGAGAACTTTGACCGTGATGCGTTCGTTTGGTGCAACAACAAAATGGGAGTGAAGGAAGAAGTGATGAAATTTGTGGTGGAGAAAGGAAAGGAAGCTCTAATTGCAATGGAGAACTTTGGCGGTGATGTGTTCGCTTGGTTCAAAAAAATATTTCTTCCAGAAACAAGAGTCGATAAGATACATCACCGGCTCCACGTCGCTCAGCCGTTCCTCATCACCGCCCGAATTCTTACCGTTATCGTTTGTTTCTGCAAACGAGACGACGGCGGCGGCGGCGGCAGCGGAAAGATGCCTAGGCATATTTTTGGGGATAATCCTAAAAGGTACTTGCGCGATCTTCGTGCTTAGCCGGGAGATGAACTTTGCTAATTAATGTTTTTTATTAGTTTGTATTTGGTGTGCGAATATATTTCCTTTGTTATCGCTGTATGTTTGAATTTTGTGTGCTTAAGTTACTAAAATTACTAATTGATTGCATGATTTTAGGCACTCAAATAGATTTGACGGGTTTATTTCAATTCTAATTGAAAAAAAATGATCATTTGCTTTGTAGAAATGGAGTTGGTTTGGCTTCAGTACAGAGTTGTTTAATTATTAATGTACGAGAAAGCCTCAAGGAAACTGATGAATATAAAAGAGCAGTAGAAGAAGAATGGGCATCCAGACAGCAAGCGTTACAAATCCAGGTTTAGGATCTTCTTCATAATTAGCCTTGTTTTTGTTCATTTGTCATTTTTATGCTTCTATTTTCTTTCATGAAACTGAGGAAACCTGTGTTGCGTGTTTAAGGGCTTTAATTAATATTTGCTAGATTTTCATTTCGGCAATCTATTTGTTCTTGTTATTGGCCCTTCCCGTCTTTGGATATGTATGTTGAGGTTCCCCTTAATGCCGATTAAGCCAGATTTTGAGCCAGCACAGTGTAGTAGCTTGCCTAGTTCTTGCTTGATGAAGTTGTTTGCTTCACTCAATGATTACTCATTTGAGCTCGAAAAATACTTTACTTTTTCTGAGTTAAAACGTGAGCTTAAATGCTGCTTATATGACATGCACCTTTCTTCCAGAAGTTTTTTTTTTTTTTTCCTTTTTCTGAAAAGTAAATTCTGCTTATGTGATTTCATATGTAGGATCTAATCAGCCTGTTGTCCGTATGTGGTGGCCAATCTCTGATCTGTGTTCTAGGAAATCTGTTATATTTTCTTTCATCTTTGCCTCACACTTGAACTTTTAATATCACTCTCATTGTTTGCTTTTCCCTCAGTTGGTAGCTAATAGCTATTGCAATTTTTTTTTTTTTTGGGGCTAAAGATATAATGTAGACTGTTCGTCCTTCTCTTGTAGGCTGAAGAAGCACAACGTCAGCGGAGATTGCATAAGAGAAGAAAAGCTGAGAGTCAGCGTCGGTTAGACATGGAAAGAAGACAAAAAGAGCGTTTAGATGAGATTCGCAATACTCAAAAAGAGGTAAGTTCATATTTGTTATACTCTTCTTTTGTTGTTGTTGTATACGGATTAAATGTATTAAAAAGAGGATAAATATCATTCCATAGGATGAGAAAAATATGAGGTCGAAGGAAGTAATACGTGCTGAAGTTAGGAAGGACCTCAAAAAACTGGAAGTTTCGTGCCGCAATATGGCTTCTCTGTTGCATTGCTTAGGAGTCCGTGTGGGCGGTTGGCCTAATCCTTTGCTACAAGAGGTTGGTCACACTTTCTGCTGATAATTTCTCCAGTTATTCTGACCCTGGAATGACTTAAATGTATTGGTATTATATATATATATATATGAGTTATGATTGCTGTTCTGATATACGCTCAACGTCGTAGCTGCATTCAACTGTCGCCCCTTCCCTGTTAGCATATGATTGTCAGTCGATATGGGTCATAAATCATAATGATTTTGTATAATCAACATACATACATATATTCGATTCAGAGGGAGGGGTGTTCCGATCCTGTTCGGATAATGTAGAGCTATTTTTATCTTTTAGCTTTTCTTGAATGTGCTACTTGTTCTGGACCTATTATTAATTTATACTTTACATGTCTAGCTCTACAAGCCTCGTATAAATAATGTGTATGGTATAAAGATTTATTTGATGCTTGTCTTTGTAAAGAGGCTGGATCTGGATTGTAGTTTTTCATTTACATTTAGACTGATAATTGAAAGTTGAAATTTTTGTAGGTTCAGATAGCTTATAAAAAGGCGTTGCTGACCTTTCACCCAGATAAAGCCTCACGAACTGATATCCGTCAGCAAGTCGAGGCTGAAGAGAAATTTAAGCTTATCAATAGCATGGAGAAGATTTTTCCTTTACAAATATGATTGATATATATGATTCACTTAATTACTCATGTAGCTAGATGTATAATTAATTATAATAAAATTAATAATCTTATATATATATATATATATATTTTATAGTATAATATTCTAATTATTAACAATCAAAAGATAGCTGGCTCCATAAGTTAATTAATTGATTATTAACCTTTAAGCTTTGGGCATAAAAAGCATGATTGGCAATTTTTCTTAGTTTTGACCACTTCTCCTCTTCGGACATCACAAGTCCATCTCGCTAAGACCATTTCCAGTGGGTATGGACTCTCATTCTCCACAAAATATCCTTCCATTCAGACTCCTCTTTTTATAGTTTTCTTCAGTGATTCAATCTTCACATTCTATTTAATTCCAATTCTCATACTTTCTCACTCTCACTTAATCTTTTCAACTTTTTATCATGATAATAATAATAATAATAATAATCAAATAATAATAATAATAATTAAATCAATAGTAAATTAAATGGCATTAATAATAAGTAAACTAACATTGACATTAATAATAATTAATTTAACATTGACATTAATAATAATAAATATTTAATAATAACAATATAATAATTAATAATTCATATATGGAAATTCACCATTATCACCATTATTGCCGCTGTTGTTGCTACTGCAGTTGATACCATTCATAAATTGTTTGATCACTTACTTTTGTAATAAGGATACTTATAGTTTGTTGTTTGCGGGAATTAATCCTTAAACCTTGGTTTGTATGGAAAATAATTTAATTTTAGGAAAACTCTAGGGTGCCGCTACGTTAGGTGCCGCTAATACCACATTAGGTGGTATTATCACACAATGTGTATCACATTGTATGGTACATGATCATATTACATAGTATTAACCTCATATATTTAGTATGACCCCCACATCATGTAGTATTTATTCCAAATTAGGTGGTATTACCATGCAATGTGTGTCACATTCTATGGTATAAATTATACTCCTTATACCATACAATGTGATACACATTGTGTGATAATACCACCTAATGTGGTATTAGCGGCACCTAACGTAGCGACACCCTAGAATCCTAAATAGATTGGGTTTGGATCGACTTTTTAAACGTTTGTCATATTAATTAAGTGCATTTAGTTATCTTTTGTTAAAATTCAAGATTTGTCCTTAATAATTTCGGTCCAATCAAACTCAAGTAGCATTGAGTGGCCAGGGTGGACCCTGGGTATTAACATGTTTTGCAACACCATTAAATCAACTAATGACACGACAAAGGAAATGGCCGTGTTCCCTCCAATTTTGTTCTAGTTGGTGTTCACATTGACATAAGATTTTTTCTTTTGCGTGAAAAATGGGGGATGATTAATGAGTGTCACGTTGGGAAAATTCTCAATTAATTGAGTTAAATGATTCAACGAGACTCAATTTAGAGAAAATAGGAATTTTCTATATCTATACTATTATAAAAGCATGAATATTTCTTAACTTCTTTGTGAAGACTAAAATACCCCTACTTAAATTATAAAGTGATATTTAATTAAATAATAAATATATAAAATAATAAAAGTAATTGAAGATGTATATTTAGACATGAAGTCTTATTATATTTATCTCCTACATAAACTCCTAAAATTTATAAATTCTCTTTTACATGAATTTTTGTAATTTTTAATCTTAAGAAAACACTATTATATTAAATAGCCCCTAAAATATATATAAAAATTATTATATTTTAGTATCAATATTTATTTAAGTAGGATAATATTAATTTAAAGATTTAGTACAACATAAGTTATACACTCTAAATATAAATACCCCTACTTAAATTATAAAGTGATATTTAATTAAATAATAAATATATAAAAGAATAAAAGTAATTGAAAAGATATATTTAGACATGAGGTCTTATTATATTTATCTCCTACATAAACTCCTAAAATTTATAAATTCTCTTTCACATGAATTTTGTGATTTTAATCTTAAGAAAACACTATTATATTAAATACCCCCTAAAAATATATATAAAAATTATTATATTTTAGCATCAATATTTATTTAAGTAAGAAAATGTTAATTTAAAAATTTAGTACAAAGTCATAAACACTCTAAATATAAATATTTAAAATGAAATTATCTTAAATATCATTATGTAAAAAAAAAATTAAAATTGAATTGCTATCTTACTATGAAAGAAGAAAAATTACTTATAACTTAGCTAATTATGTAATTTTACTTTGACTAGAATATAAAATATCAAGAATATTCAATAATTTCAAGACATGCGTAACCTCTATGTAAATAGATAAAATATAATCATTGAAACATGAAACAAGTGAAATCAATGAAAAATTCGAGTGAAATTGGTGAACACTGGCGAAGTTGATGAAAATTTGGTTGAAAATGATACAAAAAAATACCCTGAAATCGATGAAAATTCGTGAAAAAAATGAAACCGGTGAAATGACAACTATAGTAAAAGGCAGGTGAAATCAGTGAAAAATGAATAAAGTCGGCGAAAACGTGTCAAATCAATGAAAATTCAGGAGATATTGGTGAAAAGAACATGTGAAATCAGTGAAAAATATTTGTGAAATAGGTGAAAATGGATAATATGACAAAAACGTTTGACTCAATAAAAAAAAAAGTTTAACAGACAGAATAAGGTGAAACCGGTAGAAAATTAGTTTAAAACGGATAAAACAAGAGGACAAAATTATAAAAACAATGAAAATAAGTTATAATTGATAAAAATGGGTAAAATGGTAAAAAAAAAACTAAACTGGTAGAAATGAATTAAATCGGTTAAAAAACAGATTAAATTGGTGAAAAATGAATTAAACTGATTAATTAAATAGGTGAAAACGGGTAATATACTTTATTTTATGACATAATAAAATTAATTTTACTCTAACTTATAAAATATATTAATGAAATTAACTAGACACGTACAACGTACGTGCACTTTCCTAGTGAACTAAAATATGTTTAAGATTGTCAAATTAATTTAATTTCATGGCTTATTAAGGATTGTTATGAGTTCAAATTTTAAAATTATTATTTCTTTTTTTTTTTACCAAACGAGCTAGCCTTAGTTATAGGATGATTTATGCAATATTTTTCTAATTAATTGAGTCAAATGGCCGCATCTAACTCAATTTGGGGAACTTAAGATTTCAAACTGAAATAGAACTGATTCGTTAAGTAAATTTAGTTACAAATCTTAATTATCAGCCTAATCTTAATTTTTTTTCCTAATAAGCCTTATAAGTTCTAAGACGAGTTCTGCAATTTTTCGAATATGTAACATTTGTTTGACTATTGTTACAATGTGCATAAAATGTGATTTAGAAAGGAATCTGTACAATACATAAATATGACTGTCGTTGGCTACTTTTTTTTTTTTTTTTTTTTTTTTGTTAAATCTGAAAGAAAAATGTATATAATAGTAATAATTTAAAATAGGTCATGGCAATTTTTTCTTTTTTTATGAAAAGAAAAATGAAAAGACTGCTAGTTATCTAGCTTTAGCTTGGACTTTTGCACTTTAATTAATTGTATGCAGTGTTCAACTACAAATTCCAAACTCAATGGGCCTGTTTGTCTCGTCTTTCGGAGAGTGGTTTGGGAAAGTGATAGAGGTTTGAGAAATAATCTCGATTTGCGTAATGTTGTTTGTTTGGGTTTTGGGAGAGTTGTTTGGGAAAGTAGCCGCAATTGTTGACTTTTCTAGTATAGAGAGAAATAGAAATAGAGTAGAAAAGTGGTCTGTTTGTTTGGCCTTTCGGAAAGTAATTTGAGAAAAAAAATTACTGTAGCTAATTAATTGGGAAAGTGATTGGATTGTTTGTTTGGCCTTTCCGAAAACCGAAATTTTTTTCGGAAAAGCGAGACAAACAGGCCCAATATATGTACATCTAATCTCATTGGAAATTATAACGCCCATATATAGTTTCAACTACATGCATCTAGTCTCATCGGAAACAAAAATATTAATAATTTGTGACCGTCAACATTTTAATCCTGATCCCCCTCCCCTGCCGATAAAAACCCTAGCTGATTACACACACCTACATATTATATAAAATAAAATAAAATAAAATAAAAAATATAATACTAACAAGCTAGAAAAATGAACAAAAAAAAGTTTTCAGAAACATTTAAAGCATATTCCAATGCCTTGTTTAGATGGGCCTGGAAAAAGCTACTTGCGCGCATGAAAACAGAGCTTCTCAAGAGCATCATGGAACCACCTGCAGGCCGATCACGTCTCTGAGAATGATCAATGATCCTTCAAGCTATTTCCGTTCATATATATATCGCGAATAATCAGTCTGGTTCATAATAATAATAATAAGGATAGGGATCATGCGACCTTTGTCCAAAAATCTATAGTCACTTTGTCTATGTATTTTCGCTTGATGGATCCTAATGGAAATGCAGTAATTTTTTGTTTATCATTTTACTTGGGCGACAGCGTGATCTATAAGTAATAGTTTATTGGTTTTGTATGAAAATAAAGTTCGAGATAAATATCAATCCCTCAGTAAACACAGACAAACCTACAACCAAGCATACTACTAATTTACAACAACATGATTAAACAGACGAATAACAATAAACACAGACAAATTAACCTACAACCAAGCATACTACTAATTTACTATAACATGCTCAAGTCTAAACACACACACACGCACATAATTATTTAAAACACGTCCAGGAGGAGTCTCTTCCCATATTTTCAGCCGCTCAATCTGCTTCATTGCCATGTCAGCCATGGCATCAGCACACTTATTCTTTTTATTACCAATGTGATACAATTCCCAATCACCGCGTTTCATCATCATCATAATATTCCTGCATTCCTCTATAATACAGCCGTATGCATGATTTTCCGAGTTCCATATAGGATTCTTGATTAGATCTACTGCCGGCTCACAATCGGTTTCGATTATCACCTTCTTCAGTCCTCTATAGCAGGCTAATTTCATTCCTTCTCTCACTGCTTGCAACTCAGCTGATATTATATCGCATGGTTCCAATCTTGCCGTGAATCCTACGATCCACTCACCCGTATGATCCCTGTGTAATAAAATGACACGTTTAAAATAAATTACTTCAAGTTAGATTGTATGAATTGTCACATACTATACTTTATAAAATTGACTTCCTGTTTCTATTTTAATTTTGCTTTCATTTTACTTTTGACGCAGAGTTTTAAATCAAAGTTAAAATGTTGCAACTTTTTGATATTTTTACATAGATGCCCTTAAAAGTTAAAAGTAAGTGGTACCGGTGATTAATAGTTAGTGGTGTCATATCATTACTTCATGTTATAAAATATTTTTGAGAAAAATAATTTCATTTATATAAAAAAAATGTTGAGACATAGAAAAAAAAAACAGTAGTGAGAATGTAGGGACAAAGGAAGTATGTTTTATTTGCATTTTTTGTCCCATTGTAAACCTTCATATTCTAAGAAAATCTAAATATAATTTCTAACATAGAGTTACAAAATACTTGAATTTAATAGGGACATGTAAACAAATTCTGAGCCAATACATTACAAATCAATAGGAAGAAATAACAATGACTTAGTTTATCAACAAGAAATGGATAAATAGGAGTACATATAGGACAATCAGAAGAAACTGAATACGCACAAACAAAATTGCAAGATTATTTCACCTTCACATCAAACTTAACAAATTCTATGGGATCAAAAGAGCAAAGCTGAACATAAATCCACATAGGACTAACTAAACGTGCTAAGATGAGGAAATTAATTAAAGAAGTATATATCGTACGTACGTCAATATTTAGTTGCGCTACTAATTAAATATTTAAGTAATAGTAATTAAGTTATTTGGTTTAAACCTGATGAGTCCACCAACAGAAGCTTTAAAACCTTCATGCTGTAATACACTGGCATCTGTGTTGAGTTTGAACCAATCATATTTTGGTTTCGTCCACTTATCATCATCATAGCCGCCTTCAAGCTTGAAGCTACCTGTGCCCGTGGATCCCATCAGCATATTATTCTCTTCGGGTTCGGAGCTCCCGATATGTTTTGATAGGCCCCGCACGGCCAACGCCGTTGCTCCTACAGCAGCCACCCCCGCTCCTGCCAAAACAGCTCCTGATACTCCTCCGTCGTCATTTTTGTCGGCTAGCTTCCTCCTTATTTTCAGTGGAAGAATGATTTTGGTTTTTGGAATTCTGAGAACCCATTTTAGTTAGTGGATATCATATATGAGTGGGGGGAGGGATAGGCCTGAAAATCAAACCAAGTTACTCGATACTCGACTCGAGCTCGTTCGATAAAAGCTCGTTTGAGCTCGGTTCGTCACACTAATCAAACAAGCTTGAACATATTTTTTCGTTCGATAACTTTTGAAGCTCGGCTCGAGCTCGACTCGATAAGTTTAAAATTAAAAAAATACATGTAAAATATCAAGCTACTCGATACTCGGCTCGAGCTCGTTCGATAAAATCTCGTTTGAGCTCGGCTCGATTGAAAATCAAACCAAGCTCAAACACAAAATTTCAAGCTCGATAAAAATCAAACCAAGCATGAACAATGTATCGTTCGGTACTACTCGGCTCGATTACAGCCCTAGGGAAGGATCAAATTGAAGTAAAAGGAGCTAGGTAGAGGGTTTTTATAGATCGAGTTTAATTTGGTCCATTTGGGTTTTCTTTTTATTTATTTTTTGGTAAATTGGTCCATTTGTGTTGTTTTTTAAAAAAGTTGAACTAATTTATATTTGATACTTTTTCAAACTTCGTTATTAAATTTCAGTAAATACATAATTGTCAAAATATTTTACCTCGATTCCTATTCGATAGGGGTGAAAAAAAAATGTCTTCATTTATATATGAACAACTTGGGTTAATTTACCGGAACAATTATTTCTAAGGAGCATAATTAATTGTCGAAAATAAGTCTTTTCATTCTCTACTTAAACATAAAGTAACGTGATAATGTAGAACACCACTAGATAAAAGTAAATATTAGTAATTCTTGTTTAGATTCAATCTTTCATAGACCATACACAAAATCTTACAAATATATATAAGGAATGTACATTTGTTCATGGTCTATATAAAAAATGGAATCCATGCAAACTACTTATCAAGAAAGACTAAGAAAGTCGAGAAAAAACATGAAATGAAAAGGAGATTGTTTTCACTTTGTTACTTTATTTTGTACGGATCCAATGAAGAGAGGATATTAGTTGTACTATGGTTAGATTAAACATTGTGCCACATTGCGTATGGTACTTGTTTTGAGAAATCTTAGTAATGAAGAAATTTTAAGCTAGATTGGTTATACTTCACATTCAAAAAGGGAAGAAGATAACTTCACATTCAGAAAAGATGTTGGAGTTTTAATGGAAATATTCATTTGGGTTTGAGCCCATTTGAATTGAGCCCATAAAAACATAAATGCGAATGAAATTAAGGAAAAATACACTATCTCGCATTGAGTTTGAGAGTAATTATTTAGCTAGTTAATTATATAGCTAATAAATGTTATAAGGGTTGGACTCCTTTGGGGTACCAAACCCCAAAGATTTTAAAGAGGTGAGGACCTAGTTGATTAAAGGTTCCCAACGCGCGCCACTGTCGTCCGACCGACCGGCTCGGTCACTAGTTACGGGCTCGGACTTTGGGCTGCAAAAGATTTGTTTTTTAGAGAAAAAATATTTAATTTTTTGACCCAAATGATAGATCCGAACAGGATCTGCGTACGACCCTGTTCGACAGGAAAAATTATTTAATTTTTTGACCCAAGTGATAGATCTGAAATTTCTGGACTGAATTGGAACTTTAGGTTTTTCGAAAATCTGGGGTCAAATGGCAATTTTTGAAAATTAAGGGACCAAAAGTGCAAATATGGATTTTGAAAATAAGGTGCCGAATTGAAAATGTTAATCTTATGAAAATTATGGACTGAATTGCAATTATGGACTTTATGAAAATATGGGGTCAAATTGCAATTTCTAAAAATTAAGGGACCAAAAGTGAAAATTTGGATTTCTGAAAATCAGGGGCCAAATTAAAAATTATGGACTAAAATTCTGGGTTTTTAAAAGATCTGGAGTCAAATTACAATTTTTTAAAGTTGAGGGACCAAAAGTGTAAATTTTGATTTCTGAAAATCTGAGGCTGAATTGCAAATTTTATATTTTTTGAAAATTCTGAACTGAATTGCAATTCTCGAATTTTCAAATATTTGGGGTCAAATTGCAATTCTCAAAAATTAAGGGACCAAAAGTGCAATTCGAATTCTGATAATCAGAGGTCGAATAGAAATTTTTAATTTTCTGAAAATTCCAGACTGAATTGCAATTCTGGATTCTTCAAAAATCTAGGGTCAAAATTGTAATATCCTTAAATTGAGGGACCAAAAGTGAAAAATTGATTTCTAAAAATTAGGGTCTGAATTGAAATATTAAAATTCTGGACTGAATTGCAATTCTGAGTTCTTTGAAAATCAAGGGCCAAAATTGCAATTCGATATTTCTGAAAATAGGAGCCGATTTGCAAATATTATGTTTTGAAAATTTTGGAATGAATTGCAATTCTAGGTTTTTCGAAAATTTGGGATTAAATTGTAATTTTTAAAAATATACAACGTGAACTTTCTTTTAAGTTGATTTCAAATGACTAGTTTTAGGAGGAATTTCAAATCCAATTTACAATTGGGCTAAAATTCATTGAATTAAAATCTAGAATTTCAAACGAATGGATTTAATTTTGCATCTAAAAAATATGATGGATTTGACTCTGGATCTCAAATTCATCCAACCCAAATGGGCCCTAAGTAAATTTGGATTCTTAAAGTACAATTTATAAAATAGAAACTCTTTGCCATGCTCCATTTGGAATGAGAAAAAATGTAAATTGGGGATGAATAATATGATAGTTAGGACTTTGCATCTCCATTTGCATATTTCATTGGACTTGCCCTAATTATATACTTTATGCATATGTGTTTTTAAAGCAAAATTTTATTTGTGGCCCTCTAAAATGGATGCGTATCAAAATTGACTCTTTATTGTGTTACATCGACGATATATGTCTTTTAATGTGTCATCGTCATCAATTTCAATCCTTATCACTAGATAAAAAAAAATTATCTCCGAAAATCATCAATTTATGTTTTCTTTGATCGAAAAATTAATTTTCTTTTTGTCGAAAATCACCAATTTGAGTTCAATCTAACCGAAAAATTTAATTTTAAGAAAAAACATCATTTGTCGAGTGACAATTTAAAGTTTAAGAATTTCATTATATGATTCAAAAATTTGCAAGTCCAAGTCTTGTGATAGGTCTATAACTTAGATAGTCTTCAACACTTAAAATTTAGTAGTGATATTACAACATGATTAAACATACTAATTAATAGCAATAAACACAGACAAACCCACAACCAAGCATACTACTAATTAACCTATAACATGCTCAAGTTTAAACACACACACACACATAATTATTTAAATTATTAATCTTACATATCAGCAGAAACCAGATCATGAACACGTCTAGGAGGAGTCTCTTCCCATATTAGTAGGGTCAAACAATTAAGACGAAGACTAAGCAAGTCAAGCAAAAAAATCCGAAATGGAAATTTGTTGGGACATTATATTTTGACTCTCACTCACTCAAGAGTCATGAGAAATTATGCATAAAAATTTGTACATTAGGCTTAATAAACTGTACAATGATGTACGGGTGTACACACCAAGCAATTGAGATGTACACCATTAATTGACATTTATACCCTTTCAAAAAAATTTAATTACAATATTATCTCTTTCATTTTTCCACTCAAAATTTTCTCTATCTTGTCTTCTCTTTCTTCAACAATGGCTGCATTTATTGTTCATACTCTGTAACAATTATTCCTATTAATTACAATGAAGCAAGCAGTAAAGTCTTTTCTCCAGATTTTTTGGGTATGCCCTCTTTTACTTCTCTTCTCTGGAACCAAAAGAACAAGGAAAAAAAAGTAGCAGTACCATTATTATTAATTAATTAATTATACCCTGCCTAATCAAAAGCCCGAAAATGTTCTTCATGGCCCGAATCTTCAAGTCCACTGATTTCGAGCTGGAAACACAAAATTGAAGTCGACCAATGCGTTTAAACAGCTCCAGAAATAGAAATTCGGAAGAAAATGCAGTGAAACATGAAGAAATCAACAGCCCGAAAATGTTCTTCGTGGCCCGAATCTTCAAATCCACTAATTCCGACCTGAAAACACAAAATTGAAGCAGGCCAATGCATTTAAACAGCTCCAGAAACATAAACCCGAAAGAAAACGTAATGAAACGTGAAGAAATCAAAAACTAAGTTTTTTTTTTTGTTTTTTATAGATCTGAAAATGGCAGCCCTTTCGCTGAAGAAATACTTGTTAACGAAATGGGTTTGCCCGGAAGAAAATGCAGTGAAACATGAAGAAATCAACAGCCCGAAAATGTTCTTCGTGGCCCGAATCTTCAAATCCACTAATTCCGACCTGAAAACACAAAATTGAAGCAGGCCAATGCATTTAAACAGCTCCAGAAACATAAACCCGAAAGAAAACGTAATGAAACGTGAAGAAATCAAAAACTAAGTTTTTTTTTTTGTTTTTTATAGATCTGAAAATGGCAGCCCTTTCGCTGAAGAAATACTTGTTAACGAAATGGGTTTGCCGGAGGTGGCGGTGGGGTGGAGTAGGGGGTTGGGAAGGTGGGTCGCGGTGGTGATTGATGATGTTCTTGGAGCCATTGTTTTTGGTTTAGTTGTGGCGGTGAGGCTAGGCGGCGGCGATGGTGGTTTTGGGTTAGGGTTTGGTTGCGGTGGTGAGACGCCGCGGCGGCGGCGGCGACGGTGATCTTGAGTTAAGGTTTAGCTGCAATTATGCTGGTTTAGGTTAAATTTTTTTTTTTAAAATTAAAAGGGCATTTTTGATAATTCAAACATGAACAGTAATTGTACACCTTTGTGACTCTGACTGAGGAAGAGTCATACTAGAGCGTCCCAAATTTGTTTTCACTTTTTTACTTTATTTTGTACGGATCCAATAAACATAGGCTATTTGTTGTACTATGATTAGATTAGACATTGTGGTCTTTTACAAAAAAAAGAAAAGATCAGACATTGTGGTGTCCGCAGTGCGTATGGAACTTTGTTTTGAAAAATCTTAGAGCTTCTTTGTTTTCTGTTTTGAAAAAGTAATTTGGAAAAATAGTTTGATAGAATAGTTGATATTTGTGAAATAATATCGATTTGAGAATTAAGTTATGTTTATTTCTCTTGTAATCTTAATTTTAGTTATTTAGTTCACATAAAATATGGGAGCCTGTTCCCATATTTTCAGCGGCTCAATCTGGTTCTTGGCCATCTTAGCCATGGCATCAGCACACTCATTATTTTTTCTATAAATGTGGTTCAATTCGATGATATTATTCCAATCACCAAGTTTCATCATCAAATTCCTGCATTCCTCTATAATACAGCCGTATGAATGATTTTCCGAGTTCCATTTAAGATTCTTGATTAGATTTACTGCCTGCTCACAATCGGTTTCGATTATCACCTTCTTCAGTCCTCTATCGCAGGCTAATTTCATTCCTTCTCTCAATGCTTGCAACTCAGCTGGTATTGAATCGCATGGTTCCAATCTTGCCGTGAATCCTACGATCCACTTACCCGTATGATCCCTGTGTAATAAAATGACACAAAATTGACTTCCTGTTTCTAGCTATTTTAATTTTTCTTTCATTTTACTTTTGAGTTTTAGATCAAAGGTCAGCTTTTAGATATTTTACATAGATACCCTTAAAAGTTAAAAGTAAGTGGTGAACTGGTGATTAATTAATAGTTAGTGGTATCAAATATATAATTACTTCTTGTCATAAAATATTTTTGAGAAAAATAATTTCATTTATAAAAAAATTGAGACATTAAAAAAATAAAAAATAAAAAAACAGTAGTAAGAATTTAGGGACAGAGGAAGTATGTTTTATTTGCATTTATGGTCCCATTGTAAACCTTCATATTCTAATAAAATCTAAACATAATTTCTAACATAGAGTTACAAAATAATTGAATTTAATAGGGACATGTAAACAAATTTTGAGCCAATACATTACAAATCAAAAGGAAGAAATAACAATGACTTAGTTTATCAACAAGAAATGGATTAATAGGAGTATATATATATAGGACAAAAGTGTAGAATATTTCTAGGGCAAAATAGCAAATTAATTTGTGACGGAGGAAACCAAACGTGATCCAAAAAATGCAATTTTTCCCATGCTAATATAAAAAAATGGCTGGGTACTTTGTTTGATCTCCTTATTCATAATTTAATTAAAGAAGTATATATCGTACTTACGTCAATATTTAGTTGCGCTACTAATTAAATATTTAAGTAATAGTATTTAGTTTAAACCTGATGAGTCCACCAGCAGAAGCTTCACTGGCATCTGTGTTGAGTTTGAACCAACCATATTTTGGTTTCGTCCACTTACCATCATCATCATCAATGTCTTCAAGCTTGAAGCTACCTGTGCCTGTGGATCCCATTAGCATATTATTCTCTTCGGGTTCGGAGCTCCCGATATGTTTTGATAGGCCCCACACGGCCAGCGCCGTTGCTCCTACAGCAGCCACCGCCACTCCTGCCAAAACAGCTCCTGATACTCCTCCGTCGTCATTTTTGTCAGCTTCCTCCTTATTTTCAGTGGAAGAATGATTTTGGTTTTTGGAATTCTGAGAACCCATTTTAGTTAGTGGATATATATCATATATGAGTGGGGAGGGATCAATTTGAATTTGAAGTAAAAAGGAGCTAGGTAGAGGGATTTTATAGATCGAGTTTAATTTGGTCCATTTGGGTTTTCTTTTTATTTATTTTTTGGTAAATTGGTCCATTTGTGTTGTTTTTGCAAAAAGTTGAACTAATTTATACTACCTCCGTTCCCTTTTACATGTCATTTTAGAGAAAAAAAAAATTTCACAATACATGTCACTTTATAATTTCAAGATAGATTTAAATGCTAATTTGACATTTTTACCCTTCTTTAATCCTAAATACTATACTTAAGGGCATCTCCTATGTATCCCTCAGTCCAAGTCCAGCTTCCCCTCACTCAGTCCAGCTTCCCCTCAGAATCCAAGTCCAACTTCCCCGTTCATTTTCATAAGTCATCTAAAATGTATCAATCTATCAATTCCATTTAATTAAAATTCCCAATTTCCCCCACTCTCACTTAATAATAATAGCAATACTAATAATAATAATAAAAATTAACTCGTATGTGAAATAAATAAATAATTAATAACAATAAGATATAATTTAAGATTGACATTAATAATAACAATAACAACCAATATTTTTTTTAAAAAACACAACGATGCAACAATTAAATAGGAAAGCAATACAACAATACAACAATTTAAAAAAACACAACAATACAACAATTAAACAAAAAGAGATTTTAAAATTGGTGCACAATAATATAACAATTAAATACTTGATTGACATGATTTGAAAATTATAAAAATAATTTAATATTGACATTAAATTTTCCAACATAATAGTTACATTAAATTTGATTTTATTAAATAAAAGTTACATTTTTATACTAAAATTAACTTTTTAAAAATAGTACACAAATTAAATAAAATTAAGATTAACTAAGAGTTACATTTTAAATAAGGTATTTAATTTTTTTTTTAAATTAAAAGGATTTTTAATTAAATAAAAACTAAAAAAAAAGTGGAATGAACAGGTGGCCTGTTGGCCAGGAGTGATGGATTGAGAGCGGTGAGGCAAGCGAAGCGGTGTGAAGGGGAGAATAGCTTTTTCTCCGGCCCCTTCATACATTTTATTCGATATTTTTTCCCCTCTACATCCAAAAACCCCCAAATCCACCCTACCCTTCATACATAGGAGATGCCCTAATATCTCCCAATTTTCAAAACAAATAACCATGCATTTATTTAGGGCAATTTTGTCCAACTATCATTTAATTTTCCTAAAATCTAGAACATTAAATAATTTCTTAATCCTTGTGAAACAACCTTAAACGACATCTAAAAGGGAACGGAGGGAGTATTTGATACTTTTTTGAAACTTCGTTATTAAATTTCAGTAAATACATAAATGTCAAAATATTTTACCTCGATTCCTATTCTATAGGGATAGAAAAAAAAATGTCTTCATTTATATATGAGCAACTTGGGTTAATTTACAAGAACAATTATTTCTGAGCATAATTAATTGTCGAACATATATAAGTCTTTTCAATCTCTACTATATAAAGTAACGTGATAATGTAGAGCACCACTAGACAAAAGTAAATATTAGTAATTTTTATCTAGATTCGATCTTTCATAAATTATACACAAAATTTTACAAATATATTTAATGAATTCATTAATTTTATTCATGGTCTATAAAAATTGAGATTAATGCAAACTTTTTATCGAGAAATACTAAGAAAGTGGAGCAATATATATGAAATGAAAAGGAGATTGGTTTTCACTTTGTTACTTTATTTTGTACGGATCCAATAAACAGAGGCTATTTCTTGTACTATGATTAGATTAGACATTGTGGCCACATTGCTTGAGGACTTGTTTTGAGAAATCTTAGTAATGAAGAAATTTTAAGCTACATTAGTTATGGGGAAATTTACCTAAACATCCACTGTGTTTAGGCCTAATTACAGGAACTTATCCTCTTGTTTGAAATATTATCAAGACACCCCCTCTGGCAAAACAGTATTACAAGATGACCCCTTACGGCGTCAATTTTTAACGGTAGAGGATGACGTCATCAATTTATTTTAATGTTTTTCCAATTTTGCCCCCAAGGGGTGTATTTGTAATATATTTTGTGTTACATGGGGTGTCTTTCTAACCGTGTAATTACAGGAACTTATCCTCTTGCTTGAAATATTATCAAGACACCCCCTCTGGCAAAACAGTATTACAAGATAACCCCTTACGGCGTCAATTTTTAACGGCAGAGGATGACGTCATCAATTTATTTTAATGTTTTTCCAATTTTGCCCCCAAGGGGTGTATTTGTAATATAATTTGTGTTACATGGGGTGTCTTTCTAACCGTGTAATAAATATTATAAATAAATTTATTAAATTTTAAAATTATAACAAACCAATTTAAAATTTAATAAATTTATTTACAATAACACAATTCGATAAATAAAGCTTTAATAACTTTACAATAATACTTTTTCATTCAAAAATCAAACAAACCAAATTAAAATTTATTAAATTTATTTACAATAACACAATTATTTAATAACATATATTTTCAATAACAAAATTCGATAAATAAAATTTCAATAACACATATTTCCTTAAAAAATAAAATAAACCTATTTAAAATTTAATAAATTTATTTACAATAACTCAATCTGGTAAATAAAGTTTTAATAACGTTTATTTTCATTTTAAAATCAAACAAACCAAATTAAAATTTATTAAATTTATTTACTATAACACAATTATTTAATAACATATATTTTCTTACAAAAAAAACCCTTTTAAAATTTAATAATTTATTTACAATAACATAATTGCAGGTAAATAAAGTTTCACTTTAATAACAAATATTTTTCTTACAAAAATAAAACAAACCCATTTAAAATTTAATAAATTTATCTACAATAACACAATTCGAATTTTTGAAATTCAGAGAACTTTTCGGGATCTAGGGCTTGGTGATTTTGTTACGGGATTATTGCATTTTTGGTGCCACAACTTAACTTAAGCTCACTAGCATTTTTACCCCATATTTTTTTTATCCCATATCAAAATTAGCCCGAAATCGCCAATGTACGGGCCATGTGACGTGTAAATTGTGAATTTTGACCAAATCAAAGTACAAGTTTGAGTTTTACAAATCTTTTCATTCTCTACTTAAATGTAAAGTAACGTGATAATGTAGAACATCACTAGATAAAAGTAAATATTAATAATTTTTGTTTAGATCCGATCTTTCATAGATACACAAAATCTTACAAATATATTTAATGAATGCACGTTTGTTCATGGTCTATTAAAAAAGGAATCCATGCAAATTTTTTATCAAGAAAGACTAAGAAAGTCGAGAAAAAACATGAAATGAAAAGGAGATTGTTTTCACTTTGTTACTTTATTTTGTACGGATCCAATAAAGAAAGGATATTAGTTGTACTATGATTAGATTAGACATTGTGCCACATTGCGTATGGTACTTGTATTGAGAAATCTTAGTAATGAAGAAATTTTAAGCTAGATTGGTTATACTTCACATTCAAAAAGGGAAGAAGATAACTTTACATTCAGAAAAGATGTTGGAGTTTTAATGGAAATATTCATTTGGCCGGTTTGAGTCCATTTGAATCATGGATCAAAATTTTCATCTTTTCCTTCGAAAACATCGAAAAGTTTTCATTTTTGAATCAAGCGAAACGAAAATAAGATGTAATTTCGAAACTATTTGTTTGCCTTAAACTCTGTTATTTATCTAAATTTAGTAACTTTTATTACAATTTTTCCTTAGTGTTTCCGAAACATTTCCGAAATGTCTCGAAAAGTTTCCAATATTTGACTGACCGAAATATACACTCGAAACGAAATTTTGATCCATGATTTGAATTGAGCCCATAAAAACATAAATGCGAATGAAATTGAGGAAAAATACACTATCTCACATTGAGTTTGAGAGTAATTATTTAGCTAGTTATATAGCTAATAAATGTTATACGGGTTGGACCCCTTTGGGGTACCAAAGATTTTAAAGGGGTGATGACCTAGTTGATTAAAGGTTCCCCACGCGCGCCACTGTCGTCCGACCGACCGGCTCGGACTTTGGACTGCAAAATATTTGTTTTTTAGAGAAAAAATATTTACTTTTTTTACCCAAATGATAGATCCGAACAGGATCCGCGTACGACCCTGTTCGACAGGAAAAATTATTTAATTTTTTACCCAAATGATAGATCTGAAATTTCTAGACTGAATTGGAACTTTGGGTTTTTCGAAAATCTGGGGTCAAATGGCAATTTTTGAAAATTAAGGGATCAAAAGTGCAAATATGGATTTTTGAAAATAAGGGGCCGAATTGAAAATGTTAATCTTCTGAAAATTATGGATTGAATTGCAATTATGGACTTTTTGAAAATATGGGGTCAAATTGCAATTTTTGAAAATTAAGGGACCAAAAAAGAAAAATTGGATTTCTGAAATCAGGGGCCAAATTAAAATTTATGGACTAAAATTCTGGGTTTTTAAAAAATCTGGAGTCAAATTGCAAATTTTTAAAGTTGAGGGACCAAAAGTTTAAATTTAGATTTCTGAAAATCTGAGGCCGAATTGCAGTTCTCGATTTTTCAAATATTTGGGGTCAAATTGCAATTCCCAAAAATTGAGGGACCAAAAGTGCAATTCGAATTCTGAAAATCAGAGGTCGAATAGAAATTTTTAGTTTTCTGAAAATTCAAGACTGAATTGCAATTCTGGATTCTTAAAAAATCTAGGGTCAAAATTATAATATCCTTAAATTGAGGGACCAAAAGTGAAAAATTGATTTCTAAAAATTAGTGTCCGAATTGAAATATGAAAATTCTGGACTGAATTGCAATTCTGGGTTCTTTGAAAATCAAGGGTCAAAATTGCAATTCGATATTTCTGAAAATAGGAGCCGATTTGTAAATATTATGTTTTGAAAATTTTGGACTGAATTGCAATTCTAGGTTTTTCGAAAATAGAAACTCTTTTCCATGCTCCCTTTGGAATGAGAAAAAATGTAAATTGGGGATGAATAATATGATATTTAGGACTTTGCATCTCCATTTGCATATTTCATTGGACTTGCCCTAATTATATACTATATGCATATGTGTTTTTACAGCGAAATTTTATTTGTGGTCCTCTAAAATGGATGCGTATCAAAATTGACTCTTTATTGTGTTACATCGACGATATATGTCTTTTAATGTGTCATCATCAGCAATTTCAGTCCTTATCACCAGAAAAAAATTAATTATCGCCTGAAATCATCAATTTATGTCTTATTTGATCGAAAAATTAATTTCTTTTTTGTCGAAAATCACCAATTTGTGTTCAATCTGACCGAAAATTTTAATTTTAACAAAAATATCATTTTTCCAGTGACAATTTAAAGTTAAGAATTTCATTATATGATTCAAAAATTTGCAAGTCCAAGTCTTGATAGGTCTATAACTTCAATTTTTGATGAAAAATTGGTAAAATTTCGTTTCCTCATAAATTGAAGATAACAATTTTTATTTATAAAGAAATAAATAGGTCAAATTCACATCATATCTGACTTAAATTTATACAAATTTCATTGTACAATTCTACTCTGAAATAAAAATCGAAGTTATAGACCTATCACATGATTTGAACTTGCAAATTTTGGAGCCAGAATATGAATTTTCAATTTTTAAGTGTCACTTACAAATGATATTTTAGCTAAAATTAAAATTTTCTGTCAGATTGGACATAAATTGATGATTTATGCAAAAAAAAATCGATCAAATATGACATAAATTGATTATCTCCGATGATAATTAAAAAATTTTGGTAATAAAGACTAAGATTGATGATGGGTACATAATAAATGACGTATATTGTCGAGGTACCACAAGAAATGACAATTTTTAAAATGTAGCCACTTTAGAGGGGCAAAACTGAATTTTGTTTACAAATCAAATTATAGATTTTACTTTGGAGTGTATTAATCTTATCAAGATCAATGACTACTATTATTATCTTATAGAATTTTGATTTATAGAGTGAGTAAGTGTGTTTCGGTCCGAATTTCGAATATGGATCATTTGTAACAAGCTAAGCTAGGATAGTCTATTAATATTATCGATAGGTGGATTTTTAAGGGTGATCATCATTTTTAAAACTTGTACGAGATCAACATAGGAGTATATCGGTTGAACTACATTAATGTTGGATAGTTATTAAATAAATATCAGTATATATAGAGAAGTTAATTTTATTTATCATTTTAGTCTAAGAACAATGTAAATAGTACAAAGTAAGGTGATAATGTAGTGGGATCAAACAATTAAGAGGAAGACGACTATGATTACTTTATTTATCTGAAAAGGAGTTTAGTGGTTTTCACTTTATTACTTTATTGTATTGTATTGTGGTGGGCTGGTGGCCACATTGCATATGGAACATTGAAAATGAGTACTGAAAAGAATACAAAGCATTGAAGCATATATTAAATTATTAATGGTAGCTTTCTTTATCCATAGTAATAATGAATACGTACTTTATTCCCATAGTAATATTTCTCCGGGGTGAACTGCAAAAGGTATATATTCACTCAAACTTTTTAAACCACCGCCATTGTTCTTAATTAATAAAAAACCAAATGAGGTGGATGTATATGGTAGATTTTCATAATTTTCAGGCATCGCACAACTCTGCATAATAAGGAAAAAAAAAATCCTATAAATATGGACTTGTGTTATAAGCATGCACCTAAAGATGAATAAACACCACAAACACATACCAAAATTAAGCTTACATAATCTTACCTCAAATTAACATCGCATCTAATTAATACAAAGCTAGCTAATATAAAAAGTTGGAAGCAATAACATATATAGTAGAGTAAACACCCATCCCTAATACAAATCAAACACTAATTAATTGACAGGGGGTGAGGGGCGCCCGTGTGAGCGATTTCACCTTTTTTTGGAACAATCAAACACTAATTAATTAATTAGTAAAGTTCATCCGTCCCGGGTGAGCACGAAATTACGATAATTAATACCCATTAATTCAATTTAGCGGCTAGCACGAAGATTGAGAAAATAACCTTTGGGATCACAATCAAACACATGCCTAGGAATAAGGGCACCGCCCCTACCGGGTGCTTTCATCATCTTCTCAAACCATCCGCCGCCACGGCCGAAGCAGCAGCAACAGTAAAAACGGAAGAAACGAAAAATGACAACACAACAACATAGTACGAAACCAAAGATAGAGCGGAGGACAGAAAATATGAGGCCAAAGATACAGCGGAGGAGAGAAAATATGAAGCCTAAGATAGAGACGAGGATAGAAAGTATGAGGCCAAAGAGACAAAAAATGAGGGGAAGAGCCACGGCGGCGATGAGGAAAGGCGTAGCGACGTGGAGCCAGTGACGGAACTTATCCGGCCAATTTCCCGGTAGGAAAAATTTGTCAAACCAAGCGAGGAGAGCATCAAGTACTGAAAAATTGGTTTCCTTCGGCTTCTCCACTACTAACTTCGTCACTTCTTCAACTCCCATTTTTCTTTTTCTTTTTTCTCTTTCTTTCTTTCTTTCTTCAACTCCCATTTTTCTTTTTCTTTTTTCTCTTTCTTTCTTTCTTTCGATCTCTTAATTAGTTACTCTGAGCTTTAAGTAGGCGGAGGAGCTTTTATTTGAAAATTTTGGAATTAAATTATAATTTAAAACTTTTACTAATTAGTTGTGGTCCATTTGTGTTGTTTTTGCAAAAATTTGAACGAAAATTCTTGTCCAAGCCTGGCTTGGCCAAATCCATCCAACCACTAAGCAAGTGTATTGCACTTGCTTTGTGATTGGTCGCTCTCCTGGGAGTTACATTCAATCCCAAAGCAAGTGTATAAGACTAAATTATAAAAATATTTAATACACTAATTTTGTTCATAGTATATAAATAATGGGATTCATGTTTTCAAGAAAGACTAAATTATCACATTACTTTATAATTATATTTAAGTAGAGACTCAAAAAAAATTATTTTGGTGACTTGCTTAGTCTTCGTCTTAATTGTTTGAGCCCACCCACAAATATTTACTTTTGTCTATACATTATCACCTTAATTTATATTTAAGTAGAGGCTAAAAAAACTTATTTTGCGTGACTTGCTTAGTCTTCGTCTTAATTGTTTGAGCCCACAAATATATACTTTTGTCTATACATTATCACCTTAATTTATAATTATATTTAAGTAGAGACTAAAAAAGCTTATTTTGCGTGACTTGCTTAGTCTTCGTCTTAATTGTTTGAGCCCATAAATATTTACTTTTGTCTATACATTATCACCTTATTTTATAATTATATTTAAGTAGAGACTAAAAAAAACTTTCCCATAATTAGTACACTCCAATTCCTCACTACATGGAATCAAGGGATGGACAAGTTGGCCCCAATTCCTTGAAGAGGTGGGTGCATGGATTTAAGGGACCCTTCCACTGGGGTCCTCTAGAATAATTGGAGGGGTAAATTACGAATACCCCCCTCAGGTAAGGTCTAATTACAAAAATCACCCTCACATACTGGGTATTATAAAAATCCCCCTCAGGTTTATCACCTTCTTACAATAAACCCCTTGCCCCTAAAATGTTCCATTTTTACTCTTGAGTGTTATTTGTATTGTTTGTAATGTCTCATAAATGTTAAAAATTGGGTGCTAATTATTATATCTTATAAATTAGAAAAGAGATAATTATATATTTACTACCAAAATAATTGATAAAATTTATAATTGCCCATAAGTTTTAGTTTGTTAAAGTTTATATTGTATTATATATTGAAATTTATGGACAATTATAAATTATATCAATTATTTTGGTGGTAAATATATGATTATTAGTTTTATAATTTACAAGATATAACAATAGAACACCCAAATTTTAAAATTTATAACATATTATGAACATTACAAATAACTTCCAAGGGTAAACTTGGAACATTTTAGGAGGAAGGGGTTAATTGTAAGAAGGAGACAAACCTGAGGGGGATTTTTGTAATACTCAATACGTGAGGGGAATTTTCGTAATTAGGCCATACATGAAGGGGGTAATCGTAATTTACCCTAATTGGAGATGGTCATCTCCACTGGTCATAACTTTCCCATAATTAGTAAAAGTGTTAAATTATAATTTAATTCCAAAATTTTTCAATAAAAGCTCTAAATTATAATTTAATCCAAAATTAGGTACCAATTGAACTTTGAAGCAAATAATATGTAAGTGAAACTTTTATTCAAAGCTTCACACTAAAATCCCTATATAAGTGAAACTCTTATGCAAGCGCATTTTCATGTCTAATTTATGATATCAAAATTGCAAGATAATATGTGGAAAAAACAAATTTCCCGTATAACCAGTATAGTTTCTTCCCCTTTTTAATGTAAAGTTTAACCAATCTAGCTAAATTTAAGCTTAAAATTTCTTAGTTACTAAGATTTCTCAAAACAAGTTCATTGGAAATGTGGCTTGTACTTGGCCACCACTATTTACTGGATCCGTACAAAATAAAGTAACAAAGAGAAAACCAAACTCCTCCTCAGATCTTTGCTTAATTATTCTTCCTCTTCATTGTTTGAGCCCCCGCTACATTATCACCTTACTTTCTACTATTTAATTACATTGTTCTTCTCTTAATTAATTAGCCTAGAAAGATAAATAATTGTCCTTTAAATTAACCCAGATTGTTCATAAGATACAAACGAACACATTAGTTTAATTTATTGTTGAATTGATTTATATTTAATTATATACAAGAAACACGAACGAGTTTCAGCCTATTTTATAGGAATCAAGCTCAAATATTTTCATAATTCTATGTATACTGACATTTAATGACGAAGTTTCAAAAACTATCAAACATTAATGTAGTTCAAACAATATACTCCTATATATGTTGACCTCGATCGGACAAGTTTTAGAAATGATGATCATCGTCCTTAACAATCTGCCTATCGATAATAGACTAACCTTGTTACAAATGATCCATCAATATTTGAATTTTGATCTTGCAATATTCGAATCACTCACTCTATGAATCAAAAGTAAAAGCATAAGATAATAATACTAGTCAATATTGATCTTGCAAGATTAATACACTCCCAATTAAGTAAAACTTACAATTTGATTTGTAGATCAAAAGGTAAAAACAAACGCGCATATAGGACTGAGCAACAAAATAGAAACTTACAGACAGACAGACAGCGATAACAATTTAGGAAATATACAGTCGCTCGCATGTACACCAAATAAAAGTTCATCTCCCGGGTAAGCACGAAGATTACAAAAGTACCCTTTAGGATTACTCTCAAAAACATGCCTAGGCATCTGACAGGTCCTCCCAGGGGCTTTCATCATCCTTCCCCCGCCGCCGCGGCCTTTGCAGCAGCCACAACAACACCGGCAGAAACATACGATAACGGAAAGAATGACGGCGACGATGAGGAACGGCTCAGCGACATGGAACCAGTGATGGATCTTGTTGCCTCTTGTTTCTGGAGGAAATATTTTGTTGAACCAAGCGAATTACATATTTTACCCTGGAAGTTTGAAGTTGGCTTGTGTTTTAAAACAGTTGATGATAAAAAAAAAAAATTGAATTACATATTTTACCGTAGAATTATTTTATCGCAGAGGTCAACTTTGCTGGAAAAACAAGGGTGTTTTGAGGGTGCAAACTACCAAAGAACTACAATTAAGTTACATATTTTGCCCTTGAATCCCGTCATTTTTGCATAAAAATAAGAAAGAGTGCAAAGTGCTAAATTCAAGTTTCGAGGGTACAAAATACCTATTTACTATATTTTAGGAGTGCAAAGTGCAAAAAAACCCTTGTAACAATTGACATTTCTATTATGTACAGACCAGTGGCGGAGCCACATAGCAACTAGGGGGAGCATGGACCCCCCTCAAATTTTTATCTTTAGGTATAAATATGCATAATATTATGTTTTATTAAAGTATAATCTATAATTTTCTTCTAATAGACTCCTCTAATAAAAATTAAAATCTTATAAGAAAGGGGTCCATATATATTATTACCTTGTCATGAATTTAATAGTCATAGTAATAAAGTGAACTAATTCAATTCAAACTCTTAATATATATATATATATATATATATATATATATATATATATATATATATATATATATATATATATATTCTTTTTTATTTTATAATTTGAATTATAAAAATGATAAACAATATATTTTGGCAAGGAAAACTCTTTTTAAATATTTAATTTCCATACCAATATCTTTCTCATCTCTACTAAATTGAGCTTACACATAATTTTTTTTTTATTCAACAAACATATTGATTTAGTTTTCTCTACAAAAGGGAAAAAGAATAACAAATATAGTACTCCTACTTACTTTCAAATGTAATTTTTTATATGGGGTTGGTATTTATAATTTAGTATTTCGATACAATTGTATTATCAAGATCAATCAGGGTCTTATTCAAATAAGATTTGTTCCGTGTGATTATGAGGTTGAATTAATTGTTGTTGTAGATTTTTTTGAGTAATTTATTTTATTTATATTTTAATTAATAAGTATAGTTCAGATATGGACCCCGGTGAAAAAATTTCTGGCTCCGCCACTGGTACAGGCCACGTACAATCTAATTTAATTGGCTGGAAAAATTATGCTTAATTCTTAGGTAGTTGGGAAGAAATGAAAATATAATATGCACTCTGAATCGCAAGGCAAATAAAGAGTTGCGAAAATACACCTAATTCTCGTTTTTATAAATTTAAAAACAGAAAATTTTCAATGTTAATTTATTTAGTAATAAAATTGTAATGATCATATATAGTTGAATTATTCGTGGGAAAAATATGTCATGATAAAATACTCGCCCCCTAAACTTAAATTCCTGGCTCCCCCCTGAAGTACTCCGTATTTGTAGTGTGATCTTCTTTTCCTTATTATGCAGCGTTGTGTTGATATTTCAATAGAAACATTAGTTGATATAATTGTGTGTTTGCTTTGGCTTTGGGAAAAGTTTGAAAATTTACTAAAATTCAAACAAAATAAGATCTACGAATGCATTGGTTTAAGACTAATCTAATTGTATAATCAAACGTTTTTGTATCTGGCGGGTGGTGGCTACATAACAAATATATCAGTTTTATTTTATTAAATGGTACACTAACCTTCTTTTAACGACAAGATTCTTTGGGTGCGATCATACCAGCACTAATGCACCGGATCCCATCAGAACTCCGAAGTTAAGCGTGCTTGGGCGAGAGTAGTACTAGGATGGATGACCCCCTGGGAAGTCCTCGTGTTGCACCCCCCTTTTTATCGATTTAAATGCCCCCAGGGCATATCTCCAACTGGTCGACCAATAATTCATAAGGCTTGCTCCAGCGGCAAGGGTGGGAGTTCGAATCCCATCTGGAACTTGGATGGAAGCATTTCTATGGGTCTATCTAAGGGTCATTTGTGGTGAAGACTCCTTTGTGCGCAGAGTGTACAGCAGTATGGTGGGAACCCGGGGCTTGGTGGAGGCACATCCTGCGATTTACATCCTTCAGGATTCTAGGGCAAGGGTTCTGAGGGTCCAGGATTAGTCGAGTGTAAGCTTGTACACCAGGGTTATCAAACAAAAAAAAAAAAAAAAAAAGAATTGTATTATATTAAAATTATACCTCACTCCCATTGGAGTGAATTGGAGATGGATTGATATGTTTTGAATCCCATTTTATTAGATTAATTATAGGAATGGATCTTCACTTTCACTTAGAATAAAATGTAACTATATTCAATTAACCTAGTCACTATATACAAATAGAAATAGTATAGAAGCTCTGTTGAAATAGCAGAGCTAGATCCCAAAACCCAGAGCAATTTTTACTTAATCCCAATTTTATCCTTCTTAAATGGCTGTTGATACTCGGAATTTCATAATGATGATCTTAATTTTTAACTTGAAATGGTTGTCCTTCACGAAGAAGCACAACTAATGCCGCGGTCTCTCAATGATTAGCCATCCGACTCCAACCGCTTCACCGTAAACATTCTGCCGCCGCCCTGTCCTCTATAATTGAAATTGAATTTTGATAAGAGTTTGAAATTGCAAGGTTCACTAAGGGCATCCAAACAACGTTGCTCATATGTTAAAAAGAATTTGGGGAAAATCATGACGAAGGGCATATATGTCATTTACATACTTTTTGCTCTTACATTAGGAGAATTGCTCTGACCATATCAACAGTCTTATAAGTAATATTAATTAAAGAATAAAAAAGACCATTATTTTACATAGTACAAACTTGTGAAATCTCTTTTTTAAATAATAAGTACAACCAATCAAGCTTCTTCCCCTTTTCAATGTAAAGTTTAACCATACTAACTTGTGAGCTGTGACATCTCTTTTCCGAATGTAAAGTATATCTTCTTCCCTTTTTTAATGTAAAGTATAACCATTAATCTAGCTTAAAATTTCTTCATTACTAAGATTTCTCACCACAATGTCTAATCTAATCATATATAGTACAACAAATATCCCCTGTTTATTGGATCCGTACAAAATAAAGTAACAAAGTGAAAACCAATATCCTTCTCATTTCATGTTTTTTGCTCGACTTTCTTAGGTCATGTTTGTTTGGTGTTTGGGAGAGTGGTGGAAGTTTGTGAAATAATTTCGATTTGCGTAATGTTATTTGTTTGGATTTTAAGAGAGTGATTTGAGAAATAAAATAGGTATATGTTTTTTTTGGAAGAGTTAGATTATAGGTGTAAGATTTGTAAGACTTTATGTCAAATCATATTTGTTGTAAGATAAATTATGTAAGAGATATGTTACTTTTTGTCAAATCATAATAGAGTTTTTATAGGTTTTAATATCCAATCAGTTAACATTAAAATTTTTGCATGCATAACGTATTGTGACTTGTGAGTGATAATCATTCTTTAAATTAATATGTTCGTTGGTATTTTACGAACAACTTGGGTTAATTTACCAGAAATTATTTCTAAGGAACATAATTAATTATGGAACACAAGTCTTTTTTGTCCCTACTTAAATAAGTATAAAAAAAAGGTGATAATGTAGAGCACCAATAGACAAAAGTAAGTATTAGTGGGATCAAACAATTAAGACGAAGACTAAGGGTCTATTTGGATGGGTTTGTTTCGCGGGTCTCAGTTTAAAAAAATTCATTTGGGTGGTTTCGATGAAACCTTTGATACTTCATTTGGATGAGTTTTGGCTCTTGAGTTTTGTGGTTTGAATAAGTTGAAACCCCACTTGGATTGAGTTTGGATGTTTGGGTTTAGGAGAAAAGATAGGTAATAGGTGTCAAATCAATGTCTTTTTTAGTGAGATTTGAGAAAAAAAAATAGATGGTAGATGTCAAATCAATGTTTTATAGATTTTAAGAGTTTGAGTGTGAGGATTTTATGATTTTATGAGTTTGACGAAAACTCGTTTAAAAGGGTTTTAACTCGATCTCGCGAATTCACGAGACCGGGCAAAAATCCATCCACATACACCCTAAGCAAGTAAAGCAAAAAATCTTAAAAGAAAATTGGTTTTCACTTTCTTACTTTATTTTGTACGGATCCAATAAACATAGGCTATTTGTTGTACTATGATTAGATTAGACATTGTGGTCTTCTAAAAAAAAGAAAAAAAAAAAAAGAAAGATTAGTCATTGTGGTGTACACATTGGGTTTAGGAGTACCTACATAGTGGGTAATACATATCGGTCTTCTTTGCTTGACATGTGTAAAAAGAGGACCCCTTATGTTTAAATATATACCACATATTAAAGTCCTCTTTTTACACATGTCAAGTAAAGAAGGCCGATATGTATTACCCACTATGTAGGTACTCCTAAACCTACACATTGCGTATGGAACTTTGTTTTGAAGAATCTTAGAGATTTTGTTGATTAAGATCCTCTCTACAATTTCTATCACAAATAAGTAATTGGTTTCTGTATCATAAATAAGTAATTGGCCAGTACATATAACATGTACCACATGTACCAATTATTTATTTGTGATACAGAAATTGTGGTACATAGGATCTTCACCCGATTTTATTTGGTATTTAGAAAAAATTATTTGGGAAAATAGTTTGATAGAATAGTTGAGAATTGTGAAATAATATCGATTTGAGAAATTATGTTTATTTCTCTTAATTATCTTGTAATATTATTTTTAGTTAATTATCCTCCATTTTGCTCAAAAGGAAATGTTGCTCCTTATGATTTTGTTCTAGTTGGTGTTCACATTAACATACGACATTAATTGTTGTATGAAAAATGGGTGATGACTGAGTATCACGTTGGGAAAACCAATTCTCAATTAATTGAGTCAAAGAGAGTCAATTTAGGGAAAGTAAGAATTTCAAGCTATGACTAAATTTGTTAAATTAATTAATTACTTTCACACCTTAATGAATTTATCTTGGAATTTCAGATTTTAGAATTTTTTTTTTTTTTTTTTAATCATAGCCATAGTTATAGGATAATTTATGCAATTTTTCTCTAAATAATTAAGTAAAATGAGCAGAATGTAATTCAATTTAGGAAACTTAGGCTGTATTTGGATGGGTTTTGGCCCGGTCTCGTGGGTTTCGCGAGACCGAGCCAAAACCCATCCAAATGAGTTTTCGCCAAACCCATAAAACCATCAAAAACCTATAAAACATTGATTTGACACCTGCCATCTACTTTTTTCCTCAAATTTGATTAAAAAAGACATTGATTTGACACCTATAACCTACTTTTTTTCCTAAACTCCAACATCCAAACTCAATCCAAGTGAGGTCTCAAAGGTTTCATCGAAACCACCCAAACCAATTTTTTTTTAAACCGAAACCCGCGAAACCGAGCCAAAACCCATCCAAATAGACCCTTAAGAATTTCAAACTGAAATATGGCTGCTTTGTTAAGTTAATAGTTACAAATATTAATTGTCAGCCCAATCTTAAAATTTTCCCCCTAACAAGCCTTATAAGTTCTAACTTCTTAAGTGAGTTTTGCAATTTTTCCAAGATGTAACATAAATTTAACTTTTTTTATTTTTATTTTACGAGAATACAATTTGATTTTCGCTTTTGCTTCGATGGAATATTAAAAATTGCGGGTAGGATACTTTCGTCACTTTCCCTACTTTATTTGGTTGGGTTATAAGTTATATTTAATATTCATTCATTCCTTTTTTTTTTTTTTTAATAAGCATATCAATATTCATTCAAATACAAAAGAATCTGTACAATACATAAATACGACTGTCGTTGGCTACTTTTTTTTGGTTAAATCTGAAAGAAAAATGTATAATATTAATAGTAATAATTTAAAATAAGTCATGGCAATTTTTTTTATGGAAAGGAAAATGAAAAGACTGCTAGTTATCTAGCTTGGACTTTTGCCGGATAATTAATTGTATGCAGTGTGCTACTACAAATTCCAAACTCAATGGAAATTATAACGTCAGTAGTTTCAAATTTAACTACGTACGTACATGCATCTAGTCATTGGAAACAAAAAATAGTATTAATTAATTTGTGACCGTCAACAATTTAATCCTGAATTCCCTGCCTATAAAAACCCTATACATATAAATATAAAATATAATAACCAACCAGAAAAATAAACAAAATTATGATTATAGCAATATTAAAAGAATTAGTCATTGCCTTGATTGGATGGGCCGTGGAAAAGCTGCTTGAGAGCTTGAAGAAACACCAATTCTCAGGAAAATAATGGAACCACCTGGCCCAAGCAGGGACGGATGTATTTGAGAATGATCAATGACGATCATTCAAGCTATTTGCTAATTTGGCGTTTTTGTCTGCATAATTGTAATCTTATAATAACTAGCTACAAAGATAGGGATCATCATGTGATCTTTGTCCAAAAATGTTTTGTCATATTGTTTATGTAATTTTGTTTGGTGAATTCTAATGAAAATCTATATTTTTTATTTATCTTTTTACTTTGGAATGATAAGTAATAATCTATTTTTTTATATGATAATTAGAGAAAAATATGTGATATATGCATTAATACTGGTGAATGATGACAAAACTAAAGAAATGTTATTATTGAGGGATTTATATTTTTAACTCAAAAATACAAATTTTTGTTCATTTGAATGCAACCTGTAATTCAAATATTGACACAATAACAATCTCAAATTGCATATTTTTAGGCGTTTGCATGGTGCCAAATGTTTTTTTTCGCAAAAATATTTTGCAATTAAGGGCACACAATTTTATAGTTTTATTTTTATAATATAAAATATCAAAATGATTATTTTGGGGCTCAAAGTATCAATTACTCCTAATTTGACATCAAAAGAATTTTGATATGCGAACTACTGGACATATTTAAGCCCTTGAAGGGACGGATCAACGAATCCAAATAGTTGATAGGCGTCATGGCACCCATAATTTTGAAATAATTATAATTTTATTAAATATACTTTACATGTACATGCATTTTTAAATTCCTTATATATTATTATTGTTATTGGCATGTGTTCGATAAGACATACTAAATATAATTATCCAAAAAAAAAAAAAAAAGACTTACTAAATATGATATTATGAATAATGTATTATCCAATTGTATATGTTTTACTGTAAAAATTAAATATCGTCATGAATTAATTTTGTTATGTTTTCCGTCATCAACTTCATGGTCAACGACGATTCTTAACTCGACCTAGCTAGATAGAAGAAAGAAACAAAATATAATCACTCGGTTAGTCTTGAAGCTTTTATATGGATTTTCTTTTAAAAACAATTTTATATCAAACCAACTTTAGACTGAAATAAGAGATTATTTGCTCGTGTGGGCCCCTGTTAGATTCAAATTGGAATACAGAGCGTGACTTGACTAATTATTTCTCCAAGTCCCAAAAATAATAAAATAAACCAGTATTTGACTATTTGTACAACTCTTTAAAGCAGGACCTGAAAAAAAAAAACACTCACACAGAGAAAGAGGAAACGGAGAAAATTAAAATAAATAAAGAAATAAAAATGGGAGTGGAGGAAGTGATGAAGTTTGTGGTGGAGAAGTTAAAGGAAGCTCTAATTGCAACGGAAAACTTTGGCGGCGATGCGTTCGCTTGGTTCAACAAAATATTTCCTCCAGAAACAAGAGGCGACAAGATCCATCACTGGTTCCATGTCGCTGAGCCGTTCCTCATCGCCGCCGTCATTCTTTCCGTTATCGTATGTTTCTGCCGGTGTTGCTGTGGCTGCTGCCAAGGTCGCGGCGACGACGACGGCGACGGCGACTTTGACGGAAACTACTACGGCTACGGCTACGGCTACGGCGACGGCGGAAGGATGATGAAAGCTCCCGGGAGGAACTGTAAGATGCCTAGGAATGTTTTTGAGAGTAATCCTAAAGGGTACTTCCGTAATCTTCGTGCTTACCCGGGAGATGAACTTTGCTAAATAATGTTTTGATTAGTTTGTATTTGGTGTACGTGCGAGCGACTATATATTTCTTTTACCTTTTGATCTACAAATCAAATTGTTGATTTTACTTAATTGGGAGTTTATTAATTTTGTCAAGATCAATATTGACTAGTATTATTATCTTATACTTTTACTTTTGATTCATAGAGTGAGTGAGTGAGTGTGTTTCGGTTCAAAATTCGAATATTGATGGATCATTTGTAACAAGGTTAGTCTATTATCAATATGAAGATTTAATTTTTAAGGACGATGATCATCATTTCTAAAACTTATCCGATCAAGGTCAACATACATAGGAGTATATCGATCGCTTGAACTACATTAACGTTTGATAGTTTTCGAAACTTTGTCATTAATTAGATGTCAGTATACATACAATTATCAAAATATTTGAGCTTGATTCCTATAAAATACGGCTGAAACTCAATCTTGCTTCTTGTATATAATTAAATATAAATCAATTCTACATTAAACTAATGTGTTCGTTTGTATCTTATGAACAATCTGGGTTAATTAAAAGGACAATTAATTATCTGTCTTTCTAATCTAATTAATTAGAGAAGAACAATGTAATTAAATAGTAGTAGAAAGTAATTAAGGTGATAATGTAGTGGGGGCTCAAACAATGAAGAGGAAGAATAAGCAAAAGATGTGAGGAGGAGTTTGGTTTTCTCTTTGTTACTTTATTTTGTACGGATACAGTAAACAGTGGTGGCCACAAGCCACATTTCCAATAAACTTGTTTTGAGAAATCTTAGTGACAAAGAGATTTTAAGCTTAAATTTATTAGCTAGATTGGTTAAAGTTTACATTAAAAAAGGGAAGAAACTATACTGGTTATACGGGAAATTTGTTTTTTCCACAGATTATCTTGCAATTTGATATAATAAGGCCATCTCCAATGGTTCAGGGCTAGCCCTGGGGCTGCCCCTCCGGGGCAGCCCCAGGGCTAGCCCTGAGCCCTGTCGTCGTCTCCAATGGTTGGGGCTCCGTGGGGGAATTAATTCCATTTTGAAACTTTGCCCACTCTCACCTATTAATATTATAGTTTTAAATTTTTTTAATATTAATATTAATAATAGTAATTATATTAGTACTCGTAATTTAATTATTAATTATATTAAAATATTAATATTAAATAGAATATTTAATTAAAGTAACTTAAAATTAATACATAATACGCAAACTCTCACCTATTAATATTATAGTTTTATTTTTTTAAATACGGAGTATTAATTAAAATAACACATTAATTACAACAATACACAACATTAATTACACAACATAATCAAGGAAAATAAAATAAAAATAGTCCGAAAGCTCCTTATAAACCTCATAAACATAGTGTTGGAAAAAGTAAGTTAATGGACCATTTTGGACGTAATTTAAGTGGGACCCACTTTGAGTAAAGAGTCGGGTCTTGACGGAATTATATTCTACTCCGTGAGTAGATTAAAATGGTATATGGTACGTCCAAATCGGAGTACGAGTGAATGAGAAATTAAATCTCAAAGTTCACATATGTAATGGGAAAAATTGGAAAGAAATAGACTAATCCCACATTGGAAGTGTGATAAGAAAAACTTGGGTTTATATATGATTTCTAAACCATAAGGGTTAAGAAATTATTACTAGAAGGCTCCCTCCTTGCGCGCAGGGGGGGGGGGTGCAAATCTTGGTTCGGATTACTACTCGGCCCTTCAAGACTTGTGCGTGCCCGCGACCTGCGCACACGAATGTCGTCCCGAAAAGCCTACTCGGTCGAGCCTAGTTTTGCTATTTTCTTCCAAATTCCATTTCTTTTTTGCCAATTAAAATTACATACAACACATTAAATTATACACATAAAAATTAACCATTTAAATTTATACACACACATTAAATTATACACATAAAAATTAACCATTTAAATTTATACACACACATTAAATTATACACATAAATCATTAAAAGAAAAACAAAAAAAAAAAGAAAAGGAACGGCCAATCAGGTGCCGCCACTTGGCGGCACCTGTTTTAAAGAGGGGCGCGTGTTTACACGCGCCCCCCTTTCTTCTTCGTTTCCCGACTCGCGCACAGGGCTGGCCTGCGGGCTCCAAACAGCCCGCAGCCGAGCCCGTTCCGCCCCGCTGCCGACCCCGAGCCCGGCCCCTCTCCATCTCCAACCGTTTCTTCACCGCAGCCCGACCCCGACCCCGGCCCCGCAAGCACCATTGGAGATGGCCTAAATTAGACATGAAAATGCGCTTGCATAAGAGTTTCACTTATATAGGAATTTTAGTGTTAAGCTTTGAATAAAAGTTTCACTTACATATTATGTGCTTTAAAGTTCAATTGGTACCTAATTTTTGGATTAAATTATAATTTAGAGCTTTTATTGGAAAATTTTGGAATTAAATTATAATTTAAAACTTTTACTAATTATGGGAAAGTTATGGAGTGGAGATGACTATCTCCAATTATTCCCCAGCGGGGTGAGGCTGCGGACGAAAAACGGTTGGAGACGGCACAGGGCTGCGGGGCGGGGCGGGTTCGGGGCTAGAATGGGCTGGGAAGAGGGCTCGGGGCAGCCCTGAGCAGGGAACGGGGCGCGCGTCCGGCTCTTGGAGAAGAAGAGGGGCGCGTGCTTACATGCGCCCCTCTTTAAAACAGGTGTCGCCGGGTCCTTTCACTTTTTTTTTCTTTTCCTTGATTATGTTGTGTAATTAATGTTGTGTATTGTTGTAATTAATGTGTTATTTTAATTAATGTGATATGTTTTACTTATATAGTATATAGTAGGATTAATTATTTAAAGTAATTTTAAATAAAATTATGATATACTTATAAATATATTAATAGTCCATTTAATTAAACACTCATACACATAATTTTTTAAAAATACAAAATAAACACTCATACAAATAAAATTTAGATCAATACTTAATCTAAATTAAATATTTAAATACATACTAAAATAGACAAGAAAAGTAAATTTAAACACTCATTTTTAACCGTATTTTGCATAAACATGGGCTATTAAGTCTTTTTGAAGTCTACAGTTGGTTTCCTTGGAACGAATTGCTTCATGACGCAGCATATAATTAATAATTAAATTATAAGGTATGTATTATGTATTAATTTTAAGTTACTTTAATTATTTACTCTCTTTAATTTTAATATTTAATATAATTAATAATTAAAATACGAGTACTTACAATTATTAATATTATTAATATTAATATTAAAAAAAATTAAAACTATAATATTAATAGATGAAAGTGAACAAAGAAAAAAAATGGAATTAATTCCTCCACGGAACCCTGCCATTGGAGACGACTAGGCAGAGCTCGGGGCTGGGGCAGGGATGGCCCGGAGCTTAGGAACCCCGGGCTAGCCCTGCTCCATTGGAGATGGCCTTAGAATCCATGCACCCACCTCTTCAAGGAATGAGGCCAACTTGCCCATCCCTTGATTCCATGTAGTGGAATTGGAATGTGTGCTAGTTAAATTTAAATTGATCGTGTTAGTAAATAAATGGATAATCAACTGAGTTGGTGAATAGGATGCTATTATCAGCAAATTTGTTAATGAACATGTTATGAAACCAAAGACTTTTATAAATAGAATAGCAAATGAACTTTCTTTAAACATGCCAACTAAGAATACGTAATTTTATTAAAATATATGGGTTAGAAGGATCTGAACACAAGTTAAGTATTTAGAGGTACTCTTGATTCGAGTTTGACACCCGAGTTGTTGGTAATTCGAGATTAATTAATGTTTGATTATTCGACTGCAGAGTCGAGACTTGGATCGAGGTCATTTCTCTATCAAGTCATGCGAGAAGGTAAAATTTTATGGACATGTCATGATAAGGTTAACTGTCTACCGGTAAGGAGCGTACCTGGCATGAGAAAGGTGGCCGCCTCAATAAAACATTTAGGAAAATTAAAAGAGTAAAGAGTTCAAAAGAAAACATTTGATTTCATCAATTGGGGAAGATCATATCATGCATATGCTTTTTGAATCTGAAATAACTATAATAGTTGTATTAATGTTTGTAATTGTCTGCAATGCTCGTTATACTTGCTACATATTCATATTATAACTGATAATCTATAACTGTATGTGATGCACGCAATATATGATAATTGTTGGAATATTGATCGAGGTGTAGTAATTTATCTCACCTCAAGGTGATTGATAATACGGGGCGTGGTACTTTATGTCACCTGGACGTTTTTTACTTCTATTGTGTTGGGCCGATTGGCTTGTGTGGTTATGTGATTCGGTTGAATGGCAGCGGGCTATTGAAGCGGTCCTAAGCCTCCTTGCCGGGCTCATATATTGAAGAGACATGAGTCTTTGGGTATACGTAGTCATTTTGTTGCATTGACTACTCATGCATTTTCTGGATAAGGTCACTTCTTAATTAATCGTGGTGTGTTTGGGGAAGTAAGCATTGGTGAGGCACAAGATGGTGTTATCTGCAATGCGCTAAAATATTTCACTTTGTATCGTGTACGATTAATTGTCTATTGTTATAATTGTTGTCCCTTACCCCACTGCAACTGGCATGATCATCCCGTATCCTTCTGAGGTAAAGTGGTGATTAGTTAGCCATCTTGATGGTTGATTGAATGTGAGGTAGTCTGTGTTATAATGGCCCCCTTGAATTTGATCTTGAATGCTTTATGAACATACTTTTTCTACAGTTGTGATATATGTTATTGGCATTGTCAAAATGAATAGGAAACTCATGATTTATCAAATTGATTTTCTGCATAAAACTCAACTGCATCCCGTAATGGCCCCACTAAGTTGTTGCAAATAAAATTTCTTTCATAATCTTATCATAGAGCGGGATGGACAACATAGCAAAAAGAAGATTTTCAGGTGGGATGTCAACCGTAGAGTTATTAATAATTTCAGGTGAATGTTGAGTTCGTATTAGAAACTTTATGTAATGAGTTCATTTTTTCCCAAGGGTTTAATCACTTTCGAGGCGGATTAGACACATTAAAGCGGTACATCTCTCAACAAGGTTCGAACCCGAGTCCACTACTTTGTAATGAATAGTCTCTTCCACTATACCAATCACATATTGATATATAATGAGTTCATTGGGAGAGTTAATATATTGTAATATATAGTCAAAGCTTTGAACTGCTTTTACCGAAAATTGTTAAGGTTAACGTTTATTATATATTTTAATTTATTAATAGCTTCAATTTATTAACAGCATGCAAGTGCCGGCTAACTGAACTACATTAATGTTTGATATTTTTTGAAACTTAGTTATTATATGTCTGTAAATACATAGTTATCAAAATATTTGAGCTCGGTTCCTATTAGATATGATTTAAATTCGTTTGAGCTTCTTGTTATAAATATAAATTAATTCAAGTTGAGTACAATTATGAACTTCACAAAATAGTAAATTTGAACCTGTAAAATGTTCAAACATGACTCATTTATTTCCGTACTAATATTAAATATTATTTTATTTATTTATTTATTTAATATCCAATCAATTAACATTACAATTTTTAAATTCATAACGTATTGTGACTTGTGAATTAAATTAATATGTTCGTTTGTATCTTATGAACAATTTGGGTTAATTTACCAGAACAATTATTTTTAAGAAACATAATTAATTGTGGAACAGAAGTCTTTTTTGTCTCTACTTATATAAAATAAAAGAAATGTGATAATGTATGTAGGGCAACAATACACAAAAGTAAGTATTAGTGGGGTCAAACAATTAAGACGAAGACTAAGCAAGTCAAGCAAAAAAAATCTGAAATGGAAATTGGTTTTCACTTTCTTACTTTATTTTGTACGGATCCAATAAGGACACTATTAGCATAACAGTCATTTATCACAGTCCACTAGTACAGTCAGTAGAATATGAGAAAAATTATTTGAAGAAGTAACATGTTAAACAGGTAATAGGTAACACAAACAAGTTTGAAAGCATTAAATAAGACTGTACAAAAGGCTGTGAATAAATGGACTGTTATATAATCATTTTCCATCCAATAAACATAGGCTATTTGTTGTAGTATGATTAGATTAGACATTGTGGTCTTGTACCAAAATAGAAAAGATGACATTATGGTGTCCACATTGCGTATGGAACTTTGTTTTGAAAAATCTTAGAGACTGTTTGTGTGGGTGTTTTGGAAAAATAATTTGAGAAAAGAGATTGAAAGAAAGAATAGTTGAGATTTGTGAAATAATATCGCTTTGAGAAATTATGTTTATTTATCTTGTAATCTTAATTTTAGTTATTTAGATTACATAAAATTTAATTCAAGATTCTTATTTTTTCCCAATCACTTATATATGGTTCACGTACAGACAAATAAAAAATTAAATTATGATTGAAGTAGTATTATTATTCATATTTTTGAAGAAAAATCTATTGTGTGTGTTCATTTCTATGTATCTACGCGTTGACTATATTGTCAGCCCGTTTCCACGATCTATCGAATTGTGTTGTTTTGGTTGGTTATTTGTACATTCAGTAAACTGACACATCTTAATTAATTAAATGAGAAAGAAATTTATGCAAACCAAATATGAACTTGAATATCCAGATAAGTTACTAAAGAACCATTTTGAATACATCATGATTAAACATACTAATAACAATAAACACGTACAACCAAACATACTACTAATTAAACTATTTATAACAGGCTCAAGTCTAACCACACATATAATTCTCTTATTTAAAACACTACTTAATTATTAATCATACATATCGGCAGAAAGCAGATTCTGAATGTGATCATCTTCAGGAGCCTTTCTCCATGTCCTGATCAGCTCCTCAGTCTGGTTCTTAAATATAATTATAAAGTCATGCAAAATAAGTTTTTTTTAGTCTCTACTTAAATATAAATATAATTATAAAGTAATGTGATAATGTATAGACAAAAGTAAATTTTTGTGGGCTCAAACAATTAAGACGAAGACTAAGCAAGTCACGCAAAATTAGCAATTAGATTTAATTAATATATTATCAAATTTATGTTAAAGTATTATTTGGTCTGTTAATATTATTTATAAAATTAAATTAATTAAATACATATGTAAATATAATAAGTAAAATCTCTAAATTGGTCGTGTCTTATTCGAGCCAATTTTGAAATTGGACAACGTGGACTAAAATTATCAGTCAATGTGAAGATGTGGGTTTTATTTTGACAACCTGAATAGTTAGGGTTATAATTGTCAGTCAACATAAGTAATGGTGTCAATTTTGCAATAAAACTTAACTGCCACATCATCAGTTAACTTCAATTTTTAACGGTGGTACCAAAAGTGATTGATTTCTTAAATTGTTGTACCAAATGTATCGGCCTCGATTTTTATAGTACCACAAGTGAGAATCGGTATATAGTTTGGTACCACAATTGCAATTTTTTTTCCCACTGTTTTGGTTAATTTAGTGTCGTACAAAATTCAACATTAAATTTAAAATCATCCTTTCAACAGATATATATAAGCGACAAGATGTATATTACTTATAAACAATTCAGATGAGTTTTAGTCATATATAATTTTTTTGATAATTTTGCTTTTAACAAAGATTCAATATGAAGTATAAGATAATAATACTAATAAATATTAATCGATTTTGGTGAAATTAAAAACTCCCAAGTAAAATTCATAATTTGTTTTGTACATCAAAAAGTACAATACAAACACAAGCAAGGAAACAGAAACTTAATTCATAAGCTCACAAAAATCATACATAAACACATACAACAATAACAAAGTAGAGGAAATATATTTGTGAAGATTACGAAAGTACCCTTTAGGAATTAGGATTACCCTAAAAAACATGCTTAGGCATAACATACGTACGTTCATGTTTCCATAATGACTTTGTGTCCAATCTTGTAAGAAGCAAAAGCATCAATGCATGCATACTCAACTTGAGCGTCATTAAGCACTCTTGCCTCCCAATTACTCATGCAAACATGCTTTGGCTTCTTCATATTCAGCCCACAAACATCCATCGCAAGATCCTTCAATCCTGGCCGTCGGAACCTTCCCGGCCAACGTTCCTTGGCCGCAGCCCGAATATCCTTACTGCTTGCACAATCCAGCCCGTACTCATTCTTCAACTTCGTAACGTCGTCGCCAACTTCAATCCCAACGAAAGTAAAGTTAGGGTCCAACATAAAATCCTTCAAAGATTGAGGGATTTCGTCCATGTAGAAAAGTTGAAGGATTAAGCACTTTTTGTCTATGCAGAGTTGAAGTGTGGCTGATTTGTTGCTCATGTAGCTAATGGCATGTGGACGCCACTCGACGTCGAGGCCGACAACTGTGGGGGTGCCACCATGGAGGGCGGTGATCTCGTCGAGCCATTCGTTTGCGATGGCGGACTTGTCGGTGACTGTGGTTTCGATGGTGGTTTTGGCGAAGGTGATGTAGTATTTGGAGAGTGTTTGGTTGAATGTTATGGAGGAAGTATTGGTGCTTTGATATCCGTACATGATTTTTTTTCTCTGATTTTATTTTTGGTGAAATGATCAAGAGAAGGTGGAGGTGTAAATTTATATAACCTTGTGTTGAAAAATTTAGATGTTACACGTCGTGCAATGCACTGGTGCATTCTACTAATGAAATGTGTCTTTGTTGTGTACTAGCATTGACAATGCAAATTTTTAAATAATAAAAAATGAAATGAAATTGGACATTTATTTTCATGAGAATACACCCGTACATTGCTCGATGTGTAGCATCTAAGCTCCCTGGTTTATGAACTTAATTTGTGTGCTTAGGCTTCTATTTTGTTGTGTTAATTATATATTGTATATGCATATGTGTTTTTACCTTTTGATCTACAAAATAAATTAATTCAAGCACTACAAAAAAAAGCATTTTATGTGACAATTTTTTTGTGACGAATCTTATTTTCGTCCCAAGATATATGGGTGTGGTGACGAGCACATCTTCGTCACATAAAATAGCAACTCATGTGACGAATTCGCATTTCGTCACCTAAATTTTAATTTTATGCGACAAAACTAATTTTCGTCACATGAGCTAAGTTTTGAAGCGACAAAACTCAGTTTCGCCGCTCAAGTTTGTATTTTATGTGACAAAACTTATAACGTCGCGTAAACAAAAGGCTTCATGTGACAAATTTATATTTTGTCACATAAACTGAAATTTCTTGCGACGTTGTTGATTTTCGTCGCACAACCTGCATCTTACGTGACAAACTTAGTTTTGTCACATGAAATCGTTTCATTCCCTCATTTCTTAAATTTACAAATTATTTTCTAAAATAATGGTTCCCTCCTTTTCACTTTTCCCTCTTATTTATGAGATGAAATTAAATTTTTGTCTCTTAGGCTACATAACTTTTCAGGGGTGTGCACATGTACGATACTAATATTATACATAATTAAACCCTAATAACTACGCTATATTTCGATTTTATTAGCTAAATGCGTATTATATCAATTATAAATTGCAATTTGCACCATATTTTATTGATTAATAGTATATCCAATTTCTCATCGATTAATTTTTCTCACCTATTTTTATAGATGTAAACCGTCTTTGACCGATTTAACTAATTCTTTCACTGACTTTGTAAAATATTTAATGGATTTAATATATAAAAAGAGGTTAAATCGACAATGTTAGTGAGAAAATTAGTGAAACATTTAATGAATTTATAAGTTATAATTAATTTTATTCATATTAATTTGTATAGTAGTATAGGTTTGATGGGTGGGTGGGGTGAGTATCACAGTAGTACTATGGTGTAGTTAGTAATCAGTGATGTATCACAATTTTCGATTACGTCAACAAAATGACATACCAATGCATGAACAGTTCAATTTATGCACTATATGATTTTGCGGGGTTTTTTTTTTTTTTTTTTTTTTTTTTTTTTTTTTTGTGGAATCATTGCATAATTAATTACGTAACTTTGTAATTTTACTCGTCAGTTTTTATTTTGTGCTGAATTCTTTTACTTTGTAGTCTTTCATTTAAAGATATAATTCAACAATTGTACATGGTCCCGATTCAATAGTAATGAATTATAATTAATTTATAAATTGGCCCAATACGAGCTAGACGCATTTTCGCTAGTTAGATATTGTGAAAAATAATATTAAAATAGAGTTAATAACAATTTAACCCCCTAGTCAATGATATCCATAATGTTTAATTAATTTATCTGTGATTTGGAAAAAGAGCACTTCATCTTCTATAATTTAAAAATGTTTCACACGGTCTTCTTGATTTTTTTATATATGGCACATTACTCCATGTCATATGATAATGTGATAGTTTACCCCCATGATGTATTATGATAAATTTGGCCATGTACATCTCTATATTACAAAATACTTTTCATGCTCACTCTCAATTACGGTAATTGAGTTACTCTCTCTGACTAAAAGGGGTAAATTATTTATATAAATTTTCACTAGGGGTAAATTGCTGGATCTTTTTTAAGTCACTGAAGAGTAAATTAAATATTATGTATTTTATAGGAGGTAAATTGCTATTAGCTCAATTTTAATATAACATGTTAGTAGAAAATATATGAGGGTCAGTTTTAGTTTAATTTTTCAAATCACTTGAACAAAATTTCAATCATGTTGCCCAAAAAAAAAGCTCCCGGTTCTTTTTTCATTCCCCCCCTCATTTTCATTTTTATTTCACGAAATTACTCATTTGTCCCTTGAATCCTAAATTGAGATATACTTTAACACCTAGACCTTTCCACTCCCAGATTTATTCTTCTTTTTTCTTCCCCAAATTGGCGCTCGTCTCTGAAATTGATTCCCATTCAAACTAAATTTACTTTGTGGGTAAATTCTGGAAATCGTTCTTCATCTCTCCCTTGCTAAGCTTATTTTTAATTTCACGATTCACACCTTTGAATTTGTGGGTGAGTTCACTGAATCGAGAAGGAAGGTCATAGCCCGTTTCAATAATTTTATTTCGCCTAGCCATACAATTAAGGTATGTGATGCGATTTTGCCAGATTTCAACCTCAATGTGTTTATTCCCAGCTATAAAATTAAGATATATTATGTACATACATGTGTGTATGTTCAATTGTAAATAAGTGATTTTATATTATGTAACCCAGTTTATATTAGTTCTTTGGTAAAATGGTGCATATAATTGTTGTTCTTACCCTAATCCTGAGTTGGTTTTTTGTTCTCATACTTGTTCTTTTTCTGGGTAGAAATCAATATAGTGCCTTTTATAATTTTTTTTTTATTAGTTTTGGAATGTGCTTACAGTATTACATAATGTCTTATAAGTGGTATCAATGAAACTGAATTCCTCTGAATACATAGGTTTTACTTATAAGATTTTGGTCCATTCCATATTGAATTCTTTCTACTTGCGAAAATAATTTGAATACTTGGGTTTGAGCCAACTCATAATGTTATGCTAAGACACCCTTGACTAAATATGATAATTAGATGTCAATGAATAACTATAACATAGATATTATTAAGTAGGTTGGGGCTGAAATGCAGATTCATCAAAACAAAAACTCAGGAGGAGGATTTTTGAACCATAAAACCAGGGGCTGAACTAAAATTATTTTTGGCTCTTGAAGCTAAAGTTGTTGGAGCGGTGAAATTTCGCAAGATGTATCCTATTGAAAGGTACGATCTAAATTTTTTCTGTATATTTATATTATAAAATCTACAAATTCGAATATATATATATATATATATATATATATATATTTGTATTCTATGTTTCCATGGTTTATCATGCCCTTTTTTTCTTTTTTTCTCAATACTCATCCACATGCAAAACTTTTTAAAGTTGATATCTATTTTGTAAATACTTGAAATGAGAGAAATGCAGTTTTCAATATTGTCCTTTTCAATCTTCTCTGTTAATGGATCCAAACTAAGCTTGTAGTTTCCATAATCAAAAGAAATGCTTTTGAAATTTTATACTGATGTAATAAACCTGTGAAATCATACAAAATAGACTAGTATAGAACTATGCCTCTCTGTTTCAGCTTAGGAGTATGGAATAAGAACCCTTGCCCCACATGGGTACTCTATATATTTCAATAGTGTTTCAGGTGTGCTGAAGGAGAATGTATTGACTTTTGTTGGTTAGGTTGTATGCCAATCAAGTAGTAGTCTTTCAATTGAAACTTTTGTTACCTTATGCAGTTGAAAGTTGTATGAGGCTGTGCCATATGTACTATGGCATGTGTTGGTTCTGAAATACATGTAACCTGTAAAACTTAATTAACATCGTATTTGTTGTTGATATACTCTACATCGGTTGCTTATTGACTCACGATGAAAATGATTTGATTGTGAGTCTCCAATGATTTATGTAACTGAGTCCATGTTATATTATCTTCCGTGAGTTGATGTAATATGATGTGTGCGTGATTATGGAGTAGCTTTTGTTAGCAATTTTCTATTATATGGGCTAACATGTGTTATTATAACATATGGATCAGCTATTTAATTAAAGCCCAAAACCCACTTAAGTGATCTGATGGAATATAAAGGGTTTTAGAAATACTATTTATTATATAATATTATATGGGTTTAATGTGTAGAAAGCCTAAAGGTCTAATTTGTTATTATTGATGGGTCAGTTTCAAATTAGACATTAATTGGAAGAGCAATGGTCCCTAAGGAGTGGATAAATACATGTGATTATTCCTCAATCCCCATCAGAAAATAATCAGTCGTACATGTCCATCTACCTCCTTAGAAGATTCAGTGCTTTGTCTCTTGGTGAAATTCCAACCATGGCATCAATGGAGTCAGGTTAGATTCCTAATTGAATTATGTCTTTTATATATCATATTCAAGCAATAACATGTGATCCTATTATAGATATTCATATATAGTTGTTCTTGAGATTATACTTTATATATGTAATTTAGAGTATAAGAATGAATATCTATTGTTATTTGGTTAATTCCAACAAGTGGTATCAGAGCCACATGTTAATTCTTGATTATGGTATATGTTTGTTGCCCCTTTGTTGTTTATCATGATAGAAATATTAGGGTTCATGTTTATTTGAATTTCTGATATTTTATTGGAGAAATCATGTATTTTGGGGGCTATTGTGTTATAAATTTTTAAAGCAATGTAAAATTTGCTATTTGGTATTGATTTTACTCTTTTGGTTTGGAGTATATATAAAAAATTTATTTTCAGATTTTTGGTTTTATTCTCAAATCAGTTTGGGCATATTTATCAATTTGAGAAAATTATGGACTAATGTGCTGTTTTGATATCAACTTTCGGTAACTATTTTGATATCAACTTTTGTTACTGTTGATTAGATCAGTTTTTTGATAAAAAAAAATCATTCATCCATACTTTGGCACAGTCTTGACATCAATTCCGTTTTTCTTATTTTGATGTCAATATTTGTTTTGAGAATTCTTGGGTTTTCCGCCAACTGCCCAAGTCTAATTTGAAGTATTGTTGATGCATAATCAATTATTTGTTTATGGTTGAAGTGCTGACCTTAGCAGGAAATATGGAACCACTTTTCTAGCTACTTCCAGACTTCCAGTGATGATGTCATCGCTGGTATTTGAGTAATAAAAAAAAAAAAATGGAATTAGCAACGCTTTTGGAAACTGTAAAGTGCTATATTATTTCTATGTTTATTCATGATGTCATCGTGATAATCAGTTGATATTCAAGAATTTAATATGTACGGTATACACTTTATGTGTTTATTTCTTGAAATTGATAGTTTGAGTTTAATATGTTGCCAAAGTAACCACTATTAAATTTAAGTTATTAGTGTAAAGTTATAAACATGTTATATCTATGCTGAAATAATTAGCCCAAAGGAAAATTATTTTAGGCCAGATATAGATTTATAGCTCAACCTAAAGAAAGAAAATTTAAGGTTTTTACCATGTATTCAATATGTCGTTCCAAAGAAAGGCATATTGTGTGACCGGTTTAAGTTTTATTTTGAGCTATTTTTGTAAAAAAGAGTACCGTTAACAAATTGTTATTTTTGTCCAAAGACTAAATTCAATGTTGTGATTGGTATCTTGTGATGGGGCCCACTTACATACATAAGTATGTTTATAAATTGTTTGGATTTTATATATATGCGTTTTTTGATTATTAATTGTGAGAATAATTTTTTGTTTGAATCAGCATCTTCAATATCTGCAAATATTAGCAGCATCCCCGTGCTTAGCGGCACAAACTATAAGAAATGGAGGGAACACGTTATGATTGTATTGGGTTGCATGGATCTTGACCATGCATTAAGGGTAGATCGCCCTGCAGATCTGACCAGTGAAAGTACTGCTGATCAGAAAACTGCATTTGAAAAGTGGGAGCGATCCAATCGCATGAGTCTTATGATCATGAAACTATCAATTCCGGAATCCATTAGAGGAGCAATACCTGATGAAGGAGATGCAAAAACCTTCCTTAAGGAAATAGCAGACCGATTCACTTCTAATGAAAAGGTCGAGACAAGCACTGTCCTATCTAAGCTTGTCTCTATGCGGTACAAAGGGAAAGGAAACATTCGTGAGTACATTATGGAGGTCTCAAATCTCGTAACAAGGCTGAGGGCACTAAAGTTAAAGGTGTCTGATGACATTCTCGTGCATTTGGTCTTAATTTCTCTCCCTGCACAGTTCAGTCCTTTCAAGATAAGCTACAATACTCAAAGGGAAAAATGGACTTTGAATGAGCTTATAGCTCAATGTGTGCAGGAGGAGGAGAGATTGAAACTCGAAACTGTTGAAAGTGCTCACTTGGCATCTGTTTCAAATGATCCGAGTAAGAAAAGAAAAAGGAACAACATTAAGGGTAAAGAAACTGCAGGAACTGGGGCATCAGCCCCTAAGGTGCAAAAGACACAGGATCCAGTTTTTACCTGTTTCTTTTGCAAGAAGAAAGGACATATGAAGAAATATTGTCCCAAATACGCCAATTGGCGTGTAAAGAAAGGTACACTTCTAAACTTTGTCAGTTCAGAAGTTAATTTAGCAATTGTACCAAATGACACTTGGTGGATAGATACTGGTGCTACTACTCACATAAGTGTCACAATGCAGGGTTGTCTGAGGAGCCGAAAGCCAACTGATGGTGAAAGATACATCTTTACGGGCAATGGAAATAAGGCTGAAGTTGAAGCCATAGGTGTTTTTAGGCTTGTTTTAAGAACTGGTGTTTATTTGGATTTGGAAAATACTTTTGTAGTACCGTCTTTTAGACGAAATTTAATTTCTATTTCTTGTTTGGACAACTTTGGATATCATTGTTCATTTGGAAATGGTTTATTTCGTATTTTTCATAATTCCACTTTGGTTGGCACTGGTTCACTAATTGACAAGCTTTATAAATTGAACACTTTAACTTCAATTGACAATGAAAGTTTACATTTAAGTAATACTGGTACAAAACGCAAATTAACAAAAGAAAATTCCTCAATGTTGTGGCATAAGCGTTTAGGACATATTTCCAAACCACGCTTACAAAAGTTAGTGTCACAAGGAATTTTAGAATCACTTGATATGTCAGATTTTGAAATTTGCATAGAGTGTATTAAAGGAAAAACAACTGACAAACGGAAAAAAGGTGCAAATAGATGTAATGACGTCTTAGAACTGATACATACAGATATATCTGGACCATTTCCTAAGGCATCTTGGAATGGCCAAACATACTTTATCACGTTCATAGACGATTATTCCCGCTATGGTTATTTGTACCTTATACATGAGAAGTCACAAGCTTTGGATATGTTCAAAATCTTTAAAGCCGAAGTTGAGCTTCAACTAGGAAAAAAGATTAAAGCCGTAAAATCTGATCGTGGTGGTGAGTACTACGGCAGAAATGACGGATCGGGTGAACAACGTTCAGGGCCTTTTGCAAGGTACCTAGCCGAATGTGCGATCGTTCCTCAATATACCATGCCAGGAACACCAAGTCAGAATGGTGTGGCTGAGAGACGAAACCGAACCCTCAAAGATATGGTCAGAAGCATGATTAGTCATTCTTCTTTACCAGAATCATTATGGGGTGAGGCATTAAAGACTGCAGTTTATATACTCAACAGAGTACCCAGTAAAGCGGTTGACAAAACCCCATATGAATTATGGACAGGCAAAAGACCTAGCATTAGGCATTTGCATGTCTGGGGTTGTCCAGCTGAAGCTCGACAGTACAATCCTGATGAGAAAAAGTTGGATTCAAGAACAATCAGCTGTTTCTTTGTGGGTTATTCTGAGAGATCAAGAGGATTCAAGTTTTATAATCCCTCAAGCATGTCCTTTTTCGAAACTGGGAATGCCAAATTTATTGAGGACAGTGGGAGCACTAATTCGAGGGACATAATCTTTGAAGAGGAAAATCAAAATTTTCCTAACACTTCTACTACAGTTGCAACTGATAGTGATCAGGTAACCATTCCTGACATTGTTGGTGTTGCAAATCCAGACAATGTAATAGTTGCAGACATTCCCTTGGAACCACCAACTCAGTTGGGAGATCCCATAATGGTTGAGGAAACACCTCATGTGGTAGCAGTTGCACCTCAACCACCTCAAATGGAAGTGTCATTAAGGAGATCCACTAGAGAAAGGAGAAATGCATTTTCTGATGATTATATTTATCTCCAAGAGCATGAATTTGATACAGGTTTGGAGGATGATCCTATATCTTTCAATCAAGCCAAATCATGTGCCAATTCAGCTAAGTGGATTGAAGCCATGAAGGATGAGATGAAATCCATGGCAGACAATGGTGTTTGGGAACTTGTTGATTTGCCTAAAGGTGTTAAAACGATTGGTTGTAAATGGGTGTTTAAGACCAAACGTGATTCACAAGGCAATATCGAGAGGTATAAGGCACGCCTTGTCGCAAAAGGATTTACTCAAAAAGAAGGCATAGATTACAGGGAGACTTTTTCACCGGTTTCAACGAAAGACTCATTTAGGGTAATCATGGCACTTGTGGCTCACTATGACCTTGAGCTACATCAAATGGACGTAAAAACAGCGTTTCTCAATGGTGACATTGATGAAACAATTTACATGGTGCAACCGGAGAATTTTGAGCCGGAAGGCTCAAAGCACCTAGTATGTAAATTAAAGAAGTCCATTTATGGCTTAAAACAGGCTTCCCGACAATGGTATCGGAAATTTGATCAAGTAATCTCTTCTTTCGGTTTCAAAGAGAACATTGTTGATCAATGCATTTATTTCAAGTTCAGTGGGAGAAAGTTTATCATTTTGGTGCTTTATGTCGATGACATATTACTGGCAAGCAATGATAAGTACTTGTTGCATGACACCAAGAAATTCTTGTTTAAGAATTTTGAAATGAAAGATCTTGGTGATGCATCTTTTGTGTTAGGTATACAGATCCATCGGGATCGTTCTAGATGTATACTTGGTTTATCACAAAAGACTTACATTGATAAGGTACTCAGCAGGTTTGATATGCAACATTGTGCACCAGGTGATACACCAGTGGCAAAAGGTGATAAATTTAGTTTGCACCAATGCCCTAAAGTTGAACTTGAAAAGAAGGAAATGGAAAAGTTCCCTTATGCTTCTGCAGTAGGCAGTCTCATGTATGCTCAGGTATGTACGCGTCCGGATATTGCGTACATAGTAGGGATGTTGGGCAGATATTTAAGTAACCCAGGATTGGCTCACTGGAAAGCAGCAAAACGGGTTATGCGATATCTACAGAGGACAAAAGACTTTATGCTCACTTATCGGAGATCTGACCACTTGGAGGTTATTGGTTATACGGATTCCGACTTTGCTGGGTGCGTGGATAGCATGAGATCCACTTCAGGCTATGTTTTCATGTTGGCCGGAGGAGCTATCTCTTGGAAAAGTGTTAAACAAACACTTGTAGCCTCTTCTACTATGGAAGCAGAGTTTATAGCATGTTATGAAACATCAAATCAAGCAATATGGCTGCGGAATTTTATCTCTGGGCTGCGAATTGTTGATGGCATTGAGAAGCCATTGAGGATTAATTGTGATAACAAATCTGCAGAGATGTATTCTAAGAAAAACTGCAGTTCATCAAAGTCCAAACACATCAACATCAAGTATTTAGTTGTTAAGGAAAGAGTTCAAAATGATGAAGTGTCAATTGAACACATTAGTACAAACTTCAATATAGCTGATCCGCTCACCAAGGGTTTGCCACCCAAGGTGTTTCATGAGCATGTAGCTCGTATGGGTGTTTGTCTTTTGGACGATGTATCAAACTAGTGGGAGTTTGTATTTGGATGTTTGACATTATCAAGTACACAATATTTCCTTGTGATTTTGTACGTACTAAAGTTTGCTAATATTGTGTTTTATATTTTTGATAACTTTAAGATAATTGTCATGACTTATTGCTGCTGTTTAGCAATTAGTGCTTGTAAGTATGACAAACAAGACTCTCTTGAGTCATAAAGAGGACCAGTTGGAAATAGACATGTTAAGATCACATTACATGGAATTTTCATGCTACACATCCATATTTGATCTTTGTCATTGGTTAAGTCAATATTGTGATCAATGATGGGTCCCGTTACATAAAATAGTAATGATGGCCTCTTTGGTCTTTTATTGATAAAACTATTGGACCAGATTGTTTAGGAGTATTTCTGATATTAAATAGAACTATGGAGCTCAATAAAGTTATTTTCATATGTTTTATACAGTAAACACATGTATCCCAAGTGGGAGATTGTTAGCAATTTTCTATTATATGGGCTAACATGTGTTATTATAACATATGGATCAGCTATTTAATTAAAGCCCAAAACCCACTTAAGTGATCTGATGGAATATAAAGGGTTTTAGAAATACTATTTATTATATAATATTATATGGGTTTAATGTGTAGAAAGCCTAAAGGTCTAATTTGTTATTATTGATGGGTCAGTTTCAAATTAGACATTAATTGGAAGAGCAATGGTCCCTAAGGAGTGGATAAATATATGTGATTATTCCTCAATCCCCATCAGAAAATAATCAGTCGTACATGTCCATCTACCTCCTTAGAAGATTCAGTGCTTTGTCTCTTGGTGAAATTCCAACCATGGCATCAATGGAGTCAGGTTAGATTCCTAATTGAATTATGTCTTTTATATATCATATTCAAGCAATAACATGTGATCCTATTATAGATATTCATATATAGTTGTTCTTGAGATTATACTTTATATATGTAATTTAGAGTATAAGAATGAATATCTATTGTTATTTGGTTAATTCCAACAGCTTTTATATCCTCCTCTTCATCGTCTTTGTTTAAGTAGAAGAGTTAGAGATGTCCTAAGATGAACTTTGATATTTGCACATTTAGCTTATTGTCTGAGCTCCAACAAGAGAAAGGGCAATTCAATGAATGAAAAAAGCTCTTAATGACACCATTATTACAGGTAAAATTGGCAATTTAATTAATTTATAATCGTGTAGAGGTGTAATCCTTGGTCTTTCTGAAATCACCATATATATGAGGTTTGATTTGATAACAATCTCTTTTACCTGTTCTTTTTCTTTTTTCGTTTTGTGTTTGTGGCCAGGTGTTCCAACAACAATTGAGTACCATAAGCTTATCCTTGAGATTGAGGTAGGCATTATAAGTTGATACTCTTACTTGTGTATTCTGAGAAGTTAAAACTGTATCTCGTGTCTTTATATTACTCGATAATGGCTTTTACTTGAACTTATATAATACATTACTTATATCAATCTTTGTCATGAAACTTAATATAAATGGCTTTTACTTGAACTTATATAATACATTACTTATATCAATCTTTGTCATGAAACTTAATATAACAAAATATTTGATGTTTAATGCAGATCGGTTCTTGATTAATTCGACAAATAGAAGTAAATTGTCGTACAACCACACTTCAGGGAAAATTGGAGTGTTTACTCCTTATAGAAAAATGGTGTGTAATTTTGTTCTTGCAATGTATAAGTTACATGTTACAAATTAATAAATTATATAACACAAGGTTTTTTTTTCCCCTCTAATTTACTTATTCCAAGAAAGGTCGAAATATGGAGGACTACTCATGTTGACAAAACTGGTAAATTTGTGAATCCTACTGCTGCAACATTATATGTACGCTTCTTGGATTTTGTTATGTATGAATATAGTAATAAACATTTTTTATTTTAATGAGACCTAAAACGATTCATTGTAGGATAAAATGATTGAATTGGAGGATAAGTCAATGGAGGAAGGAGAAACACCCATGTCTGAGGATGAAATACTAGCAGAAGCAACAATTATACTTCACATAATTGTACATGGTAAAATACATACTATTTTGTCAATTTAATTTTCAAGCGTGAGGAGTTTGGGAAATTATTAAAGCTTAAATATTGGGGTTGATCACTAATATGCAGGTTAATGAATTGATTATCGATTGCTTGTTTAAGTTTTATAAATTTCCCATATATGTATCAAGGCTGTTTTTGTGAGTCATGGATTTGAGTTGTTTAAGTTCAAATATTGTTAGCATTACTTCATGACATAAATGGATAAGGTTTTGGATGACATAATCCTCTTTTATTTGTGTAATTTGATGGCAGAGAATGTTCTATAGGTGTTAAGTCAATAATAGGACTCAAACCTCATATTTTCGTCTATTTAGATATGAGATGAATTGTTGGCTTCGACAACTGGATGAACAATTTGCTACTTGCTTTACTTAATGGTATAAATTAGAATCAATTTAGTTATAAATTTTCACTTGGTATGTCATCATGCAGAAAATACTACTACTTTGGATGGCTAATGAAAGTATGCTGGAGCTATGTCTGGAGGATAAGAAGTGTTAGAAGTTGAAGATATATATTGAGATCAACATGTGTTAAGTTTTGGAAGTTTGGGTTCAAAATTTCTGTTTTGAACTCATTTTTGTGAAACTTAATAGGTTGTTGCAAGTGCTATCATTTTGTTTAATGTAGTTGTCGAGATACACAATTGAATATGAATGATATTATGATTTTTGAACTAAAATAGTATGCAAGTTGGTTGATGTTAGTTTTAGTTTATCAATGAGGTTAAAAACGTAAATTATGAATTTTAATAGGAATATTAATCGTAAAATTTATAGTGACAAATTATATTGTCATATAAGCATTTGTAAAATTTTAAATTAAATTTTCTTGTGACAATTTTTTTGTCCTAAAGGCTATTTTATGTGACAAAATATATTGTCACATAAGGATGTAAACAATTCAAAAGTAATATTTTTTGTGACAAAATAATTTGTCATAACAGGAAAGATTTTTATGTAACAAATCAAATCGTCACACAAAGCTATGTCATAATCATATTTATTGTGACGAAATGCAATTTCTGTGACAATTTCTTTGTCCTTACGCGACAAATACATCGTCGCAAAACATTGTTTTTTTGTGACAAGATAAAATTCGTCGTATATTTATGCGACGAATATGACTTTTGTCACATTAGACTTTATTTGACGGGGCCTATGTGACAAACCTTGAGACGAAATATTTTGTCACGTAAACCTGTTGTGACGAAAAACTCGTGTTTCGTGACAAAATATTTCGTCACGTAAGATGTTTTTTTTTGTAGTGAAGCTCGAATACTTTTTAACTTCACAAAATAGTCAATTTGAAATTGAAAAATGTTCAAACATGACTCAATTTATTCCAGTATGATATTAAATATTGTTTTATTTATTTAATATTCAATCAATTAACGTTTACATTATTTACATGCATGACGTATTATGATCGACTTGTGAGTCATGCTCATTCTACATTAAATTAATGTGGTCGTTTGTATATCATGAACTATTAGGGTTAATTTACCAGAACAATTATTTTTAAGGAGCATAATTAATTATCGAACATTAGTTTTTTTAGTCTCTACTTAAATATAAATATAAAGTAAGGTGATAATGTATAGACAAAAGTAAGTATTAGTGGGCTCAAACAATTAAGACGAAGACTAAGCAAGTCACGCAAATAATCTGAAAAGTAGATTCGTTTTCTCTTTGTTACTTTATTTTGTTAGGGAAAGATACTATTTTGAAATTTTACACAGTAGATATTGATTTAGTATCTAATACTGTAACACACTTCAAAAGAGTGTCTCGAATGTCGATCGATCTATTAAACACAAAGCAAATATAATATATATATATATATATATATATATATATATATATATATATATAGTCACTATGGATAAGCAAATAAGAAATAAATAAATAAATAAATATATATATATATATATATATATATATATTTATTTATTTATTTATTTATTTCTTATTTGCTTATCCATAGTATATATATATATATATATATATATATATATATATATATATTTATTTATTTCTTATTTGCTTATCCATAGTATATATATATATATATATATATATATATATATATATATATTTATTTATTTATTTCTTATTTGCTTATCCATAGTGACTCTTTTTTCCCCATAATGTTTGGGTGAATTGCAAATGTCTTTCTTTAACTTCAAACTATTGACAATTTGGCATTCATCATCCTATCTTGTTCTTAATAAAATTCTTAATAATATTTAAGAAGACTACAAAAATAATTAATTAAAATAAGCAAAAAAATAGAAAACATGAACATGAACACTTCAATAAATAGAAGTTAAAAAAAAAAAACTAATAGTTCCTCCTCCATCCCAATTATTTTTATCAATTAGTACAATTATATTGACCAGTCAACGTACTTGACTAAATTTATAAAAAATATAATAAATAATTTCATTAATAAGTTAATAATATCATATGACACCATTTATATTTATATTTAAAATATTTAATACTCCACAAATATGAATAATTAAATATGATCTCTTTCATCCATTTTTATAATTTCATTATTCTTCTCTTATAATAATACATAAAGAATGAACCATAAAGAATGATAAAAAAAAAAAAAACATAGCTCTTAAAATATATATGTAAAATTATTTTTAATTTAGCAACAATATACTTTTAAGTAAAAAATATTGTTTGTATCATTGGAAGATTTACTTTTAAGATATACTTTTAAATTGAATATTAGTCATTAATTTGTGCTATTTTATGACATGATAAAATTAATTTTACTATAATTTACAAAATTCACTTATGAAATCAATAATATACATATAACGTATGTGTACTTTTCAAGTTAAATTAAAGTGTTCATTTGTATCTTATGAACAACTTGGGTTAATTTACCATAACAATTATTTCTAAGGAGCATAATTAATTGTAGAATTTTTAGTCTCTAATTAAATACTAAGGTCTCTACAGTATTAAGGCGAAGACTAAACAAGTCAAGCAAAAAATCTTAAAAGGAAGTTGGTTTTCACTTTTCACTTTGTTACTTTGTTTTGTACGGATCCAATAAACAGAAGATATTTATTGTATTATGATTTGATTAGACATTGTGGTGGTCTGGTGGCCACATTTGCGTATGGAACTTATTTTGTGAAATCTTAGTAATTAAGAAATTTTAAGCTGAAATTTAACAAGATTGGTTATACTTTACATTAAAAAAGAGATGTCATAAGTTTAAACGTGACATTGGTATCATGTCATGGTATATTTTATTCTTCACAATAGTTGGTACACTATTTCTATTTGTATATAGTAATGGTTAATTGTATATAGATACATTTTATTCTAAACAAAGTAAAGATCCATTCCTATAAATTATAATTAAACTAAAATGGGGAGGTATAATTTTATTATAATTCAATTTTATTTGAGCCTAAACACACACTGTTTCATGCTTACAAACTAGTATATGTATTTAGTTTATTTGAAATGGGAGAGTGAACATGAAAACTATATATAGCGTGATAAGACAAAAAGTACCCTTAAAGGATAAAATATCACATTTATCATAACATATTGCCATTAACATAAATTTGGCAGCCATTTAATTCAGCTTTAGTCTATTATTTTTTATTTTAAATTTTATGTTGTAAAAAATGGGTCTTAAAGATTATTATAAATAAATTGTCCGATTAGGTGTTACCTAACGGAAACGGGGAGACGCCCGGTTCCGGGCCGTTATAGATTCTATTATAAAAAGTTGAATAATATCAATGCATAGTTCTTTTTTCATTTTGAATGGTTGAGCACAGGGGCGGAACCAAAAATTTTAGTCGCGGGGGCGAGATTAAAATGGAAAGTATATAATTAAATTATGATTATCAAAATTTATTTTTAATATGACGATAATTCTTATGATACTTGATATTGACGTTATGAATCTTTGTTCGCGGAGAATCTGAACCTATAGTCTGGCGTTTCGATAGATTTACGTCACAATTACTTGCAAAAACCTCAAAATTAGGAGAACTAGCATCTTGAGGACAAGATTTTTAATTTGAAGTAAAAATCAATTCTCCTTTTACTCATGGTAAACCTATTTGTTAAAAAAAAAATTAATTTTATGTTATTAAATAGATTTTTTCAAAAAACTACAGATGAAAAATCAAAAACTTTATGTTTATAATTATTTCTTAAAAAAATCTAATTAAATCACTCATGTAATACTCAAGATATTGAAACAAATAAGAATCAATCAAACCATTAAACATAATATAGATTTATGACTTATCTAAATAATAAAATTATTAATAAATTTAAATATTTAGAAATTTTTTAAAAAAGTACCTTTTGATAATGGCGTTGATTGATTCAACCGATTTGTGAAGAAAACCCCATTTTTTTGATATAACTTGGTGAAGAAAAGTTAATTTGAGAAAAAATTGGAATTCAAAATTCAACATAATTTTGATTTTCCTTATTAAAAGAGAATTATATTAAGTGTTAAAGAATATTTTTCTTATCAAATTTTACTTAAACTAGGCAACTCTATTAGTGGGACTCTATTCCCTGAGATTTAGACAAAGAGTTTTGATTCACACGAATATTTCCTTTAGGAATTTAAAGGTACTAACAAGAATACATAAAGTACTACTATAATAATAATAATAAATATGCACTGATGCTAATTTTTTTTTGCTGGGGGACCCGCACCCCCCCTATAAGCATGCACCTAAAAATCAATAAACACCACAAACCAAAATTAAGCTTACATATTTATTTATTTTATTTTATATACATATACAAGTATAAGTTGGCCTAAGGAAATTTCTTCCCCTTTTTGTGAAGATAAATATACCTCTACTTAAATGATAAATCAAAAAAAGTCTACTTTAATGTAAACACGTGATTACGATATTGTACCTCAGTCCTTACCACTCCGTCAATGCCCCTCGGGACTGATCTTCTTTTCCTTATTATGCAAAGTTGTGTTCATGTGTGAAAATTATGATATTGTTTGTGCTTGAATATATCACTTTGTATCATGTTATGTTACCTCTACTTTTATAATTGTCGTCCCTTACCCCATTGCAACCGGCGTGATCAAACTATTTATCTCTCCCTGATCGTTTCGTATAGGGCTGTTCATTCGGTGAAAACCGAACCGAAATTTCGGATAACCGAAGTTTCGGTTCTTGATTTTTCCGTACCGAACCGAACATCCTAATTCGATTTTCGGTTTTAATCGAAAAATTTCGGTTCGGTTGGATTTAACCGAAATTTTATATTATTGATAATTTATTAAAATTATATAATCAAATACTAAATCATTTATCATAAAAAACATCAAATTAATAGGTAACCATAACACTAAACATTATTAAACATTACATAGAACTAAATAGTAAAGTGATTAACATTTAATAATCATCAAATGACATAAATTAAACAACTAAAATTCATATCATAGGCATAAAATTAAAGAATTTTACAATACAACTGCAAAAACTAACGTTTAATTATCCTCAATTGACATAAATTAAAAAATAAAATTCATATCCATAGGCATAAGATTAAAGAATTTTAAAGTCCATAAAAATCGAACAAAAAATATTAACTATTTGAATTAAAAATTCGGTTTTCGGTTCGGTTCGATTAACCTAACAAAAATAACCGAACCGAATAGCTTTGGTTCGGTTCGGTTTTCACCGAACTCATTTCGATTCGGTCGGTTATCCGAACCGTGAACACCCCTACCCCTAGTCCCGTATCCTTCTGAGGTAAAGTGATGATTAGTTAGCCCATCTTGATGGGTGATTGAATGTGAGGTAATCTGTATTATAATTATGGCCCCTTGAATGTGATCTTGTATGTGTTATGAACGTAACGTACTTGTTCTACAGTTGTGATGTATGTTATTGGCATTGTCAAATGAATAGGAAACTCATGATTTATCAAATTGATTTTCTGCATAAAACTCAACTGCATCCCCGCACTGGCCTCACTAAGTTGTTTTTTCAACTTACGATTTCAAATAAAATTTCTTTCAGAATCTTATCATAGAGCGGGATGGACAAGCTAGCAAAAAAAAAAGATTTTAAGTTGGGGTGTTAACCGTAGAGATATTAATTATGTCAGGTGAATGTTGAGTTCGTACTAGAAGCTTTATGTAATCATTTCATTTTTTTTTTCCAATTGTTTAATCCCTTTTGAGATGGGTTAAGCACATTAAGTGGGTACATCTCCCAACAGGAATTCGAATCTGAGTCCGCTACTTTGTAGTGAATAATCCCTTCCACTAGACCAATCACCAGTTAGTTAACATGTAATGAGTTAATTGCAGAGTTTAATGTATTGTAATATATAGTTAAATCTTTGAACTGCATTTACACTGAAATTGTTAAAGTTATGGCTAGCGATATTGCCAGAGCAGCAATTGTTGATGCCAGAGCAAAATTAATATAATTCCAGAAATGCCCTCATGCTTTTCTTACACTATATAATTACTACTGTATTCCCACAATTAATGTTTTAATTGTCTCTACCCATTCTTCTTCTTACACAACACCACCGCGACCGACCCCAACTGCCCAACCATCCATTCATGTCAATTCTTCTCTACCAAATTAAATCACCAAAAACTCAATTTCTCTTTTTCAATTTCTGTCTTTTTCTTCTTTTTTTACTTTCTTCAGTTTCTAACTAACTGTTTTAGTAATATAAGAACGGCAAAAAGTTTATAATCCATCCCTCTTAGATGAAGGGGTGAAATAAAATCGAAAAAAAAAATGAGTGGTTGTTAATTAGATTTTTAAAGGATGGAATCAAATATAATTTAATGAATTTAGAACAATTCAATAAAAACAAAAACTGACCTTCAGAAAATGACATGGGAAATGAAAAGTAAAAACTCTGAAGCTTTCGACAATTGAATTATGAGTTAATATTCAATATTTTTGTTCTAGGAAAATTATTATTATTATTATTATTATTATTATTTTTTTTTTTTTTTTTTGGTAATTAGCAGTGCTATGAACACATTAGGTATATATCTTTAAATTTAAGAATCAAGTTTGATATTTAGAGAAATGACTGGATAGAAGAATAAGAAAGAGGTAAAAAATATGTTGAAGAAATGGACACTTTGAGATATTTAGGAAAGCGTATAGGAAAGTAATAAGGTTAGATAGGACTTAAATTCGTTTGAACTTCTTGTTATAAATATAAATCAATTCAAGTTCGAGTACAATTTTGAACTTCACAAAATAGTCAATTTGAACTTGGAAAATGTTAAAACATGACTCATTTATTCCCGTACGAATATGAAATATTATTTTATTTACTTATTTAATATCCAATCACTTAACATCACAATTTTTACATGCATAACGTATTGTGACTTGTGAGTGATGCTCATTCATTAAATTAATATGTTCGTTTGTATCTTATGAACAACTTGGGTTAATTTACCAGTACAATTATTTCTATGGAGCATAATTAATTGTGAAACATAAGTCTTTTTCTCTACTTAAATAAATTAAATAAATATGAAAGAAAGGTGCTAATGTAGAGCACCAATACACTTAATGGGCTCAAACAATTAAGACGAAGACTAAGCAAGTCAAACAAAATATCTGAAAAGGAAATTGGCTTTCACTTTCTTACATTAATGTTTGATATTCTTTGAAACTTCGTTATTAAATGTCAGTAAATACATAATTATCAAAATATTTGAACTCAATTCCTATGGATAGGATTTAAAATCGTTTGAGCTTCTTGTTAAAAATATAAATTAATTCAAGTTTGAGTACAATTTTGAACTTCACAAAATAGTCAATTTGAACTTGGAAAATGTTTAGACATGACTCATTTATTTCCGTACGATATTAAATATTATTTTATTTATTTATTTAATATCCAATCAATTAACATTATAATTTTTACATGCATAACGTATTGTGACTTGTGAGTGATGCTCATTCTTTAAATTAATATGTTCGTTGGTATTTTATGAACAACTTGGGTTAATTTACCAGAAATTATTTCTAAGGAACATAATTAATTATGGAACATAAGTCTTTTTTGTCTCTACTTAAATAAGTATAAAAGAAAGGTGATAATGTAGAGCACCAATAAACAAAAGTAAGTACGGGCTTGCTAAATGCAGTTCAGTTTTGGCAGAACTGTCCACAGTTTACCACTCAATGGGCATCATGTGGCAAAACCGTGACCTATTATCGGAAGCAAAAACACACTATAGGCAAAATCGAAATTACTTTTATATCCTGCCCAATTAATTCTGGAGAAAATTAAAAAAAAAATCTAAAACCCATCCCTTCCACCCCCAACCCCACTCGCCCTTCCTTCTCCGACTCATACCGGCCGCCGACCTGAGATCGTCTTCCCAGGCCGGCGGCCGAGGCCATCGTCTTCCCAGGCTGGTGGCCTAGGCCTGGGATCGTCTTCCCAACCCCCCTCCCCCCCCAACTCAACCGTTCTGCCGCCACCAACATATCCCAGGCCGCCGCCGACCTTCAATCGTCGTCCCAGGCCACTGCTGGCCTGGAACGACGATCTTAGGCCGCCGCCGGTGGCCTGGGATATGGGGTTGAGGTGGGGGTTTACGGGGTGGGGTGGGGTGGAATGGGTGGGGGTTGGGGTTGGGGTTGGGGTGGGGGTGGTTAGGGTTTAGTTTTTTTTTTATTATAATTATTTATTATATTAATAATATTTAACTTTATTGTTTTAATAATATTAAATAAATTAATACATTATATAAATTTTTTATTTGAATTTTTATTTTAGTTTTAAAGTATTATTTGATTGTTAATATTATTTATAAAATAAAATTAGTTAAATAAATTTGTAAATACAATAAGTAAAATTTATGATTTTACTATATATTAGGGATTTTATGTTTTTATTATATATTAATGTGCAGGGATAAATATGTACAAGGACGAAATGTATCCTGCTAAATGAGATTGGATAAGCAGGTCACAAAAATAATAATATTTTATTTCAGCAGTTTATTTTGTGCTGGCAGTTTTCCACAATTTGAACTGCTCGAGAAGCCCCCAAGTAAATATTAGGAAAAATTCTTGCCCAAGCCTGGCTTGGTCAAACCCATCCAACCACCAAGCAAGTGTATTGCACTTGTTTTGTAATTGGTCACTTTCCTGGAAGTTACATCCAATCACAAAGCAAGTATATTACACTTGCCATGTAATTAGTTTGGGTTCGACTAAACCCGATCTGGGTAAGAATTTCCCAAATATTAGTGGGATCAAACAATTAAAACCGAAGAAAATTGGTTTTCACTTTCTTACTTTATTTTGTACGGATCCAATAAACATACGCTATTTGTTGTACTATGATTAGATTAGACATTGTGGTCTTCTAAAAAAAAAGAATGGGATTAGACATTGTGGTGTCCACATTGCGTATGGATCTTTGTTCTGAAAAAAATGGATTAGACATTGCGTATGGATCTTTGTTATGGATCTTTGTTCTGAAAAAAATGGATTAGACATTGCGTATGGATCTTTCTTACTCGAGCATGTTTGTCTCGCTTTTTCGAAAAAAAATTCGGTTTTCGGAAAGGCCAAACAAACAATCCAACCATTTTTCCAATTAATTAGCTACAGTAATTTTTTTCTCAAACCACTCTCCGAAAGGCCAAACAAACAGGTCACTTTTCTACTCTATTTCTATTTCTCTCTATATTAGAAAAGTCAAAAATTGCGACTACTTTCCCAAACAACTCTCTCAAAACCCAAACAAATAACATTACGCAAATCGAGATTATTTCTCAAACCTCTACCACTTTTCCAAACCACTCTCCGAAAGACGAGACAAACAGGCCCATGAATTAATCTAGATTTTAGTAACTTCAATGTGACCTTTGAATGACATCCATAACCTTTTGTTTGGTGTTTATGAAAAAAAATTTGGGAAAATAGTTTGATAGGATAGTCGAGAATTGTGAAATAATATCGATTTGAGAAATTATGTTTATTTCTCTTAATTATCTTGTAATCTTAATTTTAGTTATTTAGTTTACATAAAATATAATTCAAGATTCTTATGTTTTTTTTTTTTATTTTCAATCACTTCTGCTGGTTCACATATAGACAAATCGGAAATTAAATTATGATTGAAGTAGTATTATTATTCATATTTTTGAAGAAAAATCTATTGTGTGTTCATTTCTATGTATCTGCGGGTTGACTGTATCGATTGTATGTTTGTGTTGTTTTGGTTGGTTATTTGTACATTGAGTAAACTGACACATCTTAATTAATTAAATGAGAAAGAAATTTATGCAAACAAAATATGAACTTGAATATCCGGATAAGTTAGAAAATGCTAAAGAAAAGAAACCATTAAGAATACAACATGATTTAATAACAATAAACAACGTACAACCAAACATAGTACTAACAGGCTCAAGTGTTTTTTATTTTAAACACACACATAATTATTTAAAACACTAGTTAATTATTATTAATTAATCATACATTCATATCAGCAGAAAGCAGATTCTGAATGTGAAGATTTGTAGGAGTCTCTTCCCATATAATTAGCTCCTCAAACTGGTTCTTGGCCAACCTAGCCATGGCATCAGCACACCTATTCTTTTCTCTACTAATATAATTCAATTCGATGATATTATTCCAATCACCAAGTTTCATCATCAAACTCCTGCATTCCTCTATCTTAAAGCGCAGTGAAAGATTTCTGGGGTTCACTTTATTAGGATTCTTGATTAGGTCTACTGCCTGCTCAGAATCGGTCTCGATTATCACCTTCTTCTTCAGTCCTTCTTTCATCAAGGCTAATTTCAGTCCTTCTTTCACTGCGTGCAACTCAGCTAATGTTATATCACTTGTTTCCAAGTTTCCCGTGAATCCTATGATCCACTCACCCCTATGATCCCTGTACATGTAAGTAATTAATTAATATATACCGTACCACACGTCTAAAATAAAAAACAAACAAAGTTCATATATATATTGGACAATCCGGCCATCCAAAGAAACTGAATACTCACGTACAATTAAAAGTGCTAAGATGAGACTCTTTTATAAGACCAAAATTGCAAATATTTTTTAACAGACCGGAAATAAAAGTGAGACCAAATGTCTAAGAAATGTGACAAAAATCCAATTTTGCCTATGCTAGCTAGCTACTATAAAACTGGTACTTAATTGGGTTCTGATCCTTATTCATAATTCATTAATTAGGAAATTAAAACCTGATGAGTCCTCCAACAGCTGCTTTGCGAATTGAATCGGGGAATGCACTGGCATCTGTGTTGAGTTTGTACCAACCATATTTTGGTTTCGTCCACTTATCATCATCATAGCCGCCTTGAAACTTGAAGATACCTGCGGCTGATGGGCTACCTGCGGCTGATGAGGATCCTATCATCATATTATTCTCTTCGGGTTTGGAGCTCCCAAAAAGTTTTGATAGGCCCCACACGGCCAACGCCGCCGCTCCTGCCACGACGGTAATCCCCGCAGCAGCTCCTGATACTCCTCCATCGTCGCCTTCCTCCTTTTCGGTGGAATAATTATTTTGCTTCTTGGAATTCTGATGCCAGCTGGAACCCATTTTAATTAATTAGTGGATGGATGTTTGATCAAGAGTGAGGAACGGATATGAGGTAGAGCTAGGGTTTTTATAGAAGAGTTTTTGGGTTGTTTTTGCAATAAGTTTTTTATTTTGCTTAAAGTTTACATGTAAAGGACATGCTATGGACAGCGGTAGTACCAAGAAAATTAATTACTGAGGGGGAAGTTGGAACACCAAAATTAATTACTCCCTTATCCGTTTCATATTAATTAATACATTTTTAATTTCTTTTTATACATATTAAGAAATATCATCATTACAAATTTTTTATGGTAAAATATTTTAAATTTTTAACTCCAATGAAAGAAATGGACAAATTTTAAAAAAAAAATGCTTTAAAACCCAAGCATACTAACTAATTTAAAACAAAAAACAATTGATATATATACCAATTAATATGAAACTGAGGGAGTAATACTCTTTACTATGAAAACAAATTCTAAGGCTATTTAATTCGTAGGTTAAGTTTCCCATTTCAATACATCTTAATTGGAAATTATTATTATTAATCCTCTTTTTCTGTCAATGCTTCATTCTTAGGTAGTTGGTACATAAGAAATGAAAAATTATTTTAATTTTACACTTGATATTGCTGCAGGCATAATTCATATACAATGAGATAATTTTTTTTTCCCCCTGAATTATATAAAGGAGCTTACAAATACAATTTCAAAAATATAGATCCAATTTCCAGAATTTTATCGCATGTCCACATAATTTAATTGGTCGCCCCACAGTAATATATATGTACATAGTAGTTGTTCATAAATTCATATTGGCAAAATTTCATTTTGTTCTCTCTAATGCGGGCAGGAGAATATGTATCGATCCGGGATAGGTGGATTTTTAAGGATAGGAGGGAAAAAAAATTTAATATTGAACTTTAGTCCAAATAACATATTTGAGATCAAGTTTTTCGGAAAAACATATTATCATGATTCACACAATCTTGATACATTTATTTTTGCCGTCAATTTTTGGACGGAATTCAGCACGTGCCGTCAATTGTGGGTCTATAAAACCCGTGCATGTTTTTCTTTCCATTGTCAACTTAACAAGCACATGAGCGTCACGTGCTGAATTTCGTCCAAAAATTGACGACAAAACTAAATGTGTCAAGATTGTGTGAATCATGATATAAAATGTGTTTTTTCAAAAAACTTGATATCAAAAATATTTTCCTCTTTCATAGATAGTCGTCATTTCTAGAACTTGTATGAGATCAGATTACTAGTAACATAGTGAATATATCGCTTGAATTACATAAATATTTGATAGTTTTTTAAACTTCGTAATTAAATGCCAATAAATATAGAATTATCAAAATATTTGAGCACGATTCCTAGATACTATTGAAACTCGTTCGAGCTTCTTCTTTATAAACATAAATCAAATCAAGTTTGAATACAATTTTGAACTTAAAAAAATGTTCAAACATGGCTATTTTTTTCCGTACAATATTAGATAATTTTTTTTTTCTTTAATATCCAGTCAATTAACATTACATTTTGTATATGCATAACGTATTGTGAGTCATGCTCACTGATTCTAAATTAAATTAATGTGTTCGTTTGTATGATCTTATGAACAAGTTGAGTTAATTTACCAGAACAATTATCTTTAAGGGGCATAATTAATTGTGGAACATAAGTCTTTTTAGTCTCAAACTTAAATACTAAGTAACGTAGAGCACCATTAGACCAAAGTAAGTATTACTCGAGCAAAAAATCGAAAAAGAGATTCGTTTTCACTTTGTAACTTTATTTTGTTAGGGGGATAGACATGACTATTTTAGAATTTTACGCAGTTAGATATTGGTTTGGTATTTAATACTGATAAAACACTTCAAAAGAGTGTCTCGAATGTCGATCTGTTAAACACTAAGTAAATATATTTATTTATTGTATTTGTTATTTGACTTTATCCATGGCGACTCTTTTTTCCCATAATGTTTATCTGGGGTGAATTGCAAGTGTCTTTCCTTAACTTCAAACTATTGACAATTTGGCATTCATCATCCTCTTGTTCTTAATAAAATTTAAGAAGACTAGAAGAGGTGGATGTCAGTAGTATAAAGTTCTTTTTTTTTTCGTTCTCCAAAGGTTTAATTATTTCGAGCATGTCGAACATATTAAGTGAGAATCTCTTCCAACAAATTAAAATTTGAGAATTGTAGTGACTAGTTCATTCCACTAGACTAATCGTGTGATGGTGTAATATAAAGTTCATGTCATCATCAACTTCGAACAACCGACACTCACCACCCTTGTTAAATATTGCAGTCATTTGTGTTGGGATTGATATCATGTTGACTCTCTCCCTCATAACACAGTCATTCGTGCACATCCCTCGATGGATCTCTAACACAAGAGGGAATTTTTTCTTTGAGATTAACCTTTAAAAATAAAAAATAAAAAGGAAAAGGAAAAGAAGATCACACTACAAATATGGAGTACTTGTTTAACATTACATCACAGATGAGCACCCAAAAATCAGTAGCTGTTTTATGGGCAGTGGAGCAAGAATCTTTCTGTTTATGGGCTGTGGAGCAAGAATCTTTTTGTACTGTAAATGTTTTCAAAAAAGGTGATGATTTTGTGAAGGAAAATAAACGATAATTTTTTGTCATTTTATGTACATGTGTTTATCATTCAATCCTTATGAATATATAATTCACCGGTATAAATGAATGTAATAGATTTGTGAATTCCATTTACATGTAAAAGACATGCAATGGGCAGTACTGGTAATACCAAGAAGGATTTTTCTAGCATGCGGGCATTAGAGTTACGCCCGCATTTGATATACCCTAATTCAGAGGCGGATGCACATAGAGGCAAGGGGGGCGTCCCCCTGAAATTTCTTTTTTTTTTTGAAAAAAAAATTAATAAATTAGTCCAATATGAATTTTCAGTCCAAATATAATTTTAGTCCAATTATATACACAACCCACTTTGATAATAACTTACTCTACCAAATTTTAAGCCCCAATCAACTTGAAAATTATATTAGGAATTTTCGATCAAGCAACTGAGCAAGGGCGGACCTACATAGGGGCTAGTGGGGTCTATAGCTATAGCCCCCACTCAGATTTATAATATATTTATTAGTAGTATTTTAACTATATTTGCTCATTGGATAGGGTATTCAAACTTTTGGATGAGGTCCGGGGTTCGACCCTGCTTACTTCCTTGCACTTTTTTTAGTTTTTTTCCTTTCTAAGAAGTATTGTTCAAATAAATTTATATTAGTTTTAGTTACACAAAAATTGCATTTGCTCATTGGTTTAGGTATACATGTTTATCAACATTGTCCTGAGTTAAAATCCTTAGAGTGCCATTTCCTTTGTTACTTTTTTAGTCTTTTTTGTTTCTTAGCAATTATTCTTTTAATCTATTTTATTTTCTCAACAATTGATCTTTTAATTTCGTTTTTTTTCTCAACAATTGTCCCTTTAGCTACTTTTTCTTTCTGAATAATTGTTCTTTGATTTTTGTTATTTCTTAATAATTTTTTTAATTTTCTTTTCTTTTTAATAATAATCAAGAGAATTCGATTTTTTTTATTATTATACGTTTTATTTAATACATTACTACATAAACTCCTTCCTCCCAAAAAAAAAATATTGATCTAGCTCTGCCCTGGCTATTATGTACAGATTACAGAAAACTAATAATCGGTGCGATTAATTGTGAATATATTGGTGTCATCTGAAATTGTATTTCGATTATTTAATTTATCCTAGAACCTTATAGCCCCATGTATTAAAGTTTTATTTTTTACGTATGTTTCGGTCAGTTGTATATTATAAAATTTTCGAGATTTTTTGAAAATTTTCGAGAAATCTTAGAAAGAATTGTAAATAAAAAGAAAATGTATTAAAGTAGAAACTACTCTATATTCTCGTTTTGGTTAACTCAAATACAAAAACTTTTTGGTGTTTTTGGGGGAAACTTATCAAAAATTTGATCTATGCTTAGCCCCCACTGGCCCGTATTCCTGGATCCGCCCCTGCGATCAAGTGATGATTTTTCTAATTTGAAAGGGATTGGTGATCTTACTAAGAAGATGGTTGCAATTAAAAGACATGTCACATTCTCGATGGTTTACAAACTTGTGACATTGGCGCTTATTCTACCCGTTGCAACTGCATCAGTGGAGAGAGCTTTTTCGGCTATGAAGATAGTAAAGAATCGACTTCGTAACCGATTGGGCGATCAATGGCTAAATGATAGTTTAGTTGTCTTTATAGAGAGAGACATATCTAGTAGTATTTCAAACGATGCTATGATGAAAAATCGGCGTGGTCGATCAATTATTAAAGTAAATATATAGATATTTTGGATTTTTTTGGGACTATAATAGGGTATCATATTTAATTAAAATATCTCCTAGGGTTTATTTTTGTCAAACTTCACCTCTCAATTTTTATATTGCATCATACATTTTTACGTGAATAATATAAACTTTATGTTCAACTGTTTGATAGATTATTTTTTTATATAAGTTTAGCTCCCGACCAAAATTCCTGGATCGCCCCTGGCCTAATTCAATGGTCTGATAAATGTATTGTTCAATCTTGATTCTTAATTTATTTAACTACATTCAATATCAATAGTTCCTCCGATTTATTAAATGGCCTAATTATCCTCATATTAAATTAAAAGTTAAAAATGAATAGATCACTTTTATAAATAAATAAAAATTAGAACACATAAAAAAACTATGAATAAATAAACTCCTCCAATATTTCAATACATCATGGAATTTCTGTCAATACTATTTCTTAGTTAGTTGGGACTGAAGAAATGAAAATTTATTTTATAGTTTATTGTTGCATGCATAGTTCATATACAATGAGATATTTTCTGAATAATATGATTTTCGAGCATCTCCAAATAACAACATTATATATATATATATATATCAAATGCTACTCACTCCAGCATTTATTAATATTCAAAATTTTACATAATTATAATATTTAATTCTTCTTCAAATATTAAACTACAAAAGATATTATAAAATAATATAATATGACAAATAACTTTTTTTGTCATATGAGCCATATTATTTTTGTTACTAATATAAAACTTCGTCGTATGGAGTTTGTTCTTATATGATGAAATATATTTTTGTCATAGAATTTGTAGTGACGAATTTTATTTTCGTCACAACGCTTTGTCACGAAAAACCATTTTTTGAAGTGTTTCTCCACCACAAACATCATCAATTCTTGAACTCCAATTTTCTCTCTATGTCTAGCTTAATTTGTTTGTGGGAAATGGAAATCTGAATAGGACGATATCAACTCACCACCAAATTTTATCTCCATTAATGCAAGTACGAATTCCTTCAATTTCCCCACCACAAACTTCATTACTTCTTGAACTCCCGTTAATTTTTTATGTTCTCTACCACAAACTTCATCACTTATCAACTGCATGGGTGGACCTAGATAATTTTTGTTTCTTTATTTTTTCCAATTATGATTTTTTGATAAAGAGTGACAAAATTTGAAAACAACACATCAATATATTATGCAAATTCGATTTTTGAACATTAGACTTTAAATTTAAAATATCGTATTCTAAAATTATTCATATATGAGTTTGTTGTATTTTTAACTTACACTTTTATATTTTTAGATAAATATAATTATGTTTCATTTATATGGACTTATAATTAGTATCATATGTACATGCATTATTGTATACATAAGTTAGATATATATATATATAATATGATTGAGTTTAAAAATATTTAATTTTTTGTATATTTTCCATCAACTGGAGGATAATGTATAATTTTTTATGTACATAATATATATTTTAAAATTAAATATATTTACGATGTCTTACCGGTTGAACTAGGAGTTCGACCAATAGAATCAGTGGTCAATTTGCTTATCGGTTCATCGTCATGTCTGGTTCTGAAAACGTTATTATAAGATTAAGAAAATTTCTAGGGTACCACTACGTTAGGTTCCGCTAGTTATAACCAATAGAAATAAGACATGTCATAATTAATAATATTACCACAATAAGTGGTATTATACCACGACAAATGATACTATACTATATATTTAGTAACATCAAATAATAAATTATTTTCTTATAAATTATTATGAAAATAAATAAATGAATGTTACAATGATATTTTAAAATAAATAATATTTACATTTTTTTGAATAATTAATATTAACTTTGAAAAAATTGCATAAATCACCTAATATAGAATAAATACTACATGACGTGGGATCATATTAAATATATGGGGTTAATACTACGTAATGTGTCTTCGTACTATCACATGTTAATTATACCATAGAATGTGATACACATTTCATTGTAATACTATGAATAAATACTACATAACGAGGGGTCATACTAAATATATGGATTAATACTATGTATGTGAAAATGTATTGTCACATGTGAGTTACATTGCATAGAATGTGATACAAATTACATGGTACCACTTAATGTGGAATACATATTACATGATGTGTGGTTATACTGAATATATGAGGTTGATACTATGTATTGTAGCCCGTACTGTCATATAGTAGTATAATTTATACCAAAGAATATGATACTACATGATGTGGGGTCATACTAAATATATGATGTTAATACTAATTTGGAATAAATACTACATGATGTAGGATCATACTAAATGTATGGGGTTAATACTATGTAATGTGAGTATGTACCGTCACATGTGAGTTATACCATACAATATGATACACATTGTGTGGTAATACCACATAATGTGTTAATTAGCGGCACCTAACGCAACGGCATCCTAGAATCCCCCTCAAGAGTTGAGTACGAAGATCGGTCAAGTAAATATGGAGAAGGTTAAATAATAGTACATCTATAATCAAGCATTAAATGGTATTTAAGGACATCTCCAATGACCAAGCCTTGAAGGGGTGGAGATGACCATCTCCATTGATTCAAGGGGAGGTCCCCTTGAATCTAACCACCCATTGCTCCAAGGGGTAGAGCAAGCCAAGGTCGGTTCCTTAATTATCAGTATCTACTTATCAATCTACATTAGTTTAGCCCCTTCAGCATCCTGTATGCTTTAACTCATGCATTAAGTTGTTTGTGTTAACATAATTTGGTTCAAAGATTACTAGGAAAGGCGCCCTAAATCTACTACATTTACTTTAAAAAATGGTAACGCAATGCTATGAAATTAAGTATCAAAATACTTATGAGCCACGGTGATAATAGTATTACCGATGAAGGTGAAAATATCGCGGATCCTTCGATGTCATTATGAGCGAAATGAGATATGGCATGTGAAGGCGTTCAAAAGCTCTGGCCTTTTGTAGGTGTTTATGAGCGAAACGAACTCCAGTTAATTGTGAAGAATTTCACGAGCGGAACGGGCTCTAACATGTGAAGGCATTGCGAACGAAAGTCAGCTCTTAGCCTTGAAAGCATGCATTTACGACGGACGTGAACTCTAGCCTTTAAAGGCATCTACGAGCGAAAATGAGCTCTTAACCGGCCTTGAAGGCATCATTTGTGAGCGAAGTATGCTCTTAACCGGCCTTGATTACTTATTTGAACTATATATATTGGCATATATTCACCATCCTTGTTTTTGATAAAATTTAGGACGTCAACAAACAGTCTAAAGTTTAGGATGTAATTGATCACCCTGTTTTGCCGTAATGCTTTAATTTAATTATTCTTATTCCCCACATTTTCATAATTTTCACTCACGCATCAACTCGACTAAACTCAACTCGAGAGAATTAAGAAGATCACACTACTACAGTCTACAGATATGGAGTACTTCGACAGATCATAGTAAATAACATGGTAAATCCAAAATCCAAAATAAATAAATAACACAGACATCTTGATTAAGGCAATAAATAACATCGTAAATCCAAAATACAGACCAAACGCAGACAGATCGTTCATTAGTAAAGTTCACAAAACCCCCCCCCCCCCTTCAATTTACCGGGAAGCACGAAGATTAGTAAAATAAGCTTTGGGATTACCCTCAAACGCACGCCTAAGCATCATGGCACCTGCCCTCCCGGGTGCTTTCATCATCTTCCCACCGCCGAAGCACAAGCAGCAGTAAAACCGGATGAAACGAAAGATCCCAACACAGCAACAGCGGATGATAGAAAATGTGAAGCCAAAGATAAAGCAGAGCATAGAAAATATACAGCGGAGGATAGAAAATATGAATCCAAAGATACAACAGAGCATAGAAAAAACGAGGCCAAAGATACAGAGGAAAAGACAAAATATGAAGGGAAGAGCCACGGCGGCTACAAGGAAAGGCGCAGCCATGTGGAGCCAGTGACAGAACTTGTCGACCCTGGTTTCCGGCGGGAAAGTTTTGTCAAACCAAACCAGGGCATCACCGCCAAAATCCTTCATAGCAAGTATGGTTTCCTTGGATTTCTCCACCACAAACTTCATCACTTCTTCAACTCCAATTTTCACTCTCTCTGTCTCGCTTAATTTCTTAGTGAGAAATGAAATTGTGAAATTTGAATAGGACGAGAACGATGATATAAACTCACCACCAAATTTGTTCTCCATTAAAGCAAGCATGACTTCCTTCAACTTCCCCACCACAAACTTCATTATTTTTTCTGTTTTGCAGTTAGTATATTAATTGGTTTTATTTAATTTCTCTACCACAAACTTCATCACTTATGAACTGTGCAATTTAAATAAATAGTCTAGATCGAGTAGTGTGTTTAGGTTTAGTGGAGAAGAATCCCTATGTTCTGCTCTGTTTTCTGTTCTGTTCTGTTCTTTTGGATTGAACTTGTAAGACATGCAATGGACAGTTGGTAGTACCAAGACCAAAATTAATACTATGAGTATGAGAAGAAGTTCCACCGCGCCTCTTTGACTGAAGCCTATTTAATTCTTAGGTTACTACGCTTACAATTTCAATAAACCGATCCATTTCCCAGAATTTTATTGCCCACATAATTAAGTTAATTTGTTGCACCAAAGTAATATGTACTAGTTGTTCAATTAAAATACTATATATAAGCCCGATAGAATTGAGCTGGAAAATGTTCTAAATTTGTTTTAGTTTTGCGATTTATGGAGTAAAAATGTATGTCCCAAATTTTATTGGGCATACTGTATAGTTTTTACGATTTAGTTAAATATATCTAATTTTTTGTATATTTTTCATCTGTTGTAGGATACTGTATGGTTAATATATATTTTAAAATTAAATATATTTATGATCATTAAGACATCATTCCGATTTAATCAGTGGTCAGTCGACTCATCGGTTCATTGTTCGGTCTGGTTCTGAAAACATTGATGTAAGGTGAATAGTTAAGTGATCTTCAACCGTCTAGTTTAGTGAAGAGGTTAGTACTTCAAGCAGTCGAGTAAAGATCAAGAGTTGAGTACAAAGGTCGGTCAAGTATTTTTATATGGAGATGATTAAATGATAGCACATCTATAATCAAGCATTAAACGGTATTTCAGGGAAATAATATGTCTTAAATTAAAATACTAGGACGCAGGGCCGGTCCAAGGGATTTTGGGCCCAAGGCGAAACTAAATGCCTGGGCCCCTGTGAAATTCCTTTTTCTAGTATTTTTTATGAAATATTTTTTTGTGTGCTATTTTAAATGAAAAACTATAAATTAAATTTTCATATTCTAATTTTTCTAGCATGTGTATGCCTATAGATTAAATTATAAATTCGCTTAGCCATTCTTGTGAAATAGCTGAACGTAAATATGTTTATTTAACATAAAGAATTTATACATTTTCGTGAAATAGTTGAACATAGATATGTTTATTTTAGCAAAAATAATTCATACATTTTGTTCCAAATGGACTAAATGTGCCAGTAATAAAGTGAAAGGAAAAAAACTTATAATAGTTAACAAAGTAATGCACAAATACAACATTTACTATTTGAAAAAAAAAAACAAATTGAACGAAAATGGATCAAATTTTCAGCATATGTAAAAGTGAAAAGTTTAAATCACTAGTCTATAGGCAAATAAAATATATTGTTGTATATGTGAAGATGAATTTATCAAAATAAATGATTATGTGAAAATAAAAATAATATTTTGAAATTTGTTAATTGTTGATTAGTTTTACACATATGTTATTTATTTGTATGTGTAGAAATAAAAATAAAATCGATGAAGGGGCCCCAAAAATAATTGATTAATTGTTGTTTTTAATAAATCGAAAATGATAGGGTGAAATATTCTCTAAAAAAGAGGGGGTGAAATAGAGATGTTACAAGATAGGAAATTAAGAATAAAGATCGAGATGAGAAAGAGAGTAATAGTTATTGCCATGAGAATGGGAAGAAATAGAATAAAAAGAAAATGAGAGAGAGAGAGGGGCATAATGGAATTAATTGCAATAGACACTCACTTCCTCCGTCCCACTTTTTTTGCTTCCATTTATATTTTGGGACGTTTCAAAATATAACTTCTTTTTTCTTTTAAAAAATTTTAAAAGTTTATTTTCTGCGTACCAAAATTAAAAGAATACTTTGAGACGGAGGGAGTTCCATTTATGGAGTCTTGAAAACTGATAATTAATGTTTATGCTTTTTATTTCTTTCTTAGCGGCCATAGTGTTGATATTAATGGGCTGGGCTTTTTAAATAAAAGGTGGTGAAAGGGGTCCCTTATATCTCAGGGCCCAACATTCTGAGGGTTTGGGCCGGGGCTGCTAGGATGATAAGTAGTATAAGCATGTTAATAAGTCAGAGCTACAATACAAAATCACGTTAAACACTGGCCACATAGAAATAGCCGTTTGAATTGGCGACTGAGGGTAGTTCAGGTATTTCGCCTCATTCAACGGGCAGACTATCATCTCTAAGCATAAATGAACTTCATTTACGAAGAATTTTATTAACATTTGCATTTGAATTCAACTCAACACAATCGAATTTATATGCAACATTGCTGAGAATAAACAGATTTAAGATCTCAAAATTGTTGAAGGCAGGCAAGCACATTATATTATTATCCAATCTTTGTGAGGATTTCAACTTAATGTTGTATCAGGCCACTAACGAGTGATTGTTATTTACATAATATTATTTTGTAAATTCAGTTTTTACTGTGTAAAAATATTTTTGCTATTGGATTTCCTATCTAAGTGATCATGGAAGAAGGGATTAGGAAGTAGGAACCACCTATGAATCACTGTAAAATTACATGTTTAGTTCAAAAGAAACTTAAGAATATTCCAGAATCCAAAAGTGAATTATTTAAAGCAAACTACAAGTTATTTCCTTTGTGCAACTCTGATTTTCTTAAACAACCGAGTAAGTTAGTAAGCTGACAAGTAAGCGATTCAGACAGCTGAGCCGACTTGTAAAAATGTTTGAGCATTATTATAATTAAAATAAGAAATTTGGCATACCCAAAGTGGGATATGTTTTAGTTGGGAAACAAGGAAAATTAGATACCTAAAACTAAACTAGTGTGTGATTAGACAACCTAATTACCTGCAATTAGTAATTCTTCACACTCTCTCTCTCTCTCTCTCTCTCAGTCACACGCACAAAAACACACACATGACATCATCATCAGATGAAAAGCTATAAAAAGACCCGGACTTTGCCTTTTTGCTTTTGTACATTAGTGGGGTAGTGGAAATGATGTTGATTCTCACCACTAAATCTGCTTCAACTTCACCACTTTCATTATGCATAAGATTATAAACATTACAAACAATTCACTTTTTCCCCTGTTCTTCACTTTTATAAGGTAAGCACTGGCAAACCCCTTTTTATATTTGTTCATCAATTTATAGTTAAAGATGAAATCTTTTACCTTAATTTGCTATTTTACGTGTATTTATTTGTTCTTTGATCATTTTTCTCAATTGGGTTCTTATTATAGTTGCTTTTCTTGCTCTCATTATTCAACTAAGTTAATAGGGTTCATGGATTATTAACCATAATCTTTATATTGTAAATTAGAAAAGAAAGAATATAAGAAAGAATATTTATGTCTGCAAATGGGTTTAGTTTAATTCAGCGGTTTCTTTTATTCTTGAGTTTCATTTTATTTTATTAAATTTTGTTATTTATGTCGGATTTGTGTTTATCAAGTATTTGGAATGGGATTTTCTCCAGATTGTGTGTTTTGTAGTGTAGTTGTTGGAAACTTATTATCTGGTTGAGAATTGAGATAGTTCTTGTTCTTGTGAAGTTTGCAAAGCTGAAGACATAAAAGGAAAATTTAATTTACTTTTTGCTAATGTTTTGTCCATAATTTTCTTCGAGAAATTTGACATAGTCTGGTGATGGTGTTGCTTTTGTTTTTAGATTGAAATTCGGCATAAAGGAATAACTGCATATCAAAATTATTTGATGTTCTTGATTGTGCCAGGTCTACGTCTGTAAAATGGAGCCTTTTAGCTATGCTTTTGAGGGGAAAGATCTAATATTCACAGACGATATAGAATTTACAATGGATGGTGTTATGAGGAGTAGAAATGTATTGGGTGCTCCAAAAGTATCAAATGGTAGTCAATTTTCTATAGAAGACTCGGTTTTCTCATCTCTAGAACGTTCAATATGTGCAAAAAGAGCCCGCGTTACAAATTTCCATTCGCAGAATTTGATTTGCCAAGTTTACGGTTGCCATAAAGATTTGAGTTCCTCAAAGGATTATTACAAAAGACACAAAGTATGTGAAGTTCACTCAAAAACTTCTGTAGTTATTGTTAATGGCATTCAGCAAAGGTTTTGTCAACAATGTAGCAGGTGGATGTTACTCTCGTTTTTATCTTGTTTCATTAAAGCCTTAAATTCGATAAAGATAATTATGTCATAGTTTGGCAGTGAATTAGTTGAGGAATTTTATGTAACTACTTGGATTGCAGATTTCATATTTTAGCGGAGTTCGATGAAGATAAGCGAAGTTGTAGGAAACGCCTCGCGGGCCACAATGAGCGTCGGAGAAAGCCTCAATTGGACACTCACTTTGGTAAGTTTTAGATTTTACATCAAAAAATTCGATTATTTCTGCATTGGTGGAAATGGAACATCTTTCTCTTCTCTTCCATAACTTATCAATTCTGTACGGGATAGAGAATTTGGATTTACTTTTCCTAAGGCCGTCATTTAGTTCAATGGAAATAGTGTACTGTATTACTAAAGCTAATCTATTACAAAGCTAAGTGAAGGTGTGTAGTATGTTTTATTATACATATTTTACCCGGCTTTTTTTTAGAACTTACTATACATATTTGTAGTTATTTGCAATACACTTTCTTGTGTTCTTTCTAATTGAACATACACTCTTTGTTATTTTAGCGAAATACCCCTTTGTGTTCCACGAGAAATAGCACGCTACCCCCATGGTTGCTGGAATTCAATGCAATGATGTATCTGCCCTTCTATACGTACTTCTATTTTGATAGGGTAGACTTACAACATTGATGTATACAAGTAGAACATAATCGGTTTATTAGATGGCAAAAAAGTTTATTAATTGTCTCGAAAAGGTGTTTAGTATTTATTTCAATATTCCAGCCACAATAAATTTGATTAGTATTTTTTTCAATAAATTTTACCACCCTTTGCAACTATAAGTCCTACATAATTGCTTCTCTTTGATTCCTGAAAAGCCTTCATTGATCCACAGAATCGAAAATGGGAAAAAAAAATACTCTTTAATATCTCAAACTACGTGATTTACGCGACTAAAATCTTGGTCTAACTTAAAAATATTTGTTGCAGGTTCCACCTTTTGGGGATCAGATTTATCAAGCACATCCTTGCTTTTCTCGGAAATTACTCCCGATGATTTCTTTGGTCAGCAATGTAACGAGCCAACTAACAAAATCCGGCACATTAAGTTGGAAGAGGAGCCTCGTGAAATGAAATTTGGTTACTCATTTCCAAAATCACTCCTCTATACTCATAACATAGGAAAAGGATATCCTTCAGAAAATTGTTGGAGTGAAACATTATCCGTTCAAGAATTGTCAGAGGGCTCAAATTCCAGTTGTGCTCTCTCTCTTCTGTCAGCTCAATCAGAAACATCAATGAAAAATTCAGCCAGGATCTCGATTACTCATCCTCAGATTTTCAAAGAGAACTACTCTGCCCTTGTTAGTAATCAGATTTCTCCTACAACCTCAGCTGGTATGGAAAATCCTCAAAATGAACCTACTCATAATGCTCCGAACACGGTGGATTTGGTTCAGTTGTCGTTACATTTGCAAAGAATCGAAGAACAGAAGTATTCTGCACAAATTAATTAAGATGGGATACTGTGTCTTCTCCACTATAATCTGAAGAGGAAATAGAAGTTGAAAGGTGTGTGAATCTTTGTACTTGGACATATACTTCTGTTGTTGTTCAAGTGAAGTTGTGAAAACTTTATTAGTTTGATGAAAATATGTGACCTGAAAATTGAAAATTTCGACTGTTGTACAAATCAATGAAAATTTATTAGTGTCTATAAGTTTATGTTTCATGTTCTTTGTTTACTCTATTTTTTTTCCAAGAATATTCAATTTTCCAAATATTTACCGATTAATCTTCAGATAAGAAAATTTTCCGTGTTCTTTTTTACTATATTTTTTTCCCCAAGTATATTCATGCATGATTTACCAACTATTTTATCTGTTTATCTTGAGATAAATACTCGTTATCGGCGTTATTGATGTTATTGAGTTTGAATTACATTTTTAAAAATAATACAACGCATAAAATTGAAATAAATATATAAAAGAGAAGTAATTTGAAAAATGTTACATCCATAATCAAAATAACAAAAACGGGCTGCTTGAATCTAACTCCAAACTATCTCATTGTCCCTCTGACTGAATCATTATAATTTAAAAACTTTAAATTTTAAAACAATCTAATAACCTAATAATAATGTAAATTCAAGATTGAATCTATTTTGCACTCCCATTATCGAGCTTAGCAGACTCGTCTCCAGACGGGTTAAGCTCGTCCCAAGCCTCGATCCACATAACCATAGCATCGGCTAACTTAGTGAAGTAAGGATCTACAGCTGAAAGCTTTGCCTTAACTTGTTTGGCCAGCTCAATGTAGCATTGCTGCACAGTTGTGCATTCTTTAGGAAGGGTCGCAGCTTGGAAAAAGGGAATGATTTCTTCCTGCCAGTAGATTCCTTTGTATTCCTTTTTCAGATTCACAAAAGGGTTGCTGGCTTTGCTGTGCCATATGTAAGGGAGGCCCGTTTTGACTCCGAGGTTCAAATGGTCGCATATGACCTGGCATTGTCGAATAGTTAGATGATTAGATAGGGCATTGTCGAAGAGTGGGACGATTAGATACTAAGTTTTCATGATTAAATATAAAAATAAAAATCTTAAATGTCTAAATTGGGCTGATGATCATACAAAATTATTCTGATAACCGATAGAGATTGTTCGAGTTTAGTTGTAAACCTTAAAAACGAAACTGTACACAATTTAGAAACGGCTATTTATATCATCTAAAAACCTTTTAAAAGTAAGTACCTTGGTACACCAGCCAGCCCACATGTCATCATATCGTCCAATGGGCTGACCATCGCCCATGAGCCCAAAGTACATTGCGGGTCCAATCAAATCACGGTTGAATCCTAAGTTCATACCACACATTGGGAAAATGGTACCCTTTGGAATTGTCATAACAGCATCTACATACCTAAATAGAGCAAAAAAAAGAGGTTAGATTCGCAAATATATTTACAAACACGGCTTTTATTATGTTAAAAGTGCATACCTTGTATTCCTCTCACGGGGCTTAACAAGCTGCGTCGGAGCATCATAATCGGGGATATTGAGCCAAAGACCATGAGAAACGGCAGTTGGAACACCCTCACGGAGACTGAAAGGATACCCACGAACAAAATCGGCACCCTCTCTGTACGGGTCATAAAGAGTGTTGAAGAAAAGCGGAGTTGAAGGACTTAAGAGATTCTTTATATGCTGCTCAAGAGCATTGATATCTTTTCCGGTTGGGTCTTTGGCAACCTAAACCAAAAATGCAATCTATGAGAATATGATATAAAATATGATATAAAGATCTATGTTTCTTTTATATAAGATCAACAATGTCGATTATTTTGAATGATAACAAATTATGCGATAGCTACGTTCTAGTTTCGTATATAAATTCAGAGCACAAGCATCATTACTAAAGCAAACACTATAGATCAAACAAAAATCTAAAAACAACGCAACTGAAATGTCAGAAAGCAAGACATCTTAGAACAAATGCATTATTTCCTACTTTAATTGACTAATGATCTAGTAATTATACGAACACCAAGATCAATATCTGAATCATCATCAAATAAACCATAATCCAACATTAACAAGTCTAATTTAAATTTCATCTGAAGATAAAAAAAATGCCTAATCTTCCAAATTCCCAAATAAAAAACCAACTTAAAATCAGAACCCAACTTAAAAAGTAAAAACCCCAAGATCCAACATACTCAGATCCCCAAAACTCCATATCAAAACAAAGGCCCAATTTCCCATTTCATCTTAAACTAATAACACATAAATCCAAGCAAAGATCCAATTTTCATGACACCAAACACAATAAATTAACATTAAAAACAAGAGTTACTAAAAAGGGTCCAAATGGTATACTCACAAAGCAATCATCATCAATAGTATAAATATACTTCTTCTTGGAAACCATGTAACCAAAGCATCTGCAAGCAGAATCCTTAAAAGAAATGCAAGATGCTTTAGGACCCAGAATTCTGTTGATATCATTGCGATTGTAAAGTTCATAATCAAAACCTTCAGGGACTTTGATGACTTTTGAAGGGTCACCATCTTGAACAATGATTAAATGGTATGGCTCAAAGAATGGTCTCCACATCTCCAAGAAATCAAGGTTTCTTATTGTGGGTATCACTATATCTAACTCATCTTTCAACAAAGGTGTTACTCCTGCCATTCTTGATCAATGTGTGTGTTTGTGTGTGAAAGAGAGAAGAGGGTTTTTTTGATGTTACGAAAATTGGGGGGACGGGTCTTTGTGTTTTATATAGGGAGAAAGAGAAAGCAAATCCCAAGTCTAATGGGAGTTGTCTTTTAAAAGATCTCTTGTTATGATTTAGCACTATAGTTGACTAGTTTTATTATATGTGCAATTTCTGATTTGTTTTATATTGTTTTTTTCAATTATAGTAGCAATTTTTCGTACTCTTTTAAAGATTATGCTAAAGATATAAGGAATGTATTTCTTGTATGGAAAATTCATGTCCAAGTCTGACTTGGCCAAACTCATCCAACCACCAAGCAAATGTATTGCACTTGCTTTGTGATTTGTCACTTTTTTGGAAGTTACATCCAATCCCAAAGCAAGTGTATTACACTTGCCATGTAATTAGTTTGGGTTCGGCCAAACCTGATTTGGGTAAGAATTTCCCTACTTATATTCTGAATTTTTCACCATTTTCAATAGAGTCATATTTAAAAATCTTTTTTATGATGTTTAGATTTTTCTTAACCTAATGTTACTTCTCCAATGGTTTCGAACTTCAAACCTCATGAATGACAAGGCGCTGGTACAACTATTAGGTTAAGTGAACTTTGCTTGTTAGAATTAATAAATAATATTATTAATAGAATTCAATTTTTTTCAACCTACTATATATTAATTTTTTTTTAGGCCCTCGCTCATCGGTGGCCCTAAACGACCGCCTATACAGCTTATACTCAGGACCGACCCGATTCACTAAGCTAATAGTTAGTTGCTCTTATGCTTTTCGCATTCATATCCCCTTGACCTTGAACGATTTAACAAGCGACTATGATTGTATACATATATGTGATAGAGACATTTATAGTACTGAATGAGTTTGATATTATATGACGTTCAATGTGTGAGTTTATTTTTCAAATGATATACGTCCAAGTTTATTTATTTTTTAACATTATTAGTTTTAGACTTTAGTTAATGTATCCGAAGCAGTTTTCATTTCTAAATGTATTAATGATTCTTTTTTCTTAAATAAAAGTTTACTAGTAGAGAGAGAGTACTATAATATGCATTTTGCTTGTATTTGTGCCTAATTTTGAGAGTCAGGAAACAAGAAGTTATAAATAGTAGATAATTTATGCAAAATAATCATAAAAAAAGTCATAATAAACTAGAAGCAATTCTCCTGATTTGTTTGGGTTTTCTTATTTTGTATAAAAATGCTTGAGACCTGTTTGTTACATTTTCCAATAAGCATTTCGGTGTTAAAATGTGTACCGAAAAATCAAACAAATATATTTGTGTCTTAAAATTTGAACATAATTAGAGTAAGATTATTTATATGTTTCATTAACCAAAAATCTAGCATATAGATATAGAAAGAAATTCCATTTTTATAACATAATACTCCGTAAACTATTTTAGGAAATTTGAACATAATTAGAGTAAGAATTTTGGTTAATTCGGATTAAAAGTTTTTATAATTTAATCAATTAAGCTTGTGTCAAAGATACCTGCATGTAGACAGATCATTCATGCTTACATTAACATGAGGTGAAGTGGGAAACGTGTTTGCATGACTACATGTGATTTCCAAGCAATGGACGGTTAATTAATGAAAGTGATTTAATTTTAATTTTACTTCAACTTGAATTTTTTTCTTTTAACTACTAAACTAAACTGTGGATTATAACTTGGATCTAAGAGAACATTACGTTTAAGTCTTCCTTAGCGTGATGATATAGGGACATGATGGGTTCAGGGTGGAGGCACCTGTACTCAGCTCCCCAACCAATTTTGTTAGCATTATTTGTTAATTGTAGGGTTGTTAATGGGTCGGATTCGGACCAGATCAGGGTCGATCTGAATTCGAGTCCAATTTTCATATCTTCCATCCGAATCCAAATCCGCTTGGATCTTAAATATTAGCTATCGAGTTCAAATCCAATGGATATCAAGGATCCGGATAAATTATTCGAATATGTTTAGTACATTTACCAGCAACTCTTTTTCTTCCATTTTCTTCTAAATTTACGTTTATATTGTTTAGTACCCAAATTTAAAGCTACCATAAATATTTTACATCGTTTCTTTTTCCTACTGAAATTGATATCAAATCACGATAAAGAATGTATTGTAAAAATCTAAAAGTAATAATTCGAATAATTTATATTTGAACATATAATGAATTAATAGTTTTACACGGATATGGTACTTCCTTTCAAACGAGGCCATGGAGGAAATTTTGTTATTTTACACTGTTTTTATTGATGGTATTTGGAAATTGTGTAACAAGATTCGTCAAATCACTTGTCTTTAATTTTTTTCTTCGAACAAGCCTATCAATCAGCTCCAAAACACGCGCGCGCGCGCAAAAGTTGAAATGGTTGAAAGCTAGCTTCTAGGAACAATCTTCCCCAAAGCTTGAAAAAGCCAAAGAAAAATTGACTCAAGATGAACGTGGATGCGATTTTCTCTTACGATGTTATTGTTATATGGAATATTCCGAGGAACAAAAATGATTTTGTAGTGTTCTTAGCCACAACATGGTTGTAGCCATACACAAGATGCCCCTTAGTTGAGACTCTTGTGCACAATCTTGGATTGCTTCAATTTGGACGAACTGGTGATTGAGAATGACAACTTAAATTCAATTCAACTCACTTCATCTTTGGCTCTTAAGAAGTCAAAGGGCTCGACAACTTAGTCAAGAGGCCCAAGTGTTTTGGTACTCCAATAAAATCATAGGGACTTTCCATGCTCCATTTTTTTTTTACAGTACACCTTTTTATGAGCTTTGTTCTCGTTTGTTTCTTAATTAATGAAATATGGATTCCTCTAAAGAAAAAGAGACGAAGCCTCACGGCAACTTTTATCTTATATTATGTTGTAATTATATGGATGGATACCTAATTAAAAGGTTGGAATCGATAGATAAATTATTATATATAAAATGGGGAAATTAATACTCAAATAAGATAATTCGTATGTGGGCTTGTCCCACATTGGTCTAAGACTAATTGGCAAATTATAAAAGCCTTGTGAGGAAGCTGAAGAGTACAGAGAAGATCATATGAATACACCACACGCGCGCCGCCGCCTGCGTTTGGGCGAATTGTCTCGTCTCGGACTTATCTTTTTGGAGGAATTTTGAATTAAAATTTCAATTAATTTGAAATTCAAAATTGAAGCGGTCACAATATTAATTCTGCAGGTTTTAAATTGTGTAACTCCTTTCGGTTACATAAATTAATTGAGAAAAACGTTTTTTCAGAATGTTGCAGAATTAATTGTGTAGCCCACTCCCCACCTATATATATGTGTATTCTGGTTTCAGAAATATACGAACACAACACATTCTCTCGATTCCCTCTCTGAAAAGAAAGAAATTCTTTTTTGGTTATTTTGCTTCTGAGTGTTTTTCGAGGTGGAATTTTTGCCATTGTGTAGTGGAGGAATTCCTGTAACCAAATTTTCCTGGAAGAAGTGTTCGTGATTCCTAATTGCACCGGAAGTGGGTCGATAATTTCTTCAAGGCAAGCAGAATCATTTCTGAGATTTGGTTTGGATCAATTCTGTTACTATACAGAATTGTGAGATAAGTTTGTTTAAATTTATCCGTTCAATTATTTACATTAATTGTTTTCCTTTACTGTCCAAATTAGTTTGTTTGAATTTAGTTTCGATTTGTGTTCATATTTTGATAATCTTAAAACTGAATTTATCCAACATATTAGAGAGCCAATATAAGGCTTTAATTTATTACATTGTCATTAACTTAACAAACTTGTGTCTTTTTTTTCTGAAAAGAAAGTTATACGTATTTCAAATTCATATTTGTCATAAAGAATATGTGATCATATTATCATACATATTTTTTCAAATACAACAGAATTTTTAAATTTAAAATCCTGTATATAACGTTTTAATTACATTATATTCATTTGTCAAGCTAATTATTAGTGACTGTAATTATGTTTATACTTCCCTTATATATATATATAAGAGCTAACACTTGAACACATAGTATCATATATCTTCATTTTTTCCCAGATTTAATTTTTGTCACTTTAAATCATGATTTTTTTTTTGTTATTTTTCTTTTTAACTTTTAAAACACACCTTAAATCAGTTAAATCTTGAAATACACGAGTAAAGATATATTCATATGGGTCAATACTCAATACATTTATGAAGGGTAATATGGTAAATACAAATTTAAGTGCAATGCAAAGTTATGAAAACCCAACTCAGCCCGCCCACCCACCACCATATACCCTTCTTTCTGGCTTTCTCCTCCTTTGGAAATACTGAGAAACGAAACGAAACGAAACGAAAAGAAAAGAAAGAAAGAAAAAATGCCAACATTAACTAAGCTTTACACCATGGAAGAAGCTTCGGAGCACAACACCGCTGAAGATTGCTGGGTCGTAATCGACGGCAAGGTATATTTCTCTTTCTCTACATGTATTTGTTTTTTGTAAAGAAACAAACAATCAAATTCGTACTTTTTATGTGTTCTTTTTTGTTTATTGAATGTTTATGGTACTTTAATTTGTGATTAATTTAATGAGTATGCTTCGGAAGTTGTGTTCGGATCTGTGCTTTTGAGGTTTATATACAACTGACGGAATTAAAAAATATTGGGATTTCATGTGTGTATGTAAAATGGGGGTTTCCATTTGTGTATGTAAAATGGGAAAATGATTCAATTCATATAGAGTTTAATTTAATTCTAATGAAATATTCACTATTTTTATCCTAGTAATAGTTTTTACAAAAATTGTTATGGGGTCAAAACTAGCATGTAGGTGTTGTTCTCCACTTTTTCAAGAAATATGAAATTGGTATCTATATAGAACATTTTTATGATGAACATAGCACAAAAATAGTGATGGCTTAAACCTTTTGAAGTTGTTATGCATATTTAATTAATATGAAGTTATGAACCACTGATACCCAAATTTTCAGGAGAGTACAACTAATTTGTGACTGAATAATGAAATCTTAAATTTTTAGTATTGTTCTTCACAAGAATATCCCCGTTTAGTATTAGGGGAGAAATTGAATTTGGCTTGTCTTGATATTAACCTTAGGTATTAAGTGTTATGATTCAATAATATTTATTCTTTAATTCAGAATTTTTAGCGTAAGGGTTAGTTATCAATTCAGATCAGACGCAGCCATACACGTACTTGATTATAAGGACTTATGTTCTGATGCCCTATACACAATTTGATTACATGTAATGCTGTATTTACCTTATTTGAAGTGGTAGTATTGTATCAAATTTTTACACATCTCATATGTTAGGAAATATAACTTATAATAATCTTTATGCAAACTTATTTTACTGATTGATTCGAGGTTTTTCTTTTACTTTATCTTATAATATGTGTAATTTATTGAGCACTCGGCAACATATAGAAATGATAATACATCTTACCTTGGTTGTAAATAGTAAACACCTTAGCTGTAAATTATCCCGTCTCACTAGCATAACAAAATGGGACATACAAATACCTGATTTTTTCTCATCATATATTCCCTTTAGTTCTGTTTAATTATATACTACATATTAACCCCTTTTCTTTTGAATCATCAGGTTTATGATGTGTCGTCGTATTTGGACGAACATCCAGGGGGAGATGATGTTTTAATTAGGGCTACTGGTATGAGTTTCTTATGTATGCTTTAAATTGGTTTATTTATTTCTTTTGGGCCACAATTGCCTTATGTAGTGTATGATTCAGATGATTGACTTGGATAGGCCTGGTCATTTAGTTAAACCAAATCGAGCTATGTTGATCCAATTATATTTTTGTTCCTTGAAGGAAAAGATGCCACCGATGAATTTGAAGATGCCGGGCATAGCAAAGATGCTAGAGAACAAATGGAGCAGTTCTGCATTGGGGAGCTTGACGTAGCACCTCCTCCTATCCCCGAGTTGGAGATTGTTTCCAAGAAGAAAGACCTTCCGCAGAAAGTCTTGAACTTTACTAAGCAGTACTGGTTTGTACCTGTTGCAGTTGTTGGCGTATCAGTCGTTCTTGGAATATTATTCCAAAGGAAGAAGTAGAAATCTGAATCTGTCTCTCAATGGCAGCTTAGGACAAATTTTGTCTGAGTTTGGGATTTATATTAATATACCCATAGGTATCATTACTGGAAATTAAACCCGCGTTCCTAAACATTCAGATCGGGGTTGAAACTGATTTTTTGTTATTGATTTTATTGTCTCAATCGATGAATTGAGGGATTAAATGAGCGACATTATCTTTATATAATAGTTACTTTCCAACTGGGAAGCCTGGGAACATAAATCTGATTGC